>OY756232.1:17481200-18681200 GCA_963576875.1 Acrobasis repandana | reverse complement strand
AAATTTGATATATTCAGTGCATCGGCCAATTCTATAAAAAAAATATGCTTCCGTGAATATTTAGTTAATTTACTTTTATATTGTAGTACCTAATAGTATTGTTCAGTGTAGTTATATGTACTTCTCTATAGCAGTTATTATATGTGTATGCTGTGTTCACATCGAGAAGATTTTACACTTTCACATGTTACTGAATACTCTATACCCTACATATACTTGTTACTGTGTATTGTCAGTTTTGTGAACCAAATAAAAAAAAAAAAAAAATTGTTAAACGGACCCAAAAAGTCGACATGTAGGCGCGACCACGGCTCGGCAGGCCAGGGCCACGAGTGGAGCGGCGCGGCACACATGCGGGCGCGACTTCTTTTATATCCCGATCTATGTTTTCCCACCATACACAATTACGGGCGATTTGTTTCATTTTAACAATCCCCGGATGACCCTCGTGCATTTCTTTCAAAACGGAATTTCGTAAACTATTCGGGACTACAATACGATATCCCCATATTATACATATTATACTATTGGCGTATATATTTGCAAAATTAAGATAACTACCCTTGTCTTCTTCACCTTTGAGTTGTTTCTGGGACAACTCCAGAGGGAGACGGGAAAGAGCGTCAGCAAAACAGTTTCTTGACAAAGTAACAAATTCGATATTGAAATTATATGCCGCCAATTTTACTGCATAACGCTGAAGCCGACACGCTGCCGTAACCGTAATCCTTTATTTTTTACCAAAAATGTAACTTAGAGGACGGTGATCGCTTCTTAAAGTAAAATATCCACCATAAAGATATTGGTGGTGCTTTGATACACCAAAAACAATGGCAAGTGCCTCTTTGTCGATTTGCGAGTAATTAAGTTCAGCCGTGTTAAGCGTGCGCGAGGCGCAGCACACGGGCCGCTCCGAGCCGTCCGCCGCGCGCTGCGTCAGTACCGCGCCGAGCCCGTACGCGCTGCTGTCTACCGACAAGATCAACTCCAAGCTTGGATCGTAATGCGCGAGCACAGGAGCACTGCTTAACACCTTTTTGATTTTATTGAAGGCTTTGTTACAAGTATCGGTCCACTCCCATTGGACATTTTTTTTTAATAAATCATACATAGGTTTCAAAATATCGCTCATGTTCATACAAAATTTTGAATAAAAGTTCACTAATCCAATGAAACTTTTCAGCTGAGTGACATTATTTGGTGGCGGCGCTGATACAATAGCCTGTATTTTTTTAAAATCTGTATGCAAACCAAACTTATCAATTTTATAGCCTAAGTATGTGACACTATCTTTAAAAAAATTGCATTTACTAAAATTGATCTTAACCCTTGAACCCTACACTAACTGGCGTATACAATGTTCCTACAAAGGGGTTTCATGGCACCCCATAGTAAAAAAGTTTACAAAAAATAAAACATAAACCTTACGAAGAAAAAATGCTTTATTTATAAAATTATGACAAATTGAGATCATAAATCAGCCTTTTAAATACAAAAAAAAATCAATTAGAACACTTTTGGCATACTTTTACTTGGTGTTCCAAGCAAATCGGAATTTTGCACTTGTTGCACCTAGTCTTGCTCTTCCGATCACGGTTTCTTGGACAGAAACCACAACGTCCCTGTGAGTGACGCTCTTGCACAGGAGGATCGACAAGCATAGGTTTTTTGAGGATCGCAGATATACTTTCTTTGATATCCCTCCTCAAAGTGGGCATTTGATTAACCAAATCTTCCTCATCACTCGATTCTTGATTTATTATATCATCTATTTCATCAATGTTCAATCCCCTGCGAGCAGCCATCTGGGGATAAAATAACATAAATATTGAAATTTGTACTTGCTCAATACTATAAAGTAATATTTTATTATAAGAATAATAATAAATAAATTATTTATATGATATTTTTATTTCCAACATAACCTCAATAATCAAAAGTTTAATTCACAATCATTTTATTATGTATGAAGCATAATTATTGCAATAAGAAAAAAAAAACGAAAATTAAAATAGGGATATTATTAATTGCACATCTAATAAATTATCACCCATCAATTTAATCTCATCATTTATATACTTTTTTACATCAAATAAATCAACAATCTTATCATAAGTACTGATTGCACAGCAAATAAATACTGACTGCACATCAAATTTATTAGGTTAGGGCAAACCTATAGGTTAGGTTATGTTAGAACTGCGACCAACACACGCACGAGCCGAGCGAGCGAAGCGAGCGTGCCGCGGCAGCGGCCGGCAAGTGCTAGGAAAGTTCTATCCATTTTACTGCGCCACAAATATAAATTGCAGTTTGTTTAGTAATATTTTCAGTTGAGTATTTTGCTGTGCAATCAGTAATTTTGATTTGCGTTTAAATACTACCCATTAAAATATAGTAAATAAACTTACGGTGTCACTACACTGGGGTGCCACAGGACCCAACGACACACGTAGGAACGTCTACACTGTCCGGCTGTCGCCGCGTCACTGGCCATTTCGAAGCGCTTGATCTCAAGGTTAAATACGCGGGACGTCAAATTCATGCAATAAAAATCAACGAAATAATTTAAAGAAACAAAACGTGTGGGGTGCTCCAGCACCCTGAGTAGGGTTCTAGGGTTAAGCCATTATCCATAAGTCTTTGTAGCACCGCTCTTAAGTTCGCTAGATGAGTCGCCTTATCCTTTCCAGTGACACAGATATCATCCGCGAATACAGCCACCGATGGTAGGCCGTTAAGCGTCTCTTCCATAATTTTTTGGAAGTTTTCCGGAATACATTTTATGCCAAATGGAACGCGATTATAAACGAAAGTACCAACGTGAGTGGTTATAGCTGTCATCGCTTGTGAGTCTTTATGCAATAAACATTGTTGAAAGGCATTAGACAAATCTAGTTTCGAATACTGTTCACCACCTCCTAAAGTTGCGAAAAGGTCCTCAATGCGCGGCAGTGGGTAGTGATAGTCTTTCAGTAGCGGATTGATTGTAACCTTGTAATCGCCACACAAACGGATGGCACCGTTAGCCTTAATCACCGGTACGATAGGTGTACCGTAATCTGAGCGCTCGACTTTATATATCACCCCTTCCCGCTGCAGGCGCACGAGCTCCTTCTCCACAGGTTGCCTGAGTGCCAATGGGAGAGGCCACGCCTTAATAAACACAGGCGATTCATGATAGATAGATAGATAGATATTCATTTATTCCTTAGAATATGCTCATCCTTAAGATACAACCTGAACTCTGATTTAAAAGTACCTAAACCTTCAGCAAAAACCTCCAGAAACTCCTGTCGTAACGAGGACGCCATCGAGTTATCTTCTGTTAAATTATGGCATTCTACATTTACAATTCCTAATTTTAAAAGTTTTATCCACGTACGACCCATCAAAGGCGGCCCCCCATTTTAACAATAAATAAATTTAATTTGGCCTGTTTTTCTCCACAATGAACATGTACCATAATAAAACCGAGAGTCTCGATGACGTCACCTGTATAAGATTTCAAAATTACCTGTTTCTTCTCCACTGGAATGTGGGAAAAATCAATATCATAATATTTCTTTGATATAACAGAAAGCTTGCTTCCGGTGTCTATTTCAAATTTACACAAAATATTTTCTACTTTTAACATCGCAAAATAAGGCCCATCGCCCTCACTACTAACACTTAAGTTATAAAAATTACAACTATCATCATCCGTGTCCAGTTCCTCTAAAAAATATTGGCTTTTTCCATATCTTTTCTCATTCTTATTGTGATTACTTTTCAATTTTATACACACCGCTTTAATATGGCCTCTGTCTCCACAAACATCGCAATTATAATACTTGAAACGACACTTGCCTTCTGTGTGCCCTGATTTACCGCATCGAGAGCAACGCTGTGTGCGAGCGCCGCCGCCGCCGCGCCCCCACGAGACGCCGCCGACGTCGATCCGGTGCAAACCGTCGTCATCGGGCGGCTGGTGCGCCGCCGCCGGCCGGGTTGCGCCGGCGCCGCTCGCGCCCGGAGCACCCGCCAACGCCGCGTTCCGTTCCGTCGCCTCCAGCGCTAGCGCCAGCTCAACGGCCCGCTTGTAGTCCACATTTCTCTCCGCGAAGATCCTCGATCTCATGTCCTCATTGCAAAAGCCCGATACGAATTGATCTCGTAAATTCTTCTCTAACTTATCTCCGAAATTGCAAGTTTTCGCCAAATGTTTTAGCGATTGAAGGTATTCACGCACGCTTTCACCTTGACGCTGTTTTCGTTGTCGCTTTTGGCAATTTCTGATCGATCAGGGTCCAAATGGGATTTAACTAAGTTGATTAGCAAAGTGAATGATCTAGATTCAGGAGTATTTGGAGAACAAAGATCGCACATTAATTCGTAACACTCAGCACCTACTACCGTCACTAACGTAGCCACTTGTAAAGCATCATCGATTTTATTTAATGCTATGAACTGTTTTACTCGCCGTACATATGCGTCCCAAGTATTACTCGCAAAATTATACGGTTCGATATGTCCGATAGGCATTTTAAACAAAAACTAATGAATATCCGCGCACACGTGGTTCTTTATTACCGATCGTCGCCAATGTTATATAGGGACGTGACAATGAAACAACGGTTGAATGCAGACTAATATTTATTAGCACACCCGCAAAGCGGTGGCATAAATCCTGACAGATACATAACAGAAGTGTCTTTCCATGGCAACAAAGAAGAGAGGGAGGGGCAGACCGCCGACGACGTGGATGGCAAAAGTCCGAAAAGATATGAAGCAGCTAGGCCTAAACAGCGACAGTGCTGGTGATCGTAGCAAGTGGCCCTGCATGATTAAAAAAGCCGACCCCGTGTAAGGGGAAAGAGCGAGGACAAAGAAGAAGGAGAGGAAGGTAGAAATAGTATAGAGTATAGAAGAGATAGGATGTGACAATTATGACGAAGTCTGATAAGGAGCCACTTGAGTTGCGCGCGGAAGTTGGAGACGTGATCATATTTGCGTAGCCCAAATATGAACCTGATGCAGAAATTCTGAAGACGCTCAAGCTTATCGAATTGCTTTTCAGTGAGGTCCAGGTAACAGGGGTCAGCATAATCGAGAATGGGTAAGAGTAAGGATTGTGCGAGCGAAATTTTAGTCTTAATGGGTAAAAAGTTCCTCAGTCTTTTAAGAGATCCTGCAGCACCAAATACCTTCTTGCTAACTTCTGTGATTTGAGGCGACCATGACAGTGTTCTATCAAAGTATATACCTAGGTTTTTGACGCTCTCCTTATACTCAACCCTGACGCTGCAAAGATAATGGGAGGAAGAGAAGGCCAATCAATCCTGGAGATAAGCCAGTGGCTGCCTATGATAATGGCTTGGGTCTTTGGTGGATTGACGGCAAGACCATGAGCTTTAGCTCAATCAGAGATGTGCGCCAAAGCTACATTAATTCTTCCTACCCCATTTGGATGGTTATCTAAGGTTGATTTACGATAAATTTGGAGATCGTCAGCATATAGATGATAGGAAGTACAGAGTTCGAAAGTGATAGAATTGATAAACAAGGCGAAAAGTAATGGAGATAGCACACCACCTTGTGGAACTCTTGAAGTAGTGTCGCACCAGGAGGAGAAACGGTCTTCAATTCGAACTCGCTGCTGGTGACCATGAAGGTATGAATGAAACCAGTCGATTACTGAAGGAGATATGTTAAGTGTCCGCATCAGGCCCAGTAATATTTCAAAGTTGACCATGTTGAACGCATTACTAAAATCAATCAAGGACATAACAGTTACTTGCGTGTCATCCATGGCAAAGCGAATGTCGTCGATGACTTTCACCAACGCGGTCGTCGTACTATGTCCTGCACGGAAGCCGGATTGAAAGGGATTAAAAAGGTTGTTTTTATTAAGAAAATAGTTAAGTTGGTTCTAGACTAAACGTTCAAGGATTTTAGAAAAGAAAGGTAAAATAGAGATAGGACGAAAGTCGGAAAATGAAGAAGAGTTAGATTTTTTACGAATAGGAGTTAAATTTGCAGATTTCCAAGCCAAGGGGAATGTCTTGCTTGACAGTGACTTGTTCATAATAACGGTGATAGTGGGAAGGATAATGTCAAGGATTGGCAGGATCATATTACGACTTATTTCATCCGTTCCAACGGCGCTTGAAGTCACTGATAGTAGACACTTTGGACATCACTAGCAGTAATCGTACTAAATGAAAACGGTGGATAGTCAGGAGTAGGAATAAAAGCAAGGTGGCTTAACGTATTCGTTTTATAATTTCCACCAAAAGAAGATGAAGATGTGAAATGCTTGTTATTTTTTTTTTGTTCTTTTCATTCTCAATGGCCTCATAATTTTATTTAATACATACTCAAACTAAACTAAAATCTAAATTAAAAAACTAAATTAAAACCTAAATTAAAAAATAAAACTGTGTTTAAAAATCTAAAAGTTGATCATGTGGCATGGTGCCAAGAACACTGGCTGCATTCCCGCGCTGAATGGCTATTGCAATTCTCTGCGCGAGATATGAGCCAGCCCTCTTGTCACCAGCGGCGTCGACGAGTCGAGGAGTAATTTTTTTAATAAATTTTTTTGTGCTTGGACCCCACGGACCAAAAGTTTCGACGCCAAGCGGAACAAAAATATATTCATTAGATAAGGATGAATATTTGCGCCGCTTGGCGTCTTCTGCGGCTGCTGCCGCGGCTCCAGCCCTTAACACTGTGGCTTGGAGGCGAGAAGGGGCAACCGTGTCGACGCATGTCGCGTCCCACACGAGTGCCCTCCCTCGCTCCCAAGGGATGAGGGTTAATCCATCTGGACGCTTGCCATCATCGCGAGTTATTCCAACAGGTTCTAACAAATTAGGGATGTCGATGGTGGCAAGCGCCCTTTTAACGATATTGTTAATGGAGCCGTGGCGTGAAAATCTGCCGGCACAGCGATGACAGTGCAGTCCGTGAAGTCCCTTCTTGTCGACGACGCTACCACATGAACAAAGGTGGCTTTCGACAATAGCAGCACCCAGTCTAAGCCCAACTACAATTCGGAAGCTGCCATTGTCGAAAAGCGTTCCGAGGTTGGCGGAGGGGAGTGCGTGTAACCATTGACCAGATTCATGTTCTGAGACGGCAAGAAGCCTCGCGCGATCGAGATCACTGACTGAATTTTGAACCAGATAGTTATAATTGTTCGCGCCACTATATGGCATCTCAAACTACCCACAAATTATTTTATATTTTCTTTCTCATTGCTAGTGCAAACTACCTCTCTCTGTACCAGTGGGACATCCCAGAGTTTTTGACGGTTTGGTGCCTCTGGGATGTTTTCATTGGGACAGAGAGTCCTCCAGGCATCGATTGCGTCCGTTGCACAGTGTATGTCAGCTGAAGGCATTTTAAGTATTTTTGCACACAAAAGTGATACACTATGAACGGACGAAAGGAAAGCCGGAAGAGCTATGCTAGAAATTTTTCTAATACCGATGCCACCAGATCGAATAGGTAAAGAGGCTTGAATCCAGACGCGGTCATCGAGGTTTAAATTTAGAATTTTTTCTAACGCGTTTTTGAGTGTGGCATCTAGGTTTTCCAAAAGAACTGAGTGTTTCCAGATTGGGCAAGCTCTTAATATATATGTAAATTTTGGAACAAAAAGGCAATATTTGAGAATGGTAAACGCGATATGAGAATTTAGAAGGCCCAATCTGCTGATATTTTTCGAAAGTGTTTCACATTTATGCTTGTTAAGGGCATCGATATCGATATTTATGGGATTATCAGAATTCTTTTCCCCTACTCCTAGCGACGTGAGAAATTTCCAGACTTTAGCTGGATCACCATTTTCAATGGATTTGTGGATATGGTGGCATTGTGCCTTTCTGCACTTCCTATTGCTGCCGTTACGGGCCTGGATGTATTTTTCTCTATATTTATCAGGATTACTTTTGAATTTTGATTTGGCAACAAGTTTTTTGTGAATGGCAGTCTTTATTTCGTCAGTGAGCCAAGGTGCTGGAAGATGTTTATATTTAACAGGACGAATCGGAGCATGTTTATTATATAGGTCGATTAAAATTTTATTAAATGTGTTGACTTGGTCGTCTATTAAAGTCAGATCGAGGTATTCGGTACTCTGCCGAATAGTACGTATTATCTGGCCTAATACCGAATACCAAAAATAGTGGCCGAATAGGCCGAATACCGAATAGTAGCCGAATATTCGTGGTAACTCTAGTAGTGTTATAGCTGCTAAAGATGTAGGGCAGAGAGGGCAAGCGTTCTGTGCCCGAAAACAGAACCGTTCACTATGGAGGATATCCGAACCAAACCGAGTGCGTCTGACAACTTTGCGGTGGCAGCCCTACCTGTAGACACAACGCAGGCAAATCAAGTTGTCCGAATTCAATCCGATTAAAAAACCACAGATAATGACGCAAGTATCACGATTTGTATGGAAACCAAGCGTGTCGACTTTTGAGAGCGCGTATGACCCTGATAGTACTTAGAGCGATCTTAAATATTTATCAATACTAGCTTTTACCTGCGACTTCGTCCGCGTGAATGTATTCTTTACAATGTCTGATGTTGGTCAGACATACATCGTTGTGAACCAATCAGTCAAGATCTCTACTTACTAAAAATAAATTGGAAAAAAGCTCAAAATGAAAAAAATACCCATTTATTATATATTTCCGTCTTAAATTTGTTATTTTTAGGGTTCCGTACCCGAAGGGTGCAAACGAGACCCTATTACTGAGACTCCGCTGTCTGTCCGTCTGTCCGTCTGTCCGTCTGTCACAGGGCTCTATCTCTTGAACCGTAATAGCTAGATACCTGAAATTTTCACCGATTATTGTATTACTGTAGCCGCTGTAACAACAAATACTAAAAATAAAAAAAGTTGAAAATTAAAGGGGGTCGTCATACAAAAAACGTGTTTTTTTAGCGTTTTTACTAGATCTCTATAATGACACCCGTCAAAATTGTGGCTTCTACTAAATTCTGATGCAAAGCCTTATACATAGTTTCGATGGTTTTAAATAAAATTAATGAGATGAGTTTTATCAGTTCCACCTGGAGCATCCGAGAAAAAAAGGTTTCCTTCGTTTGTACTAATACTTGAAATAATTTAATAGTATACAGACTTTTGTTCCTGTGTTAGTGGGATTTCACTATTATTTACGAATAGTTCTAGGGTAGATACGTCTTAGGTAATTTCATTTACATTAGATCATCCAATGCATGGCAAGGAATAAAAGTATACTGTATCACTTTTTTTTTAAACTTACTACTTGTACCTAACTTACATACAAACTTTCATCCCCTATTTTTACCACCTCAATGATTACCAATTAATTTTTATTACAAAATGACACAGTAACCTTTTATCTTAAACAAAAACAATTTTATTCTACAATATAGGTACACATAATAAAGTTAAGTTATAATTAAACTAAAGTATAAGTGAACAAAATAGTAAACTACACTAAAATTAACAAAGAAAACAAAACAGAAGAAATAATAATAAAAATATTAAATATAAGCTTAAACTATAAGCAAATACTATATATCAATATCTACATTTCTAACCTCAAAAATGACTAATTTTCGTACAAACTTTCACCCCCTATTTTACCCTCTTAGAAATGAGCTTGTTTAAAATAGTGATGCAGTAAACTTTTTTTTAATTATTAGCTCATAAGTAATTTTTTACATTTTTAACTTTCAAATTACCTAACTACTTTCATATAAACTTCCACCTCCTATTTTACCCCCTTAGAAAACGATTTTGTTGAAAATATAATAATAATATAATAAATGTTTATTTATTTTTCTCCACAATTTATCTTAAAATTAAGTTAAGAACTATGACAGTGACAAAAATAGTGATACAGTAAACTTTTTTTTTGAACCGTGAGCTCACATGTAAATTTCTAATTTCTAACATTTCTATCTTCAAAAATTACCTAGTTTCATACAAACTTTTAACCCTCATTTCAACCCCTTAGGGAAAGAATTTCAAAAAATCCTTTCTTATTGCACACCTACGGCATTCAAGGAATGTTTGTGCAAAATTTAATGCTTCTAGACCATTTTTTACATTTTTAACTTTAAAATTGACTACTTTTCATACAAACTTTCGCCCCCTATTTTACCCCTTTAGAAAACAATGTTATTGAAAATAGTGATACAGTAAACTTTTTCTTTTAACCGTGAGCTTACGTGTAAATTTTTACATGTCTAACTTTAAAAATGACCTAGTTTCATACAAACTTTCAACCCTCATTTCAACCCATTAATTATGTGATGAATTTCCAAAAATCCCTTCTTAACGCACACCTACGGCATTCAAAGAACGTTTGTGCAAAATTTCATGCTTCTAGACCATTTTTTACATTTCTAACTTTGAAATTTACTACTTTTCATACAAACTTTCACCCCCTATTTTATCCCCTTAGAAAACGATTTTGTTGAAAATAGTGATATAGTAAATATTTTTTTTAACCATAAGCTCACATGTAAATTTTTACATTTCTATCTTTAAAAATGACCTAGTTTCATACAAACTTTCAACCCTCATTTGAACCCCTTAGGGGATGAATTTCCAAAAATCCCTTCTTAACGCACACCTACGGCATTCAAAGAACGTTTGTACAAAAGTTCATGCTTCTAGACCATTTTTTACATTTCCCACTTCAAAAATGAACTAGTTTCATACAAACTTTCAACCCTCATTTGAACCCCTTAGGGGATGAATTTCCAAAAATTCCTTCTTATTACCTACGGCATTCCAAGAACGTTTGTACAAAAGTTCATGCTTCTAGACCATTTTTTACATTTCCCACTTCAAAAATAACCTAGTTTCATACAAACTTTCAACCTTCATTTCAACCCTTTAGGGGATGATTTTCCAAAAATCCCTTCTTAGTGCACACCTACGGCATTCAAGGAACGTTTGTGCAAAATTTCATGCTTCTAGACCCTGCGGTTTCAGCTGTGCGTTGATCGATCAGCCACTATCTATCTATCTATGTCAGCCAGTCAGTTTCTTCTCTTTGAAATAAAAACACAGCAGAGTTCAAGACTAACTCTAGTCATTATATGTTTCAAAAACAGGATTGCTTAAAATTATCTTGATAGAAAAAAATGCGAAGTTGCCTCCAAATCACCTCCGAATTATATTAAGGTGAATCTATAAGCAAATGGCCTTAAAGTGGCGCCCTCATTTAGAAATATGTTAACTCGTAAATATGGTGATAATTTCCATATTGCTCTTCGTCATGCACTAGATAGCCCTTTAAATTATTTTATGAACCACCGTTGAAAGTATTTGCATTAGTCCGTCTACCTTTAAAACTTGCCTCCGCCAAGTTGCCACGGCAAGTTTTAAAGCTAGACGGATCACCAATAATAGTTTCAACGGCAGTTCATAAAATAATTTAAATTGCTATCTAGTGCATGACGAAGAGCAATATGGATATTATCACCATATTTACGAGTTAACAATTTATTTCACATTTTAAGGCCATTTGCTTGTATATTCACCTTAAAACGGCTAGTATTCAAGAAATACAATAATAAAGGGCTTTAAAAAAAAATTTAAATGATATCTCCGTTTCCTTTAAAATGATTTTTTTCAAATGGGGGCAGCACTGGACCCCGGAAAATTCATGTATGGCCTTAATGGTGGTTGATGAAATTGTTTTATTTGTATTCCAGAGCCGATGATGATCTACGTCGGGTCGTGCATCAAAGACTTCCATGAACTGTACAAGCCGTTATCGTTTGCTAAGTACCCGATGTCGCGGCTGGTCAGCTATCTGGACGACTTGCACAAAATAAGGACTCTCCAGTACCTACCTTCCAACTACACCACTACTACCACAAGGACTAGGAAAGCTGGATAACACTTACGTGGACAATTAAAAATGTTAAATTGGTTGGTATGGGTTATAATATAAAGTACCTACATAGGAGAACAGTTTTTGGTAATTAACATTATAATTAGAAATAATTGTAAAATTAAACCTTAGGCTTGAAACCACGTAAAGACACCGCCGATGCGGATAACCTACATTTTGCACCCGCTTCCACGCACACAAATTTACTCTAGCCGAAGCGAGACAGCGAGCCATGCGGGGTGAAAAGGGGGCCGGTTTTTGAGGTTTTTTTCATTTTACAAATAATATTTAAGAGTTATTTAAAAAATAAGGCATATGATCCCTGCCTTATGTTTAAGGTGACGTGGTTTCACAATTTGCAATACCGTGCGTGTTTTTGAAAAATCACTGTTATTAAACTACTACAGTTTATTCCTCAAAAAATTTACATAAAAATCTTAAGGATTTTCTACAGACACCCATAATTGTCTAAACACGATTGAGCATTTTTGGCTAAATGGCTAAATTTGCCTTTATAATACATATAACTATTTTATACAATCACCTTTTTATATGAAAATTATACCAAAAAATGTATTAACTAAATATCTATCCGTTTTGGCCACAAAAAAAAATTATTATAATACAAAAAAAATAATAAATAAAACACTGCGAAAACACGGGCCCTTCTCTTTCGACGAATACTTCACTGTTTTTTATTTATTATTTTTTTGTATGATATTTATATTTTTTTTTGTAGCCAAAACGGATAGATATTTAGATAATAAATTTTTTGGTATAATTTTCATATAAAAAGGTGATTGTATAAAATAGTAATATGTATTATAGAGGCAAATTTAGAGGTATGTTTGTGATTTTTTTCTATCGAGCCAAAAATGCTCAATCGTGTTTTGACTATTGTAGGTGTCTAGAAAATCCTTAAGATTTTTATGTAATTTTTTGGTGGAGTAAACTGTAGTAGTTAAATAACAGTGATTTTTCAAAACACGCACAGTATTGCAAATTGTGAACCCATGTCGCCTTAATACAATTATAATCCAAAGTTACAAGGGATAATTTTTAGGGTTCCGTACCCAAAGGGCCCAAACGGGACCCTATTACTGAGACTCCACTGTCTGTCCGTCTGCCCGTCAGTCTGTCCGTCTGTCTGTCCGTCTGTCACAGGGCTCTATCTCTTGAACCGTAATAGCTAGACAATTGAAATTTTTACCGATTATATATTACTGTGGTCGCTGTAATAACAAATACTAAAAATAAAAAAAAGTTAAAAATTAAAGGGGGACGTCATACAAAAACTTGTTTTTTTTTGCGTTTTTAACTAGTTCTTTACAATGGCATTAACTAGATACTTGAAATTTTCACAGATTATGTATTACTATGGCCGCTATAACAAAAAATACTAAAAATTAGATAAAATTAAAAATTTAAGGGGGTCGTCATACAAGAAACGTGTTTTTTTCAGCGTTTTTAACACGACCTTTATAATGGAATTAACTAGATATTTGAAATTTTCACCAATTATGTATTATTATGACTACTATAACAACAAATACTAAAAATAAGATAAAGTTAAAAATTTAATTAATTATGACGACCCCTTGTCATGCAAGAAACGTGTTTCTTCAGCGTTTTAAAACATTGTACGTTGGTACGGAACCCTTCATGTATGAGTCCGACTCGCACTTCCCCGTTTATTTGTATTTCTTGAATACTTTCCGTTTTAGCATAATTCTGAGGAGATTTTGCGTTCTTTCATTAACACGATGTAGAGTTAGTCCTGAACTTTGCTGTGTTTTTATTTCAAAGTGAGTATTTCGTTAATATTGATAGTATTTAAGATCACTCTAAGTCCATCGCAAGCTCCCGCGCGTGTTCACGCGTCCCCGTCCCCGTCACGGGTACCGACCGCCGGTACGTCAGCGTCAGCTACGAGTATAGTACAATTTTTACGGCGCACATTTACAGTCGTGTCGATGGAGAATTTATGTAGATATAATATATGGCAGTCAGTCGCCGGATCATAAATATTCTGCTCTATAGTCTATGCTGAACAACCACGACCCGCGCGTGCGTCTATCGTCGCGGGGAAGCGGGCCCCGTTGCGCGGTCGCGGGGTCCGCCTTCACGCGACGGTCGCACGCGCGGGGCACGCGACTTACTCCTGCGCGGGGCACTTTTGTATGGAACCGCGCGTAGTTCCAATCCTAAGGCTAGAGGAGACCAGCGACGGGCTCAGTCCGTCTCTGTCACAAACTGTACGTGCGACAGAAACACGTGACCCGCGACGGGTTCAGCTATCTCTATCACACGTAGGGTTTAATAAATAAATAAACAAATAATAAATATACAACGTGTTAATGAAAGAACGTAAAACCTCTCAGATGGTACCTCAGCCCATGAAACAGAATCCGAATTTTTTTTTTTGGATTTTGTGAAAGTTGTTGAACAAAAGTTGTTCAGTTTCATGGGCTGAGATACCATCTGAGAGGTTTTGCGTTCTTTCATTAACACGATGTATAGATAAACACTTTAACATGTCACGAATGTACTTGTTAAGGCCATACCTGAATTTTCCGGGGTCCAGTACTGCCCCCATTTTAAATAAATCATTTCAAAGAAAACGAAGACATCATTTAAATTTTTGCTTTGTATAAGGACAAATATATAAGGTTTGTGGCAGAGACGGACTGAACCCGTCGCGGGTGTCCGCTTGAGGCAGTTTCAAGCTTTAAAGTCGCAGTGTTCCTTATACTGGTTGATTTAGCTAGCTGTAAATCATTGATACCTAGAACACAAAACTGTCAGAAAAAAAAGACTATTTTAAGACTATTGACATTTTTATACGCGCAGCCGTTTCCTTTCCCGCCCACCGACCGCCGCCCACCACGAGCCCTATAGCGGGCGGTGACAATCAAATGGCAGATTTTTTGTATGCATTTGTCGGCTGATATCATTGGTTTTTATTATAAAAAAGGATACATACATATGACATAATATGTATTTTTTTACTTTCCTTGAATATAACTACAAGGTTCAAAACCACAAATTTAAATTAGTTTTGTAAATGATTAACTAATTTTATTGCTTTTTATATTTTTTTAACTTTTTGTAGTCCATCCTACGAACAATAATTCTCTAAAAATCTAACGCTCCTACATTCACCGCTTCGATTCTGATTTCATTTACGCAAACATTTTGTTTTTAATATTACTACGACACATTTTACTTACATATGTATGTAATTGGGGGAAATTGAGGGCGGACCAAGTACGGACCACGCCCGGGGCAAGCCATCGAGCTCCTTAATTTCGTTAGTTCCCCAAATTACGTAGTAACTATGATTTAAAATCGTATTTCGATATTGTTTATTTATTGAATTACACACAGATTTAGAGTTACAAGTATAAACCAAAGCATCCGCATGTCAAACAGTTATACATTATGTGAAAAATATCAAAAATATATCAGAATTATTTAAAATTATTAACAATTATTAACTATAATAATTATATAAAAATAGTTAAACTTCGAATTTTGTCAAGTAAATATAAGCTTCCGGGAAAGTTGTTTCGTAAAGACTTGTCTTAATTGCATTTTATTAGAGTGGACCGTATTATAGATATTATAGATTATCTTTGTCAAAGCAGTATTTTTTTTAGTTTCTGGTATTTATGTATTTTTATTTAAGCATTTGTAAAGGAAAATAAAGACATAAAGATATATTATTATTTTTACATAGGAAAATATTTGTTTCACTGTTATACTTTGAAGTAAGCAATAAAGAGATTTATATTACAAGCTTTTTCTTTATTTAATTTAATTCTTAGCCTAACGTTTTAGTATTCATTTATTAAAAGTAAAATATAAAACATACCTACTTACTACAAAACACAAACATGTATTACAAAAGTACATGTTTATATTTTTTATTTAGTAAGTATATTTTATATTTTGCTGTTACTTGCTCTTACTTCTTTTATATTTACATTACTTAAACCTTACTTAGATGCACGCTTACCAGCTAGTAACAGGGCAAGCCCCAAACTACTAGCGGTTAGAGTCGCTAAAAGAGAAATTCAAGCCTTTATATTATTATTAGCTCCTTGCTTTACTCCCGCTTCGGTATTTCTGAAGAAATACTGTTAAATCTTCTGGATTACTTGGATATTCTTAAATGAATAGATAAGGACAAATCACACTGCCGCCGATGCCGTTCCCAAGCCCGGATGAGAAAGGAGGAGGATTGGCTGGAGGTGAACTACCCATTTTATCCTAAAGCAGGCCTCCCTCACTCGCTCGTCGCGCTGTAAGTACCTACCGTCTAGCCGTGCGTTCGAACACATAAGTGGCAGAGGGGCCGCACGCCTGCCTGTGTAGTCACGCGCGTGGAGTGGAACTTTACTGCGTATTGTTTCTTTACCACATAAACAAGCGTTTTAACAATGACGAATTCACGACATTATTATGCGGTATACGAATGTCAAAATCAAAGAACTAATAAACAATTGCCATTTTTCACATTGCCAAAAGACGAGGAAAGGTAAGTGTTTCTTTTTCGGTATAATTTTCACTAGAATTCCATCGAAATATAATCTCTAGAAATCTAACGCTCCTACATTCAACGCTTCGGTTCTGATTCCATTTACGCAAACAAACTAACAGTAATTACAACAAAACATTAAAACACACACATAGACAAAGATGCATGCGATTGGTCACGACAAGGTCACGCACGAGCAGCTGGCTGCCCCGAGCCGGTTACTCGACCGACGCAACGAGCGGTGAGGTGTCAACAGATGTCAAGTATGGATTATTAAAATGTTTATTTACTTACATATGAAAGGCGAGTCCTGTGTTTTTAATGTCTTTATGGATTCTACACCACTTCACGGCACATGACGTTATTTTTAATGAATCGATTATCGCAAAAACACAGCAATATTCTCAAAGGAAACTTTTTGCGATGCAACCGCACGACTCGAGTGTCACGGCGAACTGTCGCGCCGCACGGTTCATATTTTAAGCCCCGCCCGACGCGGTAGATATCGCGTGGAATGATTTTTCGGGATTAGTTAGGCTTCTAGAGAATTATATTTCGATAGGTCCATCATAATCTAATTTTAGTATATTATAGATAATGTCTGTTTACTTATTTGAAGTCAACTTTCTCTTGACAACGAACTATAGAGCCGTATTCTTTGATGTATTTTTCCCTCAGAAAATTACTTTATTTTTTTATGTTTTTGTTATGTCTGATGGCATTGATATATTGATAGGTGACACTTCGGGAAAAACAATGTCTGAGCTCATATTCATGCTATTGATAATTTCTGGCTTATGTAAATAAACCACAGAATCAGCTGATTTGGCGGACGAGAGCAAATTCATTTTATTTCTCGCTATATTACTTATACTCATTTATAATTGAGTCAATTCCCAAAGAACAGATGAATCTAGTTTGGGAATTACTATAACAATTAACTATGTACACCTATATTGTTTTCATGCTCTATGCAATGAAATCATTAGTTTATTGCCTGCTGTGCCGGTGGGGCAATCATGATGCTTCCCACCACTCGAGTTACAGGTTTATTCCTAGTTCGATGGTGGGTTGCAGAGTGATGGCCACGCTCGCAGATGATGGGTAGGATTGCTACAAAACTTTTATTGCACGCCTCATAAGCGGAGCGTTGAGGTTGTGCTCTACTCTCGCCTTACAAAAATCAAGTGATTTTTCGAACTAAAAATGTCGGTATTTATTTCTTATCGTACTTGTAGAATAATATTTACACATAAATGACAAGAAAAAACACTAGTTTCAACAGTCATGATATTTTTAAAGGACATTTTTTTCTTTAAAATAATAAAACAAGTGTTTAAGAAAATTATTTCGTGGACG
Organism: Acrobasis repandana; assembly: GCA_963576875.1. Classification (NCBI taxonomy): domain Eukaryota; kingdom Metazoa; phylum Arthropoda; class Insecta; order Lepidoptera; family Pyralidae; genus Acrobasis; species Acrobasis repandana. Next base: position 18,663,407 of record OY756232.1, on the reverse strand, counting down.
TCCGTGTGTCTCTATGTATGTAAACTGGCGTGGCCACGATAACGCCCGAAAAACTTAACAAATCGAACCCTTCTTTTTTTCATACGCTTAAGTATTATCTAAAACTAAGTCCTTTCGAAAATCACGGTCTAATTAAAAGTAGTTCAATTATAATTAGCAATAAACTGAAATCCACCTATCGTTGGTATATCTAAATCTATGTAAATCAGGTTCGTTGACATTGACAATACATGCGCAGTACCTTTCTTTTCTGTGTAAGCAATGGCGCGAAGATTTAAAAGTAATTTTTTTATTTTGTTCATAATACACCGATAAATATGCAATATTCAAGTTCTGTTTTTTTTTTTGTGAAAATTGAGTGACCGCTATGAGGCGTGCACTTTTGGATTTTCCAAACTTATTTAAACATTGTAATACTTATATTGTATACGTATGAAACCAGTCAATAAATTTATTTTTACTTTTTTTTATTTTTTATTTTATGTTGCATTCTTGATTGATGCGAAATATTCCTAAAGAGTTTATTTGTACCAAAGTAATTTTATCGTCATATACAAGTTTTAACCGATACTGTTTGCAAGCAAAGAAAAAGTATGTGTTTAAGTTGTAGAGTCCTGTCCGTCTATTCTTACAGGGCCTCGTGACTGTCTTGCATCTTCTTGATTTGGGCAAGTAAAAGTACTGATCTTACTTGAACTGCTATGCTCCTGATAGGCTGCAACAAACGTCACTAGTTTCTTTGCTGCTGACTGCTAGAACCACTGCAATGAATGACACAATGGGAACTGATCTTGATAGTCACTTACTATGCCTCTTGATAACACAGTAGTTAAATGTCACTGATAGTTCTGCTGGAGTGGACTGTATAATATTATAACCAGTCGGCACACGGAACCACCGACACGCGGATGTAAGTCCAAAAACACGTGCACAAAATGATCCCACCTGTACCGTAGGCTCGAAGGACCATGTACCGGGAGATACCAGCACAGTCTGTTGATGTGGATTTGGAATTAAGTCACTGATAACGGGAATCGAACTGTATTTCTGAAAACTTATTAAAAAGGGCATGTATTTAAATCGATATCTGTATATTCCCTCTTTTCGAACAAAATATTTTAAAGTTTCACCAAAAATACTGAATCGCACACTAATTTTGCATATTAAATAAATCAAATTTAGTAGGGTGAACCAGCTAGATTACGATCAGTTAGTCGAAGTTTTGATTTCAAAACCTCATAACTTTAAAATATATACTACATAGGGCGCACTGTAAGTTTCCGGAACTGGCCACTTACATATTTAAAAATTTATTGCAACATTTGAAAATAGAACTCTTTGGCTGTAGAATGCAGTTTGTTTCATCTGACTGTCTTTTGTTTTTACCTTGTGGCGCCATTTAAAAAATTGTGTGTCTGAATCAACATGGATTTAACTCGGGAAAATTTTCGTAGTATGATTTTCTACGATTTTAAGTGTAATTTGACAGCTCAACAGAGCATCGCTCGGCTTGAAACAGCTTTTGGCAATGAAGCACCATGCAAGACAACTGTTTATAGCTGGTTTGCAGAATTCAAGCGTGGTCGTATCAATCTCAGTGACGAATCTCGCGATGGTCGGCCGTCCACCGCTGTGACCAACATAAACATCAATGCTGTGCGCCGTATGATTGAAACAGACAGGCATGTGACCTACCATGAAATTCGCGCATCCTTAGAAATAGGCATGAGTCAAATACAATTAATCCTACACAAACATTTGGGTGTGAGAAAGCTGTGCTCGCGGTGGATCCCACACAACTTGACCGAGGCTCAAAAAACGGACCGCGTCACTTGGTGCAGTGCCATGCTTACCAGATTCAACGAAGGTGCGTCAAATTTGGTGTGGGACATAGTAACAGGTGACGAAACATGGATTTATTGCTATGATCCCAAAACAAAGCAGCAATCGAGCGTATGGGTCTTTCAAGATGAGCCGAAACCAACCAAAGTGGCGCGCGTGAAAAGTGCATCTAAGCGGATGATTGCTTCTTTTTTTAATAAAACTGGACACGTGGCTACTGTTGCTTTAGAGAATCGTCGTACAGTGAATAGTGACTGGTACACGACCATTTGTTTGCCGGAAGTTATTGACGAACTCCGTAAAAATAACCGTAAACGCCGTATCATCCTGCACCACGACAATGCTAGTTCTCACACGGCCAGACAGACAAACGACTTTTTGAAGGCGAAAAATGTAGAACTCATGAGTCATCCTGCATACAGTCCCGACCTGGCACCTTGTGACTTTTTTCTGTTTCCAAAAATTAAGAACCAATTACGCGGTCACCGATTTTCATCACCAGAAGAGGCTGTCGAGGAGTATGAAAAACACGTTTCAGAGGTCACCACAGAGGAGTGGCACAAAAGTTTTCAAAACTGGTTTCATCGAATGAAAAAGTGCATAGACGCCAAGGGAGATTATTTTGAAAAACAATAAATTAATTTTGTACCTTTAATAGTATTTTTTCATCCGGAAACTTATAGTGCGCCCCACGTATTATAATGTAGGAATTATTTTTTATATGTTAAAAATCTATCAAACTATTTAATAAACTAATCTTTTACTTAAGTAAGTAAGTCCTTTTTTTAAGCTCACGATCACTTTTCGTTAGTTTACGTTCACAAATTTGTGTCAGTTTACGATCATCGAAAACCACTGATAAAGGAACTTTAGTGCAATGAAATCAAAGTCGAAATTATATTCAATCAATTTTATTGAAAAAAAAAGCTTATTGGTCATCCAATTCACAAAATGGACATTTGTACGAAGACAGTGCTGCTTCGTGATATGATTTTTCACACATTTGTGTGCATTTTTAATGGTACCAGCGAATGCAGAAATCACAGCCTATATTTTTTTCTGCATCCTCTTCGATGTCGCTTATTAGTTCTTCAGAACGTCTACTGCACAACAACTTATCTTTTTTATTATTTTTCTTATTTGACAAAACCTTCTTTTTCTTCCTTTTCTTTTCCTTTTCCTCTGCCTTCCTTTTCTTTTCTTCCTCCCTCAACTGTTGTTTCTGCTTTTTCTGTAGCTGTATATTTTCTTTTTCCTCTTCTTTTTTCTTATAGTACTCTCGCCAGGCTTGAGATGAAATTGCGCTTGGCAATTTTACTTGCCGGTTATCTGTTTTTGGAGATGCCTTTGGTTCCGGAAAATGTAAGTGATGCTCGAAGACTTCAAGATGGTTTTGATTGTTATCATTATGAATATCTGCTGTTACCGTCATAGTAAAGCATTCGTTTTCATTTGCCAATAATTGAATAGCGGATTGCGATTGATGAGAGATCTCTATCTCCTCCAAAGGTATCACCGATATATTATTTAATAAAATATATGAACCTGCTTCGGGTAAACTTATACTTTCATTAGGAGAAAACAAATTAGAATGGTCGACACATGTACTTTTCAAATGTTGGGAAACACTTTGTTCTTCGTTAGTGATAGATTCATCAAAGTTTAAGTTTAAGAGTGATGTCTGTTATCATATTTATTGAATCTTGATTTGGTGGTACAACTAGAGGCACATCTTTTACTGTATTTGTTACAGGTTCGTCAAACATTGAAATTGCTAATATTTCAGTAGTAATAATGGATGTGCTAAGATCTGAGGCTGCAGAATTTCGAGGCGTCTTTGATTTAGAACGCCAATTTTGAAGATATGTTGCTTTAGCCGTTTTTATTTCTTCAATAATGACTTCTGAATCTATATTACGTTTAGCCAAATCATTCTTGATTATTGATATTACTTTCGTTGCTGCGTCAAACTCTTTTGCAGTGGCTGTAGGTTTTTCATTGGTGTTTAAATTTTTCTCTCTTCTCTCTTTTTCTACTCTTTGTTGTGTATCTTTTACACATTTAGTATAATCAACATTGTTTTCATTTAGTGGGTATAGGCTACACTTTCTAAACCCATTTCTTATAGCATCTGTCAGTTCAGTTTTTGAAAGGGTATTATTCAAAATAGAGCAAAAATTTAGTTTTGTTACAACATCGCCAGATTTTTTTACTATATTTTTCCAATTCTGTTTTAGTGGTCTGAACACACTAACATCGGCCGGTTGACGCATATGAGTGCTATTTGGTGGCAATGCATAAAGAATGATGCCATTTGCTTCACAGAACTCGCTCAAAGCATATGTCATGTGCGATTTATGTCCATCAATAAATAGGATTACGGGCTTCTGGACGTTATTTTTTATCAGCCATTTGTTGAAATCATTAGTGACGTATTCAAAAAATACGTCACTTTTCATCCAGCCATAGACTCACGCATACTATTGACTAATGCTTTTGGGGGTCGGATGCAAGGGAAAATGACTAACGGTGGGCACAGTTTTCCACTTGCCGAAAATACCAATAAGACTGTTATATTTTCTTTTTCGTTGCCTTTTTTTATTATATATAAGTTTTTGTACCCTTTTGGTCCTAAAACTGCCACTTTTTGGGCATAAAGAAAACCCCGTTTCATCTCCATTGAAAATCCTGTCTGAATTTTCGAAGATATCCATTGCATTAACGGATAATAAATAATTTTGAAGATCTTGGAACCAGTGCCTTATACGGCTCTCGGTTATGGCAGCCCTTGCGTTGTTTATGCCTTTAGGCTCGCGTATACTTATTTCTGGATGCCGTTTTAGAAATTTTTGGTACCAAGTGTCTCCTGGCATTCCATCTTTGATTGGAGTCTTGATACCAGTTTTTGTAATAATTTTTGCTACACTTTCTAGGAGCCCCTGTTTATTTAAGGGAAATCCACATTTTGCCATGTCCAGTACCCATTTAGTTAATTTGGCTTCTCCTTCAACTCCTAAAAAAGGATTTGGACCGACTTTTGGTTTTTTGTCTATAGCTACTTTGCCACTTAAGCGGTCATGCACAGTCGCAAAAGGCACGCCATGGAAGCGGCAGGCTTCTCTATAGCCCATCGTCTTGTTTTTGATTGAGTCTATGGCGTTTATAAGGTCTTCCTCTCTATAGACACAAAGCCGCCTGTTTGTATTTTTCGAAACACCCACCTAAGGATCAGAAAAGTATATAAATTAGCATCACATTTGACAATATTTTCAGTTTGTAATAAGAGTTAATTATACTCGAGAAAAATCTAGTTTTTTAGGTTATCATGTAATGATGAAATGAAATATAATAGATGTTTCAAATGTAGAGATTTGTCAACAGGTATTTTAATTGGTTTGTATAATGTGTATAAAGCTTAAATCGTACCAATTTCTCCCTCCGCTTCGGCTTCACATTTTTTGATTTTGATTTTGGATTCATCTGCAATAAGCATAAAAATTCATGCAGAAACATACCAAGCGTCAAATCCCAAGTTAGTATTGTATTACCGTGCAAAAAAGACGCGAATGAAAAAAAAAATATGAACAAAACTAAAGTTATAAAAAAAAAACCTTGATCGCTAAACAGTCAAATTACGATCACAAGAAACACTTTCTTTTAGTATCAAAATAATAGTCAACAACAGATCACTTCTCGATCGCCTCTTTTATTTATCCTCAATCGTGAACTAGTCTGTTTTTGATCGCATCTGCAGCTAATACTTGCTAGTGGTCGTAAAGTATTCAATTGACGATCAGTGAAATGTTATTAAATTAATCAAAAATAGTTTCCGAACGCTAACGGGCCGGTATGCGATCATGTAATACTGATATATTTCTATGGAAAAAATACGATATCGGCAACTGGTCATTTCCCGATCACTGGGATTCTCACCAGTAAATAACATTAAAATTTTATAATTATTATTCATTATGAGATCGCCGATCGCCATCTGATATACAAAGTAAACATATTAAGATGGAACAAAATAAATATTAATAATCCCGTCAACACCATGCGAAATCTTACAAAAGCACAACGAAGAAAAGACCAAAACCGCCCGCTTACGATCACCCGATCATAAAATGAAAGAGGCTTAATTTGTCACCGTCCCATAGCGATCACCGTATATTATAGTAAATTTTTCATTATTCTTGTTAAATTGACACATTGAAAAGAAATATAACTATATTACAACACCACACACCTATCAGCAAAGCTTAAACTGTATTAAAAACATGTTTTACTTACGTTTAAATGTCCACGTCCCACTATTTTTTTCCTAAGATTTGGCGGCAACATACACGCAAGCGCACCGGATCGACTTCGTCAGCTCACTGATAAAAAAATCACGGATTCGGCTACCCAATAAACTAACACGTACGAAAATGATAGATGTCTCTTCCCTTGTTACGCAAAATTAGCACTAATCGCGCGGTAATATGGTTATTTTTGTCGATTTTCGTAAAAGTGATCGAGAGCAGGTGGTGATCGGTGAACCAGTCGAATCACTACTATTTAAGGCGAAGATATAGGCAAATGGCCTTGAAGTGTGAAATAAATTGTTAACTCGTAAATATGGTAATAATTTCCATATTGCTCTTCGTCATGCACTAGATAGCCCTTTAAATTATTTTATGAACTGCCGTTGAAACTATTATTGGTGATCCGTCTAGCTTTAAAACTTGCCGTGGCCACTTTTGGCGGAAGCAAGTTTTAAAGCTAGACGGACTAATGTAAATACTTTCAACGGTGGTTCATAAAATAATTTAAAGGGCTATCTAGTGCATGACGAAGAGCAATATGGAAATTATCTCCATATTTACGAGTTAATAATTTATTTCAAATGAGGGCGCCACTTCAAGGTCATTTGCCTATACCTCCACCTTAATGGTATTTGCAAAACTTTTTTAATGAACGGATAAGGGTAGTATTTAAATGCAAATCAAAATGACTGATTGCACAGCAAAATACTCATATGAAAATATTACTAAACAATCTGCAATTTATATTTGTGGCGTAGTAAAATGGATAGAATTTTCCTAGTGTGTCGTATGTTGGTCGCAGTTCTAACCTAACCTATAGGTTTGCCCTATCCTACGAACAATAATTCTCTAGAATCGTAAGTAATCCCTAAAAATCATTCCACGCGATATGTACCGCGGCGGTATTATATTTAGATGGCCCTAACCTACTAAAATGGATAGAACTGACCTAAAGCAAGTTCCATTGCGGTGGTTCTTAGCTATGTTTTATGAAAATCGGTTCAGCCCTTTAAAAGTTATTGTGGGTTAACGCCTGAAACCCTGAAAGTCAGGGCTTTCTCTAAAAAATAATAGATGGCGCTACGGAGATCAAGTCGTATCAGTTATATCATTATTATAGTCGTATCATTACTTATCTTTAGATGGCGTTCTTGACAATCGGGGATTTTTTTAATTTGCCTGGCAAAAAAATACCCGACGTCAACCCTCCTTGGACATAAACACTTTATATCTTTCACTTTCAAAACATTCAATATGAAGCTGCTTACAATCCGGAAAAAGGAGCGTCGATTAAAATAACACCCGGCTGTTAGCTTAGGATCTAAAGCACGATAACATTTACACAATACTACTCCATGAGTTATCTCTATTCTGTAGGTAGTACACACGCAAAATAGTTCGGTTTCCAGGTCACACAACTACATTTCCCTGTGTGCGCTGCAACACTGTGTAGACAAATGATTACTGTCCAATCAGCATACAGTTTTATCTACGAGTATGTTGAGCTTATTATACGTAACACATATACATTTTGTGATAATATCGTTAACGCGTAAGCTATTACAATACAAACCATTATTTTAGCCGTCATTACAACAGCAAACGTAGCCCAGTGGATAAAGCATTCAACTCTTATCTGGGAGTTCCATGGTCGAATCTCACCGATTGAGATATGAGTGTTTTGTGCAATGTTTTTATTTGAGTTAAACTTAAAATATTGCAATATTCGTTCTTATTCAACAGCCTATAAATAAGAGCATATTTATTCATTACGGGGAAGACAAAGTCAAGGTTCACAGAAACCAAAAGCTACAACACATTTAGCAAGATACAAAAATTAAAATCAGCTCTTATTGCAAACCATCGTTCATTTCGTTACTTAGTTCTTTAAATTATTAGTAATAATATCTATACTACCCTCTTTTATTTAATGATATGATACTTAGTGATTGTGAGGCGTGCATTGTTTCATTGCACTGGCGTTGTCTCAGTTTAAAGAATAATATCACTTTGTTTGAAGAATATGTTTCTACAATTATCTTGTTTCACTAAGTTAATTGTGATGGATGTTATCTAATTATGTGAATGGACATTAATTATGATTTTATAGTATTAATTATACTGTGATCAGTGAAATTGTGACGTGGTTAATTATCGGTAAGGGTTTAATACTTTTGTATTTTGTGCAAAAGAAAAGGTTACAATAATATCATTCGCTTAAATTGTAATATAACATTTGTTATTTTATTTACAGAGATGAACTGTTAAATTCAAGAGATATTGTAATGCAAATTTGGCCCAATTGATCTCGACAAGTAAACTAGATAATAAAGAACTACAAAATATGTGAAAATCTTGGATTCATCGAGGTCTTTTTGAAGACCAGGCCTAATAACAAATATTTTAAATATTTCACTCACACAGTGGATCTACGAGTATATACTGCTATCAAATGTTGGAAGGTGGCTAAAAGGACCAATAAAAAATTTGAATAATATCAGTAGTTACTTCAAAATATATTTATTATTTGATTTTGTTTATTTTAATGTAAAAAAAGTCTGATAAAAATGGAAGTTTATTGTGACGAAAATAAATATATATTTTTTAAATTACGTGTGGCTTCATATAAGTAAGTTTGCTTTAAATTAACCACATGATTGATTTATTTTTAGTTACTGATCATTTTCTTATGTAAGAATAAAATAATAATATATTATTTTTATATTTCGAAAGGAAATGTAAATATTGTAACGTGAATATGATGAGGTTTTGCGTGAGAGATGTTTATTATTATAGTAATTGTAACATGTTTATTCTGTCACTAAAACAGACGCATATTCTTAGTCAAAAAATTACGTCCATTTTTATCAGAATATTAAAGATTTTGGTTGAAAGATAATAAAAAAATTAACATTAAATATCTGTTTTACACCTAATTTAATAATGATTACAGTTTCAATATGACTTCTTTGTTGTTTGTATAATCTTCACAAAAGGTGAACACTCCAAATAATAAATTTAATATGAATGAGCTGTTTTTATATTTTTCCTATTTTTTATTATACTCGTAATATGTTACTTTCCAATTATAATATGATATAAAAAAAACAGCTTACAGAAAAAAAGTGAAAAAAAATCAAGTTGTTCCTGACTTGGAACTCGGTGTCTCAAGAGCACTATTAGTATAACGGCCAGCCTTAACCACTGCAATGCGCATGCTTATTACGAATTTATGAAATAATTGATCATGTTGTAGCACTATATGAATATTCATAACATTTCTTAGTGTGTCATTATAAGTTACATTTACTAATACATCTGCACATTGTTTTGATAGGACGACAACACGGTAACAATAGTGTGTCATAGATAGATATTAAGTTGGTGTGCTCGGGCGACACGCACACAAATAAATAGGGTGGAAACCGCATTATTTTGCTGTGTGTACCTATCGTATAATATCATAAGGCCAATACCTTACAACGTGGAAGGGACATATCTACACGTAATAAATCGAACCACGGTCTATAAGTATAATAAAATTAAAATAATAGCCAAAAAACAAAAAAAACTCGACATTTCCATACAAAAGTGTGCAGCCGCCCGGGCGATTTGTATAGGAATGTAAATTTTTTTTTGGTTTTTAGACTGTTATTTAATTTCATTATTTCGCCGTTATTATTAAACGCTTCAGCTTTGGCCATACTGTAGCGTTCCTCGCTGAAAGAGAATATAGTGTACTATTTTTGACCATCCGTATGGAAAACATTTATAAACATTTTCTTTCAAGACCATATTTTGACTGTGAAAACCAATTAGAACCCTAGATATATGCAATTTCTTTCAAGTTACAATTACAATTACGTTTTTATCGAAATCTGACATGTCGTTTCAAAATAAAACGTAGATACGTTTGTATGGGAAAGTCTAGGGTAAGGGGATTCTTAAGATAATTTATGACCTGTACTAATAGCAGTTTGTTTAATATAATATTAATAAGCCAATAAGCCTGATATCGTGCTGACAGATGGATTGATGCGCCAGGCAGTGCTCGTCGACATCACCGTCCCGCATGACGAGAACCTCGTGAAGGCCGAGAAGGACAAGCTTAGCGAGTACCTTGACTTGGCCCACGAGGTGACTGCTATGTGGGATGTGGATTCGACGATCATTGTCCCGATAGTCGTATCGGCGAACGGTCTTATAGCGAAGAGTCTTGACCAACATCTTAAATCTCTCTCACTAAATGGCTGGATCAAGGGTCAGATACAGAAGGCAGTACTCCTGGACACGGTACGCATTGCCAGGAGGTTTCTCTCTCTGCGGCCCTAACCGCCGGTAGCTTGGGCCTTGCCCCGCTGCCAGTGGGCAGCTAGGTTAGGTTTTTTATAATGTGTTTGTATTTTGTATTATGTAATTTTATATCTTACTTTTTATAGATTTATTATAAATAACCTAACCTAAGAATTAAGATAAATAAAGAGAATAATAATAATAATCATTTATTTCGGACATCGAGATTCATACAATGGGTTAGTAACAATTTGATTTTAAAAACTTGGGTGTTAGTAACAATAAAATACAAAAATACAAAAACAACAGACATATACATGCACACACATAGTACTCAGCAACGCTAGCTGATGGCCTACCTAACTGCATGCAGTTGTATCCATCGAGCCAACATCGGTGAGTCCCAGCGGTTTGTCAGCGCGCGCAGAATAGTGTTGGGGCTGTCGCGCATGCGCCTGAGATGAGAAGCGCAACGCTTGCGCATGATGGCAGCGAACCCGTCTACGTGGGTCAGCAAACATGGCAGAGGCACTGCTGATGCGGCAGCCCCATCAACACCCGGAACGCGTCATTATATTGTACACGAAGATCGCTATATACCCTCTGCGTATAGTTAATGCTCTGAGGTTATTGCATTGTATTGTATTGTACTTATTGTCATGACCATGGGAGATTTTATTTTCTTTATATTTTTATGTAAGTACATATAAATTTTAGAAATGTGCTTTGAGAAAAGCAATAATAATAAACTGCCTATGTTCAGCTATGCGCCTCCTCGAATCTGTTGGCAATACTAGCGTCCCTGTTTACATTGACGCCCCGGAGCAGCCAGCCCTGGCCCGGCCTTAGGGGCTGGGTCCCCAGCGGCACGTCGTGGGCGTCCGCCAGCTGAGCCAGCAGCATCCGCCTCGAGCGGGTGGAGTTGTTGACAGAGCTGCCGTGGATCAGCAGGTACGAGAAGACGACGACGTCTCCGCGGGCTGCGATCACTGGGGTTGCTTTCTCCAGAGGGAATTTTGACTGAAAATAAAAGAATTAAAAATCAAATATTCAATCAGAATACAGACACTGGGCCTTTACAATCAGATATACGAACACATCGTTATCCTTTGTGAGGTAGACACAGTCTAGGAAGATAAGACCCAAAGGTCACTTTAAGCATGAGTGGAAAAGACCTTTAAAATAGTGATGGGTTGTTATCTGCATCGCCTGTTGTCATATTTTAAGATTTTCACCTATATCGTCATCATCATCATTTCAGCCGCATAACGTCCACTGCTGGCATAGGCCTCTTCGAAGGATTTTCAAAACGACTGATCTAGAGCGCCCTAGATCCAGCGTTTTCCAGCGACTTTGGACAGGTCGTCCTAACATCTTGTGGGTGGGTGTCCTACGCTTCGCTTGCCAGTACGTGGTAGCCATCCGAGAGCTTTCTATTTCTATGTCAAACCAGATAAGACTTTATCATCATTTACGTACGTCTTGCGTACCGCTTTTGGAGTAACCCCGTGGAGTAACCCTACTGGTTGTGAGACTACTGGATTGCATATCGTCCTTGACATCGTCAAAGTCGCCCCACGTTGGGCGCCAATGTGGGCCTTGACCAGTCCCGGCGCACTCAGGCGAGCTCCCGCATTGAAGATAGGAGGACAAGAAAGATGGAGTGGACAATAAAGAGACTCGACAGGAAATATATTTAATTTATTGTACTCATATTTTATAACACACTGATATCAAAGTTATATTTTAAAAGTTATATTCATATATTATAGCAGATATAATAGTAAGTTCTGGATATCTTTCCAGGATTAGAGATGAAGGTGGAATAAATTAAAAATGAAGAGGGGTGTGTAAATGATTCAAAAATGGAATGAAACGAAATTTAAAATGAAATTAAGAATGAAAAGCGGAGAGGATGAGATGAAGAAAGAAGGTTTTGAAACATGCAGCATGCATGTGGTATGCAGCATTGTTAAAATGATGTAGGCTGACAAAGAAAAACAAAACCTGGTCGACAAAGTGGAACTCTCCCTCCCTGGCCCCCACGTCCTCCTGTGGCCCCCATTTGTGGGACCCCGGGTACACGAACAGCCCGCCGTTATCAGGGTTGGCTGCATCTAGGTGGAGAAACGCCGCTACCATCGAGTCCTTCTCGTACGGGAAGTAATGGTAGTCCTGAAAAGATCAAACATACAGGCCTGTAAGATAACACTAGTTTACAAGGTTTTTGTCCCCCGCATACTGGCAGCGATTTAATTTTTTTAAGTGAAAACTTCTTGTGTCACGTTGGGCATTTTTTTAAATGGAAAAAAACATTGAACTCGCGTCACTCTGTGACACTGTTAACGACTCCACCTTGTTCAAGTTTTCACTTCTGTCGGCACTCCCGTAGTGCCAAAGTTTTTTATTTTTTTTACATTTTATTTTGGCAACATACAGTCATGCATGAATATACATAAAAATATCTTATTTAATAGAACTTGAGTGCCTTTATGAGTACATTATATTACTAAAGTAAAAATCAAAGGGAGTACGAATCAAAAGCGGTTGCAATTGAATCGTTGAATTTGTAACTAGAATTGAATTCAGTGCCTACACAACACATAAATCTGGTTATAAACAAATTATGGTTTATTTTAAATTTTGTCACTGCAGGAGCACGACCCTCTCTGTACTACCAGAGCCATATATTAGCCAGAGCAGTCAGAGGATTTGGCCTACACTCTCCTATAGACTTGGAGTGGTCCTATTCTACTCTGCCGGAAACAACACGGCAGCCTATTGAAGTGAAATCTTCCTTTTTTAGCAAGAAACCTTTAGGTCACTGCTTGGCTAAACTCACTAACTGACATATGCTGGCAAAAAAGAAAAAAAATTAGACCTTAGTACGAAAAAATGAAATGAATTGAATTGAGTTGAATTTAATTGTTCAGTCACTAACTGACATATCCTGACAAAAAAATGAGACCTCAGGGCAAAAAAATTTTTGAGTTGAATTGAGTTCATTTGAGTTGAGTTGAATTGAATTGAATTAGGTAAATTGTTTACTTCAATAACTGACATGCTGGCAAAAAAAAAATGAGACCTGATGCATAGGATAGGCGGCGCCCTTCTCGGGTGGCTTCAAGTGCGCCTTGGTGTGGTGAAGGGCGATGTTCTTGGTGTCCATGACGTCCTCCAGGGCATCCAGCAGGTTTTTGTTGTAGAGGAACTGCCCGAACACGGCCGAGTGGTACTGCAGGTTGTGGATGCCTTTCACCTAAAAAACCGGTTAAGTGCTAGTCGGGCTAGCGCATTGAGGGTTCCGTGACATAAACATTTTGCACTTATATTTGCCAAGTTCATCCATCTGGGATAAACCTGTAATCTGTAGATAAATAACTATTTTATGCGAAAGGAAGAGCTGGACAGGGTCTACCTCGCCGAACGTTCTGTAAACAGATTGCAGACGTTTTGAAAAAGGGAGAAGTAAGAAGTACCCATAACCGAAGGGCATGTATCAAGAGGTTGGTGAGTATAGATGAAGCGAAAGAGTCTGTCAGGATCGTAGCAAGTGGAGGTCCATAGTCTCTGCCTACCCCTGTGGGAAATTGGCGTAATAGTAAGTATGAGTGTATGTAAATCATTTTATCTACACCCATGCTATAAATCCTCAGAAATTTCAAATTTCAAAAATTAAAATCATTTATGTAATATAAATTAAACGTTCGTTTTTGGGTCACTGACGTACATATATGTACCAAATTTCAACTCATTCGGTCCAGTAGGCTGTGACAGACGGACAGACAGTCAAGTGGGTGTTCCTATAAGGGTTTCGTTTTTACCTTTTAAGGTACGGCACCCTAAAACCTCCTAAGTTGCAATTGCCGGCATTCACGTCGTAACCAAAGTGTAAAAAAAATTGTAAAAATTAGCTATGTGGTAGTAACTAAGATTGAAATTCTTCCCAACTTTTGATGTAACTTTTAATGATAGTAACTGTTTTTAGATAAAAGGTAATAAAAAAGTTGCAATAAATCGCACGGGTGTCGTGAAAACTGACTGAGGGAATGGGCGAAAATGCGAAGTAGTAAGCAACCCATCACTATTTTGATTCCTTATCCACCTTCTCGCCCACCCTCACACTAAAAGTGGCCTTTGGGTCTTGCGGCCCTGGGATCTGTCTGCTTAGAGCCGCAGTACCAAAAATGCTGTGTCTGCCCCGTTGGGACAAAGTCGTGAAGTGTTATGTAGTAGTGTGAAAAATTGAATAACATCTATATATCAAATTACTCATTATTGTACTCGTATGAAATAAAATGTATTCTTCTGTGATAAGGGCAATAAGACTTAATTTTTATCGTGTTGGTCAAGGGGTCACTTTACATAATACTCAAAGATTTATTTATCAATATGTTCTAATTATATGCATTCATAAAATCCAACTTGACTAGTATACAGGTGACTTTTTATCCACCAGCCAAATTTTCGGAGTAAGTTCAGTCCATGATTCTGAACTACTTTCTATAAAAAAAAGTATTGAAAATAGATAAAAAATTTTCGTCTTCCCATACAAAATCAGTTGAGCTGAGCGCCAATCGAAGGGAGGCGAAATTGTTTTTTCGTTTTTCGTTAATTGTATTTATGGAAAGTAGTTCAGTATCATGGAATGAACTTGCTCCAAAATTTTCACAGATTATATATTGCTATGGCCACTATAACAACAAATACCAGAAATAAAAAAAAGTTAAAAATTAAAGGGGGTCGTCATAAAAAAATACGTGTTTTGTTTAGCGTTTTTAACTAGATCTTTCTAATGGCATTAACTAGATACTTAAAATTTTGACCGATTATGTATTACTATGGCCGCTTTAACAACAAATACTAAAAATAAGATAAAATTAAAAAAAAGGGGGTCGTCATACAAGAAACGTGTTTTTTGAGCGTTTTTTAACTCGATCTTTATAATGGCACTAACTAGATACTTGAATGTTTCACCAATTATGTAGTACTGTGACTACTATAATAACAAATACTAAAAATAAGATAAAGTTAAAAATAAAAGGGGATCGTCATACAAGAAAAGTGTTTCTTCAGCGTTTTAAAACATTGTAAGGTGGTACGGAACCCTTCATGTACGAGTCCGACTCGCACTTGACCGTTTTTTTCTTTTAATGTATACAGACAGATACCCGTGCAGATACACTATCACTTCTTTATGCGCAACGGGTCAGACAGAGCCTAGGGCGGCAAGGCCCAGGCCACTTTTAGTGTGATGGTGGGAAAAGAAAATCAAAATAGTGATGGGTTGCTAACCGCATCGCCTATTGATGTGATTCAGATTCTTGCCCATTCACCTCGACCAAATTATAATATACAAAATTACTGAATTTCAAGTTTTGAAATAGATTTTTTTAACTAGAAGAAAACAAAACTATGTAGATAAACAGCATACAAAGTCTACTAGAAATACCGATTTAATTTTACTGGGCAACAAAAATTAATACTTTAGTTAAAATAAGGTATATTATAAGAAGGAAAGGATAAAAAAAACGACGGGTTGCACTCCGGGAGTGCCGGCAGAAGTGAAAACTTGAATATATACGTTGTGCATTTTTGATATTTTGGAATGGTTAGGGAATAATTTTGCACGAATTGCTTTAATTATGAGTATAAAAGTACTATCATTTATGTGGTAGAATACAATATTTATTTATTGCGCTATCGTACACAAACATGACAATTTATATTACATTAAAAAGTTTATCTCTCAGCTAAACGAAACAGCAGGCGCAGGCATACATTACCGCCGCGCCGTAGAAAGAGAGGGGGATACTTCCTCTCCTACGCCGCGCCGGCTGTATACTCTCCATCCGTCTTACGAATTTTCGATCAGGAGAAGTGTCCTGACGCGAGTTTAAAATTTTTTACCCATTTCAAAAAAAGTGCACAACGCCGCTAAATAAGTTTTCACTTCAAAATTGAGAATGCCAGGTTACTTACAGTGAAGGCACTGTCACTTTTCCTGTCATTCGCGTCACTGCCCACCCACGAGCTCTCCATCTTCTCCTGATTCTTCTTACGGAACAGCTCATCGTATTCCTTGGAGATCAGATCCAACTCATCCGTCGAAAGGAGATTCTTCAGCAGAATGTAGCCATTCTCTTTGTAGAACTTCTTCTGCTCCAGCGTTAGTCGCACCATTTTGAAAATAAAAATGTATTTAGGTACAACTCTTTGCCACAACTTGGTGTGGTCACAAAGTTTTGGTACTGAATGATAGTCAAAACTATTTTGTTCGTGGTGTTTTATCGTGTTTGTGTTAATAAATGTGTCGCTAAAGGTCATGTTTGTTATTATACATGACAAGCATAAATCGACGAAACGATTGTTGTGACATGGTTGTGACAAGTGGAGCTGTTATTTTGTTGGTAAGGACTTCGCAATGAAAAAAGCGCGTAACAGTAATTTATCTAATCTCATGTCGTAAACTTTAAATTATAAACTTTAGAACGATTTAATATTTACGTATTTTATGAACACAATACCAAAATTTTAAAATAGAAAATAAATTTTCCTCGCAAGTGTGTTGAAAAACGTCGTACGATATACGTGCGTATATTTTTAAACTTGTGTTATGGGATACTAACTCAACGATACTACGAGTATATTTTATGATAAATACATAAATAGATAAACATCTAAGACCCAGGAAAATTTGAAAAAGGCCATTTTCAAACTTGCCCTGGCTGGGGATCGAGCCTAGAACCTCCGGTCTAGCGTGGTCTGGTCTAGCGATTAGCGGTCTAGCGTGTTAACCATTACTCCACGGAGATCGACCAAACCATAACGCACTTATCTCTTACGTACACTTTCAAATTTTAATATGTGCGTAATGAATGGCTTTACTCAATTAAAATCAGTGTGAAAATTACTTTTCAACACATTGGCTCGTAAAGTGCTATTTTCCACTTTATTCATCAATATATTGTTTAATTAATTAATAAAAACCAATGTGAATTTATTAGACGTCGTACTTTTCTTCTGTTTTCATATTACTTATAATAATTATTATATTCCATGAAAATGTAATATATTTGTAAATTTTCATAATATTGACGACAGCGGCGACGGCGATAACGTTCAGGTGGTCAGCGTCCACTTCTTTACTAGTCTTCTTCTTCGTCTAAGCGCGTTCCCGGTTGCATCCTCAGCTGTGCTGCTTGGGAGCCCTGGGTGCGCTTTCCTGCTTTTTCTTTTCCAAATATAACATGCACGTCAATGGTAACCCAAGGATGCCAAAGACTTTGCGAAATGGAGAAGAAATAGCCGGAACGGTTTAAATGATTCGGCTGTAGTTTTACCACCGGTCGCCTGCCTGACGTCAACTCTCTTTGGGAATGTATTTGTGGGAAAAAAATTACAACCAGCCGCCGCGCAACGTTAACCCTTCTTGGAAATGCAATTGTCGCACGAGATGTTACTCCTTTAGTCGCCTCTTACGACATCCATAGGAAGAGATGGAGTGGTCCTATTCTAACATACAACACCACGGGGTTGTCTTTACTAGTCTTCTTCTATTTATTTGTTTTATTTTTGCTAGTGTTATTCAAAATACAAGTCGCCATTAATTTCCCCCACTATTTCCGCGTTTTTATTTTTTGCCTTGGTATGAAGAACTCGTTAATCACCATTCTAGGTCTAATTGATTTCTCAAATGCTTTCAATATGGTTGATCACGACATTCTCCTGGCAATTCTCGAATATATGAAATTCTCATCCTTAGCTACGGACTGGTTTTCTTCTTATCTCCATGGTAGGCAAAAAGCGGTTCGAGTGGACCGTGAGTTGTCGCAATGGAAGGATATTTCTTCAGGTGTCCCTCAAGGGGGTATCCTATCTCCTTTGTTATTTGCTGTATTTATAAATCTTTTATCACATTCCATTAGCTGTTCTTATCATTTCTATGTAGATGACCTACAAATTTACGTTCAAACCAGTTCTGAAAATATCAATTCTGGCATAAGTCAACTGAACGCATCCTTGTCCAACATTTACTCCTGGTCTGAGGATTTTCGTATTAAAATCAATGCGTCAAAGTGTCAGGCAGTATTAATTGGTAGTTCCAGACAACTAGCAAAGATTGATACGAGTTCTGTTCCTGCAGTTGTGTTAAATAATACAAACATCTCGCTTAGCCAGTCTGTCAAGAATCTGGGCCTTATAATGGATTCTACGTTTAGCTGGAAGGATCAGGTGACTGAGATCAGCAGAAAGGTTACTTACCTCTTCAATACTTAAATCGTTTTAGAAATTTTCTACCCGTACTCTAAAACTAAAATAACGTTAATGCAATCTCTTATTCTCCCTATAATTGATTATGCTGATGTGTGTTATCCTGATCTAAACGCAGATCTTCTCAATAAGCTAGATCGTCTTATTAATAATTGTATCCGCTTTATTTTCTGTCTTCTTAATTACGATCACATTTCTTCTTTTCGATCTAAGCTTAACTGGCTTCCTGTTCATCAGCGTCGACAGCAGATAATGATTTGTACACTTTTTTCTATACTAAAGAATCCTCTCTCTCCCCTATATATGAAAAACAAATTTAGCTATCAGTCCGAAAGCCATGACCTTGAGCTCCGCTCCAGTCATACTCTTCGTCTCCATTTTCCATTATTTCGTTCAAATTTTATGTCTAACTCTTTTACTGTTCAAGCTACGCGACTTTGGAATGCCTTACCCGAAGACATCAAAAGTATACAATACAATACCCTTTATTGCACAAAAGTAAAAAACAGAACATAATTATCTTAAAAATTAGGAAATGCGCAAAAGGCGGCCTTATCGCTAAGCAATTTCTTCCAGGCAACCTCGTTTATATAGAAAAAAATGATGGGAAATTAGGTAGTGGGGGGTGGTCAATATAATAAACATACTGTTATTAACTAAGCTCTGCTACCAAAGATGTTGGGCGCAGAATAGCTAAGATTCCGTTCTCTCAACGACAACGAACAAACACACATACAAACTACGCAGTCTGCTACCACCCGGTATATACATACTGTAGATAACTACTGTACATACATAGGTACCGGGACCTATTTTAATCTAACTTAACTAATTATGATTTGAACTTAATTCTAATTAAAAGTAGTTATATTAATTATAAAACTCACCGCCTCCCCGCGTTCCTAAGGCAGCCTCACCTGGCCTTCGCGTCGATCTCCTGGTCCTCCTCAGGGATGGCGACGGCCTCAGGTCTCTTCATAGACCCGAGATCAGTGGTGGAGAAGAATTGGGTCCCTAATTACCCCCACATGAGCTCATGGAATTGTTGCCCCCACTAATACGTCGCACTTATAACACCAATTCAAGACCGCACAATCAGTTTCTTTTTCTTCTTTCTTATTCACTATTGTTCATTTAACTATTTTATAAGGACGCATGGCACGTTTCACATTTGACACACAAATCAATGTTCATACAAACAATTTCGGCTCCTCGCCGTTCCAAATATCTTGGTCACAATAACAATTACCGACGATTCTCCACGAAACTTTCGATTTTATATATCAAAATTACAAACTTGTGCTTCTAAAAAAAAACTAAAACACGCGGCGGCCACACCCAGTTACATTTCTCTTCACAAAGCAAGTACATTATTTTTTTTGCTGGAATGACAAGTTTAGACTTTGACATAAGACAATGAATATTTTTCTGGTCGGGCAAAGACAATCCCCGCAAGGGAAATCGATGAATCGATAATTTTGCCCGTGTTTGTGGAGATCACACGCAGATGGCGCTAGTCTCCTTACAAAGCACTTTTATTCAAAACACATACTTATATACAATAATTATAATAAACATACATACACCTAATACTTAAATACATACTTACAACTTACACAAAGAAAACATAACAGGACAAAATGAAGAAACTAAGTGGAAACAAGGGAAGGAAATTACCTTTCATAAGGATAGAAAATGCGATTTTACTTGGGGTTTAAAGCTGGCTAGCGTTTGGGCGCGTCGGATAGTAAGTGGTAGTGAGTTCCATAGACGTACGGCTCGAACAGACAAAGACCGCGAGTAAAAGTCGGTGGAGTGAGCAGGAATTCTTAAAAGAAGGTTTTCAGCGCTGCATAGTGGACGCCCTTGAGACTCACTAAATAGAATAAATAATTCTCGTAGGTAGGAGAGTTAGGATTGAAAAGAATTGTGTATAACATTGACAGGGTATGCCAGTCACGGCAACGTCGGATCGGAAGCCACTTGAGTTCATTGCGAAAATGAGAAATATGGTCATATTTACGAAGGCCATATATGTATCGAATAAACATGTTTTGGAGACGCTCAAGCTTATCAAGTTGCTCCTCAGTAGGCCCGGGATAACAAGTATCAGCGTAATCTAGGATACCAAAAAGTAGGGTGTGCGCGAGCGTAACTTTGGTATCCATTGGAAGGAACTTACCAAGTCTTCGCAGTGCTGCAAAAGAGGCAAAGATCTTTATACTAACTTCAGCAACTTGAGGTGACCAAGAGAGATTTTTATCCAGTTGTATACCTAGATTTTTGACAGAATCATTAAAATTAATAACAGTACCGTTAAGTAGTACTAGCGGAAGCTGACCAAAATTAATTCCACTTAGTAACCCCGAACTACCCACAATGATACACTGAGTTTTTGCAGGGTTGACAATCAAGCCATGATTTCTACTCCAAAGAGAAATATGTTCTAAGTCTTTATTAGTATTACAGATGGCTGTGGAAATAAAATCAACGCTGGCTTGAGTGTATATTTGCAGATCATCTGCGTAAAGGTGGTAGGAAGACTGAAGCTGTGCAGTAATAGAGTTAATAATTATAGAAAAAAGAAGGGGAGATAGGACGCCACCCTGCGGAACACCAGCAGATGTAGTACACCAGGACGAATAAATATCCTCAAAGCGTACACGCTGCTGCCTTCCAGACAGGTAAGAATGAAACCAATCGATAACCGTTGGAGATATATTGAGAGATCGCAGTACACCCAGCAGAATATCAACGTCAACTGTATTAAAGGCATTGCTAAAATCCAGAAGCGTTAGGACAGTCAGCTGTTTGTTATCCATCCCCCTTGGAATGTCATCGGTAACTTTAATGAGAGCAGTAGTCGTACTGTGGCCTGGACGAAAACCGGATTGGAAAGGATTGAGAAGTTTATGAACAGAAAGGAAATGGCTGAGCTGTTGTTGAACCACTCGTTCCAGGACTTTGGAAAGGAAAGGCAGTATGGATATAGGGCGATAATCTGACAGGGATGACGGGTTAGGTTTTTTTGGAAGAGGAGTTATGTTGGCATTTTTCCAATCGCTTGGGAAAACACCAGTCATCAAGGAATTGTTGAGGATTATGGTTAAAATAGGTAGTAAGATGTCAAGGATAGCATTCCACGAAGTCGTCTTGTCGGCTCCGGCGTCGATCTTTAGCGTCTTTAGGCATTGTGGTCGTCTTAATCGTCGTCTTTTGCACTTCTTTCAGACACACCCGCTGCCGTTAACCTGAGCGGAAACACGTGGCTGCGAAACGTCGTCGTCGTATTTTCGCAACGCACACTGGGAATCACGTCTTCTTTTTCTATCCCGGACGAGCCCCCAAAATTATAGGATCGAGGGAGCCGAAGTAAAATGCCGGAAATACACTTTAACTATTTTATTTTAAATAAATGCACACGGACACGTCTTACAGTTTTAGTTCGAATTCGCCATCTTAAAATTACCTATATCTATCTCGCTCTCGCATACTTCACGCTCTCACTCACTCTTTCGAGAATGTTGCCATCCTACATGTATGTAAATATATGTATGTGTATGTATGTATTGTATATGTAGATATGTGTATAGTGTGTGTAGAAATACATACTTATCTTTAGGCGCCTATCGCTAATTTAAATTTTTCTGTTTTTCCTAAAGGCTGACTGGTAGAGAATGCATAAGCATTAAGTCCACCTTTTGTACCATTGTGGTCAATAAAGATTTAATAAATAAAATAAAATAGACAAGTGAGTACATTATCGAACACTTGTAAATGCTACTTACTTACTTACAAATGAATCCGGCGCCCAGGAGCCAATCAAGTCGGGATTTAATAAGAAAATGTAAAACAAACAAACCTTTTTTAAAATCGCGGGTAATTCGGGGTCGTTCCGGAGGCGCTAAGCCGGATTGCGTAGAAATCTGAGAATTAATGAGATGCGAGCGTGATAAAGCCACATGCCTCCCAGACTCCCGGACCAGCATCGAAGAGGTTGAATTTGCACCCCGTATAAATAAGGTAAAGAGGGAACCTCAAGGGCTAGAGAGATGAAAAATAGGTATTTGTAAAATCTATTGCTGTCGCGCTGTGCCTGAACTACAACCGAGCAAGTGCGATAGAGACATACTGCAGCTTGGACTGAAAATACCTATTGAAAGAACAGAAAATCAACGATTCGCAATCCCCTGATTTCTTCTCCAAAACTTAACCAATATAAGTACTTTTTTCATTATGAATTAAGAAAGACTTGAGCTGTGTTTCTATGTTTTAATTTTTTTATATTATCTAGTCAAATTTGTTTTCTGGAAGTTTGAACACAGCGGAAAATCTGGCCATTTTTTAGGTTTATGAACGTTCATATCTCTTTTAATAAATAAATTTATGAAAAAAAGAAAACATAGGAACATGCTAATAGTGGCTATAGATGTTAGGGATAGGGAAAAAAATATAACTCTACCGGCATTATACAGGGAGTAAACAGGGGACTACGTTTGTATGGAAAAACGGCCCTTGTGTTTGAGGTCTAAGTTCGCGGCGAACTACTAGTACTCGCATGGTATTGTTCATATCCCTCATTTTGTTTATATATATTTCTAGCTTATCACCTAACTTATTACTATATTGCACATTGTATTTATTGTTATTAGTTGACTGAGCGTGCGAAGCGAGTTAGGACCAAATTTCATCAAAATCGGACCATTAATTAGGCAGTAATCGCGGAACAAACATACATACATACAAACAATGTGTTTTCGCCCCAACTAGAATTATCTCGAGGAATCATGTATACCTACCTACCTAATGCCGATCAGGTTGAAGATTTTGTTAGTTCCTACACTAATTCTAAGAAGAATAACAACCCACTTTCTTTACATTCAATTCCTCATGTGTAGATGTGATCTGTAATTAGCCGGCGACGGGACGTGACGTCATTTGTCAAGCGACAACTCAAGTAGGTAGGTACCTACCGTCACCAGCCGACAGTCACACCGTCGTCGTAACTAGTTGCCAATGTCGACACACGCAGCACACGCTGTAATTGGGCAGATGACTGGATCAAAAATAAATTAGTAGTTTGCCGCGAACTTAGACCTCGCGATTTTTCATTAATATTTTAAAAACTACTAAACCGATTTTGATGCCCAACAAACTTGAAAATTCTATTGATATTTCCTACATGCCGACCAAATTTCATCAAAATCGGACCATCGGTTCGGCAGTTATCGGAACAAACATACATACATACATACATACAAACAATGTGTTTTCGCCCCAACTTGAATTATAGCCCTCGCTCGCTCGCTCAATTATTTGGTACTGTTATAAGTATAATACGTTACAAAAAAGTGTCACTTGTCTATAATCATATCATTTTTGGTTAAAAATAACGTGAGACCAAAGATTTTGCCAAAAGTGACCGTTTTTCTCTGTAAACAGTACCTAGTTCATAAAATAGTTTGAAGGGTTATCTAGATTTTTTTTTCCTTTCAATATTCCTCCTATATATATATTCCTTAATATATATATATATATATTCCTTTCAAATAATTTATTCAAAATGGGGGCAGTAATGGACCCCGACGAAATTCATGTAGCCCCTTAAAACCCTGGATCTTATGTCTCAGGGCCGGATTTGGAGGTCTGTAGCCTAATTATTTTCCGAATAAAAGGAACAATTTTTTTCCGTCAAGTCTTTCAAAAATTTATTGCCATCAAATAAAATTATTTCAACAACTAATTTAGTAATTAGTGAATCAAATAAACTTGATTAAAAACGAAATTACTGCGAAGGAACTTTGCGAGTTTTTTTTGATTTGACTCCAAAAAACTATGACGTCTTGGTTATGATTTTCATACAAATTCCATAGAAAATGATTGTTTTGACTTTTAGAATAAACTGTCTGTATTCTTAATGAGACATCTCTAGTCTTCCAAAACTGTTCTACAGTTTTTATAAAGTTCCGAGTAATCTTAACAAATCAATAGATAAATACCTTGATTAAATTTGACTCATGTTGGAACTTTTATTCTTTTTGCTTCATCTAAATTACTTAATTTCGATTAAAGTTACTCGTACCTATACAGTTTGTTCGTCAAAATGGTTTGCATTGCACACTGTCGGTGCGCCGACAAAGCTAAAGGCAGCATCGGCTCTTTCATAAACGCTGCCTTTGTGCCGCGCCGACAGTTTGCAAACTATAATACCACGTGCGCTGCCAGATTGTTCCAGTAACTATGAGACCTTCGCTCGCCTCGCTCGCTCGTTTAAATATCATCTCGTGTTACAATTCTGTGTCGGAAACAGCCTCTTTTCCCTCGTTTTTGCGGCAGAACACGAGTTCTTTTATAGAATTACAAGAGTGATGGGTGTTGCTCGGCAGTCGGTTGCTATCTCAGACCAAGCTGCTATCTAACGCTGGCAAAAAGGTATACTTATCTACTTACATTAGATTAGAAGAGGCTCTTAACAGAGTATTAAATTCACTGAATAGGTACCTATGCCAGTTTAACAAAATAGTCTCAGTGAAATCTGAGAAAAGGACTGGAGAACTATTGCCACTTACACTATTGGAAGAGTTAAGATGATTTGCCCAACACTGGGACACAATAGGCTTGTCAACTCCGTACATTTTTCTTGACCCTTATAAAAATATAAAAGTGGAATACTACTTAGTAAAATAATATAGCGCCCGCTAGAAAGAACACCTATTTCCTGCGGTGAAACGTTGATTATTGTTTTCTGCGTAATCTTCATAGTACTTTTTTTTTTAATTTTGAATACAATTTACGTACATATTTTCGACATTAGACTGAAGTTCATATAAAATCCAGTGACATGACTTTATGAGACTAGAAATTAAAACACACTTTAGTGTCATTGAGGAAAATTGTACAGTGTTATGAATTGATTGCCTTTTAACTATTTGCTTAAGGCCGTACCTGAATTTTCCGGGGTCCAGTGCTGCCCCCATTTAAAATAAATCATTTCAAAGAAAACGGAGACAATATTTAAAATTTTGCTACTACCAAGTCCTAGATAACCCTTCAAAGTATTTTATGAACTACTGTTTACAGTTTAAAGTGAGAACGTTAAGCTTTACTACGCACAATTGCGAAAAACGGCCACTTTTGGCTAATTTGCGTAGTAAAGCTTAACGTTCTCATAATAAACTGTAAACATTAATTTGTAAAATACTTTGAAGGGTTATCTAGGACTTGGTAGTAGCAAAATTTTAAATAATGTCTCCGTTTTCTTTGAAATGATTTATTTTAAATGGGGGCAGCACTGGACCCCGGAAAATTCAGGTACGGCCTTAATTAAAAAGGACGTTACATAGTTTGATGACTATGTTAACTTTTCTAAAGTCGACAATTCACAAGCTAATAGAGAAACAGTTGAACAAACAACAGGATAAGTATACTCGTAAATTGCGCATTGCTTTTTACGTATTCACGAGCGAACGAATTTCGCTCGGCCAGTATCGCGTATATAAATCAAATCGGGCGTTTCGATAACCAATTGTGTACTCCAATCAATATTTAAACGATTTTAGACCTTGTGTCTGAGGTGATTTAGGTCAGAATTGCGTTTTTGGTGGATGTCATAGACTTTGTAAACATTTAGATACGATTATAAATAAAGATAAATGATTTGGCGAATGGTAGACGTACTAATTTTAAATATTCACCAAAAACTTGGTATTATACTTTTTTAAGATTTCTCCATGAGATTACACCATCACATGAGGAAGTTTATTGATTACCTTATAAAACTATTTCAGTTTACATGCCATTCTTATAATTAAATTTGCTATCCTTTAAAAATTTTAAATTTACAATATTTGTTCTCTTGCTATTGGATACAGGAGGGAGTTCTTATATAAATACTCTTTTATTTAAATTTAAATTTACAATCTTTGCATTTAATTTGTGTTGCATATGATAAATTTAATTAACAAGTTATGTATGAGTCCCTAACAGAATAAATTTATAAAATATTCAATATAATTATTACGAATATTTGTTTTACAAATAATTCAAATATCTATGCAAGTAAGAAGTTATAAAAAAAAAAAAAGTTAATTTTAGGTACTAAGTACTTAATTATTAAGGCAAGTTATGTTAAATCAAATCAAATCAAATCATTTATTGCTTCCTTAATGTATCATACAGGTGTTTATTTAATAAAGTAAGTCGCAATTAAGGACCCTGGCGGGCGCTGCAATGGGAGAAGGGCCACATTTTTGTCAAATTTATGTATAATTATTAGGTATTAATATTCATGCAAATTATATTTCATACGACGCATTACAAGTTTGTTTTTTAATAATAAGTTAAAGATGTCAAAATTTATAAAAATGTCAGGAGTTGTTTTTAATTTGATATATTGGCTTTACGGTGTAATTTTGTCTTCCAAATATTCTTTGATTGTGTAATAGCTTTTATCAGTCAATAGCTCTTTGAGTTGGTGCAGAAACGTTTTATTATTTTCTATATTTTTGATGGCGGTTGGGAGTTTTTCGTATATCTTAATAGACATAACTAGAGGGCTAGATGAGTGGAGCTCGAGACGGGAAGTGGGTAGTTGTAGCCTATTTTGGTGTCTAAGTGTATATTTTGTATGTAAGTCTTTTCGTTTTTTGAAAAATTCAGGATATTTTCGGACAAATTTGCATGCTTGAAGAATGTAGATGCATGGCAAAGTTAAAATTTTGAGTTTTTTAAAATAAGGTTTGCAGCTGTCTCTTTTTTTTATATTTACTATTATACGCAATAATCTTTTTTGTATGGTGAGTACTCTATCGCAATCAGTTCCGTTGCCCCACAAAAGTGTACCATAACTTAGCCATGAGTAGGCGTAGGCGTAGTAAGTGACAATAGCTGTTTCAATGTCTGTGGATTTTTTTACTTCTCTAAGCGCATACGCAAACTTAGATAATTTCGCGCATAGTTTTTGTATGTGGGGTTTCCAATTTATGTGGCTATCTATGTCAATGCCTAGCAGAGTAAATTCATTAACTGTCTCTAAGTTGATCCCATTGAAGCACATTTTAACCTCTAATGGTGGTTTTTGGTACGGGTGGAAGACCATTAATTTTGTTTTTAAATAATTTATTTCTAAATTGTGTTCTTTTAGCCAGTTAGATGTTCTCATGAGTATGTCAGTAAGTTGTTCATGCAAATTTTTATTATTGTGAGCGGACGTTAAGATCGAGATGTCATCGGCAAATAGGACACAATGTTCTTTCATTATTTTCGGGAGGTCATTGATGTATATGAGGAATAATAGACATCCAAGGACACTTCCTTGGGGTATAGAAGAAACGACTGACTTACAGTTTGAACGAATTATTTGAACTGTGTTAGTTTCGTGATTAAAATACTCGATTTCCACAAATTGTTTCCTGTCTTTGAGATATGAACTAAACCATTTATGTGCGATTCCTCTAATTCCGATGCCATACAGTTTTTTTAGTAAGATATCATATTGGACCTTGTCGTATGCTTTCGTCATATCTAGCAGCAATCCGATGCCATATAAACCTCTATCTAACGTTTTTAAAGCTTCTTGGACGTATTTGAAGACTGCCAATATTGTTGAACGGTTTTTTCGGAATCCATTCTGGCATTCATCAAAAAGTTTATATTTTTCACAGAAGCTATAAACGCGGTCAGCCATAACTTTTTCAAAAATTTTAGAAGCTGTTGGTAGCAGTGCTATGGGGCGGTAATTGTTTATATCTGTTTTTTCATTTTTTTTGTGAATAGGTTTTATGATAGTAATTTTCAGCAGATCGGGGAAAGTTCCTTCATTTAATGACTGGTTTATAAGTATAGTAAATGGTAAAGAGAGTTCTTCCGCACATTCCCTGAACAAATTTGGGGGCAGTTCATCTATACCGTGGCTTCTTTTGTTTTTTAAGTTTCTGATAGTGTTATGTATCTCTTTGGTATCAACAGGGCGAATGAATATGCTATTTTCCGAAGGGCAATTCACAGGGCATGACGTATTTATTCCCGTTTGTTTTCCGCCGATATTGGCAAAGAAATCATTAAATTTATTAGCTAATTCTACTGGGTCCCTGATAACTGTTTTGTTATAATGCAGTTCCATATTATTTTTTTCCTTAATTGGTTTATTATTTGTACACTCATTGACAACACTCCACATAGTTTTTACTTTATTTGTTGAATTCTTTATTCGTTTTTTATAGTACATTTTTTTTGAGATAGATACTGTTTTCTTTAACGTATGTTCATATTTTTTATAATAATTATTTAGTATTTCATTATTTGTTCTTAAGTTAAGAAGTTTTAATAATCTTTTATTTTTACACGACTTTTTTATTCCTACAGTTAGCCAGTGCTTTTTAGATGATTTGTTTTTTATTTTAAATTTTTGTTTTGGTATGCATTGATCCAAAATATGTATCATTTTGTTATGGAAAATTTCGTAGTTTTTATTTATATTTTTGTGTTGAGATAGGAGTTCGCACCATTTTATTTCTTTTAGTTTTAATTTAAAGGAATTTATATTCGAATTGTTGAATATTCTTTTTTCAGTATACCACGTAGATTTTTTTATATTTTGTTTTGTTTTGAAGCTAATAGTCGTGGCGGCATGCGCTGAAAACCCTAGTTTCTCTACTTTTGTTTGTACATTATTGAAATTTGTAAATATTAAATCTATACATGTTGCGGATGTCTTGGTAAAGTGTGTAGGTTCATTTATGTGCTGTGCAAATCTATATTCTGTCATAAGGTTTAAAAATTGCTTTGTTTTTGGCTTGTTTTTTAAAGTATTCATATTAAAGTCACCGCCTATGATTATGTTATGTATGGGATATTTTTTATTTATATAATCTAATATTTTTTCTAATTTTTTTATAAAAATGTCAGCCCTTTTTCCATTCCAATATAAAGAAATCAGTAAGATATTTTCTTTTGGTAATTCCGTAGCACATAATTCTAAATTGTATTCAGTAGACATATTGGTAATGTCGCTCCTCTCTCTAGATTCTATTTGGTCTTGTAATAGGATGCAAACTCCTCCACCTTCTTTGTTCTTCCGGCAGTATGATGCTGCAATTTTGTAACCACCAAAATTCATTAAGTTAATTTTTTTTTCAGTTAACCACGTTTCCGACATGCAGATGGCTTTATAAATAGGGTTTTGGTTTATGAAAGCTTCCAGTAAGTGTTTTTTGTTACCAATACTTTGGAAGTTTTGGAAAAGGATATTAAGATGCTGTTTTTCTACGAAAGGAATTATTTTTGCCAGATATTGTCGGTCTAATCGTGCTAATCGTGCTTGGTTCCCTGTTAATCTCTACTTCGCTCAGCTCTATTTTTCTTCCTTCAACATACAGCTTATTGTTTTTTATAACAGCATACTGCCCTCTATTTCGTGCCTTAAACATTTCCTCTCGTAGTAATTTTATTTCTTTTAATGCTTTTCCTTCCATAAGCTTAGAAATTGAGAGGCCAGTTCCTTGGAAACAGTGGCTATTATTTAAAATATAGTTTGTCATCTTTTTGCTTATCAGTTCAATTATTAGGGGGCGGTGTCTGTTGTTATTGAATTTTCCTATTCGGTGGGTTTCCTCAATATAGCCAAGTATGTCAATGTTTAGGATTTCTCGAAATGCCTTAGCTACTCTGCCGTGTAGGTCATATTCAGATTCTTTGTATTCGTGAAGACCATACAGAACAATTTTTTTATTATTGTTGTTATCGGGTATTATAGCTGGTAATTCGTTCGTTCTTGGGCTTCTAACTTTAATTTCAATTTCTTTTATTTCTCTAATTAATTTTTCATTTTCTTTTCTGAGCGTCTCTATGTTGGTGTTAATTTCTTCTATTTCTTTTTTCCTTTGGTCGTTTTGTTTGCATAATGATGTAGTATCTTGTTTTATTTCTTCTCTTAATTTTAAGATAGCCTTGTTTACTTCTGATGCAATCGTGCTCTGCAAGTCCTTAATTAATGATTTATTATTTTCTTTTAACTGTGTAGTTATTAGGTAGCTTATATTTTCTAGGGTTAATTCTGATTTGTTGCTAGTTTTCGTTAATAAGAGTATCTCCTAGGATGCTTATGTCCTCCGAACTTATCGAGTCATTTGTTGTTAAGGTCTTTTTTTTCCGTGTTGTTATGTTACTACTTTCAGGTGTGGTACATGAGACATGCTCTTCATGATGTTCGCGATGGCGTACAGGGGTGTTAGAGTTGTCTCCTTTTGGTATTTTACAAATACATGCTTGGCAACGCCATCCTTGCTTATGCTCTTTTGACATTGTGTTGTAAAATCGCTTGCTGGATACATTTGCACACTCTAGGTCGTACCGTTCACTACATAATATACAGTCCAAGTACTCTTTGTTTGTAATTTCTTGTTGGCATCCTGCACATTTTTTATTTTTTGTTGTCATCGTTATGTTTTCGTTAGTTTATATCGTAGTAAATGCACCCTCTAGCGGTGACCTGATTAATCTTTTAGATTAACTCAATGTTTATAGTGCTGTTTGTTGTGCAAGTTGATCGTGCTGTTGCTTTGTTTTAATGTGCTTCTTTATAAGTCTTGCTTGTAGTATTTTTTAGTGGTGTTTGCGGGCGACGTTAGATGGCGCTGTGCATACTTGTGCAGTGGTGGGTGGTTTTATTAGATCTCAGTAGATGGTGTTGTATCTTCAATGATGATATTGCAATTTTGATTTATTATTAGAGAACAATATTTGGTACCTTGTATTTTGGTTATTCCTTGGTTCCCCGTATGCTCTAGTAAAAGACAATGGTAGTTCAGCGATCCAATTATCCCTTTATTTTTGCTTCGCCTGCACTTTCAACTTCATAATGGAGAAAACAATTCGTCTTCTAGTTGCACTTATTTTCGTCCTTTTTTTCGTGATTTCTCGAAGACAACACTTTCACTTAATTATTGTATTATTTTGAGCCTGTATTTCCGAAATTTTTGCAATTAACTGTTATTTTCTATTTTATAAATGATTATTTACACAGAGCCGATATAACATCGGCAGAGGTGGCGCCCTCTCTCTCTCTCTGTTATATTACACATTAATTTTCTTTAGGCTATTTACAATATTGTTGATGTGTTTTACATAGGTTTCCGTGGCACTTTCCTTTTTGATTATTTCTAAAGGGTTATAATGGTCCAAGTTGAAGTTTCTGCACACCATCTCATGGTTATATCGTGTTTTGTTGAAATACTCACTTTTAAGGGGCACTCTTTGATAATGTGGTCTAAGTCTTGTGTAATTGGTTGTTGCAAGGGCATATTTCTGTGTTGGTGATCTTAAATCTGTGTAAGTACTGTCTTTGATATCCATGGTTTGTAATCGTTTGCGTTATTGAGAATGTTGGTGGGATATGACTGATAAAATTGAGAATGTCTTCTAAGGTAGGTAGTAAATTGTGGATGTGATGTGTTCTGGATTCTTGCTCGTAAGTTATTGTCCATTTGTTTTTTGTTTCTTCTTTTATTAGTTTTTTTTTGCGTATGAGATGGGGAATACATTGTTTACAGTGGCGGTTTTTAAAGAAGTGGCCTGTTTTGACGCTGTGTCTGCTGCTTCATTCCCCATAATGACCGTGTGTGCTTTGACCCATATGAATTTGAATATTGTATTATGAGTTGTTTTTAATTTGTATAATAGTTGATGGATGGAGTTCACGGTCGGGTCAGGGTTGTTTCTATCTTGGAGAGCCTTTTAAGCTGATAGGCTGTCGGATGCTATTGAGACGGTTGTGGGCTCATATTTTATAAATTGGGGGTGAGTGTCTTAATGATTGATGCCTCTATGGCGACCAGCTCAGCTATAAACACAGTGTTGGTGCTGTTTAGTTTTATTTTTCTTGTTATGGTATTTGTTTGTGGTAGATAGATAATTGCGCCAGCGCCGGTTTTCCCGTTATCTAGTTTGCTTCCGTCAGTATATATACGGATTTTGGCTTCAGACATCAACTGATCGGTTTCTTCTTGGGTGTATGCTTCTTGAAATTTTATGGCTTGTTTGATAGCGGGGTGTAGCCTATGTTTGGTTTCAGTTCTGTGTCTGAGCTTAATATCTTTGGGAAGTTTGGTAAATTCTTTGGTGGTCTTAACTTTATGTATCTTTGTTTGTATTAGTCTATTACTAAATGTAGAGGTGTAAGGTTGGCTAGTGCTATTACTGTAATTCACGGTGCCGTGCGAAAAGCTCTAGTTATTTTGATTGAAAATTGTCTTTGTAGAGTTCGTAGTTCCTTTTGGATGTATTTGTATTTAGTTGCCGATCCCCAAATTCCTGCCGCATACGTGAATATAGGCTGTATGACTGAGCTATATATGGTAGCTACGTTTTGAGGGTGGACTCCCCAAGTGGGTCTGATTAGTCTATTAAGTTTGTTAAAAAGCTTGTAGGCTTTTTCGGTGATATGGCGGCAATGGGAAGTGAAGGGTAATAGGTCGTCAATAATGACGCCAAGAAGTTTGAATTCACGGGAGAAGGACCGCTTAAGTAAGTATTATACTTAGGACTTAGACTGGACTTAGACTTATTATACCTAAGTATTATACTTAGGACCGCGTCAACGTAAGTCTATATGTAGGCAGGTATATGTTTGTGGCATCGTATTTCGAAACCGTAGAAATATAATAGCCATACCGTTCTCCACATCACAGGTTAGTTGGCTTTAAGTTAAAGCTAAAGCCTTGTCTATCGAAATGGTTCTTAGCTATGTTTGATGAAAATCAGTTTAACTGTTGACATTAGCCCAAAACATTTTGAGATGAAAACATAGTTTTTCGAATAGATGAGGTGAAAACAAACATATTAGGTACTTGCGAATAATTATACTTACTTACTTTATTTTATTTATCTATTTAAAGTTTAAGGATGTCTGGATTGTCTGGATTGTCTGGTCTTTTTTCACTATGCCCCATTTCCTCATAGTTGGAAATGTTGGAATGTCTAGTCTATTTGTTTGTAAGTCTACAGAGGATATAAACAATATCTTCTTCGGAAACAAATCGTTCGGATTCAATTATCGGAATGCTCGATCCGGACGTGTTGAGTTTTGTGATCGATGCTGTAATGCTTTCCGGACATTTCCGATCTCGGACGGAATAGCAACGTCATTTGAAAAAAAAATATCTTCTCAATCATTCGTGAAAAAGCAGGTCATAGAAGTCGGTGAAGGGAATCGAATAGAAGACATGACAAAGAGCAAAAAAAATACCTTCTTATAGAGATAATCTGGTTAAAACCCATTTTTTGTCTCTTTTCCTCAAAATACACTGGACTAACTGCATGAACATGAACATATAGATACTATGTGTACAAACGACACCGTGCTCGTAATTACTGCTCATTATGACACCCGTCCTCATTTCGTGACTGAGCCACATCTTGCCATGTTTTGTCACTCTAATTACAAGAAGGAAACGAGCTCATCAAGCTGAGCACTCCCATTCAATTAATATGTCTTATGGTACCCGCAAACGGAGCCATAAAAATTTACTCACCTTGTGTAAGATATAGTATTTACTTATATTTGTGGAGTCTTTTGTCCGTGGTCTTCCAACTCAAATGGCAAAAAGTGCAACACCCATTCGTCATTTAAACGGCGTTCTATTAAGTCCATCAGTTACATTGTTTATTCAACAAGATTTAAAACTACGGCAAACTCCTTTTTAATTGTCCACTTAGTGCAAGGTCAGCAACTTGTAATAGCTAATAACATGACAGCACTATTATACTGTAAGTAAATGATCTGATGTTAACAACTTTTAGGAAATCGAAAGAAAATATCAAGTGTTACACACATCCAAAGATAAATAAATGATTTTGACATCATCATCATCAGGTCCTTTTTAGTCTCATCTGCAGGAGCACGATCCTCTATGTACTACTAGAGCCATATATTAGCCAGAGCAGTCAGGATATGTCCTACACTCTCCACGCTGGGCAGACGGCTTCTAAGTCGCCTTCTACGACATCCGCGGGAAGACTTGGAGTGGTCCTATTCTACTCTGCCGGGAACCACACGGTTTGACTTTGACATGCCAAATGTTATTGGAGGTGTATAGATTCCGCGATGAAGTGTCAAACAGGTAACCTGTTTTGAAACGTAGTGGTCGAAGCGTAGTGGCGTATTTTTTTAACGCGGTATTAAATAGAAGAACAGAAGTCAATGTCAATATACAATATAATTTTTATCTCATCTGTTCGGAAACTATGATTTTATCCAGAATATTTGGGGCACTGTCACTGTAATTCACTGGTAATTCTCTAGACACTGAAAAGTAAAAAGTAAATTCCCTAGGCGTTAAAACACATTTGAAAACCGAATACGAATGTAGAATCAAAAATAATATTGGCAGTCAGCAAAAAAAAGAAGAATTTAGTTTTAAAATTATAAAACACAGGCAACGGCGTCGTAATTTTTTAAAATTGGAATACAACACGTTTTACATGGATGACTGTAGGTCAAAATTTTTTGGTTCTCTTGCTTCAAAATAATATATTACTAAAACCAATAAAAACGCTTAATTGTTGTCTTTGATTTAAATAGTAATTTTATTATGGAACTTTTAGGTTATTTTTACTTAAAATATTTTTACTGTGGAATCCATCGCTTCGCTCTGGATTCACAGTAGCGCTCACGCGTTAAAACTATTACCTTTACGCCTTGTAGCACAATCTACTAAGGGATCGAAAAAGCGTGACAAGGCGAGGAAGACCCCGCTCTTCCTCGCTCGCGCTTTTTCGATGGTTCGAAAAATCAAAATTATACGTGACGTGGCCCCATAGCATAATTCGATACCATTACTGACAGCCGAGAAGACAAGGCTAAGAATGTATTTATACAAGTGTCGTATTTTTGGAACGCAGTTAGTAACTAACCAGAAACCAGCTAAGTGCGTGTCGGGCCACGCACAGTGTAGGGTTCCTGTTGCATATGTCCACCCTTCGCCCGCATACTTAACAGTTCCGTAGTTGCGAATGCAGATTTAGAGTTCATACCCCACGGTTTAATGATTTAAAAACGTCTAAAATCGAGCCCACATAGAACGATGGTAACGGAATAAAGAGTAATAAAAACCCATTTCACAAGGGCAATTAAAAAAAAATATTATCTAATATAATACCTACTAGTAGTAACTAATAACTGTTTAACTAATTTTCAATGGAATTTGTATGAAATTTTCGTTGTGAAATGGAAAAAGTTGGTCGATTATAACTCTTTAATTTATAAACCGTACTTAGCTCTGATAGTTTTTCTTTTAGCTTCGTTATATGTGCTACTGCCGTGAATTTATTCACGTGTCCATATACGAGTACAACCAAAAAAAGTTTAGCTGACAGACACACACACACACAACACTAACAAGAATTTGCACTTCAAAACCAAACATTACACAATCGGATCCATAAATTGAAAAATGGTGTTCAAAAACTCACAATAATTTTAAAAGAACTATTCAACGACACCCACAACCATGGGTTAGTCGAGAAAAAAAACTTAATCCCACTTTACATGTACGGGATCTACCCCAAAAAAAAAAACGACGGGTTGCACTCCGGGAGTGCCGACAGAAGTGAAAACTTGAATATTAACGTTATGCATTTTTGATATTTTCGAATGGTTAGGGAATAATTATGCACGAATTGCTTTAATTATCAGTATAAAAGTACTATCATTTATGTGGTAGAATACAATATTTATTTATTGCGCTATCGTACACAAACATGACAATTTATATTACATTAAAAAGTTTATCTCTCAGCTAAACGAAACAGCAGGCGCAGGCATCCATTTTCGCCGCGCCGTAGAAAGAGAGGGGGTACTTCCTCTCCTACGCCCACCGGCTGTGTACTCTCCATCCGTCTTACGAATTTTCGATCAGGACACGTGTCCTGACGCGAGTTTAATATTTATTACCCATTTCAAAAAAAGTGCACAACGCCGCTCAAGAAGTTTTCACTTCAAAATTTTTTCAATATTTTATTTTACCAATTAGTCGGCGTGATTGATATAAATACCCATGCCAAATTACAGCTTCCTATGAGTACAACCGCGGACTGACAGACAGTAGATAGACATGGCGAAACTATAAGGGTTCCTTGTTTACTATCTACGGAACCCTAAAAATGTATGTACCAGGTGTACATACATTTTGCTGACAGCCAAGAGAATATTATTTTTTTGATAACCATTATATAGCTATTAAATAAGGCTTACGGTGTAAAGTAGAGAGCGCGTGGAAGTTCTTGCGCATTGTCTCTGATTATTTGGAACAGTAAACTTCTTTTCCATCGGGTCAGAAATTCGTAAATTTTGCATAAAGGCAATAATAATAGATTGTATACAAGTTTAACCAACAATGTCTCGAAAACCAACTTGGTCTCAATTTATTATATTAAATAAGAAAGACAATAGTGTAGTAAAAGTAAGTGTTCAAAACTTGACTGATGATCTATTTGAAGAAAGTTTGGACTTTTTCATGAACCATTACGTAAAAGACGATATAGTCGGTATTCCTTCAGGTAAGAAGTTATATATCAATATTGTGATA
Source organism: Acrobasis repandana (assembly GCA_963576875.1). Taxonomy (NCBI): domain Eukaryota; kingdom Metazoa; phylum Arthropoda; class Insecta; order Lepidoptera; family Pyralidae; genus Acrobasis; species Acrobasis repandana. The sequence continues at coordinate 18,626,113 of OY756232.1, read as the reverse complement.
AATCTGTTATTAATAAATTGCCTTCAGATCATTCTGGTGTATATGTAGCTTTTGTCAAAGAGTCCACCAGTAATTTGAGAAAAGATAAGATCTTGTGTAGACCGATAACTTCTAAAAACATAAAAAAACTTAAAAATAATTTAGATAACAAATTGTTATCAGTGGTATATACAGGAAATAATCCTGACGACCATTATAATAAACTATTTAGTACTGTTTCCTCCGAGTATTCTAAAACATTGAAACAAAAAAGAGTAGTAGTTCATAGTAAATCACAGTTTAGTGAATGGGCTACTACCGGCATCTACATAAGTAGAAACAGGTTATATGATCTATATGCCCAAAAACAATATAACTTTATTCCTTCTTTTATAGAATATGTTAGAAATTATTCTAAAATATTTAAAAAAGTTTGTAGACGAGCCAAGTCGAATAGTATTAGCAAAAAAATAAATAATGCTCCTAATAAAATTAAAGAAACATGGAGTGTCATAAATAAGGAAACAGGTAAAAATAAAACCAAAGAAAATATTTGCCGAATCAAATGTAGTGGTAAAAATACTTCAAAAACTGAAGAAATAGTAAATATATTTGATGATTATTTTACTAACATTCCTTTGGAACTCACTTCTAATGTGATTTCTAGCGCCCAGCGTGCTGAGGCTTTGCTTAAGAGTAATGTTAGCCCTTGTGATTCTAAATTTAATTTTAAGCATGTTAGCCCTAGCGATATAATAGATGCTTTTAAACAGTTAAATTAAAAAAAAATCAGAAGATTACTGCATGTCAGTAGCTGTAGTAAGTCATATAATACACATAATTGCTGCCGATTTAGCTTTTATATTCAACGAATGTATTGATGAAGGCATATTTCCTAACTTAATGAAATGTAGTAAACTAAACCCCTTATTCAAAAAAGGAGAAAAAACAGACCCTGGCAACTACAGACCTATCTCTATTCTGCCAGTTTTGAGTAAGGTGTTCGGAAAGATAATGCTCAATCAAATGCTACTTTACTTTAAGACCAATAATCTTTTCCATAGCCAACAAAACGGCTTTACTGCTGGAAAATCGACCACCGATGCAGGAGTAGCACTTATTACTTATATCTACGACGCGTGGGAAAACAGAAATGATGCAATTGGATCATTTTGCGATCTTTCTAAAGCATTTGATTGCGTTGATCATCCAACACTTTTGCTCAAATTTCGTCAATACCGTTTTGATGATAAGTCAATTAAATTAATAGAATCTTACTTAACAGATAGGCTTCAAACTGTTGATATAAACGGCGTAAAATCACACGGGTCTAATGTGAAAATGGGCGTACCCCAAGGTTCAATTCTAGGACCGTTTCTTTTCTTAGTTTATGTCAATGACTTGCCTTACATGGTTGAGAGAGAGGCTGACATTGTGCTGTTTGCTGATGACACCTCGCTAATATTTAAAATAGATCGACATAACAGTGATGCTAGCGCGGTGAACAGCACCTTATCTTTAATTTCTGATTGGTTTTCGGCCAATAACCTCATGTTAAATGCGAACAAGACTTAATGCATTCGATTCTCTCTTCCTAATGTGAATCAAGCCTGCGTTGACATACTAATTAATGGTCAAACACTCGGTCTGGTTGAAAGTACTACCTTTTTAGGAATCACAATTGATTCAAAACTTCAATGGGGCGCTCATATAACTAAACTTTCTAATAGGCTTAGCTCTGCGGCTTACGCTGTTAGGAGAATAAGACAATTGACAGATGTAGCAACTGCTAGACAAGTGTACTTTAGTTACTTTCACAGTCTAATGTCTTACGGGATACTTCTATGGGGGAGTGCAGCCGACATTCAGACTATTTTTCTTTTACAAAAAAGAGCAATTCGTGCTATTTACGGTTTAGGATCAAGAGACTCACTGAGGGAATTATTCAAGGAAATAGGTATACTTACTTTTGCATCACAATTCATATTTGAAAATATAATGTATGTAAGGAAAAATATTTCCATGTTCAATAAAGTAAGTGATTTTACAGATAGAAATTTACGTAATAAGAATGACTTAGTTAGCCCGTATTACAGGCTGAATACAGTCAGTAAGTCTTTTATGGGGAAGTGTATACTTTTTTATAATAAATTGTCAGAATCGGTCCTTGATATGCCAGACAGAAAATTCAAAGCTTATGTAAAGAAAGTACTTTGTGAGAAGGCTTATTATAGGACCGATGACTATCTTAAAGACAAAAAGGTCTGGCTTGAGCTTGGCGCGGGTCTCTCTTAAAGGTTTGTATACTTAGACATGTCATAATTTAGGTACATTGGTACATACTAAATTTACAAATTGACATTATTTTTAATTTCGTAATTCTTATAATTCAATTTAATTATGACATAATAAACAATGTAATCTCTGTCCATCTATATAACTAATTTTAAGTTTTTAGTTTGTTAGTTGACGTCTTTGGAGAAAACGTGCAGTGCAGTTTGTTGCCGCTTCTTCTGCACTTGCGCCTAGGAAGCGGCGTAAACTTAGCTTTAAGTAACGATTTGACGTCAACATTTGTGCAAAACAAAACAAAGTGACTATTATTAAGAGATATTATAAATAGCCTATGATAATAAAGATATTTTTGAATTGAATTGAATTGAATATAAATAAACGGGCAAGTACGAGTCGGACTTGTACATGAAGGGTTCCGTACCACCGTACAATGTTTTAAAACGCTGAAGAAACACGTTTCTTGTATGAAGACCCCCTTAAATTATAACTTTATCTTATTTTTAGTATTTGTTGTTATAGAGGCCACAGTAATACATAATCGGTAAAAATTTCAGGTGTCTAGCTATTACGGTTCAAGAGATAGAGCCCTGTGACAGACGGACAGACAGACAGACGGACAGACAGCGGAGTCTCAGTAATAGGGTCCCGTTTGCACCCTTCGGGTACGGAACCCTAAAAAGGAAAAAGAGAAGGGACGCCGAACATCTGGGAAAAAATGGTCGACTTGAAAGTTGACGGGTATAGAGGCAAAGGAAGACCGAGATGGACGTGGAAAGAATGCGCGAGAGATCGGAGCACAGAAGACTTTACTGTCTTCTGTGCTTGGAGCTTCTAGAAAGCGACTTTCAACGTAGCTGCAAGTAACGATTTGACGTCAACATTTGTGCAAAACAAAACAAAGTGACTATTATCACAGAATAAATAAAACTAACGTATAGAAGTTTCACTCAGCAAATAAATTCAAAGAAATATCTACTCAATGTGGCTAGCGATATGGTTTAATTTAGCTTACGTCAGAACTCAGCACCTTTTCGTATAGATACCTAGACATCCATTGCAAGCCAATTTCATTCTTATTATTCTGGAGAAACGATTCGAATAACTGAATTTAGGGGAGGGGCCGCCTGCGCGCATAGTAATAATTTAGGTACATTTTCGATACCTAAACGGGGAGTGACACAGGCCTGCTATTATTCAGAAATATTAAGGTATAAGAGGTATAATAATAAAGATATTTTAAGAGGGCGCCTGATGTTGATAATGTAAATTTTGATTAGTAATATAGCCGTATGCCTATTTTAACCCGACTACGGCGAAGCCAACAGAAGGGTAATGTATTTCGCTGCCATGTGTGTAAATTAAAAGATATCCATGATACCGTGAGAAATGAGATATCGTCGGAATCGTCTTGGCTCTTGGCTGTCCGCTGGTTATAATAGGCTGTGACATCACAGTAAATCTACTGTGTGGAGGCATTGAAATATAATTCCCTAGAATCAAGTAAGTAAAGTAATCCCGAAAAATCATTCCACGCGATATGTACCGCGGCGGGCGGGGCTTAAAATATGAACAGCGCGGCGCGACAGTTCGCCGTGACACTCGAGTCGTGCGGTTGCGTCGCAAGAAGTTACCTTTGAGAATATTGCTGTGATTTTGCGATAATCGATTCATTAAAAATGCCGTCATGTGCCGTGAAGTGGTGTAGAAGCCATAGAGAAATGAAATTTAGTTATTAAAAAAAAAGTAACACGTAAACAAGGTTATTTATTTTAGCGTAGCGTACTGCATTAGGTACCATCCGCGCGTTGTTCCTCATCGCTCGTTGCGTTGACTGCCCCACCCGACGACCGACGACGACGCGTGACCTTGTCGCGACCAATCGCATGCATCTTTGTCTATGTGTGCGTTCGAGTGTTTCGTTGTAATTACTGTTCGTTTGTTTGCGTAAATGGAATCAGAATCGAAGCTGTGAATATAGGAGCGTTAGATCTCTAGAGAATTATACCTCGATGTGTGGAGGACACAGGCACATAGGCTAGAAAGTAATAAACTAAAAATAAAATAAATGGAATCATACCATAATGTGAAGTTCCGAATGAAAGGGCTTAAAAAGCACATTTCAAAAATATGTATACACATTAACGGATAGTGGACAAGTGGATAAAAATCTGGATAAATGTACTGTTCAGTACGAACTTTTTCGTAGGCAGTCGGGTTTTAGTTTTTAAAACTATGTAGTACTTAGTTTAAAATTAAGTATTTTGTACGAAATTTTTCAAATAGGTTTATTTGATAAGTTAGGCGGCTGTAACTGTTATTAACAACGATAACTAAGTTGGCATAGTTTTCCTTTATATTTCAGTACATATACTACTTATTCACTTATCACATTTTTTTTGATTTTTCAAGCTAATAATTTAGTTATTAGAGTACGTGGGACGATATACTCCAACAAGAATAATTTTTATATTTCGAAAACGGTCACTAAATCGAAAAGTAGTCTTTACAAACCCTCAATATGATTAATAACCTGTCCAAAAATACCCCACACTACGGTCTGTAGTGTGGCATATTTTTTTTTCGCTTGTACTCCGGGAGTACATACAAGCAAAAAAATCATCCCTAGTTTATGTATAGACATAGTCAGAACAAGCTTAGTTTATTTAACCCCTCGACCCTCGACTGTGTAGAACGCCATCTAGTGATGAGTAGCGGAACTACTGATACGACTTGATACGGATATCAAGTCGCGCTACGGATAGCGCCATCTAGTATTTGCTAAAGAAAGCCCTGACTATCAAGCGATTACCCCCGATAACTTTTAACCGATTTTCATCAAACATATATAGCTACGAACCACTGCAAGGGAACTTGATTTAATGTAAAAAAAGCCGCATCGAAATCGATTCATCCGTTTGAGCGCTACGATGCCACAGACCGACAGAAATTAGCGCCTAACTTATAACACCCCTCTTTTGTAGGGGTTAAAAATACAAGAGAACTGACTACCCCAAGCAAAAAGGTAAAGTATCCTGTATTATTTCTAGATGTCGCTACTATCTCACCCACTAGCCATACAAAGTATGCTGGGTACTTAGGCTGACGGTATCCATGAAAATCAGAGATGGCCCTTGTTTGGTCGTAAAAAATGAACGGTTATGCCGCCCGCCATTTTTCTGAAATTAAGGTGAAGGTATAGGCAAATAGCCTTGAAGTGGCGCCCTCATTTGAAATAAATTGTTAACTCGTAAATATGGAGATAATTTTCATATTGCTCTTCGTCATGCACTAGATAGCCCTTTAATTTATTTTATGAACCACCGTTGAAAGTATTTACATTAGTCCGTCTAGCTTTAAAACTTGCCTCCACCAAAGTGGCCACGGCAAGTTTTAAAGCTAGACGGATCACCAATAATAGTTTCAACGGCAGTTCATAAAATAATTTAAAGGGCTATCTAGTGCATGACGAAGGCAATATGGAAATTATTACCATATTTACGAGTTAATAATTTATTTCACACTTCAAGGCCATTTGCCTATATCTTCACCTTAAGCGGCACCACTACGATACTACATTCTTTCAAACAAGTAGCTCCATCTAGCTGCAATATTTTAACTTATAATCGAAGTACGTTTCAAAGTATGAGGTTCCTCCTCTTGTATTTTTTGTCCATGGTCCATCCATCCATCCATAGCAGCCTCTATGTTATCCTTTTCAGGACATAGGCCTCCTCCATATCATTCCATTTGTGTCTCTCCCTTGCCACCTGCATCCATTTGCGGCCTGCGTGACGCTAAATATCGTCTACCCAACGCATTGCTGGGTGTCCTCTACCTCGCTTATTGGCCCATGGTCGCCACTCCATTACCCTTCTGGTCCATTGGTCTGCGTCCATTCTCGCTATGTGTCCTGCCCACTTCCATTTCTGTCTTTTTATAGTATCAACAACGTCCCTGACTTTGGTCCTCCTTCGAATCACCTCGTTTCGTATGTGATCGAGCAATGTTATTCCTAACATTGCTCTCTCCATTGCCCACTTAGCAACTCTGAGTTTTACTTCAGATTTTCAGTCATTTGACTACCGTGACAATGAAATTTTATTTTATGGACAAATGTCCATGATATAGGAGAGCTAACCTAAAAAAAATTCGGCTTTTTATTTTACTAGGTGTATTATAATTTATTACGTCGAACAAAATATACTGAAACTATTTAAAGGGTGAATTCAGTCTATGATACTGAACAACTTAACCCAAGAAACAAATATGAAAAATATTTTTTGCTTTTCATACAAACTCGGTTCTGCTGATTGGTCAACTTGTATGTGAGGCTAATAATTATTTTTCATATTTCGATATATTATGTTTCTTGGGAAAAGTGGTTCATATTATGGACTCAAACCACCCTTAAAATAGTTTCAGCATATTTTGTAAGACCGTGTATACTCATGCAAAATTACATCAGTCTTTGAGCCAAGCCAAATAGACAGACGGTCATACCGAAACTACAAAAGTTCCCTATAGGGTCTTCGGAACTCTAAAACTACGAGTACTAATTCCTAGCCAGATTGGTTTACTACTTACACTTTATGTCTAGGTGTCACCGACAACCCTGAAGCTGTGCAGGAGTGCAGAAAGCTGAAGTCAGACTTGTGGAGGATGCCAACGGTCCTCACACTAGTGTACCTCGTCGAGCATGAGGGAAGACCAGAGGTAGTTGGGGTTTCCTCATCGATGCTGGGAAAAAAGGGAGACCGGAAAAAAAAATTAATGGTGAGTACTCGTATATCAGACTTGTTTTATCGTTTTTTATTAAGTAAATGAAAAAATATCCGTTTGTTTTACAATCGTAATCTCTGGCTTATAGTAGGTATGTTATAATAAAATGTAGATGTACTGTTTGGTTCTCTTTTAAACCGATTTCAAAAGAAAATAGGGGATTATCAATTTGGCTGTTTGTTCGTCGAATAAGGACCGTTTTTGCAAATCTTTATAAATCGATTTTATTTAATGTTTTCATTTATACATATAATGTCTCCAGTATATAAACAATTTATTTGTGAAGTGAAAACATTTTGCAAACATAATGCATCAATGCCCTGTTTATAATAAAAAAAAACATTTGATAGAAGCTTGTCGATGGATCTAAATAGGCAATGGGGCCCTAAATAAGGTCCACTTCTAAACTGTTTCAGTTTTTTCAATTTATTCATTAATTTCTAATAACTTATTTTTCTAATGTCATTTTATATTTTTTTAATGATTTTGATAAAAAAAACTAGACAAATTGGCTGAAAGGAAAAGTTTTCACGAAATTTAATTTTATTTTAGAATTAGTTTATTAAATTTAGAAAAAAATAACAGAGAGTTTTGGACTATGGCCCTTATAAGGAAACGGCTCTTATAAGGCAGACCTTTTTTTTTCTTGACGCGATGAAAATCCCTTCAGATATCTTACCGGTTACGGGACACCGGTAAGGTTATGTGCTACCACTAAAAACTCCGCGGTGTCACCTCTCAGTCGCTATGGGCCGGAACCGTGTGCTCCTTCATGCTCTACAGCCCCGGAGCGGCCGGCCTCTACCTAAGTGGCCCCGGCTTGCACACGCCCTCACGGCACCCTCTGCTTAATCAGAGGGGCCGGAGCAGCCATCACCTTGGCCTCTCGGCCCGACAAGGACAGGCGCGCTGACACGACACGCGCCCGCCTTCCACTTTGAAGCGGGCTGTCCGTTGGAAGATGGAATCCCGTTTCTGACGGCGACCGAGGCCCGCTCAGCTGGCCGCGGAGGATAGGGCGAGCGGAAACGACACACCGAAAATCCTCTTCCCCCGCGACCCCTACCACGGTTGTGATGGGGATTGCATTTTTTCAAAGGTGTGAACAACAATATAGCTGCATTCACTTCCTCATACGTAGCCTCGACAGCACCATCTGGGTCTAGATCATTTAATAAAGCATGCCAATCAATTTTACCTAAATAATTTTAAACTTTTTCATAATCACATTTATGATAATTAGGTTTTAAAAGCTTGGGGTTGGGTTTAACAAAATTTCGTTTAGTTTTATTATATTCGAGATTAATTACTAACGCTGGACGATGACCGTCCAGCTTTAAGAAAGGATCAACTTCTAGTACTGTCAAATCATTACAGCACACACATCATACTGACAAGATCTAGTAGGCGATCATTTTTATTTTTAAATCCCTTGTATTGCTTGAGGTAACATAATGTCATGGTGTCTAAAAGAAAACGATTTTTAGTAGAACCAGAAGTTGGAATCAAATGTAAATTTAAATGCGACTTTTTCCAATCAATTTCAGGAATACGAAATTCTCCGAACAGTTGTTACTAAGTATTATATTTTGACAATGCTTCATAAATGTATCAAAGTCGTTATAGCCTGAAGATATGGGGGTAGATAGCATACGCAAATATTTATTAGAAGTGAAATCCACATATCCTCAAAGTTACTGTCTCAAGACGTAATGCGAGTTACGGTAAAACATTTTTAATGCTAAAATGACACCTCCTCCTTCATCCTTTCTTTTATTGTAAAAAGATTCATTTCTGTCGCGCCTGAAAACGCTCATCAAATAGTTCTTCATTAAAAATACTTTTATTCAAGTTAGTCTCAGTCAAGCAAATAACATAATAATCATTATTAAGTATATTATTATAAATTTATATATATATAAATTTGTTTTGGTACGCATACGATTAACATTTTGATAGTGCATTAACATTTTATTAAAATTAAGAATACAGATCTCAAGTAAGGACAACTTAAAAAATAAATTAAACAATAAAATTGAGGAATTATTAATTGATAAATTTTAGATAGACAATCTTTACTTTAAAAGGTAAAATGTAAACAATTTACTAATTAATGTGTGTTATCTTAGAACTCTTTCATTCATTTTACGATGTGCTTTTTTTAAAAAAAAGATTTGGGTTCTTTCAGATTGACTTTCATCGAAGTAGACAATTTTTGCGTATTTAGCTTTTCTGGGAGCGTCAAGCTCGTATCGTAAAATCACACCCAAGCCAAGTCACATTTTCTTCACGTATTCTTGATAAATTAATTTCAGTTTGTATAAGAGCTCGCAGAATTCGGATTTGTGTTTTGTTTCATACTAATAGCGTTCACGTACTGGCAAGTTTTTGTTTTGCCAAATTACAGAAAAAACAAATCCATTCATATGCTCAACAGTCACTGGTCTCTTACAGGCACAGACAGAGGAAATGAAAAAATACATAGAGACCTTCGATACTCTGCTGGAGTTTTACCCATCGGCCGAAATCCTGAAGCGATATGGAGTGGACTGCTTCTCTCACGGCATTGGCTTGGCTGTGCATCCCAGATACCGGAGGTTGGGCATTGCGACGTACCACGTTAATGTTGTAAGGTAAGAGGTATCTGTCTTTCTTTCTGATCGTGTTGATAGCTAACACTGGTACAGACGGTTAATCAGATACCTGTGCCACCACGCGCGTCGCGCATTTCATGAGGTGGCACAGGTATCTTAACTCTCCTCTGTACCTAACAGTTTTTTTTAACTGTCTAAAGGCATCTGGCGTAGCTCAATGTATTTTTGGGTTCCCATGTATATAAGTGGCTACCATAGTTATAGCTTGACGACTGAAATACAATCACGACTTCACGACAGCCGGGACCAACAGCTTTACGTGCCTTGCGAAGCACGTAGGAGCTCGAGAAATTTTAGCCACTTCTGATCATCTATCTATCCAAGTGCGGACCAAGCCCGGAATTGCTGAACTTACGAAAGCGCTAGCAATGTATACTCCCACCGAGCCAACGAGCTCCTCAAAATCATCTAGTGACAATTTAATGACTGTGATCAGTTACAACAGTCATATTTACACTCTAGTGAATTAGTGTCCAGGTTACCTCACGATGTGACCAGAAGCAAGTCTATGAAAATAACCGTGCATGATTCAGTGTATTACAATCCGTCTGGGCGGGGATCGAACCCGGAATTCATATGCAGGTTGTGCCAATAAACTTAAACCAGTAGACTTTTACCGCACTATCTGGTGTCTGGTTAGAGAGAGTGTAAAAAAAAATTACGGTACCTACATAGTGCAATAAATATTAAATAAATAAATTGTTTAATAACAAACTACATACCTACATATTTTATTCATCATGAGCATCAGGTCTTTTTTAGTCTCTACCGCAGGAGCAAGACCCTCTCTGTACTACCAGTGTCTACCAGAGTCATACTTAGCCAGAGCAGCTAGAGGATTTGGCTTACAATCTCCACGCTGGCCAGTCCTGTTTGTGAGGTCTCATTGATGTTTATAAACTTAGTTTAGCTTGTATTTCCATTCATTATCTAACATGCTCTGACTTGGGATCGAACCCAAAGCCTCCAGAGTAGTGGACTACCATTTACCTATTACGCTACTGGGGTAGTCATCATAAGATGTGTTTTTGGTTCCAGGCGTCAGGTGTGCTACGATCAAGGTGTACCCCTTTGTGTCTCGTGGCTTACTTCAGTCGCTACTCAGCGTGCATGCGAGCGCAGCGGCTGGGAAACCCTTTGCGAGGTGCCTTACCACGAGCTTGGGAGTCGCCTAGGAGTCCGCTTCGAGAACGCGCCTTCTCACATTAAACTTATGGCCACCAGAGCACGATCTTTCAGCGGAGCTCCACAGCCAGCGAGCCAGAAATAGTTTCTGTTAGGAGACTGACCAGAAACTGGTATTCAACGTGACTTATAGTTTAGCCCTGGTATCATCTTAAATAATTATCATAAGTAAAACTATACTATATTATATTGTATTTTCATGAGTAAGTTACAGTTTTGGCAAATAAATATTAATAAGTTATATTTATGACGGTTGTATGTTTACATACACATAAATAAATCAATTTAAAGAAGTTAAGGACATTAACAATATAAACACGAGACAAGAAAATAATCTACATTTACCTAAATCGCGCACTGAAATGCTAAGAAAAAGTCCATACTACATGGCTATTAGAATATTCAATAAACTCCCCACCGTTATAAAAAACGAAACTAAATTAAATAAATTTTCCAAATCCTTGAAGAATTATCTGACATCAAAATGCTATTATTCGATCAAAGATTTTTTAAAACCAAAAAAGAAATTAACAAAATAACTAATAAAAAAAATGCATGAATATTTAATAAACTATGTGGACTGCTCTATGTTTTGAATAAAAGTGCTTTGTTAGGAGACTAGCGCCATCTGCGTGTGATCACAAACACGGGCCAGATTATCGATTCATCGATATCCCGCCCTGCGCGGATTGTCTTTGCCCGACCAGAAAAATAATCATTGTCTTTACGTCAAATTCTCAACTGACATTGGGAATGTCAAGTTGCGGGCGAGGTTATTGTAAAATGACTTGATTTGGGTGTGGTCCTGTCGCGTGCAATGGCGGCATTTAATCTTGTATTTTTGATATATATAGCGAATGTTTCGTGGAGAATTGTCGTTAATTGTTTTGTGCCCAATTTGTTTGGAACGGCGTGGAGCCGAAATTATTTGTATTACGTAAAGAACAGTGATTTGTGTCAAATGTAAAACGCGTGCCATGGGGCCTTGTAAATTTTGGTTTTGTCTATTTCCCGTGTGATACGGAAGTGTTTGTGAATTGACTGTAAAAGGAACTAATTGTGGTGGCGTGAATGCCCATAAACCTATAACCTTGTTGGAGTGATGCTATAGAAGTGTGTTATAAATACGACGTATTCGTTTGGGGCGACATACATGAGCTCATGGGGAGGTTAGTGTAGGGACCCTATTTTCTGCACCACTGACCTTGGGACCCTTGCTGGGACTTAAGGCCGTCGCCAGCCCTGAGAAGGACCTCAGACTCGACGCGAAGGCCAGGCGAGGCTGCCTGAAGACTGCGTGGACGCGGTAAGTTTTATAATTAGTGTAACTACTTTTAATTAGAATTAAGTTCAACTCATAATTAGGTTAAGTTAGGTTAGGATAGGTTCCCTGGACCTCCCCCCCGCCCGGGTTCTCATCTTGTCGCGATGGGAGGGCTCAGTACCTGCGGACTGCCTCATCCGCAGGGAAGCCAAGAGGAACCCATTGCCCGGGTTGAGGCTTAGGCCTCCCCGGGCCCGGAGGAGGCCATTCCTGGTGGGAATGGCCTGGCTGTGAGAGAAGGGGGTTTACTCCCTACTCTCACAGCCGTGGTAGGGGTCGCGGGGGAAGAGGAGTGTCGGTGTGTCGTTGCCGCTCGCCCTATCCTCCGCGACCAAGCGCGGCCGTGGCGCTTGGCACGGCAACGGTGGGGCCGCAGGGGAAGAGGAGTGTCGGTGTTACGTTGCCGCTCTCCCTATCCCCTGCGGCCGGCTTGGTGGGCCCCGGTCACCGTCAGGTGGACTGGGGCAGGGCCTGCTTCTGCAGGCCCCAAATTATGAGGGCTGGTTGGACGGTGGAAACGGGATTCCATCGTCCAACGGACAGCCCTCCGGAGTGGAAGGCAGGCGCGTGTGCGTGTCAGCGCGCCTGTTCTTGTCGGGCCGAGAGGCCAACGCGACGGTTTCTCCGGTCCCTCTGATTCAGCAGAGGGTGCCGTGAGGCCTTTGGCGAGCCGGGGCCGCTGAGATAGCGGCCGGCCGCGCCGGGGCTGTGGAGCAAGAGAAGCACACGGCCCCGGCCGATAGCGGCTGAGAGGTGACACCGCGGAGTTTTTAGTGGTAACACCACATAACCTTACCGGTGTCCCGTAACCGGTAAGGTATCCGAAGGGATTTTCTCCGCGTCAAAAAAAAAAAAAAAAGGTTCCCTGTACCTTATACAGGGTGGTAGCAGACTGCGTAGGTTGTTTGTGTGTTTGTTTGTTGCCGGTGGGATTGCCGGACTCGTACCAAGAGCGTAGTTACAAAGATATCTTGGTATCAGAACGTAATCTTAGCTATCTGCGCACACACTCTATATAAATAAAATTATGTAAAAATATAATTATGCATGAAATAAAAAGTGACAGTGTTGTTAACCGTATAATTAAATTGAGTAAAGTAAATACTGGCATTGTATAAAAATAAATTTTGCTATTTTAACATTGCTATATCTGAAAAGGTCAACAAGAAGGACTGTGTACTTTGTAAGACCACATGTATTGTAAAAACTCTTATTAAGCAAATAAAGAATTGAATTGAATAAATTATACATTTACTTGATGAGCAGCTGGAAAATCATCTGTCATTACATTATGCCCAATTTGGCTTTAGATCTGGATTATCTACATAGGGCCGTGTTGTGTCTCAAGCATACCGTCCAGTACTGTACAGATGTACTACAGGACGACCTACAGGTCGCTGGCAGTTTGTAGTAATTTGTCGCAGGTTTGCCGGGTGTACAAGGTGTGTTAAAGTAACCCAATTAAGGGCTTTCTGTCTGTCTTCAGCTGCAGCTTATTCTTTTTCTTATATTTAAGAGCTAGGCAATTGTCAGTGCAGTGCTTTCCATGTCTCTCTTTCTTCTGCCAAGTACTTAACCTCCTTATATGTTTTCACGTTTCATTTTTTTTTTATTTGATCGAAAAAAAATTTTCTGGGTTTTCCTACTTCTCTTTTTCCTTCTATTTTTCCTTGCATTATTATTTTAAAAAACGCATCGTGACGCAGTAGATGGCCGAACATTTTACCTATTCTATTTACTATAATTTGTAGTATTTGCCTTTTTTCTCCTACATTCTCTAATACCTTTTTGTTTGTAAGCAGCAGCTTGTGGGTCAAATATTGTTAAAAGGCTTTCAGCGATCTACGTATTCAATATAATAATGCTTTTAGAGCTAATACTGAACTGATGGGACTGCCACGATACTGCAGTGCTTCAGGAATGTTCGCAGAAGCGCGTATTAACGATTTTTACGAAATAAACAAACAAGCGCAAACGAATCGCATCCTTGTGGCAGCGGGTGCGTGGCAGCTCCAACCGGGGCGGTCTGATGGTCTGATAAAGCACTGGGTTGCTTCTCATGTGCTGCAACAATCGTAACTACGAAAATCTGACTGTGTGCCTTCAATTATGTCTTACTAACTATAGATAAACCTACTTTTCAGCAAGAATTTTTCCGTAGTCGGGTTTATCATATAAAACTATACCTTGTTTAACTTATTAGCTCAAGCTATAATCTCGATCTACTCATCGTAGTGTCGGCCTTCAGTGATGTCTACTTGAGGTCACGATAAAGCCGACGCAATCGCCTAATTGTCCCAATTACAGAAACTTGATACCGATGTGATTACAATGGTTATTGATTGCGAGTGGGTGTGTGCTTGATAGATTAAGCAAGTGAGTTATTAGTTCATCTATCAATTAAAATACGGATCTAGGAGTATCACGTCTTTATTCCTAAGGGGGTAGTCAGGGCCTAGAATTACAAGACCGGTGGAGACCACACTAATCGAGAAGGTGAAAAAAAAGAAAACAAAATAGCTTTGCGGTGCTAGCCGCATCGCTATTGACATGATTCAGATTCTCGCCCATTCTATCTCAATTGGATTTTACGATATGAGCGGAAAGAGAAGTAGCTAGTACATTCTATTTTTTTCCGTTCCAGAGAAGGAAGGTAGGTAGAGTTAATTTCCTCAAAAATAAACTTGCAAAAAACTTACCAAAACTGAAATTGCAAAAGTGCTCAAATGCACAATCGATTCCCATATTGAATCCGAATGTCACATTTATGACCGGATTCGGTGTCTAATTCGGTGATATCCCGAGAATACGGCGAGCGAGGAAATCTTTTATGTGCTCATTTGATATGCGAGGATGATAGGCACATATGCCGCGCCGCGCCCACAAATAACGAGGCGACAGAAGTCATCATCATCCGAGCGTATTCCCGGTTACATCCTCAGCGGTAACGCTTCAGAGCTCAGGGGCCGCTACCTAATCTAGGTGATTTGACAAGGTTCCTCATGTTTACACAGAGCGATTGCCGTCTGACCTCCGCAACCCAAATGGTAGACCAGAACCAATCCTATCTTCTTCATCCAAGCGCGTTGCCGATTGCATCCTCAGCTGTGCTGCTTCGGAGCCCGCTTGTTCTTCTCCAAATATTACATGCATGCCAATGGTCACCCAAGGATGTCAAAGAGCATGCGTTGGAGAAGAATTAGCCGGAAGAGTTTAAAGATTTGGCTATAGTTTTATGACCGGCCGCCTGCCTGACGTCAACCCACCTTGGGAATTTAAACAAACGCTAGATGGCGTTTGAGATCAACAGCTTTACGTGCTTTTCGAAGAACGGAATCATCTTTCTTTTTGGATAATCAGGTGATTCAAGGGTGATTCGAGGCGACAAAAGTATTCTTATTTAAAACTAGCTGCACCCGGTATTCGTTGCAATACCACAGAAATCCTCGTGGGCGGGACACCTTTCTTCATTTCTGTCAGTTTCGTCATAATTTGAACTATAGGCACTGGTATGACTCTTCATTGATTCAGAGTAACATATATACCTACTACTACTACAAACGAAACAATTTATCTGTACACACGTCGATGTGTGAGTTTTATACTTAGGGTCGCACCGCAGAATTAACTTAATACTTACCTACCGAGTTCGACATATTTACGATTATATCTTTCCATCCCGGGAGATTTGCGAACACTATGACGTAAAAAATATTCTGTTTTATATGTATTAAATGTTACAGAAAAGTCGGAAATAGCTACATAATATCACTTCACAAATATTTTTTATTATGTCTATTGTCCATTTCACCATTAGTTCACTTTACTGATTATTATTGAGTCATTTATAATGTAACCCACTAAATTCACTATTGTAATATAGTAATTTGCATATTCGGCGTAAACCTATACGGTAATTATTTGAATTAATTCAATAAAAATAAACAAATGTTTATCTTATCAAGCTTCCACGCACGGCTTGTCAAGTTATCATTGTCAACAATGGCATTATAGCACTACAACCCGCGGAAATCTAGTTGGCATCTGCGTGTATGTGATTACCTGTGAGCGAGGAGCCTATGTAACATTACCGGATTGCTGCCGATTGATAATACCACTATCGCTCTTGTGTATCTCCCGCCAATGCGAGAGAGCGAGAAGGGTATAATATATATCAAGATGGTTGCTGGGTAATAACGTGAAATTATATTGTCGCTTTGCTACCTGTTGTCATCATTTGAAAATCTATGAAATATGTGTTCTTTGTTGTAATCGGTGGATAAACAATTATTATATGCGCATCTTGTCACCATGATGGTTACTATTAATTGACAGTTCTCAAACCAAGACACGTCGTGTATTGCGTGCGGCTAGTAACTAAACCCTAGTTTAGAGCACAGAAAGGCGCAGAAAGTGCGGGGGAGAAGTGCGGGGTCGCCAATTTGCGGGAGACGCTGTGAGATTCCATTCTGTTTGACTCTTATGTATTCTGTGCTATAGGAACACATAAAAGACAAACTTGGTACGTCAACAAGTTAAAGGAAGTAACAGATGTAACCACTAGCTGACTGGTAAATTACTGCACACTGGTTTCCCCTAAATGTGAACTCAGGACCCATTTATAACAACACTGGTGTCAAATTTTTAAGCTGTCCAAAGATATAGCTTGACACAATGATGATAGCCAGGACCAACGGCTTTACGTCCCTTCCAAAGCCCGGAGGAGCTCGAAATGTATTTATGCCACTTGTGGTCACCCATCTAAGAACGGATCACGCCCAGAATAACTTTACTTGCGAAAGCGCTAGTAATGCTTCTTCCACCAGCTACCAAGCTTCTCCATAAAAGTCATTCAAATTATAGCAGCTAAAGACTCCGCCTCATCGGAAGGCAGTCTTCAAGCTATGTTAGCCTTTAGAAGGTTCGAAACATGTGAAACCAGTGTCGGCTACTTACCTACATGAGCCAAATTGGCCAAAGTGTTACTTTATTGCATAAAAGAAAAATACAGGACATAATTATTTAAAACAAGGAAAAGCCAAAGGTGGCCTTATCGCTAAACAATTTCTTCCAGGCAACCTCGCTCAAATAGAAAAAGTAATGGGAAATTGTGTGAATAAGTGCGGGGTGGTCAACATATTTATATAAAATAATTATAATAAACATAGATATACCTCATACTTAAATACATATAACCAAGAGATGGGTTGCAAATGGGTCCCAAGTTTAAGGCAACTAGTGTATCTATTTACCAGTCAGCTAATGGTTCCAGTCAGCATCTGTTACTAACTTTAATTTATCACCGTACCCAGTACGGATCGTAGCATTTGTAGCTCATACTTCTTAGTACAGTAGACGGGTTCGTAGCAAACAATACATTCGTAGACAGGGAGGTGTAGCACGCTGCATGACTACCGACTACTTGAGCTCTGAGCTACGATCATAAGATTCATGTTTCACTCGTAGAGATAGAGTCGGACTCGTACATAAAGGGTTCCTTTTTAAAAAGCTGAAAAAAACAAATTTCTTGTACAATGACCCCTTTAATTTTTACCTTTATCTTATTTTTAGTATTTGTTGTTATAGTGTCTCGCTAATGTAAAAATGTTCAAGAGATAGAGCCCTGTAACAGACGGACGGACAGACGGACAGACAACTGAGTCTCAGGAAGAGGATCCCGTTGGCACCCTTTACAATGATGACAGCCGGTACCAACGGCTTTACATGCCTTCCGAAACAAGGAGGAGCTCAGAATTTTTTTTGACACCACTTGCGGTCATCCATCCAAGAGTGGACCACGCCAGATGTTGCTTAACATGCGAAAGCGCTAGCTGAAATGAGTATGCCACCGACCTCGACTATATCAGTCCAGGAGTGTTAATATAGTCTGTAAAGAATGCTTTGTTTTACATTAAATATGTTTACCAGCAACCATTTGATGGCGCCCTTTTCAAAATATCGTTCAATACAGATCTCGCCACATTCATAGCATATTCTTATTGCGTACATTTTGCTTTTACTATACATGCTATTTCTAACCCTGTTTTGAGGGCATAAGGTTGTATTTAAAATGAGTGTATCAAGTTGTATAGGTATATGTATTAGGAAACAAGATTTACTCGGCGTATTTAAGTAGTGACGTACTCGTAATAGAAAGTAGCCTGCGGGTATTATTTATTTATTTTGGTGGTATTTTTTCCATGCTGATCTGGGAGAAAAGATAAAACTTAGAAATGTAACAGCTGCTTTACCTCCTGCGAAGATCGTTGATCGAGGAAATGAGCGAAAATGCGAATCATGTTGACGTGTTAAGCGACCCATTACTATTTTGATACCTTTTTCCACCATATTGCCTACCATCACGCTGAAAAATCCATCACTGATCACGTTGATTTAACATATGATCTTAAAATAGGTTCTTCCACCTCCGTAAAAGAACTACTAAGTATACGAGTATATTGTGTAGACTCGTCTCTATTACTTACTTAAGGGTCGGTCCTTATTTTTAGTGATTTTGACTTCTTTTTCGAAACTGATTGTAGCCAAACTAAATTAGTAAGAATATGTAAGATATCTTAAATTGAAGTTTATTTAAGTATTAAAAAAGTGAATGAGACATTTTATTGATTTTCATTGTAATAGTTTGTTTAATTCAAATCACCTGAGACGTGTTTCAATTTTTTGCGGTGCGCGACGTTCATGTCTTTGTTGTTTACACGGAATTTAAAACATGAGGTTGTGTATAAATTACAGAGAAATGAGTGTTGCGAACTCCATTTGTATTATTCTTTTAAATTATATTTTGATATGCTTTAGTCTTTTAGTGTGTCATTGCGTTTTGTATAGAAAAGTCATATGCGTGTTATAAAAGGATTTTTATTATTTTCTCTATCAAACCCAGCGCAATAAAATCGATTGGTAATATATTTTGGCTCGACAAAGGAAAATCCTAAAAAGTGAACAGAAAGATTTTAGTACTTTTTTTATTCATAGAAAAACTTAGTTAAAAAGGTTAAACTTTGAAGCAAATATAATCGAATACGTCGTCGGATTTCTTGCGCATACGACTGAGTACAAAAGTAAAAAATACACATAAATGAAGATTGATTCATGCTTAAACACGTACAATAAATAAATAAAAATAATTTGTCTTTTGTAAAAAGATAGAAAAACTTAAAGTTCTCCGAAATTCTCAAATAAATATAGGAACGAAAATGCTGATAAGGCAGACCACTCGCTGCGCTTCTGAATTCGTCTAAATTCGTCTCCAGGGTGCATGTACAATACAGCGCAATGCGTATGTGTAGATAGAAAATATAGATAATTCCCACGGTCGGAGACCGCAGTCTTAAATCACAGATTAATAATATACTATGTCTTGAATCGAATGACATTGCGTTTATAAACAATCCTGTTCAAGTAATTAATTACTCTCTTTCCCGAATTCGCGAAATTAATCTTTCAAGCTGAATGAAGATATTGTAATGTAATGAGATATTCAAGATGCTTCTTAATTATGTACAAATATTTTAAGGGGTAATTCAGTCTATCATTTGAACAATTTTTTCCAATGAATGTATATTGAAATTCGAAAAATACAAGTTTATTTTCTAGGCAATTTAAAAAACCCCCGACTGTCAAGAACGCCATCTAGTAATAACTAGCGGAACTACCGATAGTTCCACTACTCATCACGCGCGCGGCGCACGACATGTACATCACATAGCGCCATCTATATTTGCTAGAGAAGGCCCTGACTTTCAAGCGTTTATACCCAATAACTTTTAAACGGCTAAACCGATTTTCATCAAACATACCTAGATAAGAACTACCTCAAGGGAACTTGCTTTCACGTAAAAAAATTAACGGACAAGTGCGAGTCAGACTCGTACATGAAGGGTTCCGTACCACCGTACAATGTTTTAAAACGCTGAAGAAACACGTTTCTTCTATGACGACCCCCTTTAATTTTTAACTTTATTTTATTTTTAGAATTTGTTGTTATTGTGGTCATAGTTATACATAATTGGTGAAAATTTCAAGTATCAAGTTAATGCCATTATAAAGATCTAGTTAAAAACGCTGAAAAAAACACGATTCTTGTATGACGAACCCCTTTAATTTTTAACTATTTTTTATTTTTAGTATTTTTTGTTATAGCCGCCACAGTAATACATAATCGATGAAAATTTCAAGTATCTAGCTATTACGGTTCAAGAGATAGAGCCCTGTGACTGACGGACAGACGGACAGACGGACAGACGGACAGACGGACAGACGGACAGACGGACAGACGGACAGACGGACAGACGGACAGACGGACAGACGGACAGACGGACAGACGGACAGACGGACAGACGGACAGACGGACAGACGGACAGACGGACAGACGGACAGACGGACAGACGGACAGACGGACAGACGGACAGACGGACAGACGGTCAGACGGACAGACGGACAGACGGACAGACGGACAGACGGACAGACGGACAGACGGACAGACGGACAGACGGACAGACGGACAGACGGACAGACGGACAGACGGACAGACGGACAGACGGACAGACGGACAGACGGACAGACGGACAGACGGACAGACGGACAGACGGACAGACGGACAGACGGACAGACGGACAGACGGACAGACGGACAGACGGACAGACGGACAGACGGACAGACGGACAGACGGACAGACGGACAGACGCACAGACGGACAGACAGACGGACAGACGGACAGACAGCGGAGTCACAGTAATAGGGTCCGGTTTGCACCCTTTGGGTACGGAATCCTAAAAAGCGCATCAAAATCGTTCCATCCGTTCTGGCGCTACGATGCCACAGACAGACAAACAGATCGACACTAGCGTCAAACTTATAACATCCTTCTTTTTGTCGGGGGTTAATTAGGTTCTCATACAATATATTTAATACAATACATAAAATAATTTTAGTGTACATTACGTGTAATGTTTATTTATATTTTAATTATTATTTTTTAAAAAGCTACTGCTTTTCGCAACGACCACTGCTGAGAAGAAACGCCAAAAGAAACTCATTACTTAGTTTAGAGTGATGTTTGGCAAGAAGGTGGGAAGAATTTGTTGCATTACTCAATTTATCGTTATATAGAAGTGACAGTGTCATCGCAACACCCGAATGAGGTGTTCATACGTATGTTTATATTTACTAACCATCTTTTATTGTTAAGGTACATGTTAGCGAAAAATAATCAAACAAACGGTACACCTTATAAATTACAACGATTTTTGCAAAGCGGCTTTTGATACACAAAGGGCCGCATTTATTCCAGGCACGTAGAGGCCCCAAGTTTAAAATACACAGGTAAAACGCGAAAACCGACCATCTTTGTCCAGGATTAACCTTTAGATAAACTATTCTTATGATTTTATTTTTTTTAGCTTATGCCTGTGACTTCGTTGCTCTTCTGGCGAGTAGGCGACCAATACTGTGTAAATGAGTTTCTATCAGCATTTCTTCTCAGGCATTGCGAAACGCTAGCTGTTGGCTATTCGGTAGCTTTTCTATAAAATAGTTAATCATTATTTAAATATAAATAAACATAATGTAACGTAATGTATTGACTATAAAAATGCCTGCAAAAGACTAATTATCGAATAAATATTTTCGAATTATTGAGATCATTCCCAGCATGTCTCGAACAATAAGTGCTCCAAACAGCTGCGCCCATCTGCTATAGTGCTGATATAATACTAAGCTAACGACTTGGAGTAGATTGCTTTCTCACTTGAACTATGTATCTAAAACCAATCTTCTCACAAATTGGAACTAAACCGAATTGTTTTCCAAATTATGCGTTTTTTCTTTAAAGATTTAAAAGTAATGTTTTATTTTCCCTGTTGACAATAGCGTTTATAATTATAAATTAAGGTATAATAAACGGCATGAAATTCTGCTAGTATCGAATGCACGATGTTTAGTGGACATCATAATTTATTTTTTATTCTAAAGCCCACGGCCTCGCCCGCGTGATTTTTTTAGTTTTTAGCTAAGTTTTATACAAACTTTCATCTCCTATTTTACCCACCTAACAAAATGATACAAAAGAAAACCTTTGTTTTGAACTATGAACTTATATATCATGACAAAGTTTCATATAAATTTTCACCCACTAAGTAGAAAAGTTTTTGAAAATAGTGATAATTATTAAGCCCTCTTGAAAATCTCTTTGTGGACATTTGCGTCATTTAAGGAACGCTTGTGCAAAATTCATGCTTCTATGTATATATATATATATATATATATATATATATAAATATATATATATATATATATATATATATATATATATATATATATATAAATATATATATATATATATATATATATATTATATTTATATATAGAATATACTATAGGTATATAGAATATACTTCTTTTATATAGGTATATATAGATAAACCAAAACTGTTTTGGATAAAAGTACTTATTGTTAGGAGACTAGCGCCATATGCGTGTGATCTCCACAAACACGGGCAAGATAATCGATTTATCGATATTTCGGCTGTCGAGCGCGAATTGTATTTGCCCGGCCAGGAAATAATCTTTGTCTATGGGTCGCGCCAGTCTCGACTGACGCCATTATGAATGACTTGCGTTCTCCCGTCGCGAAAGCCATGCGGCATTAATTTTGTATTTGATATATTGCGAATATTTCGTGAAGAATTGTCGCTAATTGTTGTTTGATTGTGTGCCCAATTTGTTTGGAACGGCGTGGAGCCGAAATTGTTTGTATTACGTAAAGAACAGTGATTTGTGTCAAATGTAAAACGCGTGACATGGCGTCATTATAAATTGTTGGTTTTTACCTATTTCCCGTGTGGAACAGAAGTATTTGTTATGTGAATAAAATTGACTATAAAAGAAACTTGTTGTGCTGGTGAAGTGGTGCTATAAATACGACGTATTCGTTTGGGGCGACATACATGAGCTCATGGGTAGGTTCGCTTAGGGACCCCATTTTCTTCACCCCTGACCACGGGCCTTAGGTCCCACCATGGGTCATGGGACCCATGTTGGGACCTAAGGCCGTCGCCAGCCCTGAGTAGGACTTCGGGCTCGACGCGAAGGCCAGGCGAGTCTGCCTGAAGACTGCATGGATGCGGTAAGTTTTGTAATTAGTTTAATTACTTTTAATTAGAATTAAGTTTAACTCATAATTAGGTTAGGAGGTTCCCTGGACCTTATCTAGGGTGGTAGCAGACTGCGTAGGTTTGTTTGTGTGTTTGTTTGTTGCCGGTGGGATTGCCGGACTCGTACCAAGAGCGTAGTTAGTAACATTTCTTGGTAGCAGAACGTAATCTTAGCTATCTGCGCCAACAAAAACATTAGTATCTTCATACCAGTGGAGTCTCAGGATTTTTTTTTAATCTTTAAAGAAAAAAGGCTTGGGAAAAATTTCAAAGATGATTATTTTTGCCTGTGTATAGAGTTGTACTTATAAAGCTTATTATTAAATTTTGTGTCACATTCGGGCTTTGTTTTTCGGGAAACTTATTGATTTGTGATTGGTAGGTATTTTTAATTCAATACCGTCGAAGATTCTAAATAAGTATTGTGACGAGTTGCTGATTTCTTGCCTCAAATTAAAAAGAAAAATCAAATTTATTGCGCTTGGCACTAAAAATTCTACTCAATATTGTACTTTATTCAACACATGCTAATCACTGGAGTATGTTATATGTCTGCCGTCGAACGGAGAAGTAAATGTTTGCTCAGCAGTTAGCAACCAGTGCATCAAGTACAAGTCGCAGGGGCTACACTTGACTTGCAATTAGCGACCGATTACTATTTCTTCTTGTTATTATTTATAGGTGTGTGGGGAAAATATATAAGAGAAAGTGGTACCAATGACAGAAAAAATAAAGCGGTGATCCCACTGCACCTTTTTATATCGAATGCAAGTAACTCAGTCCAACCCACTAAAAACGCGGCAGATTCCGTAAAAACGCGGCAGATTCCACGCACCGTGGCGGGGCGCATTGCCGGTGGATGAATCGCCTAAGGAGTAATAGGCTAGGCTTGTATGGACATGTTCAGAGAAGGGAAGAAAGCCAAGGCTAGGCTAGGCTAGGCTTTCTTTAAAGTTAGTAGTTAGGGCGGAGCACATAGTCGCTGGAACAGAAATGTTGTTTAATGACGACCATATATAAGTACATAATCACGTCTTTATCCCTAATGGCGCAGACAGAGCAATTTATGTGTTGCGGCTCTGAGCAGATAGAGCCCAGGGCCGCAAGACCCAAAGGCCACTTTTAGCGTGTTGGTGGGCGAGAAGGTGGAAAAAGGAATCAAAATAGTAATTGATTGCTAGCCAAATCGCCTATTACAATATTCACAATTCGAATTCCCTCAATCGGCTTTTACGATCTGCACGGGAAGAGAAGCTGCTGATACATTCTAAGCTTTTTCTTTGCTACCAGCATGGATGAAAGAAATGATAACTACTTGCTGACTAAATTGCGCAGCAAGAAATGTTGACCACATTTCTTGCTAAAAGCGCAATTTAGTCTCTCAACTCTCAGGTCATGAGGAAAACTATATGGAAGAGAGAGAGAAACGTACATTAATGCTATGGCTATACAATGAATTGTGGAGGAAGTCAAAAGAAATGTCAGACGACTCTTTTTGCTAAGACGTGGCGTCATCCGGCGATTAAGGAAATGAAAATTATGGACAGTCGGGCACGAAAGCCTAACCTCCATTATTTTTTTGTCTAATTACCCGTCGTCACCTTTCCACAATTGGCCAAAGCCATTGATTTTAACGATCTCCTTGGCGTATCGGAGGTTCCGAGTTCGATCCCCAGCCAGGGAAAGAGGAAAAATGATTTTTCAAATTGTTCTGGAGCTTGGGTGTTTATCTATACAAAGTTTATGGGACATACCCGTAATAAATCGAACCACGGTCTATACTAGGTAATTTTAATATAATAAATAAAATTAAAATAACAGCCAAACAACCAAAATAAATTTCGGCATTTCCATACAAAAGTGTGCAGCCGCCCGGGCGATTTGTATGGGAATGACGATTTTTTTTGGTATTTTTGTCTGTTATTTTAATTTCATTATACTTAAGTGATCTAGTATAGATCGTGGGTTGATTTATTACGGGTGTATTCCTTCCACGTTGTATATGAATTTATCACTAAATATAGTATCGTTGAGTTAGTGCAGGCCTGTGTCACTCCCCGTTTAGGTATCGAAAATATACCTACATTATTACTATGCACGCAGCGGCTCCTCGGAGTGGCAAATTCAGTTATACGAATCGTTTGTCCAGAGTAATAAGAATGAAATTGGCCTGCAATGGATGTCTAGTTATCTAAACGATAAGGTACTGAGTTCTGACGTGAGCTAAATTAAGCCATATCGCTAACCACATTAAGTAGATATTTCTTTGAATTTCTTTGCTGAGTGAGACTTTTGTACGTGAGTACTGGTTCTTATTCTGTGGTTAATGTCCCATAACACAAGTTTAAAAACTTACTTTAGGGCTAGCTCAATATGTGTAATTTGTCTATATCCACAGTCCATTTATTGATGGTGCAAACGATACTAAAAGGATGAAAATTGTGTCAAGTTTGCGCATTCTTCTTCTTCCTTAGGGGCCGCTTCTTTCCTGAAGATTGGCAATCAACTCTTTAATCTTGATTTGTCCATGGCAGGCTTGTAAAGTTGTTCTTTCTTCAGCCGTCTTGCGGTTTTCAGAAATTTTATAAGTGATGGAGTGGTCCTATTCTAACCCGAAACCACACGGGTGACCCGGGTGGTGGTGCCTATCAAATTTATTAATTTGTTTTTATGGATTTTGTTGATCGTAACTTGCGCGGTTTTTAATGAAATTTGCCCTGATGTAGAATAGTTAGAGGGCTGCGGTTTGCGGGGACCATGGGTAACTCACGCGCGTACGTGTACGGTTTGCAGGGACCAGGGGTAACTCACGCGCGTACGTGTACGGTTTGCAGGGACCAGGGGTAACTCACGCGCGTACGTGTACGGTTTGCAGGGACCAGGGGTAACTCACGCGCGTACTTGTACGTTGCGCGTATACTATGCACATTACGAGATGATATTACATTGCAAGCAAATCCGCAGACCGTGTTATATACATGTGGTTTTTTTTCTGTCCATACAAACACCTTAGGTGGTGAATTTACAACAAACAAAACCAGTACGAGGCGAAATTACAACAAAAAATAATAAGTAGGTTGTGAATTTACACACAACCCCATAAAACCTCGTACTTGTTTTGCTAATAATGCATATGCCCATGAATTGTTCTCAGAGTTCAGTTTTTTATAATAAACAGATAATAGTAATAAAATCTGCAAGAACTTTTCTGCCCACATCTGTACCTTACCACTCTTGCCCCATTAGAATAATCGATGGTGTCGCTTTGAGACTTATGAATATCTCACATCCCGCATGTCCCCCCTCCTCATAATTCAAATCATACATTTTCTTCACGTTGCCGAGGATTTTATTTGTAACGGTTGGCAAGACGCATGAAACGATTCAGTAAAGTACGAGTACCTACTTACTGATTTACTTTCTTCGACGCTACAACTCTTTGTGGGTCTTTGCCTCCACAACGACTTGTCGCCATTTCGGTTTGTCTCTGGCCTGTCTTCTCCATGCTGTGTACTTTCCCATTTTCCTTAGGTCTTTTTCGACTCCATCTCTCCTGCGTTTCCTGAACCTTCCTCATGGTCAAAGTAGGAGTAGGATTCTTAATTAAATATATAGTACCTTCATTATTCGTTATATATAGTTATATGTAATTCGTTATATATAATATATAGTTAAATGTTTTTTTTTTAAAACAAATATTAATATACCTATGCCGGTCTAGATCGGTCATTTTGGAAATCCCTGGGAGAGGCCTATGTCCAGCAGTGGACGTTATGCACTTAAATGATGAATTTACCTATAGCTTAATGAAGGTTATAACTACAGAAACATTATGAGACGGAACATTATGCCAAAATATGGTTATGATGACAAAAAAAAATTTCAAACAATATTATGAATTAAAAATGTAGAAGAATACAATACAATACAATACAATACAAAAATCTTTATTGCACCAAATAAAAACAATAAAAAATTACAAAGATTACGGAACTTATAAATAAATAAGGTACAAGAGGCGGCCTTATCGCCGAAGCAATCTCTTACAGGCAACCATAAAGAGAAGGAGTTCGAAGTATATGAGTAAGATAACAGGTGGCGCAGTTAAATTTAAAATATAAATTATAAATAACCAATAGATATTAAAATACTTATACAAAATATATAACACTAGCTGTGCCCGCGGGACTTTGTTCGCGTGGTTGTCGGAACGTAATGTTATATAGCCTAAAGCCTTCCTCTATAAATGGACTACCCAACAAAAAAAGAATTTTTCAAATCGGCCCATTAGTTCCTAAGATTAGCGCGTTTAAACAAACAAACAAACAAACAAACTCTTCCGCTTTATAATATTAGTATAGATTATACAAAAAAAGATATATTTCTATAAATAAATGAATATATATATATACATATTCATACCTATATATACATAGCATAATAATAAATAATTTATTACATACATACAAATAAATAAATATCACAATGATGTAAACAGAAATAGTAGGGGAAAGAGATGAGGAACTAAACAGAAGTAAAAAAGTGATTTTTAGTTAGGGTTTTAAATTTATTCAAGGTTTTGGCGAATCGAATGGAAAGGGGTAGAGTGTTCCAGAGATGAATAGCATAGACAATAAAAGAATATTTGTAAAAATTGGTCGAGTGGACTGGAATATTGAGAAGAAGTTTATCTGCACTGCGTAGAGGCCTTGAAGAGGTTCTAAAGAAAAAACGTTCCTTGAGGTACTCAGGATATGTGGGACTAAAAAGGATGGAGTATAGGAGAGAAAGGATATGCCAATCACGACGTAAGCAAAGAATCAAGGTGATCCCATCATAGAAATGGTATGATGTCGTTGCATAGATCTGCTATGCAACGATTCCGTCTGTATCTGGTGCCAGTTCTATAACTCCTTTAGTCGCTTCCTACGACGCTATGACGTCATAATAGAATTTCTAGAGTAGTATTAAAATCCAAACCATCAAACACAGCTGACAGCAAAGTTGAGTATGAATTTGTATGAATTATACGCATCAAGCGCTGCTCCGCCGAAATCATGCATAATTTGAAACTCTTCATGGATGACGCGACCTACATTTTATGTTCTAATTATCATCTGCTCTATACAATTATAATAATTAAAGGTATGTCTATTTTAATTAGGACTAATAGGGCAATAAGGTGATTGGGCGATTGCCTTTATGACTGGGAGGACCCCATATCAAATCACTGTGCAAAATTTTCGAATTATAGTTCCAATCGCGTCATGGCTTTCCTGCTTAGCACAACGCGTTGTGATTGTTTTGTAAAAGGGCTACGATACAAATTTCGCGTCGTAGCTGTTTTACATTAGCTTCAACTTAATGCGTTGTAGCCCAATTATTTTATTCAATGAGTAAGTTCTGTCTTTAGAGCGTAACATACATATACTCGTATGTTTGGCAATAACATCATCAGGCAATAACATCATCAGGTATTTTTTTTAGTCTCCACTGCAGGAGCACGACCCTCTCTGTGCTGCCAGAGCCATATATTAGACAAAGTAACCAGAGGATTTGGCCTACATTCTCCACGATGGCCAGACGGGTTGGAGAAGCCTCACTGATGTTAATAAGCTTTGTTTAGCTTGTGTTTTCTAAGTCGCCTTCTATGACATCAACGGGAAGACTTGTAGTGGTCCTATTCTACTCTGCCGGCAATATAAGTAATTATAAAAATTTGCCCTGAGACCTAAAGAGAAGTGAGTTTGGGTCCTTGTACCAGAAAATCGGCCCATGGCACGAGACAGACACGTTTACTCAAGTAGTAAATAGAAAGCACATTCCTGCTCTTTGGAAACTGATTACCAGTTTTGGAAGCAATATACCCACTTGACGATTATATTATAATGAGAGTTCTGGGCATAAAGTTTATTTTATGTGTTTTTTAATATCGAACGTTCGTGTTATAGCCGTAATTTTTTACAACATTACATTGTTTTAAGATAAATATTTAAATGATGTATTAAACGAGAATATGTTGTTTTTTAGCATTTCTCATTCCAAATAATAATTTATTCATTAAATAAGACGTTCGCAGTACTTTGACAAGTCAAAAAGTTTGATATATAATGTACATCTTTTTTTTTTGTTGTATTAAACGTAACAACATTTTTACAGCTCGATACTAACATTGGCCGTGTGGCTTCCCGCCTAGAATAGGCACTCTACATCTTTTTCTGTGGATATTGTAAGAGGCCACTAATGGACAAACTCGTGCTACAATTGCATTGCTAAGGAGATTTGACGTCAGGCGGCGGAAGGTCGTAAAACTACAGCCAAATCGTTTAAACTGTTCCGGCTATTTCTTCTCGATTTTGCATGGTCTTCAGCATCCTTTGGTGACCATTGACATACATATTATATTTGAAGAAGAAAAAAAGGGGAATTGCACCCCAGGCTCCGAAGCAGCACAGTACAGGATGCAACCAGAAACGCGCTTTAATTTCATTATTTGATTTTTTTGTACATACTTTTATTGTGAGGCCTAAGCACTAATCAAGACAATGTAATAACACCAAACTCGACGGGGTTGCGTCGTTTTATAACAGGGTTCCTATAGCCACCTTCCGGCTCTATCATCAGATCAGCCTGTTTTTATAATGATATTGCATTGTCAACTGATTTACATTCGCATACAAAGTCTCATCTCAATCGGAAACTGGGAAGTGGCTCAAGTTTAACATTTGATTTTGACAAGATTTGACCCAAAAACAAAAGTGCGAGTTAAACTCGCGTGGAGAGGGGTCCGTACAATTGACTGAATTCTTATAGGTGTTCCTGTAATCTACAAGCAATGAAATATATTTTGTATTTTTTTCAAAATTGTAGGCGCAGTAGTTTCGGAGATCAGGGGGGGGGGGGGGGGGGAAGTCAATTTTCGTCTTCTTTCATGAATAAAATCAAAACTATTTATTTTACAATAATAACAAAAATAAATTTGAGATCCTCATAACGAGCCCTTTTATTTGATACATAAGACAGCAAGGCTTGCAAAACTTTTTTTTTAAATTTCTAATTTGTTCTAAAATGACCCTTATTTAAAAAAAAAATATTTGTTTCTTTATTTTTTATGTGTTTGGGCCATAGATTACATCATCCTACCAAATTTCATATGATTCGGTCTAGTAGATTCGGAGCAAATTGGCTGTGACAGACGGACGGACAAACAGACAGAAGCACAAGGTATCCTATAGGGTTCCGTTTTTAAATTTTTTGTACAGAACCCTAATAACAACAAAAACAGGGCAAGCTAAATAAAAGCTTGTACCTAATTAACACAGAAAAAACAGTTATAAAAAGAGGTTGTTGCTGATGGGCTAGCAAGTAGGTAGTCACTACTTTTGATTCTCATTTTCTAACTTTGCTCATCGTGGCCTTTGGGTTTTGTGATTCACAGCTCTGTCTAGTCCGTCAAATGACATAGTGTATGTTAATACAAAATATATAAAAAAAAATTTACAAAACGGAAATATATATTTTGATGTTATAGAGTTTTTAATTTCTCTTCCAAGTTGGTATTGGGAAAAAAGAAAAAAACGTAGAATGTACCAGCTGCTTCTCTCTCTCTCTCTCGTAGAAGCTGGTAGAGGGAATGGGTGAAAGTGAAAACCATGTTAATAGGCAATGCGGCTAGCAACCCATCACTATTTTGATTCCTTTTTCCATTGTCGTCCACCATCACGCTTAAAGGCTTTACAGTCTTGCGGCCCTGCGCTCTGTCTGCTTGAAGCAACAAGACCTAAAATGCTCTGTCTGCCCCATTAGGGATAAAGACCTGATAGTGTGTATACGAGTATGTATAGTAATATTTAGATCGGTTCTTTAGAGTTATTTATCTTTTATTCAAATTTAATTAAGGCCAAATTAAACAAAAAAACTTTTTTGCGAAAGTTTTTATCGCGGGTTTTCCGCTAATTACCACTATACAGCGGTAGCCCTGAAATATTTGCATTTTGGACCTAGCAGAGACCATGAGTAAGCACTTATATAATTGGTTTGCTTCTTGTCTGCCATAGTTTTCATTCACCACGCTTAAATAATTTAGCCAGTCTAAAAAAACTACATATTGGTTATCTAAAGTAAAGAGGTACTTGCAATCCTATTTTAATGTTTACTGTATAGAGACAACAAGGTGTGGCCATCCTACTCCCTACTAATATTATTATTATTTATTTGTTTATTAAATTTTAGGAAGACTTACAGCTATAAATACAAATTATACAGAAAAGATAAAAATAGAAAGCCATTTAAAAGTAGTTATATAATAATAACTTTAGTCTTTTATTTATCTGGATATATGAAATTACTTTGGGGCTAGCTCATTCTGTGTAATTTGTCCATATATATATATATATATATACACTAGCGGCCCGCCCCAGCTTCACACGGGTATGTATTATACATAAAAACCTTCCTCATGAATCACTCTATCTATTAAAAAAACCGCATCACTATCCGTTGCGTAGTTTTGAGGATATACTATGTAGTGATATTCATTTTATTTATTCATAACAGCATAAACAAACAAGAAAAGCGCTACCAGAGAACATTGTCAAATTTGTCTTCTTACAAAGAGCTATATGATGTAGGTACCTTATGTACCTCTACTTATCCAATGTGTTAATAGCTAACGTCAGTGTCAGATTTCGAGCTGGCATAAAGGCGTCTGACGTGGACAATGGCTATTAGCTGTCGACATTTTTTTAAACTTACTAATGAACTAATGCGCAGGTTTCTTTGCGGATTGAATAAGTACCGTTTTATTGCAAAACGCAGACTTAATTACTATGTCCATACCATTACCCGCCCAAATCAAAAAGTCAATGCCGGGTGAGACAGTGGCACTTTTATCTTTTGTTTAGCTTACCCAGTTTGTTGATTTGTTTTTTGGGTCAAATCTTGCAAGTTCAATTTGAGCATCGAAATATAATTCTCTCTCATCGAAAAGAATTATTGTTCGTAGAATTTGAGCCACTTCCCGGTTTCTGATTGAGATGAAATTTTGTATGCTAATGTAAATCAAAAAACAATGCATTATTATTATGACAAAAAGCTGATTTGATGATGGAGCTTTAAAGTGGAACCCCACCGTATTCGGGATTATTTAATTTTTCTTGATAAGTTAAGCTTAGGCCTCAAAATAAAAATTGTACCTAAAAATGAAATGAAAACTTAATCTAGGTTTTAAGTTGGTGGATTATAGTTAAACTAAATGAAAAAGTTAGTCCAGACGGGTAGTATTTTAGGTGTAATGTTAATCGAAACTGTAGCGTATCTAGACCAAGGCGAATAAGGAATAACTATCTACTCCACAATTATTGCGGGGTGATTTAAAACCCGCGCAAGGATAACGCTAAGGAAAGTATTCATCTCCATACGGTTAGGTGTTTATTCAAGCATGCAAAGGGTTCGTTATTCTACCTTTTGACGACCTCCGTGGCATAACGGTAAACACGCTAGTCCGCCGATCCGGAGGTTCTGGGTTCCCCAGCCAGGGCAAGGCAGGGTCTTGGGTGTTTATCTATTTTATTATAAACTATTGAATCGTTGTGTTAGTATCCTATAATAAAATTTTTAAACTTTCGGGCTACCTCAGTTGGTGGGATTAGTGGACCCCGACTAAAAAGAGGGGTGTTATAAGTTAGACGCTAATGTCTGTGGGTCTGTCTGTCTGTGGCTGTGTCGTACCGCTCGAACGGATGGACCGAATTCGATGCGGCTTTTTTACGTGAAAGCAAGTTTCCTTGTGGTGTTTCTTAGTATGTTTGATGAAATTAATATTATTAATTGAAACGAACAATTGAACGTTAACGCTTGAAAGTCAGTGTTTTCTCTAGCAAACAATAGATGGCGCTATCCGTAGCGCGACTTGATATCCGTATCAAGTCGTATCGGTAGTTCCGATACTCATCACTAGATGGCGTTCTTGACAGTCGGGGTTTTTTTAATTTGCCTAGCAAATAAATTAACTTATTTTACTTAAATCGCATGGAATACTATAATAATAGTACTAGATAAAGTAGTTTCTATATTACCTTATCTCTGCAAGGAACTGGGGCACAAGTACGCATTCGTAGAAAGCCCATTTACCAAGCTTTGATAAAGCTGCGACCGAAATAAATGAGCGCGATCTATTTAACGTTCATGTGTGATAATGTATGTTCCTTTTTATATTTTCATTATGTGCGACTCATATAACATTTATTCAGGCTGGAATTATTCAGGAAAGTGCTACTTTATTCGGCGACTAGAAGTCAGAACGTTACTTGCGATGGAGGAAATATAAGAATATGTAAATTTGTTGCATACATTTTGCGTAAAAATAAGTTTTTAGGGTTCCGTACTAAACAAGGATCCCTTACAGTTTCGTTATGTCTGTCTGTCTGTCTACAGTTTTACTCAGAGACTATTAGTACTAGAAATCTGATAATTGGCATAAGTATCCGACAAAGTGATTAAATAAAATTCAAAATAAATAATATTTCTAGTCATTTCCTGTACATGTAAAATTAGAATTATTTTTTTCTCGACTAACCCATGGTGGGTCTTTCAAAAATATTTGAGTTTGTAAACACAATTTTTCGATTTAGGTATACATTTGTGAAATATTTGGTTTTGAAAATTTTTTGTTAGAGTCACGTGTCCCCCACCCTTTGACAGCTAAACGGCTGTATATGGACATGTGAAAAA
Source organism: Acrobasis repandana (assembly GCA_963576875.1). Lineage (NCBI taxonomy): Eukaryota > Metazoa > Arthropoda > Insecta > Lepidoptera > Pyralidae > Acrobasis > Acrobasis repandana. Next base: position 18,591,995 of record OY756232.1, on the reverse strand, counting down.
TCCACGGCAGTCGTACATATAACGAAGTTTAAAGGAAATCTATCAGAGCTAAGTAGGTAAGGGTTTACATATTAAAGAGTTAAATAGTTGACCAACTTTTTAGAAGTAAGTCATTAAACCGTGAGGTGCGAACTCGAAACTGGCATTTGCAAATACGGAACCCTGCGCGTGGCCCGACACGCACTTGGCTGGTTTTTATTTATATTAAAAAAAATATATATAAAATTTTAGATTTTAATTAGATGATTAGAACCTAGAAACTTTTGGGGATGATTTTTTTAGAATCTCAGTCTTATAATAATTTCATACATAAATTGATGGTCGTCGGGTCCAGAATCCGCGGCAACTTGCAACAGATGGTTGTCACAAACTATGATTAACTTTGGAATAGTTCCACAACTACTACTTTAGCTCTGCTCCATACAATTGATTCTACGGGAACAGGAACGAGTATATTATATATAGGAAGATAAGCTAGATTTTATATCTAAAGACTAATCCATCCCAACTGATATTATAAATGCGAAAGTGAGTTTGTATATTTGTTTGTTTGTTTGTTGCCTCTTCACGCTTTATCTACTGAACCAATCTTCTTGAAAATTCGCATACACATAGTTAGGAGTACTGAGAAGGACATAGGATACCTTTCATCCCGGAAAAAAGTAATGTTACCGTGAGATACGCGAGCGAAGCCGCGGGCAAAAGCTAGTCCCATCCCATCCCATCTCAATCCCAACTAATCCCATCCCAATCCCAACTAATATTATAAATGCGGAAGTGAGTTTTGATATTTGTTTGTTTGTTTATTTCTTTGTTTGTTTATTTGTTACCTCTTCACGCTTTATCTACTAAACCAATCTTCTTGTAAATTTACATACACATAGTTAGGAGTATTGAGAAGGACATAGGGTACCTTTCATCCCGAAAAAAAGTAATGTTCCCGTGGGATACGCGAGCGAAGCCGCGGGCAAAAGCTAGAAATCAATAAATACTAACATTGTATAAAAGCTTAGAGCTTTTAATCTACGCAACAGTGTTCGATCGGAGGAAAGAGAGACATGAAAAGCACTACCTCTACTTAAATACAAGAAGAAGAAGAAGTGGTTGCGAGGCAGGTTGCATACAATTCGGGGCGAACTCTCTTCAGAGAGTTTCAATTTTCAAGTTTCAATCTTTTTAGAGAAAATCGGTCGTTATTATTTGCTAGAGAAAGCTCTCACTTTCGCGTTAACAGGGGTTAACAGGGGTTAACGCTTGAAGGTGAGAGCAAAAGTTATTAGGGAATAACTTTTAAATGGCTGAACCGATTTTTATCAATATCGATTAATATCATACGTAAGAACCACCGCAAATGAACTTGCTTTTACGTAAAAGAAATGCATCGAAATCGGTCCATTCGTTTGATCGCTACGATGCCACAGACAGACAGACATTAGCGTCAAATTTATAACTCCACTCTTTTTTGTCGGGGGTTAAAAATGCTTTAAACGACTTTTTTAAAACAGTTGTTACCGCCCAATTGATTGATTTGGCTCCCAAACAGAAAGTCCCATAGCGAACTTCACATATTAATATTGTGACGACCCTAATCTGGAGTGCGTAGTTTATGACATAGCATTTAATCATTGAACTTGTTTAGTTACAAAATTAGGTTTCCTTAGTTCTGTCAGATAGATAAGATCAAGCTCAACTCACATTGGCGAAGCGACGCGTAATTTTTTCAATCTCTTAACAAAAAATGTTCATAATTGATAAGTAAAAGACTATTAGTGTTTTGTAACAATATAAGAACAGTTACAATATTATATGAACGATAGAGTCCAACGTGAGTCCAACAAACTGGGATGGGCAAAAATACGAGCTAGCAACTCACTATTTTGATTCTTTTTTCCACCTTCTCCCTCTCAATCACGCTAAAAGTGGCCCTGGGCTCTGTGTGCCTCATTAGGGATAAAGACGTGATAGTGTATCAAGTGTATGTAAGTAGTAAGTATACATTGAACCAAACTCTATAAGAGCAAGATAGGATGTACCTTCCCCGAAACAGGTTTTACATGAAGTTGCCGTGTTAAAGACGTAAGTTATTTTTTTTTCATAGTATAGTAAAAATAACTGTATGGTATACCTACCTAATAAATATGTTAATTAAACGTAATTTTCGGGACAAAAAAAAAAACGAAATATCACCTAGAAGGTTACAAAGAAATAAGCTGAATTGTTTTTCCTGTATAGTTTATTATTTACGGTTCAATTCTACTGAATGCAATGAATAACCAACAACTGGGCGTAATTGGGGTGTACTACCTTCCTCGCAGATCGTAAAAGCCGATCGAGGGAATCAGCGAGGATAAAAATTTTAATAATGCGATGCGTCTAGTAACCATACACTATTCTGATTCAATTTTTCCCGCTTCACGCCCTTCTTCATGCTAAAAGTAGCTTTTGGGTCGGCGCTGTCTACTCCGTTCGCTATAATGTCGTGTTAGTGTAGCTGTATCACTGACTATATAAATATATATAAAGAGCTCGATGGCCAAAATCGCTTTACATCTAAGTAAAGTTTTAATAATTACATATGCACTGTACTACCCATAATGATGTTAAAATAATAGTCAGATTTTTTTGTTTTGTTACTGTTATTTTAATTTAATTATACCTTACTATCTGACCTTACCTCAGATTATACCTAACTGAGCAAGGTTGCAGGAAAACGCTGGATGCAGGCCGCTTCCGATCGGTGGTTTTGGAAATCCTTGGAAGTAGCCTATCAATCAATCAATCAATAATTTATTTGCTAGAATAAATAAAAAATATACATAGATGTTCTGTAAAATATAGAAAATGTATTCAACCTTAAGTAAGGCATGCAAAAATAAATTAGCAAATATTATCCATCAAATACGAGTATCCTATATAATCAATAATTAGAAAATTAATTTATAAATTATGATAAAAAAATGCAGTATAAATATTAATACATTATAAATAATAAAGGGTCTTACTATTTTTTTCTATTTAAATTTTCTTTTATATTATAAAAATAATTTTCCAGTAGCCATATTTCTAACTTTCTTTCAAATGACCTACCTTGCATATCTCTTATCTCACTAGTAAGACCACATAAAATACCACGGTAAGCCGACAGACACTTTGTTATCGGTGGATTTGTTATAGTCGTTTAGATCTAGGCAGGCGCCTATTACAATGCCGCACAGGCTACATATGTAAGTTGTCTATAATAGGCAGAAAAATGTAATGTAATATTAATTCAGATATTATTATTATTTATTTATTGAACAAAAACAAAACAACAAAACAAAAACAATAATCTCCTGCAGTGGAGACTACAATAGAACTGATCATGAAGATGAGGTTGATGATATATTCACCACACTAGCAGCTCAGTAAGCTGGTGCGTGTGCGGCTTGAAATGTTTGGAGATTTTGTTTTTGTTCAGTCTATTCTTGAAGCTGTTCAACAACAAATACTAAATAAAGGGGGTCGTCAAGAAACGTGTTTTTTTCAGCGTTTCAAAACATTGTACGGAGTTACGGAACCCTTCATGTACAAGTCCAATGGAGTACGGACCCCTTCATGAAAGAAAATTAATGAAATATATATTTTTTATTACGAAATTACTCGCTAAAGTTTACGAGGTTTCAGCCTAAGTGAAGGTGCCTCGCGATAGATTGAAAGGAGTTGAATAAGAGACCCTACAGAAGCAACGACTGAGTTTGAACAAAAAAGTTTAATACAACGTTAAATTTCAATTTAAGTGGTTTCAAGTCAAAGTTTTTCAATTCAATTCAAAATATCTTTATTATCATAGGATATTTATAATATCTCTTAATAATAGTCACTTTGTTTTGATTTGCACAAATGTTGACGTCAAATCGCTAAGTTTACGCCGCTTCCTAGGCGCAAGTGCAGAAGAAGCGGCAACAAACTGCACTGCACGTTTTCTCCAAAGACGTCAACCAACAAACTTAAAACTCAAAATTAGTTATATGGATAGACTGAGATTTCATTGTTTGTTATGTCATAATTAAATTGAATTATAAGAATTACGAAACCTAAAATAATGTCAATTTGTAAATTTAGTATGTACTAATGTACCTAAATTATGACATGTCTAAGTATACAAACCTTTAAGAGGGACCCGCGCCAAGCTCAAGCCAGACCTTTTTTTCTTTAAGATAGTCATCGGTCCTATAATACGCCTTCTCACAAAGTACTTTCTTTACATAAGCTTTGAATTTTCTGTCTGGCAAGTCAAAGTCAAAGTAATTTTGTTTTATTCTACTACTACTACTACTACTACTACTTCCAGCCCACATCAACCCACTGCTGGGCATAGGCCTCCCTTTTTTTGCGCCATTCTATACGGTCCTGTGCCAGTGCAATCCACTGCCTTCCCACTGATTTATTAACATAGTTTTGGGGAAAGGCTTACTCAATATAAAATTAAAAAAGAGTCAAAACTCAAGCTTAATGTTTGTTTGTTTTTCCTGTGCTTAAGTTGCCGACACTGGTGGCAGATTTTTCAAAAACAGGTATCTGAAATGGCTTTAAGACTGCCATACAACGATGAGAGCCGGGACCAACGGCTTAACGTGCCTTTCGAAGCACGGAGAAACTACCGATTTTTAATTCCACTTGTTGTCACCCATCTAAGTACGGATCACTCCCGGAATTGCTTAACTGGCGAAAGCGTTAGCAATACGTACTCCCACCGGGCCAACGAACTCAACAAGCTTAGAAAAAATGTTTCTGATGAAAGTTTTGCAGTCCACGGAAAATTTAATAAACCTGAAAACACTCAACTTAATTCGGATTAATTAGAAAAAAAATATAGACTACTCGTGTTATCACACTATACAGACTGAGTCTGACTAAAGCGACTGTAACTGGCCATATTCTCAAAAAAATTACAAACAAAATAGAATTTTCAATTTCCGAATTCCAACTCCTGGAAAACGCGTTGGCTCGGGATGGGAATCAGATCAGTGCGCCTCGCGGCTTCGCTACGCACGCACGCGTCGTCACCTAATCGCAGGGATTGTTTACTTAGAGCAACACGTGTTTTCAGGACTCGTATAAGTGAAGTTAAACATATGTGATTTTTTGTGTGGACTTCTTTTGTGGAAGTGAAGTGTTATGGAGTTACTGAGAAGTGCGTGGGGCAGTATGGCCTCGGAAAGGGCTGTTCTGTCAGTCATTCTGGTGCTGGGGGTTTTGGCTGAAGTGCTGGGGGGCTATATGGCAGAAGACTTTCTAAGCGATTTAGATAAACCGGGTAAGTAAACCAAAGTGTAGTTCCTTTCTGCAGGTTGAATTTTATTCGAGGAGAGTTGATATTTCTTAAGCTGTATTTTTTATTTCTATATAATTATTTTATGTATGGAAAGCATACTTTGTGAAAAGTTGTTTCCAGTCTGGTTAGGATATTGCAGGCTTGAATTACCTGATTATCCGAAAAGAAAGATGATTCCGCGCTTTGAAGGCGCGCAAAGTTATGAGTCCCAAAGGCCTTCTTTTGTTTAAACCTATCCTAGGATTGGTTCTGGTCTACTCTTTGGGTTACGGAGGTCAGACGGCAGTCGCTCTGCGTAAAAGCTAGTAACCTCGTCAAATCACCTAGGTTAGGTAGCGGACCCCGGGCTCTGAAGCGTTACCGCTGAGGATATAACCGGGAATACGGGCGGCTGATGATTTATTATTTAATATAAGGATGGACATAAGTACAAAAAGCAAAATAAGTAAAAAAAGGACATAATACCTAATTATATTAATATGACTTTTTAAATTTAAATTCGGACAGTATGTTTTGTTATTCGTAAAGATAACAATTAACATTCTGAACTACCCTAAACTATGGTAATAATAACACAAACAATCCTTAACTGACAGTTAAAACTGTATAATTCCTTCACTTTTGAGGACGATTAAGGTAAACAAATAAATAAACAGCGTTATTGTTTATCTTCCATTATTACACACAGGGTATACAGAGCATTTTAGGGTTTGCGGCTCTAAGCAGACAGAGCCCGGAGCCCGTAAGTAGACCCAAAGGCCACTTTTAGCGTAATGCTGGGTGAGGTGAAAAAAGGGAATCAAAATAGAGATGATTCCCTCGATCGGTCATTCCCTCGATCTGCTTTTACGATCTGCGAGGGAAGAGAAGCAGCTGGTACATTCTTAGTTTCTTCCTTTCTCCCAGACCAATATGGAAGGAATGAATGGGAGGAAGTATAATGCAGTTTTAAAAAATTCAGAAAGTTGTTAAGGCGAGATGACTTCACAGCTTGCGAGCTGTGCGTGTTTTTGAAAAATCACTGTACCTAATTAAACTACTACAGCTTATTTCTTAAAAAAAAATACATAGGAATCTTAAGGATTTTTTACTCACTATCATATGTATTCTGTGCCACTGTATCCAAAACACAAATGAGCATTTTGTGGGTGTGGTTGGAGGTGATTGTATAAAATAAATATATGTATTTTAAAGGTAAATTTAAGCAAATTTAGAGGTATGTTTGTGATTTTTTTCTATCGAGCCAAAAATGCTTAATCGCATTTTGGCTATTGTCGGTGTCGGTAAAAAAGCCATAAAATTCCAACGTAATTTTTTTGAGAAATAAACTGTAGTAGTCTCAGTAATTTTTCAAAAATACACACAGTATTGCGAGCTGTGAACTCATCTCGCCTTAAGAGCAATGTAAAACAATAGATATCTCCGCGCTGGAATCTGTTAGGCTTCGGCCTTCAATAAAAAAGGTAATAGAAAGTCTGCGAAATCCGAGCACCCATATATTATTCAGTAAATACCGTACTGCGGTACGGTTTACATTCTCAAAACAGTATACATACAGGCAGCATCAGCAAGGCGAAATAATATTTAAGGGGCTTGTTAAGTAATTAAGTCTATTATCTTCCATGCTTGCCTGGGAGAAAAAGAAATAACAGGATATACCAGCTGCTTTTTCTACGCAGATCGCAAAAGCCAATCGAGAGCGAGAATTTGAAACATATCAAGCTGTGCGGCTAGCAACCCATCACTATTTTGACTCCCGTTTTCCATTTTCACGCCCACTAACGCGCTAAACGTGGCCTTTGAGTATTACAGCCCTGAGCTCTGTCTACCCCTTTAAGGATAAAGACGCGATAGTGTGTACTTAGTCTGTCACTACAGCCTATCGAGTTTCTATAAAAAATTTAAAAAAAGCTGTTTTAATTTTTCCAAATTATGTTCATCTCTGTTCCATATCATGGACTGAGCAGCCCTTTTAAATGTGGGTACATAAAGCATAAAGAGTAAGGGTAAATATAAAATAAAACAAAGGGTTCTAGCGCCGAAGAGTGAATTTCCCGGGACCAAAAATTGCATGGCATCGATGAAATTGGTAGTAAAAAACATAGTTATAATGTTCTAACATTTTTTTCTGGTTAGGTGTATAGTTATCTATATGTAGCACTTAATATTTTATTTTTATTAATAGTATTAATAGGTATTCTAAAATAATAAATTAAACCTCGAATTCTTTCATTGCCGTTTTTGTCCACACGTCACCTTGATGTGTATTATACCTCATTGATAAAAATCTATTGGATATTTATATTAAAACTTAGTTATTTATTTGATGCGTGAATAGTTAAAGTATTGTTACGAAATACATTTATTAAAATATTTAAACAATACAACGAATGGTTACTAAAAATTAATTTGTCCCAGAACTACCTTTCATCGCCATGTCCTAAACATGTTTAAGAATATTATTTTATCTAACAACTTGCGTCCCCCGCCCTGTGCGCTAAACGTTACATATCAGTGCCACCTAAGTGCTTGACGTGAAAGGACGTCAATACGAGCCTGCGTTTTTGCGCCATAAATATAAGTATTTTATTTGTATGTTATATATTCTATTTGGACAATTTTTTTCCATCGCCGTGGATAGGTATAACTTCTATTTGAATATGTTTGTCCTCTTGATTATGCATTTGATAGAACGATATTTCTCTTATGTTTATTTGTGAAGCGTTTATTACTTCGAATAAATAATAGATTTTTTGTTATTTTATATTTTTTGGCCTTGATTTTCATCGCCGTACTTTCATTGCCGTGGTTTTCGTGACCAAAATTTGCTATGACAATGAAAAAAAGACAGCACTGAAAAAAAAACGCCATGCCTTGTAAAACAATAAAGTTTCATTGCCGTGGCCAGGTGTTTCATTTCCGTGACATATGTTTTCATCGCCATGGTATGATTAGGCAAAGAAAACATCTTAACCGGTAATACAGGTAGTACCAAATACTGACAAGTCAGGACTCGTCACAGTCTGAGTATGCCTTCCCTCTCGACGATAGGATTGTATCCATATTCATATTCATTTATTCACAAAAAATTGTAACAGGTAACAGGAAGCAGCTGGTAAATCTGCATAAAATTAAATAAAATTACCTTCTATCCTACCCTACCCATACCCTAGACTTTTTCATACAAACGTATTCTACGAGAGTTTTATTTGAAACGACATGTCAGATTTCGGCAATATTGTAGAAATTCGTAAACCTTACTAGTATTTATAGTCAAAATATGTTATATATGTATTATTTATAATACACTAACTTTTTCCCGCGACTTCGTCCGCGTCAGAGGAAACTGAAGCCGCTTAAATTCAAAAGGCAGATAATTGGGAATCAACGGAATACGCGGCACAAATACTGTTTCTCCACACCGAAACCCGTCAAAATTATGGCTTCTACTAAATTCCGATGCAAAGCCTTAACTTGCAGCCTAGACTATGACTACTTTCGTACAAACTTTCATCCCCTATTTTACCCCCTTAGAAAACGATTTTGAAAAAAATTGTGATACAGTAAACGTTTTTTTGAACCATGAGCTCACATGACAATTTTTAGATTTCCAACTTCAAAAATGACCTTCAAACAAACTTTTAATCCTCATTTCAACCCTTTAGGAGATAAATTTCCAAAAATTCCTTCTTAGTGCACACCTACGGCATTCAAGGAACGTTTGTGCAAAATTTCATGCTTCTGGATCATGTGGTTTCAGCTGTGCGTTGATCGATCAGTCACGATCTATCTATGTCAGCCAGTCAGTTTCTTCTTTTATATATATATATAGATAGATATATATATATATATATATATATATAGATTATTATTAAGGTATTAAAAAAAATTAGGGTGTTTTGAAAATTTTCCTTCAGAAGGAATTTAAGATTAAAAAGAAGTAAAAATGTTATAACTTTTAAAATTAAAATTTTAAAAATTGGTAGATGATCCAATGCGTGTTTAGGAATAAAAGTATACTGTATCACTTTTTTAAAACTTACTTACTACTTGTACCTAACTTACATACAAACTTTCATCCCCTATTTTACCACCTCAAAAAATGAATTTTCATTACAAAATGACACAGTAAACTATAAGAATAATGTTAATTTCTACATTTCTAACTTCAAAAATTATTAATTTTCATGCAAAATTTCACCCCCTATTTCATCCTCTTAGAAAAAACGATAAACGAAACGATTTTGTTGAAAATAGTGATACAGCTAAACTTTTTTTTTAACCGTGAGCTTACATGTCAATTTTTACATTTCTAACTTTCTAAATGACCTAATTTCATACACACTTTCAACCTTCATTTCAACCCCTTAGAGCATGAATTTCCAAAAATCCCTTCTACACACCTACAGCATTCAAGGAATGTTTATACATTTCATACTTCTAGACCCTGCGGTTTCAGCTGTGCGTTAATCGATCAGTCACTATCTATCTATCTATGTCAGCCAGTCAGTTTCTTCTTTTATATATATAGATAACACAATATATTAATATATTTATTCAAGTTGAAGAGAAACGGACATTCAAAGCAGAAGGGGAGGCAGTGCCATAACCCTTCAGTTAAGTTCAGTATGTTTGGCACGGTGGCGTTACGGGCAGTTATTATTGACGACACGTAGGCCGGATCCACAACTTTAATGGGTTTTGCTGTATTGTGACACGACCTTGCAAACAAAGACGAGATTATAAAAATAAAACAAAGGAACACAGATATTATTATTTTAATGAAAAAGAAACTAAATCGGGTATGTTTTGGAGGAGAAATCAGGGGACTACGAAACGTTGATTTTGTGTCTTTTTGGTCCGAGTTGCAGTTGTCTACCTATATCACACAGCGCGACCGGTTGTTCGGGCACAGGGCGACGGCAATAAATTTACAAATACCAATTTTTAATTCTCTTGATTTTATTAACTAGGTATCTCATGTCAATAATGTATTCGGTAAAAATTGAATTTCCTGCGACTATGAAAATCCCTGCATAAAATTATTTAGGTACTCCTCTTTTTACGACTGCCCAAGTGTGTGCTAAGTTTTACGAGGCCTTACCTAGGCATTTAGATAAGTAGATCGACCTTTGCGATTCCACGTGAGTAGTTCGGGGTTCGAGCCAATATGGCCTTTGTAAAGATCGATTTAATGGTCTATCGTTGTTGTGTCTGTTTATCGATAAGGGCGGAATTAGATTACATGTTTGTTGTAGTAACATACAAAATATTTGTTCTTTTTTGTGTCGAGTTCGTTATTAGTGGTAGAACTAGTGTCCACCACTGCGCCATATTTCAATTTGCTGGGAATAAACCTGAGCCATAATTCTCCTCTGACTGCTCTGGCTAATATATGGCTCTGGTAGTACAGAGAGGGTCGTGCTCCTACAGTGGAGACTAAAAAAGACCTGATGATGATGATGACGATAAATCTCTTTAATGCTGGTCTGGGCTAAAATAAAAAAACTTAGAACCTGTCAGCTGCTTCTCTTTTTGTGCCGATCGTAAAATCCCTATCTAGGGTATGGGTGAAAATGCGAATCATGATAATAGGCGGTGCAGCTAGCAACTTCTTACTATTTTGATCCCCTTACAATGATGATAGCCGGGACCAAAGACTTAAGCAAGGAGGAGCTCGAGAAAAATTTTTGCTACTTGTAGTAAGTAACCAAGAACCTATCAAGTATCCAAGTGCGAACCACGCCCGGTGTCGCTTAACTTGCGTAAGCTCTAGTAATGTATACTCCCGCTGAGCCACCGAGCTCCTCAGTCTTGGATTGAAAATTTACGATGCTTTTGTAGATTATTTCTCATGCAGCAGTCATTAAGAGGGCGCCTGAGGTTGAGGATCTAAATTTTGCTCCCGCTCACAAATTTACTCTAGCCGAAGCGAGACAGCGAGCTATGCGGGGATGGGGGCAATCAATCTCCACTGTAGGAGCACGACCCTCTCTGTTCTACCAGAGCAGCCAGAGGATTAAGCCTACACTGTCCACGCTGGCCAGACGGGTTGGATTGGAGAGGTCACATTATGTTTATTTTTTTGCTTTGTTTAGCTTGAGTTTCCTCCATTCCTTCCTTCTCCAACATCCACGGGAAGACTTGGAGTGATCCTATTCTACTCTGCCGGGAACCACACGGCAATTCTAGTGTGCAAAACGGTAACCTAAACTGTAACTCAAGTTTAGTGACAGTCGCGCACAAAGCATGTAATGTAATTGAATTTGGAGGAAAAAGTGCTTTCAAGTGAAAGAGGATTATGCAGGCCCGACCGTCCTTACAATAATTTATGGCGCTGTGTTTAGTTGACATGTGTGATATGGGAAGCCATTGAGTAATGTTATTTCTGCTTAGCTGCTGAAAAAATACTGCTTACAGGTTTCCTTTGGCGAGAGAATTTTCTTTTTCTTTATAGGGTTCCGTACCCAAAGGGTGCCAAAAGGACCCTACTGAGACTCCGCTGTATGTCCGTCTGTGCGTCTGTCCGTCACAGGGCTCTGCGTCGAAGGCGACGGCCACGCGTTAAACTTGAAGCAACATTATTGTATGTCGCTTTATTTTAGACTCGTATTACAAAAACTTATTTCCAAGTCAGAATTACAATGTTATATTATTATGATATATTTATTTATTTATAAAATAAAATAATAAATAAAAAGGCACTATGAGAAGAAGGTGAATTTCAAAAACTGACTGTAGTAACTTTATAATTAAGCAAAGAAAGGCCAAGAGAAGAATCAAAGAGTTAAATGTTCGTTCAGAAACTATGTATTCGCAGAAACTTTTCAAATAAATTTACATTTTTTATGAGTTAGTGATATTTAAAGTCAACGATAAATTATGATATAAAATTATATTTTTATTAAGTGTTTTAATTGGCCATTCAACACAGCAATGCTGCCAATCTTTTGGGCACGTACGAGCGCAGCAATTTGGGGTCCATTTTTTATTATAATTTAATGTCTTTTTTATACTTATCATGTTGTTTGTTTTTCGTGTATGTAAGTGGCCAACACTGGTGTCAGATTTTTCAAGCTGCCTAAAGGCATCTGACATAGCTTGACGACTGCCATACAATGACAGCCGGGACCAACGGCTTTTACGTGCCTTCCGAAGCACGGAGGAGCTCGAGAAATTTTTGTACCACTTGTGGTCAACCATCCAAGTACGGATCACGGCCGAGGTTGCTTAACTTGTGACAACGCTAACAGTTCGTACTCCCACCGGGCCACCGAGCTCCATTACTTATCATAACTTATTATTAAGTCACTAAGTGAATTGTAAAAAAAAAATGAAAAAAAAATCTACTAAATAGTTTTTAAACTGTCACTGTTGAGATGAAACGCTTTGAAATCTCATTAAAACAGCAAAGCTTAGGGAGGCTTAGCTAGTTTCATAACAAAAGTATCGTCGGCTTCCAACAGACAAAGTTCTAAACGCCAGATGAGTTCGCGACTCTCAAATATTAGCCCAAGAGCTCGCGAGGGGCAGATTACGTTTTTTTTTTATAAAGGCTGAAAGTTTCTCTATGTATAGCCTCAACCCAAAACAGGTAAAAACAATCCCCAAAGCGTCTTCCTGAGGAAACATAGGAAACATCATTTGGTAGTTCTCAAAAAAAAAATTCAGCTTTTATATTACGATGATGATATACTTACATTTTTTGATACTTTATAGATGTCTGCCAGAGGGTTGGAACCGCACAAACTGTCTGCCAATGTGCGATGCGATTTCTAATACTGGTTTGTGAGTTGAGACCTCGTGAGTCTGATTTTGCATACCCAAGATCCCTTGAAGTTTATCGATGAAAAAGTTTTTCAGACAAAGAAGTAAGAGTTACAAAAAAGTCTTGACATTTTTGAACAGTTTTCAACCCTATATTTCCGCCATTTTCAAAATTTATTAAAAGCTGCATCGACGAGGATATTCTATTATATAATCGAACCTGTTTATAAAATTTAACGAGAATCGGTTGAGAAATGCGACCTGGTAGGCGAGAATAGACAGACAGACATGCATTTTGTGACCAATCTCGATACAAGACGCTTCGCTTGCTCGTTCAATTATTACTAATAAAATGTATAGGTATAAAAGTAAGCTTTATACTACGATAGCATTAGGGTCCAATTTTGTACACCTTTACTAACCTAATATCTACCAAAACCACCGGATTGTTCTAACCTGTATTGGGGCTATACATAGAGAAACTTCAGCATTTATAAAATAAAGGAGGTCTGCCCCTCGCGGGCTCTTGCTCTACAAGTTATTGTTTCGCAAAGATTTTGTTGGGTTTCTTCATATTTTTGTTGTGCTAAAGGTCAATTTTAATGACGAATGAAATTGATATTTTTTAATGTTTTATAATTTTTTTTTAAAACTAACCATTAAACATTTCTATATTTAAGTAATTGCGTTTTTTTAAGTTTATGTAACAGCTAACAAAATAGGAAGCGGTACTTAACTGTAAGGTTTGTTTGTTTGTTTTTAGGGTTCCGTACCCAAAGGGTGCAAACTGGACCCTATTACTGAGACTCCGCTGCCTGTCCGTCTGTCTGTCTGTCTGTCTGTCCGTCTGTCACAGGGCTCTATCTGTTGAACCGTAATAGCTAGATACTTGAAATTATCACCAATTATGTATTACTGTGGCCGCTATAACAACAAATACTGAAAATAAAAAAAGATAAAAATTAAAAGGGGTCGCCGTACAAAAAACGTGTTTTTTAAGCGTTTATATTTTTATTGGCATTAGTTAATGCCAATAAAAATATCTCGTTAAAACTGTTGTTGAGTTACGTGTAGGGATATGGGCACGTGATTCAAACAAGACCTCCAGATTCGAACTGTTTATTAAAAGTCTAAACACCTACCCCCAACATAAATAAATATACCGACAACCCCCTTTGAATAAAATAAAATAAAAATAAAAAACATGCAGTTTGTATGATAAATAGTGCACATTTCATTGATTAACACATTCAAATAATTATATTTATAACATTAATTACATTAAAACTAAAACTTTAAATATAAAGTTTTATTTACAAATCAAACTGAAGAAAAAAATCATTAAAATTTATATAAGTAGGTACTTATACTTATGTAATTTATTTTTTATTTTTTTATATATACATAAATTAGTACGCAAGCATTCAATAAATAAAAAAAATATTTTATGTAATATTTGCTTCAAATCAATTAGGTAGTGAGTTATTAATTAAGTGTAAATTCATACCACCGATGCTCCGAAGCCCCACCGATCAGGTTGCCTCACTATCCTGCCAAAACGAGTAATATAGTGTTGAATACCATTATCTATGCTACATTCGTAAGGCCCAGAATTACTCTGAGTAATGACATCATCGTAAGGCAAGTAGGACTGACTGTAATCAGATGTGGTATTTCTTTCTGATCCCGAGTCCACAATTAAATGTCTACGATTCCTTATTAATGTGCCACCATCATTAACCTTAACACAATAGGACCGTATGCCAACAATTGATTTCACAATACCGCTAACCCATATCTTGTTAATTTTAACTTTAACACTTTGCCCTGGTTTTAAGGTAACTAAATCCCTGGCCCCTTTATTATAATGGCGAGTACAAACTCGCCATTATTATATATTTGCTTTAAATTTAATTCACTCCTAACATTTTTTGGAATTTTTGTTTTTAATAATTTTGGGGAACAGGGAATAATACTAACGAAAAGTGATTAAACTTATTACACTTCAAACACCGTTTTCCGTAAGCTGGACACTTAAATCTGTTGTGAGTCATTCCACACTTAGTACACTTTTCAACATGTTGAGCGTATATTAATGTTTCTTGTCTATCGCGTATTTGTGATTGACCCGTGCGTGAAGTTGTAGGCGCCTGCCGATTCCCACGGAACGACCCGTTTCCTTGGCTGGTACCGCGGCCTCGCATCTGCTTCTGTCTATTTCTGGCAATCCAATCCACCCTGCTCGAGCCTTCTTGGCAAATACATTTCTCCTCCTTTGCAATCGAATGCGCGTGATGCTCAACACTTTCATTTTTTATAGTGCCCGCATGCACTTTTGATAATTGTGCCACATTGCATATATCCAACGATTTTTGTAGTGTCAAATCTGGTTCTCGTAACAACCGCTCACGGAGTGCCGTCTCCTTTATTCCACAGATTAGTCTGTCTCGTATCAAGTCGTCACAGAGGTCCTTGAATTCACATTCCGATGCCAGCTTACGGAGTTCAAATGAGTATTGTTCGATTGATTCACCATCAAGTTGGTTGCGTATAAAAAATCGATGCCGCTGCACAGTTAGATTTTTCTTAAGGAGAAAAAACTTGTCAAATCTTTGTATTAAGATTTTTAAATCAGTGAAAGTTTCTTGAAATTGATCATACACTTCCCGGCATTGTTCGCCTACTACGTGAAGAAATATGCTGATTTAAACTTTGGCATCCTTTTTTGACATCTCGCACGCATCAAAATAAATTTTAAATGCATTTCTCCATTTCTCCCAATCCTTCGACACATTGCCCGACGTAACATTTTCCAAATTTTTTACAAAGGCAAATGGCGGCGGAGGTGGCAGTACAGATTCCATTGTTCACTACTTCAATCCACGTACATCTATTCGTATTTATAATTATTTGCACTATTTACACGCTTTTATTTGCACCTTCTACGCACCGAACTCGCGTATTTTATTATATGTTTTTATATAGACTGCGCCATGTTGTTGTGTTACGTGTAGGGATATGGGCACGTGATTCAAACAAGACCTCCAGATTCGAACTGTTTATTAAAAGTCTAAACACCTACCCCCAACATAAATAAATATACCGACAAAAACGATATCTGTAAAAATTTCAAGTATCTAGTTAGATTAGATTATGAATTACTATAACCGCTATAATAACAAATACTAAAAATAAAAAAAGTTAAAAATTAAGGGGGTCGTCATACAAAAAACGTTTTTTTTGCATTTAAAAACATTGTACGGAGGTACAGAACCCTTCATGTACGAGTCCGACTCGCACTTGCCCGTTATTTTGTTGCAATTTTATTGCAAATTAAAAAAAAAACAATTTACAAGTCATATAATTATGCATCAAAAAAAAAAGGTAGCATATTATTGTTATTATTGCTGTAAGTAAATGATCTAACGTAAACAATTTTTATGAAAATATCGAAGGAATAAACGGGCAAGTGCGAGACGGACTCGTACATAAAGGGTTCCGTAACACCGTACAATGTTATAAAACGCTGAAAAAAACACGTTTCTTGTATGACAACCCCCTTTAATTTTATCAATAGTTAATACACTTGAAATTTTCACCAATTATATTTGACTGTGGCCGCTATAACAACAAATACTAAAAATAAGAAAAAGTTAAAAATTTAAGGGTGTCGTCATACAAAGAACGGGTTTTTTTCAGCGTTTTAAAACATTGTACGGAGGTACGGAACCCTTTGTGTACGAGTCTGACTCGCACTTGCCCGTTTATTTAGTCTCCACTGCAGGAGCACGACCCTCTCTGTCTGTACTGCCAGAGCCATATATTAGCTAGAGCAGGACATCATTATAAGGAATAAAATATTTAACTTTGTTGAATTAAAAATTAATTTGAAGTTTGAATTACCTATGTCACATCACACCGGATGTAAACTGCTGAAAAATAATCCATCATCCATACGTCAAAAAAACCCTTTTTAACTGCAGTCACTGCAAATAACCACTCATGAGAACTGCGCAGTACTGACCTAGGCTGCCACAATTATGATATCTTGTTGATTCGATGGCCAAGCAGGAAGCGCCCTTATTGCTTAAACGAGGCTATTGGAGTATTGAAGACGCCCGACTAGGCGACAATAGGTACGCAGACGAAGATCACTTTAGCTAAACAACTCTGGAAGTGCGTCTTCGTTCATTCGGTCTATATATCTATATAGAACAGATATAGATACAGATCTTTTGTTTATAACTCAAGATTAATAAAACCGGCCAAGTGCGAGTTAAACTCGCGTGGAGAGAGTTCCGTACAATTGAACCCTCAATTGGTGACGTACCGTCAAATTGACGTCACCCAAGAAAAATCACGAAATATCTTTCGAATGGCTTTTTCCTCGACTTTGCTCTCCATAATAGCTGCTTGTTTCTCAGTTTGGATTCCCCCATAACTCAAACCGGATGTTGCACGCGCATAGGTGAGGAGATAGAGGGTACCTGACGTCAATTTGACGTCACATCACTAATAGTGTCAGTATTTTCTTTTGATAGTGAGTTGCACTTTGCCATTTAAAACTAATCCAAATGGGGAAGATTTTAACTTTCTAATTTACTCCTTATAATAATCCCCCTCCCTCCTTATAATAACCTCCCAAATTAAATAATCACCCGCAAAAGTGGCCGTGGCGGCCACTTTTAGGGGTAAATTAGAAAATAAAAAAAACAATTTTTTTGCAAACTTTAATTTATGACATATTGAATAAATGTCTTGTTGCGAGAATGTCAAATATGTATTTTTAATAATTTTAAGATAAATAGTATTAATGTTATTTAAAAAAAATGGCGATAATTGACCGTTTTCCCGGTTCCCTCTAGACTTCCAGTATTCCAGAAACAATGGTGCCTGAAATTTTAAAAAAATACATAAAATAGTTCTTAATAGAAAATCCTTAAATAAGTCTATGGTATTAAAAGTATTATATTCTGAGTATTATGGTAAATTTCATTTTCATCAAATTAATATCAATTCTTATATGACTTGTTTGACTCGCACTTGTCCGGTTTATTTTTATGGGATCTATATTCGAAAATGATGCAATATCATTGATTACTTAATAATCATTAAGAAAACGTATGACTTTAATTTTTTTCTATGACTTTTAAAAAAAATATGTTGATTGATCTACGAAAAAAGAGCAAAAGTTTATACCAAGTTCCTATTAGTATTTTCTACATAAATAATTATATTAGAGTGTAATGAAGGTGGTTTATAACAAAAGAAAGTTATCTTCTTATATAATACTTAATTTATTTTATTCTCCATGCGGTAAGTCTCCTGTATTTTGGCTTTGAAGCAGTACGACAAAATGACGGTACGTCACCAATACTGTGACGTTTTTTCACGTCACCAGTTGAAGGCTAAATTCTTATAGGTTTTCCTGTAATTTACAAGCAATGAACTACATTTCGTTTTTTTTTTTTTAATTTCAGGGTTAGTAGTTTCGGAGATCAGGGGGGGGGGGGGGAGAATGGTCAATTTTCGTCTTCTTTTATGAATAAAATCAAAACTATTTATTTTATAATTAGAAACAAAAATATATTTAAGATCTTCATAACGAGTCCTTTCATTTGATATATGACACAGTAAGGTTTGCAAAACTTTTTTTTTCGATTTCCTAGCTTATCACCCGAAAATGACCCTTATTTAAAAAAAATATTTATTTACTTTGCAAATATGTGTTTGGGTCATAGGATTACACCATCCTACCTAATTTTACCTGATTCGGTCCAGTAGATTCGGAGCAAATTGGATGTGACAGACGGACGGACACACAGACGCACGAATGATACTATAAGGGTTCCGTTTTTTCATTTTTTGTACGTAACCCTAAAAATGTCCGCTAGACCACAGCAATGGTGCTCAATACACAAGTAAGAAGACCACGCGACGTGTTCAGTCTATCTCGCGTAACAAACTCTTCGCGCGAAAGAGACAAAGCATTACGCGAAGAATTCTGCTGTTTCTTTTGCATGTAGAGTTTGTAAACAAACACGTCGCGTGGTCCCGCTTGACACAGCGCACGCCCTAAATCAACATTTTGTACCTATTACTCACGCACTATAGATAAAAATAAATCCCACCAAAAACAAAAAGAATTGAGATCTAAATAGCTGCCAGGTTTTATAGAGAATTCATTAAATTTCTTTACATGAATTTTTACATTTGTCCTGGCTTATTTTAACCAGCTTTGATACATACATTCTTTTTCATCCAAGCGCGTTCCCGGTTTCATCTTCAGCTGTGCTGCTTCGTAGCCCGGGGTGCGCTTTCCCGCTTTTTCTTCCCCAAAGAGGTATTACATATATGTCAATGGTCACCCTAAGATGCCAAAGACCTTGCGTTGGAGAAGAAAAAGCCGGAAGAGTTTAAATGATTTAGGTATAGTTTTACGACCGGCCGCCTGCCTGACGTCAACCCTTTTGGGAATTTATTTGGGCGAAAAGTTTTACAACCGGCCGCCGACCAACGTTAACCCTTCTTGGGAATGCAATTGCAGCACGAGATGTTTGTGCTTAATCCTTTAGTCGCCTCTTACGACATCCACAGAAAGAGATGGAGTGGTCCTATTTTAACCCGGAACCACACGGGCCACTTTGATACATACGAATTTGGACAAAAAAAACTGCATAATTATTGAACCTAATCACAAAATTTCACGAGAATCGACACGAAATACGACCTTTAGACGAAAACAACCGGAAGTCTGGAATTCCGACGCATGAAAGAGTTTTTGCCTAAGTTGAAACAGAGACCTTCGTTTGCTCCGCTCACTCGGTGATTAAACATGCAAAAATCGACTTTCTCGAATTAATCTACAAAAATAAAGGCAACAACGTAACCGTCTACAGAGCTGGCGGTGCCGAGTTAAAGAAATTTCCTTATTTATTTTTACTTTCATCTTCCTGCATCCGGCAGCAAATTGAATTACAGAAAGCAGAACAAACATCATATTTTCTCTCGAAGATTTGTTATCTTGTAACAAAGTTTCAAGGTTATTATATTATATCAAAGGTAGTGTTTTTTTTTAAACTGAAAACATTAATCATTCTTTTAAAAATACAACAGGCATTTTTTGAGATGGGAAAAAACCAATGAACACGCTACACTGTTACCGTTACCGTAACCGACACCACCTTGTTCAAGTTTTTGACTTCTGTCGGCACTTGTGGAGTGCCACTGTTTTTTTTTCATAAGTTACGCTTGAGATCTTTTCGGTCTTTTACCCAAGTAAGGAATTAAGGCGTAACAAGTAATGTTTTTGAAAAAAACACGACTTATATTAAAAAAATATATATGTAAAAAATATATATGTCCCTCGGGATGATGTAATGTAAATATTCTAAGGCTCGCGTTACACTGAATTGGCAGTGACGTGAAAGCTGTGTAATAACAAGACATATATAAACTTTATGTACAATGTCAGAAATAAAACTACTTGAATATCATGCTACCCCTACTTACGTTGGAATATAATCCCAGGAGACTCTGTCTTGGAAATCCTTCCCTTTCACGGAGCATTTCATAAGCTATTGTGAGGCTAAATGTATGTACATACTGAAATACTCTTTCCCAGTAAGCAATAGATTATAAGTGTGTTGTATTGTAGGTACACGACAATCCGCTAATTTCCAACAAGTCAAATCAGACACTTTTTTAGGGTTCCGTACCCAAAGGGTGCAAACGGGACCCTATTACTGAGACTCCGCTGTCTGTCCGTCTGTCTGTCTGTCTGTCTGTCACAGGGCTCTATCTCTTGAACCGTAATAGCTAGAAACTTGAAATTTTCACCGATTTTGTATTACTATGGCCGCTATAACAACAAATACTAAAAATAAAAAAAAGTTAAAAATTAAAAGGGGGCGCCATACAGAAACGTGTCTTTTTCACCGTTTTTAACTCGATCTTTATAATGGCATTAACTAGATACTTGAAATTTTCACTAATTATGTATTACTATGACCACTATAACAACAAATACTAAAAATAAGATAAAGTCAAAAATTAAAGGGGGTCGTCATACAAGAAACGTTTTAAAACATTGTACGGTGGTACGGAACTCTTCATGTACGAGTCCGACTCGCACTTGCCCGTTTATTCTAAACGTCAAAACAAACATTTTCTATGAGATTTGTATAAAATATCGGACTGTGACGTCATAGTTTTTTGGAGTCAAATAGCGCTCTTCATATTGGATTTTCTGCATTAATACATGTAAAGTCACGTTGAAACTGGATGTGATCAATGACAAGTGACATTAATTTGTAACGTTCTATTATTTTACCCAATTACCTCTTTCTTCCCATTTTCTCTCGCGGGTCTAATGGAAGAAATTTCTTTACAAATTAGTAGCACCTAAGTACTCTGTTTTTCTTATTTTTTACATATATAATACAAACGTAGTCGTTTTTCCATACAAACGTAGTCCCCTGTTTCCTCCCTGGATAATGCCGGTAGAGTTATATTTAGCATTAGTGTTTTGAATAAAAGTGCTTTGTAAGGAGACTAGCGCCATCTGCGTGTGATCTCCACAAACACGGGCAAAATTATCGATTTCCCGTGCGGGGATTGTCTTTGCCCGACCAGAAAAATATTCATTGTCTTATGTCAAAGTCTAAACTTCTCATTCCAGCAAAAAAAATAATGTAATTGCTTTTGTGAAGAAATGTAACTGGGTGTGGCAGCCGCGTGTTTTAGAAATGCTAAGTTTGTAATTTTGATATATAAAATCGAAAGTTTCGTGGAGAATCGTCGGTAATTGTTTGGTGGCCAATTCATTTGAACGGCGGGGCGCCGAACTTGTTTGTATTGCGTAAGGAACATTGATCTGTATGAAAATTGTGAACCGCGTGTCATTCGTCCTTATAAGATAGTGTAAGTGAACAATAGTGAATAATAAAGAAGAACAAGAAACTTATTGTGCGGTCTTGAATTGGTGTTATAAATACTACGTATTCATCTTGGGGCATGAGCTCATGTGGGGGTAATTAGGGACCCAATTCTTCTGCATCACTGATCTCGGGTCTATGAAGAGACCTGAGGCCGTCGCCATCCCTGAGGACGACCAGGGGATCGACGCGAAGGCCAGGCGAAGCTGCCTGAGGACCGCGGGGAGGCGGTGAGTTTTATAATTAGTATAATTAGAATTAAGTTCAAATCATAATTAGTTAAGTTAGATTAAGATAGGTCCCGGTACCTATGTATGTACAGTATTTATATACAGTATGTATATACCGGGTGGTAGCAGACTGCGTAGTTTGTATGTGTGTTTGTTCGTTGTCGTTGAGAGAACGGAATCTTAGCTATTCTGCGCCCAACATCTTTGGTAGCAGAGCGTAGTTAGTAACAATTAGCATGTCCCTATGTTTTCTTTTTTTATATGGCCAGATTTTCCGCTGTGTTAAAACATCCAATTCACAAATTTGACTAGATCATATAAAAAAATTAAAACATAGAAACATCGCTCAAGTCTTTGTTAATTTGTAATGAAAAAAGTACTTATATAAAGTTAATTTATTCATTGAAAAAAAAAAACAAAATTCACAACAGTTTCGTCAATATTAAATAAATTAGTCAAAAATACCAGCCCGAATTGTAACCGGCTCAAAGGTACCCATTATGCTTGCCTTATATTGGTTAAGTTTTGGAGAAGATATCAGGGGACTACGAATCGTTGATTTTTTGTTCTTTTAATAGGTATTTTTAGTCTGAGTTGCAGTTGTCTTTATCGCACTTGCTCGGTTGTTGTTCAGGCACAGCGAGACAGCAATAGATTTTACAAATACCTATTTTTCAATTCTCTTGACCTGTCACGATAAGTGTTACCACTAATTGTTTTTTCAGTAAATTTAAGGACTTTCTCAATTATTTAATGAATATAAAATAGAATACTAAATTTAAGAGTCCCTTACCCTAGCTAGACCAGCCTAAATTTATCCATACAAACTAAGTTTCCGTACAAATGTGAATAAAGTGTATCATATTTTTTTTGACAATCAGTATGGAAAACTTATATACCCTTAAATTTTCTTTCAAGTTCACATTTTGATTGTGGAAAACCAGTATATGCCTAGATATATGCAATTTATTGCACGCCTCATAAGCGAAGCGCATGAGGTAGTGCTCTACTCTCTCCTTACAAAATTCAAGTGATTTTTTTAACTAAATGTGTCTCTATTTATTTTCTATCGCACTTTTACAATAATATTTACACATAAATGTCAAGGAAAAACACTAGTTTCAACACTAATGACATTTTTAAAAGACATTTTGCCTTTTAAATAAATAAAAACAATGTTTAATAAAATCATTTTGTGGACGTCCGTGTATGTGTATGTATGGAAACTGGCGTGGTCACGATAACTCCCGAAAAACTTATCTGATTAAGTCCATATTTTTTTTATACGATTCAGTATTATCCAAAACTAAGTCCTTTCGAAGATCACGGTCTAATTCAATGTAGTTTAGTTATAGCGAGCAGCAAAAAAATTCAAATCGTCGCGCGTGAGCTCGCCATTTTGTTACAAACCAAAATCTTACCGTCAAAAACAAATCAGGGTGACAGAACTTGAGCTGCTCTTCGCGCACGCGTAGATCGTCGGGGTGTAGGCAAAGAGGTTTGCAATGGGTCCTCCTTCACAGTGCCCGCTATATCTTTCTCAGCGAGAAGTTAAAAATAAAAGTTAAAAATAATCTCCAGTCGTGCGTTAAAGCCGACACATACTTTTCTTCGTTTTAAGTTAGCAATAAAACAATCAAAATGAGATTATGAGGCGTGCACTTTTGGATTTTCCAAACTATTTATTAATTTATTCTGTGAATTTATTTCAATTAAAATTTTTGTCGAAAGATCTAAATTATGACATTTGTGAGTAGGTATACAATATTTTAAATGTGTTAATTTAATATATTTTTAACTTTAAATTCAATTTAAGTTTGGCTTTTTATAATGCTTTTGAAAATTGTTTATAATGGAGAAAGGTGCTCGTGACTACAAAATTCAGAATTCAGGAGGCTTATTTAAGCAGGGTTAGCTTAGCGACCTTAGTCGGGTCGAGTTTCATTATTATTATTAATTATTTGGGTCGAATATTCAAGAGCCGTTCAAGGTATTCTTACGCTCCATAGCTTTGAACTGAACCACTAATCTGGTTCAGTGTCATGTAATACGATATCGATAGAATTCTTACATCATCATCATCTTCCTCGCCTTCTCCCTATAATCCCTTCTCATCATCTCAATCCCAAGGCTATAACGCTTTTTTTGGAAATTCAAAGACTTTCGTTTTTTTTTGGTTTCTTTTTGACATGCCGAAATTGTAAGGATTCCCTGTTTACTACGGAATCCTAAAAAATTACTGTCCTTGAATTTCCAAAAAGAAGTTATAGCCAGTCACTTGGTTTGATGTAAGGATTCTATCGATAACCCCTACATCCTAATCTGGTTCAGACAGACGTCTGTCTGTCCGCACTTTTACTCAGAGACTATTAGTGCTAGAAAGCTGTAACTAGTGATGTGCCGTTCCCGGGAACGTGCCCAAATTTCCTGAGAACGTTTCCAAATTCCCGGGAATATGGGGAAATTACAACTTTCCCTGACGTTTCCATTTTTGGGAACATTCCCGGGAACGTTCCCGGAAATCTGGGGAACGGGAACGGCACATCACTAGCTGTAACTTGGCATGTGTATTATTCACGCCGAAAAGGGATTTTTTGCAATTAATTTGTCCTCTTAACTTGGCCCTGTTTTGCCAAACAAACGCAGTAAACTTTCCCAAACAAAACTTCACATATGACGTCTACAATGTCGTATTTTAACGGTAGGTCGTAACTTGGGAGTTCTAAACTTAAAGTTGTATTTTACGGAGCGTAATGTTGAAGATTATGTCTGCTGAAATTGAATTAGAGACAGTCTGTTTTATCATATGCGAAGCTGCAACTTTTTTAACCAATTTCAAAAAAGAGGAGATTCAAGTTTTGACTATACGTATTTTTTAGCATATGCCAGCGTAAATATTTATGTACGTCTAATTAATTAGGCCATGCTCGGCATTACGCTGCTGGATCGTAAACCAAACATAGAACTTCGTCGTAGAACAAAAGTTGAAGACGTGGGTAGACGAATCACGCGGTTTAAGTCGGAATGGGCGGGACACTTGCCTAGAAGAGAAGACGGTCGGTGCACCAAAGCAGTTATGGAGTTGTGACCGAGACAGGGGAACATACCAGTATAAACCACCGGCCCGTTGGGCAGACGGTGTTGTGAGGTCAGCGGGAAAGCAGTGGATGAGACTAGCACAGGACGCATAGCATAGCATAGCAATGGCGCAAAAAAAGGGAGACCTATGGCCAACAGTGGGTTGATATAGGTTGAACATGATGATGATGAATTAACTAGGTACTTCGATCACTTCATCGATGTCTCAATGTTGATGATTGTGACCGTATATATATATACCTACGCTACACTACCAAGCTTTTGAGGTGAAAATTTTTTACTACATTCAGGCCATCCCCCCCCCGGGGATCTGGAAGAGATGTCCTATTTGTCAGTAACGCGAGGTATCGCCAGGCCTGTGTCACTTCCAGTTAAGGTATCGAAAATGTTTTTACTATGCGAGCAGGCGGCCCCTCCGGGTGGTAAATTCAGTTATACGAATCGTTTGACCAGAGTAATAAGAATGAAATCGGCTTGCAATGGATGTCTAGGTATCTATACAAAAAGGTGCTGAGTTCTGACGTAAGCTAAATTAAAACATATCACTAGCTTACATTGAGTAGATATTTCTCTTTGAATTTCTTTGCTGAGTGAGACTTCTGTACGTAAGTATTATTTATTCTGTGGTATCGCGTGTCTAAAATTTAAGTTAGGACATTTATTTGATATAACTACGTTTGATCGCCAGTTCGCGCGAGCTAAAATTAAATAAAAGGACGATGCTGTATGGCTGATGACTATAATTACAAAATAAAGATATATCGCCTAATAGAACAGCTTTTGCTACATCATAAGTATACCAAACGAGTTCCGTTTACATCTTCTGTATGCAAAGTGCTTAATTTCCTTATTGCTCATCCCAGAAGTAGGTCTGTCACCATTAATATTGTGCCCCGGGCGGAAACTTGGCGCAGGTTGTAAACTTGGCGTAATTGAAACTAAGCATGTTTTCTGCGATGAACACCAGTCTTTATTAGAAAGGTACCAACTAGTTTAAAAGTTATCACGTTTTCTTTCATTATATTAAAAAGAATAAGGTGGATATCGGCTTTTATGTAAAAACAGAATAATGGGTTATTTATGATTCAATTTTATTGAGGAGTAACCAATATTTTCAGCTTATTTTATCAATGATTGTAAAATTGTTAATATCCTACTTTACTTACTACTTTAGAAAACATATTATGTGAGAGTTGGTCTTTCAAAATTAATATTACGTCCCGGGCGGAAACTTGAGTCAGGTTGTAAACTTGGCGTAATTGAAATATCGCACAAAACGTTTACCTAGGTGTCACCTGTTCTTCTTCTTCTCGAGTCGAAAAGCTATTTATTAATTTAATTAAATCAAATGTCACCTGTTGTAATATCATAGTCAGAACATACCCATATTTTTTTTTTAATAAAATAAAATAAAAAATACAAATAAATAAACGGGCAAGTGCGAGTCGGACTCGTACATGAAGGGTTCCGTACAATGTTTGAAAACAATAAAAAAATCACTTTTTTTGTATGACGACCCCCTTTAATTTTTAACTTTTTTTTATTTTAGTATTTTTTGTTATAGCGGCTATAGTAATATATAATCTGTCAAAATTTCAAGTATCTAGTTAATGCCATTATAAAGATCTACTTAAAAAGGCTGAAAACAACACGTTTTTTGTATGGCGACCTCCTTTAATTTTTAACTTTTTTTTATTTTTAGTACTTGTTGTTATAGCGGCCACAGTAATGCCTAGGCTGTTTGATAAGTACCCGTTTATGGAAAAAAAAAACATTTTTTTTTGTATATATGCATTTATTTTTCTACGTAGTCACCTTTTAACTCTATACATTTGTTCCACCTATACTCAAGCTTCAATAAACCATCCAAAAAGTATGATTTTGGAAAGTCATTAAAATAGGCCTCTGTGGCGGCAATGACTTCGTCATTTGATCCAAATCGCTTGCCACCGAGCCATTTTTTTAGGTTGGGAAACAAAAAGAAATCGCATGGGGCAAAATCTGGTGAATACGGGGGGTGAGACAATAGTTCGTAGCGTAACTGTGCTAATTTAGCCGTCACAACTCTGGACGAATGAGCCGGGGCGTTGTCGTGATGAAACAGTACTTTTTTCTTTTTTAAATGGGGTCGTTTGTCCTTCAACACGGCGTCAAATCCAATAAATTGGCATAGTACTGCCCTGTTATTGTTTTTCCCTTTTCTAAATAGTCAATATGTATAATACCCTGCGAATCCCAAAAAACGGTCGCCATGACCTTTCCAGCCGATGGGACGGTTTTTGCTTTCTTTGGAGCAGGTTCACCCGGTAAAATCCACTGCTTCGACTGCTCTTTCATTTCCGGGGTGTATTGGTGGACCCACGTTTCATCCACGGTCACGAAACGACGCAGAAACTCCTTCGGGTTACGTTTGAACACGGCCAAACACTGCTCCGAAGTAGTCAGTCGGTTCCGTTTTTGCTCCTCCGTGAGTAAACGCGGCACCCACCTCGTCGATACTTTCTTCATACCCAATTTTTCTTCTAATATGTGTTGTACCCTCTCGATTGAAATATTTACAGCATCAACGATTTCTCGAAGTTTAATTCGGCGGTCGGCTAAAACGATATTTTCAATTTTCTTAACCATATCGTCTGTAGTCACCTCAACTGGCCGGCCTGGGCGATCCTCATCAAAGACGGTTGTTCTCCCCCGCTTAAACTCGTTATACCAATATCTGACGGTTGTCATAGAAGGAGCACATTCATAGTAAACCGCTTGCATTCTTACTTTTATTTCATCACATGTTTTTCCTTCCAAAAATAAGAATCTAATTACAGACCGATACTGTTCTTTCTCCATTTTAACAATTTTAAGTTCACGCCTTCATTGAATCGTTGTCAAATGAGAAAAAAAACAAAAGAATGCCATTTTTTTTTTAATTTTCCCGCCTCTGAAAAATGGCTTAAAAAGGTGGTATACTTATTTGCGGCCAGTGATATTAATATATTTAGAAAACGGGTACTTATCAAACAGCCCTCGTACATAATCGGTAAAAATTTCAAGTGTCTAGTGTGACGACGGGTGATCAGGATAGCAGGACTCAAACACACGTCAATCACTTTACATGTATATTCTTGCACCGCTTACAATGATTTTTAGCGTAACATCTAACGAACAATTTTTAAAAGCAAGCTGTGAAAAACCCAACGTCTATTTATAGCACAAAAAAGAACGAACGAATGAATATTTGAATGAGTGAGTCTGCCAGTTGTCAATGATTAGTGTGTACATTTTAATAAATCAATAAGCCTACTAATTTAAGGCAAATGGAATTAATTTTATATAATACTATAATTATTTTTAATTAATAGAAATGAGAATCAACTATATTTTAAATAAGTGGTTGGGGTTATTTCTTAAAAGTAGTATATCCGGTAGTAGTTGTGTTGGTGTTGCCAGGAATAGTATGTAACACTCGGCTGTCCTGCACCAGCCGTGTCCCACGGCGCTCATCTCTTGCTTCAGAAGTAGCGCTCAGAACCTGTAATAAAAAAAAATACAGCAGTATTTGGTATGCAAAGAATAAATATGATAAAATTGTGTTTTTTTTTTATTGTTATATAAGTGTATGATTAGATACACCATTGATCACAGAGCTGTGTGAACCTATCTATGCAAGAAGCTTCTTAGATAAGGTGATATTATTTCAAAGAAAACACATTATGCAATTATTGCATAATTGACACACAGTATTATAGAAAACTTGATCACACAGCCGTTCATTTTTAGTAAAGTATCCACACAGTTTTATTTAGCTACATACACAGTTATAAAGACTTGATCACACAGCTGTCCTTTTAATTATTAAACAGTTTTATTTAGTTACCCACACAGTTATATGGACTTGATCACACAGCTGTCCTTTTAATATACTATCACACAGTTTTATTTAGTTACCCACACAGTTATATGGACTTGATCACACAGCTGTCCTTTTAATATATTATCACACAGTTTTATTTAGTTACCCACACTGTTATATAGACTTGATCACACAGCTGTCCTTTTAATATACACACAGTTTTCTATTTAATTATTTTTTCTCTGGTTTTTTTTTTTTTTTTTAATAGGAACTTGATCACACAGCTGTTCCTTCATTCAGATAATAACGCAGCGCAGCATAATAGACATGAATGAACATACAGCTCTTATATGTATGAGATAATCACACAGTTAGCGACAACGGTCATATATAGTTCATTAAATTATGCACCAATCACACAGTATTCTTAATTATCTTATTTCTGGAGAGAAAAGATGACCTAAATAATGAATTATGTTGATTTATGTTTCATGTTAATATAATTAATCTCAATTACAAACTTTTGTAGTCTAGTATAATAATCATATCTTTTACTTATCATATTATATTTTTTTTTTTAATTGTAGGATTATTGTACAAATTTTTAATGCTAGCAAACACAGGTTACCCTTGTTAACCTGACAGAGCTATACATCCTGGACGAACAAAATACTTATCAATCTGTCTTAGCTTTCTAATAAGTCGATTAAATCATCTCTGTCTACTTCTCGATCACTACCTGAACTGTCGCTCTCTGACATGGTTGGTTTATATGGTCGAAGTGTTTCCCCCCGCACTACTGCACTGAATTTCCTATATCCTTTCATTCCCTTAATACTAGTGATACTCGTAGTGTAACGATCTATGGATTGTTCCGCTTTAGTTACTTTATATGGGCCTGTATAAAGGCCGTTTAGTTTTTTCGTGACTCCAGTAGTTCCATCTCTAGATATACCACCTTTCCATAGGACTAGTTGACCAATTATGTATTTCCTGCATCTTTTACGTTTTTTATCAAACCTATATTTCATTACCTGCATATTCCTATCTATGTGCAATTTAGCAGTCTTCCTATTAGCCTGCAATTCCTGCATCTGCATTTCCGAAGTGGATGGTGCATCAGATGGAAAAGCTGGGTAACGTGAATTTTTATGTCCGAACATTAAGTTGAATGGAGAAAATCCAGTTGTCACGTTTGGGGTATTATTAATTCCCCAAACGACATCGTCTAATTTATTATCCCAAGTACATTCGCTTTCCGACATAGTGTTTAATCCATTAAGTAACGTACGGTTAACACGTTCGACCTGGCCATTAGAACGCGGACTAGCTATTGCATTCAACACATGCTTAAACTGATTTTCTTGGGCAAATTCTTTAAAATATCTACTGGTAAAAGCTTTTCCTCTATCCGTAATGATTCTTACAGGAAAACCAAACTGCATAATGACCTCTTTCAGAAGTTTAATCGTTTCAATTGAGGAACAGCTTTTGGCAGGACGAGCAAAGACAAATTTAGTAAAAGCGTCAATGACTACAAGAACATATGAATTTCCTTTGCGCGTTTTAGCAAAAGGGCCCAAATGATCAGCGTGCACAGTGTGCATAGGGATCGCTGGTTTTTCAATAGGATATAGCTCACCCTCTACCCTTCCATAAGTACCTTTATTATATGCACACTGAAGACAAGAGTTTATATATTTCCGAATGAATCTTGTCATACCCTTAAACCAAAATTGAGCCTTGATTGCTTTTTCGCATTTTTCGTGACCTGGATGACCTATCTGATCATGAAGCTTCTGTAATAGGCCATACTTGGCCAATTTAGGAATTACAAATCGTTCTCCGGAGACTGTCTTTCTAAATAAAATATTATCTTTAATTACATAATCAGCAGATAAATTGGTATTACTATCTTCACGAAGTTGGGATATTATGCTTTGTATATTTTCATCTTCAATCTGAAGCGAGATTAACCAATTAGAATGTTCAATCATTAAAATTGAATTGGGTGCTGGATTTCTACTCAACGCATCCACGTGTTTCATACGTTCGCCAGGCCTATATTCTATTTCCAGGTCAAAATCTTGGATTGTGAGCCACCATCGTGCTATGCGCGGAATCAAATCTTTCTTAACTAATGTAGTTCTTAGCGCAGCACAATCAGTCACTACTTTCACCTTGATGCCTACTAAATAAATACGAAATCTTTTAAGGGATTCTACAACCGCAAGAGTTTCGAGCTCATAGCTATGATAATACTTTTCTTCATTACTAGTAACTCTACTGAAATAGGCTATTGGTTTTAAGCTTCCATCTCCCTGATACTGCAAAAGAATTCCTCCTAAACCATGTTTACTCGCGTCAGTGTGTAATTCAGTGACAGCGTCTTTATTGTAAATACCTAGTACTGGTCTGGCAATTAAACGTTGCTTTAAATTTTGAAAAGATTCCTCTTGTTCAGAACTCCAACGCCACTCAACGTCCTTTTTCGTGAGATCGGTTAGAGGACGCGCTATTTGGGCAAAATTTCTGATGAATTTCCTAAAATACGATGTTAGGCCAATAAATTGCCGGATTTCGTGCACATTTCTTGGTCTTTTATAATCTTCAACACATTTTATTTTAGCCTGACCTGGTTGTATAGTCCCAGCTGAAATTTCGTGACCCAGGTATGTAGTTGTATTTTTTAAGAAGGAACATTTATTAAGATTTAGTTTTAAATTAGCCGCTGTTAATTGTTGTAGGACTTGCTCCAATAAAATCAATCCCTGGTCAACAGAATTAGTGGGGATCATAATATCATCTAAATAGAGCGCAATATCTGGACTTAGTTTACCTAATGTCATTTGGATTAAACGGGAAAACACTGCGGGTGCATTAGCAAGTCCAAAAGGCATCTTAAGGAAAACATATTGAGCAGAAGATGTAACAAATGATGATTTTAGAACAGATTCATCATCTAAAGGCACTTGATAGTAACCTTGTGCAAGGTCAAGTGTCGTGAAGAAGTGCTTACCGGAAAGTCGAGTAACCTGGTCTTCTATGTGAGGTAATGGATAACGATCTTTAATTGTATTGGCATTAAGTGCCCTATAATCAACACATAATCTATAATCTCCATTTTTCTTTCGTACCAGAACGACAGGACTTGCATATTCAGACATAGCCTCCTTAATTATACCTGCCTCTAAGAGATCTTTAATTTTAGCGTTAACTATCTCATTTTCTTTATGTGATAGTCTGTATGGCTTGCAATTCACAGGTTGGTCATTTTTAGTATGTATATGCATTTTTATTAAATCTGTACATCCTAAATCCTTGGTACTTCTAGCAAATGCATGAGAATATTTATTCAAAAGTTCAAGTAATTGCATATTCTCACTACCACTTAGCTGACCTTTATCAATATCGGTTAGTTTGATTTCTAAAACATCAGTTTCAGAACACGAATTTATGGAAAGTATATTGGAATCATTAGTACATTCTGGTGGTATCTTTAATAACTCTGCTCTTGCTATTAATTTGTTGGCATTCCATGAAATTTCTTTACTGCCTATATTAATTACTTTCAATAATGAACTATTAGAATAAATGACAGCCGAAGGTATTAGATATATTAAACTACCCAGCTGTAACCACACAGTGTTAGTCAAGAATGCATGCTCTTCTCCAATATTTTGTTCACAATTTATATACACTTCAATAAAATCAGAACTTTTTTTAGGTATGACACAATTATGTTTTAAATACACTGAATATTTTGACGTAAAATCAGAACGTTCTAAATTTAAATTAGCAAGTACATTTTCTATAGACGGGCTCGGTATAAATTGTACAGATAAACTAGTAGTCACTAAACTTACGCCTTCACTGTTAATCATTGTCTGTCCTATAATTAAATCTATGTCTGCAATAGAGACATTAGTTAATTCGGCTACACCTTGAATAGTCACACAGTCAATCGATACGGTAACATGACAGGTACCAAGAGATGGAGTACAAGCTCCGCCGAAACCTCTCATTAGAGTTGTGCTCGGTTGAATAGCTAAGTTTAATTTTTTTGCTACCGTTAAAGTCAAAATATTCAATTTACTTCCAGAATCAATGTATCCTTGTAGCGAGCACCCGTTTACAGTGACTGTTTTCTTATAAATATCTAAATGTATCTCATATGTAATGTGCAAAATATTACGAACCTTCTGTTCCTGCTGTCGTGAAGTCCCAGCTGCAAAGTAGCACGTCGAACTGGTGTGTCCAAGGCGCTTGCACGTATCGCAACGTTGCTGAAGTCTGCAGTCCCGGGCTTCGTGGCCTGGCCGGCGACACACGAAGCAGATCTTGGGTACCAGCTGGTGCGTCGATGTAGCTGCTCCTCCCCTTTTCCATGTGGATTTTTGAGTCGAAGAAGCTGCTTCTACACGTTTGTAGTTTTCTAGTGACGACAAATATCCATAATACAGTTGCTCTGGGCTATCGCAGCTATATGCCTTTGCATTGGCTCGTAGCTCAGCAGGCAAGCCCCGAATAATACAAGAAATTGCTTCTTCACCATCAAGATTGCATTTCTTTAGCAGTGAAAGCTTGTCATGGTAATATTTCGTCATTCTTTCAGTGTCCTGTTTCGTTCGGGCTAGCATCATCTCTAATCTGTCTACGTAATCAGTGGACCTAGGAAAAGCAATATGGAGGGATCGCTTCCACTCGTTCCAAGAAAGAGCATAATTATCAAGATCATCATACCATTCTCTAGCCGCTCCTCGTAGGCGAAGTTGCATAATAAACTGGCGATCAGTATTACTCCATCCATAAATATCACCCAGCTGATCAATTTTGTGAAGCCATCCGGTTACATTGCTGCTACTTTCCTCTGGCCGGAATTTGGGGATGACTTCCGCATCGGTCGGTGAAACACGTCGCCTTTTATTGGATTTCGAGCGATGCTTGTCCGGAAAAAAAAAACATCATTTTCCTCCTCTGAACTCGTACTTGATGTATCACTGCAACTCCT
This sequence comes from Acrobasis repandana, assembly GCA_963576875.1. Classification (NCBI taxonomy): domain Eukaryota; kingdom Metazoa; phylum Arthropoda; class Insecta; order Lepidoptera; family Pyralidae; genus Acrobasis; species Acrobasis repandana. The sequence continues at coordinate 18,557,794 of OY756232.1, read as the reverse complement.
CTTGCGTTGGCCCAAACCATCAGCATATGGCCCAGACATCCCACTTCTGAGATGTGACGACGGGTGATCAGGATAGCAGGACTCAAACACACGTCAATCACTTTACATGTATATTCTTGCACCGCTTACAATGATTTTTAGCGTAACATCTAACGAACAATTTTTAAAAGCAAGCTGTGAAAAACCCAACGTCTATTTATAGCACAAAAAAGAACGAACGAATGAATATTTGAATGAGTGAGTCTGCCAGTTGTCAATGATTAGTGTGTACATTTTAATAAATCAATAAGCCTACTAATTTAAGGCAAATGGAATTAATTTTATATAATACTATAATTATTTTTAATTAATAGAAATGAGAATCAACTATATTTTAAATAAGTGGTTGGGGTTATTTCTTAAAAGTAGTATATCCGGTAGTAGTTGTGTTGGTGTTGCCAGGAATAGTATGTAACACTAGCTATTACGGTTCAAGAGATAGAGCCCTGTGACAGACGGACAGACGGACAGACAGCGGAGTCTCAGTAATAGGGTCCCTTTTGCACCCTTCGGGTAGGGAACCCTAAAAAGAGACTCCAACGACTCGCCGCGCAACCCTTAAATTAAAATATTATTTCACCTTTCTAACCTAATACAGGATTTGTTACAAAGGAAAGATAGGAAATATTTATTTAATGTAATGGATGAATTAAGTTATGTTATGACAGCGGTTACGTAGCACATCGCGTGCCTGCTATCGACTGCAAGCAACGCCACGGCATAAACTATATCAGCCACTTCCGATCGCACTTCATGTCTATACTAGCTGGATAAGCCACGTCATGCCGCTAAATTAATGCTAATAAAAAGCTGCCCTAAGAACTGAAGGGGCGATAAGCGGCACTATTTTATTTCTTCCTTTTGCACCTCTTCGCCCACTGATACACAATTTAATTTTATGTTATGGCAATATTAATATGCGATAAATGGGTAACTAACGTAAAAAGTCAGCTACTGGTGGACATGTTTCGACCTCCGACCTTCCTCAGGGCGAATGTGACTCGCGACGCCTACATGCCTACACGAAGGAGTCCCGAGCCGCACTGATGTTAGTGCTGCGGGCGTTTGCCCGCTGCGCTCGCAGTGACAATGCGATGGTTGTTGGGGAACACTGATCTTATTGCCCGAGCGAGCGAAACGAGCGAAGCGAGCAAAGCGTCTCAGTTTCGAAATCGGCTAAAAATGCTTTTGTCCGTCAGTCGGTCTGTCTGTCTGTCGGTTTGTTCTCGCCTAAAGGCCTCATTTATCAACCGATTCTCGTAAAATTTTATAAGCAAGTTCTATAATAGGTAATATAGAATTTTTTGTCTATTCAGTATTTGGAAATTTTTCAAAATGGCTGAGATATGGAGGTAACTTTAAGAAAATCATATTTCAGCCATTTCGAAAAATTTTCAAATATGTCACAAAACTTTTTTGTTACACTTTTTTGTCTGAAAAACTCTTTTATCTGATAAACTTCAACGGGTTGAGGGTAAGTCGCGAGGTTTACAGCTCACAGAGCCTAGTGGCTCTTTATCTTATAGTATTATATCCACTTTTTTATTTTACGCCCGGAGGCTCTGTTAACCCCGTTAGGGATAAAGACGCGATAGTGTAGCATAGTAATGGCAAGTGACACTATTTTGTGACGTTTTTTTCTCTTATCAGTACCACATAATTTATTTTTGACCCAGTTATTTACCCAATTCTTTCGTGTGTCCAAATTCCGTATGTCCGGGGTTGCTGTTTTCAATCAATTCGGTAAGTTTTTTTGGGCAGGTTCAAAAATTATATGTCATTTTATTGTCAATCCACTTTTTTAAAGTGGTTGAAATATGGGGGTTGAAAACTAAAAAAAAAGTATACATTTTATATTTCGAAAAATGTTCAAGGTCTTTTTTGTTACCCTTATGAAGATGCAACTTATTTATCTAAAGAACTTTTTTATTCGATAAACTTCAAGTGGTCAGGAGTGTGAGGCAAAGACAGACTCTCGAGGTCTAGAGCTCACTTATCCACTAGAAATATTTTATAGATGAAATAGGTTATGACAGCGGTTACGTAGCACATCGCGTGCCTAATATTGAGTACAAGCAACGCCGCGGCATAAACAATATCAGTGGCTTCGGATAGCACTTTATGTCTATACTAGCTGAATATGCCACGTCATGCTGCTAATTTAATGCTAGTAAAAAGCTGCCCTAAGACCTAACGGAGCGATAAGCGGCCTTATTATTCCCTCCTCTAACTACTCGCCCACCATCCATCATTATGCGGACTTTTGGTCTTATATCTTTGGTCCATAAATCATTTAAAGTGTACCGGCTATTTCTTCTCCATTTCACAAGGTCTTTTGCATCCTTGGGTGATCATTGACATGCATGTTATATTTTGAGAAGTAAAAGTGGGAAAGCGCACCCCGGGCTCCGAAGCAGCACAGCTGAGGATGCAACCGGGAATGCGCTTCAACGAAGAAGAAGTCCTTAAGCCGACATAGGTTCACAAATTGCAATACTGTGCGTGTTTTTGAAAAATCACTGTTATTAAACTAATACAGTTTATTCCTCAAAAAATTTACATAAAAATCTTAAGGATTTTCTACAGACACCCACAATAGCCAAAACACGACACGATTGAGCATTTTTGGCTCGATAGAAAAAACAACAAACATACCTCTAATTTTGCCTAAATTTGCCTTTAAAATACGTATTACTATTTTATACAATCACCTTTTTATATGAAAATTATACCAAAAAATGTAATATCTAAATATTTATCCGTTTTGGCTACAGAAAAAATAATAAATATAATACAAAAAAAAATAATAAATAAAACACAGTGAAACATTCGTCGAGAGCGAAGGAAGGGTCGAAGCTGTGCTCGACGATATTTCGCAGTTTTATTTATATATTTCAACAAAAATAAAAAAAGCAGCGTGAATCGGAACCGATACTTCATGGAACGTTTCTTTGACATTTGTACGCTACAAATGTCCGTTGAAAGTATTTACATTAGTCCGTCTAGCTTTAAAACTTGCTTCCGCCAAAAGTGGCCACGGCAAGTTTTAAAGCTAGACGGATCACCAATAATAGTTTCAACGGCAGTTCATAAAATAATTTAAAGGGCTATCTAGTGCATGACGAAGAGCAATATGGAAATTATTACCATATTTACGAGTTAACAATTTATTTCACACTTCAAGGCCATTTGCCTATATCTTCGCCTTAACAAATAAAAAGGTAGGTATGGGGTCGGGTCGGGTCATGGGACCATCAAAAAGTGTTGCAGATTTCTTCTGCATACATTCAAACAAGTCATTGGCTTATGATAAATAAAAATCTTCTAGCTACATAAGGTTGAAGTAAAAAAATGACATACCGCGATTGAAGGAAAGCGAGAAATGTACAGTGACATCTATTGATTTTTTATCAGATAACAAAAATGAGAAACTTGAAATAGTTATATAATATTACTACGTAATAAGTATAATAACTATCAACTTATACTTGTACACTTCTTCTTCATCTAAGCGCGTTCCCGGTTGCATCCTTAGCTGTGCTGCTTCGGAGCCCGGGGTGCGCTTTCCTGCTTTTTCTTCTCCATATACAACGTGGAAGGGACATACCCGTAATAAATTGAACCACGGTCTATACTAGATCATTATAGCATAATGAAATTAAAATAACAGCCAAAGAACAAAAAAAAATTTTGCATTTTCATACAAAAGTGTGCAGCCGATGGGAATGTCAAAATTTTTTTTGGTTTTTCGGCTGTTATTTTAATTTCATTATACTATAATGATCTAGTATAGCCCGTGGTTTGATTTATCACGGGTATGTCCCTTCCACTTTGTATAACAGGTACGTCAATGGTCACCCAAGGATGCCAAAGACCTTGCAAAGTGGAGAAGAAATAGCAGGAACAGTGAAAATGATTCCAACAATACGACCGGCCGCCTGCCTGACGTCAACCCTCTTTGGGGATGTATTTGTGCGAAAAGTTTTACAACCAACGTATACTTGTACACTATCACGTTTTATAAACAGAGAGAACGTGATGGTGGGCGTTAAGGCCATTCATGAATTTTCGGGGTCTAGTGCTGCCCCCTTTTGAAATAAATCATTTCAAAGCAAACGGAAATATTATTTAAAATGTTGTCTCTACCAAGCCCTAGATAACCCTTCAAACTATTTTATGAACTATTGTTTACAGTTTAAAGTGAGAAAGTGAAGCTTTTTTACTGACACTTACTGACACTCTCCTGTCTGTCTGTATATCCGCGTCCACCTCACAGGGCTGTATTTCTTGAAACGTAATAATTAATAATAATAAAATAGATAAATAATTAAATAAAATAATAAATAAAATAGTAATAGCTAGACTCTTGAAATTTCCACCGTGTCGCACATAGCTTAGCTTTACGCATTTTATTATTTTATGTTAGTGCTGTACATTTACCACATACCTGTAACCTATGATATGTAAGTGCAGCACATAGGTCACATATAGGCTAATTTGAGTTATTTTTATTGTTTTTTTTATTTTAATTATCTAACTCTAATAACTTCGTAGGTATTCATTTTATTATATTACTTACTTAACTATTGTAATTTGTACCTACGTTTAAGACCAATACCTATGTTTTGTTATATTCAAATTCACGTCTAATTTTGTCTGTTCATGTCTGATCGTGTCTTATCATGTATTTATCTTTACTCTGAATTAGACGCCCTTTTTTGCTGTCCAACGAATGAAACCACCAATCAGAATGCGTCGTTTGGTTTTGGATAGTTTTGGACGTTACTTATAGTGCTTAATCCCAAAGCATTTAAGATAGTGTCCCAAACTAATAAATTCATCCCGATGACCAAATGACGGCTGACATGGTCCAATTCGATAACTCTGCGGCTCCGAGTAGCCAGAGTTCCCACCCACGCGATCCGTCCCCCCCGCATTCGCCGGAATCGAGTGCATAGGCGTAGAAACATTAGCTCGTTTACTAGGTACCGCCCGGCGGCACCTGGACGATTTGCGTCCTGATTAGGCCCTTCTGGCAACCGTAGCTTCGGCCCTTCAGGCAAAACATGGGTGTTGCAGCACCCCAAAATTGCCATAACCCCTAGCACGCCCAAAGCTGATGTTTCCCCCTTGGGAGCCCTTTGCGCTGTTGCTAGTAGTATATAAATATAGGAAGCCGGGCCCTTGGCCCGCTCCTCAAACCTTGTCCGGTGGAGTAGGATATGCCGTCTGAGGCAACCTACATATTCAATCCTAAAAAAAAAAAAACTAATAAATTCATTTCGCTACATTTAATGTTCACAAATACGACGTCTCCTTGTTGGCGGGCAAAAATAATAGGGGTCCGATTTTGTTTATCTTTTTTATTTGTTTTTATTTATAATTTATTACACTGTCAGTCAGATGACATATTTGAGCTAGGTGAACTAGTTTCTGAACTGACAAATACCTACATACAGTTCACACACCGATTATGTATTACTACGGCCGCTATAACAACAAATACTAAAGATAAAGATAAAAAGGGGTCCTCATTATAAGAAACGTGTTTTTTTCAACCGTTTCAAAATATTGTACGGAGGTACGAAACCCTTTATGTACAGGTTAATTTTTAAAACTATATCTTTTAATAAATATTATTTCGTTATTTGTCCTTAAAACTTATTTTTTAAATTGTGCGAAAATAGTCACATGACAACCGATAAAATATTACGTCAACTCATAATTTTATTACGCGTTTTGGCGATATAAACAACCAAACAAACGATGTATGTAACATGGGACAATTTATGAGCGGCTCCGTAATTTTTTACGGAAGAGGGTCCGAGCTTTGAAAAGGTGGCCTTTATTTTGATGAATTATCGAGTTTTATCGCGCTTTTACGGGAGAGCCTATTTTCGATAAGTAGTGGCATAAAAATACATGACGTGCATCATTGACCCATGATTGAAATAGAGGCCGTAGGTTATCAGACCTCTTTAGTTTTGAATATTTGACCTACTTTCACTTTTAGAGGTACATAAGTTTTTGAAAAAAAAAATTGATAAAAGAAATTTAACCTTTTATTGTGAGGCCTAAGTAATTATGTAATACTAGCTTTTTCCCGCGGCTTCGCTTGCGTATCCCACGGGAACATTACTTTTTTCCGGGATGAAAGGTACCCTATGTTACTTCTAGTACCTCCCAGGATATGTGTACAAAGTTTCATGATGATTCGTCAAGTAGTTTTTGCGTGAAAAGGTAACAAACATCCACGCTTTCACATTTATAATATTACTAGCTTTTTCCCGCGGCTTCGCTCGCGTATCCCACGGGAACATTACTTTTTTCCGGGATGAAAGGTACCCTATGTTACTTCTAGTACCTCCCAGGATATGTGTACAAAGTTTCATGATGATTCGTCAAGTAGTTTTTGCGTGAAAAGGTAACAAACATCCACGCTTTCACATTTATAATATTAGTAAGGATATATATATAATATAATAATAATTAATAATTAATTAGTTATAAGTAAGGAAGTAAGGATAGTAAGGATAAATGTAGCAAGCCCAAACTCGATGGGTTTGCGTTGTTTTATAACAGGGTTAAATTCCTATAGGCATCTTCCGGAACTATCATCAGAACAGCTTCTTGTTGTAATAATATTGTATTGTCATCTGATTTATTTTTACAGGGAAGTGCTTAAACCTTGGACACAAAAAAACTGTATAAGAATATATCTATTTCAAAGGAAAATATATAAAATTAATCTCATAGATACAAAAGCTTTGGTGTAATTTCAGTCACGTGAGCTTTCCAGCGGCGTACGTTAAAGTTCGCGGTAACTTTTATGATACTATGGAGCTTTAGCGGGCATAATCTCCGACGATAACTTGACAAGCTAAGTTTGAGGCAGATCCTCTCATGTTAGCACGATCCTGGTTGTATTTTTAGGGACCAAACAGACGAGCCATGTGTTTTCCGGCTGAGTAGAATAGGACCACTGCAAGTCTTCCCGTAAATGTCGTAGAAGGCGACTTAGGAAACACAAGCTAAACAAAGCTTATAAACATCAACGAGACCTCTCCAACCTGTCTGGTCAGTGAGGATAGTGTAGGACAAATCTCACAGACCATGGATCAAGATAGACACAGCCTCTGTATGAATTTGCGTGTCGATTTGACGTCAAATTGACTTCATTTAGGATCGTCATTTTAGTCCGTGCATGTCAATTCATTAGATCGGACATTGAGCTCTCTCTCTACTGTAAAGTATCTAAATCTGCCGCTTTGAGCCGTATTAACTCGTCGAAAAACGTTGGAGGAAGTAATAAATTTTTGAGTTTCACTTCTAAGTATGGGAAAACCCCAAAATGTTTTTTTAAATATTTTTTGTGTAAAAGTCTTAATGCGGTTCACAGAATACATCTACTTACCAAGTTTCAACAGTATAGTTCTTATAGTTTCGGAAAAAGTGGCTGTGATATACGGACGGACAGACAGACAGACAGACATGACGAATCCATAAGGGTTCCGTTTTTGCCATTTGGCTACGGAACCCTAAAAAGCAGCGTAATTAAACGGAAAAAAATAAATCATCATCATCATCATTTCAGCCGCATAACGTCCACTGCTGGACATAGGCCTCTCCCAAGGTTTTCCAAAATGACCGATCTAGAGCGGCCTGCATCCAGCGCTTTCCAGCGACCTTGGTCAGGTCGTCTGACCACCTTGTGGGTGGGTGTCCTACGCTTCGCTTGCCAGTACGTGGTCGCCATTCGAGAACTTTTTTGCCCCATCGGCCATCGGTTCGTCGCGCTATGTGTCCCGCCCACTGCCACTTCAACGAGCTAATCCGCTGGGCTATGTCCGTGACTTTTGTTCTCCTACGAATTTCCTCATTTCTGATTCGATCACGTAGAGAAACACCAAGCATAGCCCTCTCCATAGCGCGTTGAGCTACCTTGAGCCTTCTTATGAGACCCATAGTAAGGGACCACGTTTCGGAGCCATGAGTCATCACTGGTAACACACATTGATTATAAACTTTCGTCTTAAGGCACTGAGGTATTTTGGACGAGAAGACACTGCGTAACTTCCCGAACGCTGCCCAGCCGAGTCGGATTCGTCGAAAGACCTCTTCCTCGAAGCTGGAACTTCCTGCCTGGATCGATTGACCCAGGTAGGTATACTGGTCTACAACTTCGAGGGTGGAGCTCCCAACAGAAACAGGTATGGGCACAAAAACAAAAAACAAAACAAAAAAATAAATATTTACTTACTATTGTAGTATTTTACCCGACTTGGCCACTCAATAGCAGAATAGCAATCAGCTTTGGTAAGTTGTTTTAATGATTAAATAACAACGTATTTTCCAGCACCGCAGAACTCATCTATTTATTTAAGTAATAGTTATTCTCTTTGATCTAAGTTAATTTGTGAACTTCCGGCATCAGTATTTCATGCAAACTATTACAAGCGCCCACTTACTACTGTAGTCCCTTATCCGACACTAATACAGTAAATACATGATCGCTGAAGGTTACTGTCTTCTCGACACGTGTTTCATCTCTACAGAAGGCCGCCTCTATCGTTAATCCGACTACGGCAAAGTCAAAAGGAGAGTTATGTCTTTTGCCGCTTTGTATATATATATATATATATATATATATATATATATATATATATATATATATATATATATGTTCATCTGTACCCACGTATCGTCAATGATATCCATGATACCCTGACAAAAGAGAATCGTTTAAAGCGTCTCGGCTTTCCGCTGGTTATAGGCTATATGACGTCACAGTACATTAAATATGGCGTCCTCTATTAGGCCATTAAGTAATTAATGAACGAAAATTAAAATAAATAGAATCATATCGAGTAGAGTATCAAATGAAAGGGATTAATTAGCACATTTAAAAATATATATATATGATTAGCTGTTGCTTCCTGCTGTGCGTTGCATTCACTGGATAAATGTACTTTTCAGCAAGAATTTTCCCGTAGTACGGTTTTAGTTTTTAAAACTGTATTTTATATTCACTTCTTTAAAAATATTTACGTATTTTTTAAATTATTAAGCAAACTTCATTTAAAAATACCTACCTTCTTTTCTAAAAAGAAGGTAGGTATTTTTAAATGAAGTTTGCTGTTGCTGTCGCAAAGCAGCCTCTTGAAAGGTATTTACATGAAAAACGAAAGCCATGCAAATCATGACTTTAACCTAGCTACAAATAAAAACAGGATTCTGTATCTGCAACCGTTCATAATGAATATTATGTCTACTAGCTACACATCGGCAACATACTGATTACTTTAACTGCTCGTTAACTGTCCAGTAACCGTTTTATATCGCAGTTAACTGTATTTTTGAAGCAGATTAGCTTGGCCGTTTGATCGTCTTCCGTATTTCATATTTGGGTTTGATTTAGGAGAATTACTATAACTATTGTGTAACATTCGTATCTACTACACAGAGTTTTGTTTGTTATATTGTAGTAAGAAAATCCAGGTGATTTTGAACCTCTGAGCTATATTCAAGCAAAGTACTTACTCTAAAAATACATATTCTGTCATGTTTTTTTTTTTAGTTAACCCATTTTGTCCCACTGCTGGGCAATATGAATCTTGTTTAATAATAAAAACCGGGAAAGTGTGAGTAAGGCTACCTCCGTACAATGTTTTAAAAAGCTGAAAAAATACGTTTCTTGTATGACGAGCCCCTTTAATTTATTGTTGTCGTTATAGCGGCCACAGTATCGGTGAAAATTTCAAGTGTCTAGCTATACGGCTCAAGAGGTAGGGCCCTGTGATACACGAACAGACAGCGGAGTCTCAGCAATAGGGTCTCGTTTGCACCCTTTGGGTACGGAACCCTAAAAACCAAAGATATCAGCCGACAAATTCATACCAAAAATCTCCGATTTTAATGTCACCACCCGCTCGTCAAAGTCAAAGTTAAAATCATTTTTTTTTATCTTTGATGGTTGTATCACTTGATATAACTGTAATTTTTAGGGTTCCGTACCCAAAGGGTGCAAACGGGACCCTATTACTGAGACTCCGCTGTCTGTCCGTCTGTCCGTCTGTCTGTCCGTCAGTCTGTTCCTCTATCACAGGGCTCTATCTCTTGAACCGTAATAGCTAGACACTTGAAATTTTCACCGATTATGTATTATTGTGGCCGCTATAACAACAAATACTAAAAATAAGATAAAGTTAAAAATTGAGGGGGGTCGTCATACAAGAAACGTGTTTCTTCAGGAGGTACGGAACCCTTCACGTAAGAGTCGGACTCGCACTTGCCCATTTATTCTTTTTCTTGATTGATTTCATGAAAATTGTTGACTTCAGATCATTTACTTACAGCTAAGTTTAGTGCGTTAGTGATCGTACACTTTATGAAGTGTCTGCGTAAGTAGTTTCAAAGTGCGTGGGCGACTAAAACCCGGAAGTTTCGTGTAATACATATGTATTACACGAAACTTCCGGGCTTCCGAAATCCGATGTTTAGGTATAATCAAATGAACTCGCATCATCATGTTTTGGTGTTTTATATAACTAGTAGTTTGCCTCAAACCGTGATCTCACGAACCCCATATATTGGCAACCTCTTAACCGATTTGGCTCATGTTCGAACTTAAAAGTTCTATTGGCTATTTCTACACGGCAAATTTCATGAAGTTTTGATTGAAAACTACTCGTGTTATCGTAGAACAAACATTGTTCTCCCCTTGCCATTTGCCTATACGGGGTCGGCCCCTTCACGCCATTTTTGGCGGTTTTGCGCCATTTCTGGGCTTATACCCAACGTCCTCATGTCATTGGAGATTGTTCGACTTCAGGTAGTAGGTGGGCGTGCGCTTTCTCTCTTTCCCTCCATATTAAAGAAAAGTTAGGCAAATCGGATTTTGTATGGGAGGTTGTAATATTTCTATTGACTTTCAATATTTTTTGTTGAAAGTAGTAAAACTTTTCACGACTTTTAATTTTTTTTTTAGAAATAGTTAAGTACTATGGACTGTACTTGTTCCTAAAATTGGGCTGGTGTTCAAACAGTCAACAGTCACGCTGTATAATCTTCTATTGAAAATATTAAAACTCATTGATTTCGTAGGAAAAGTTTTTATTTTTTGACGATTTCAGTTCACTCGCTTCTACAAAAGGTACTTTTTGTGCGTAAGATCATTTACACTCTATTTATCAAAGTAAATGGTCGAAATTATCAAGTTATATGAAATTAATTTGAAGGGCGAGTCGGGCGGAAATGCTTTGTTCCAGTTTGTTAGCGTGCCGTCGTGTGCGATGACCTGATAAGTTGTCTTGGTAAAGTCTTCCTCAGACGATAAATTTAATGCAAAAGTTATCCAGAAACTAGGGTATGACCATCGACTTCTTAAGTTGTTTCTCAATTACTGAGGGCTGTGAACTTAATCATTTATGCTTACTTACAAGTAAATTATTAACTTTATTTTATCTTTTAGGTAAGAAGTAAGATAGCGGCCGTATTAAGTATAGACAGAGGAATTGGGCGCGCAAAATATTTGAAAAAATATTAGGTACAGAACAAACAGGTTATATGATATTGCATTATTAGCGGATAATCTCTTTGAAGAGGCAGTAGGCGGGGCATGCACGCACATAGCACGAAGAACCGAGGGAGCAGAAGGGTTCTCGAATAGCGGCCTCGTACCGGTAAGCGCAGAGTAGGACACTACCTGCTTGGTGGTCAGACGAACTGAGTAAGGTTGCAGGAAGACGCTGGATGCAGGCCGCTTCAGATCGGTCGTTTTGGAAATTCTTGGGGGAGTTCTATGTCCAGCAGTGGACTTTCTGTAGCTGATATGATGATGATGATATTGCATTGAAACCAAACAAATTTCGGCTTAAACAGTTGCCAGCAAGTGGGTGAAAATGGCTTGCAAATATGGAACTAACTACTATATGTAAATACATACAAAAATATGAACGTTGCAAAAAACTTTCGACGTTCGAGCGCGCTCGTCGCCGCGTTCAGACCGTTAGCCCTAGTCCACGGACACGTGGCGAGATAGGAGGCGCGACACGCGATTCGACAAGCGACGCGACACGCGGAGCGACACCTGACGCGGCGTCCTTATTTGTCAGATAATTCTCGACCTTATTGTTGCCGAGCAACACCCATTTTAGCCTGATTTCGTGCAGCATTTTTTCGCGCACGCACCGTGTACCGCGTCGCCTGTCGTGCCGAGTGTCGTGCCGCGTGTCCGTGGACGCGCACAGAGTGTACCAGACGAGCGACAGTATATCCGCGTCCGCGACCTGTCAACGGCCGTCGCCGAACATCGCGCCACCGTCGCAGATAGGTGTCGCGTCTAGAGCCCTTACTCCATAAAATACCATAATGTCGTGCTGCTTTTAGAGTAGATTTCCAGTGCTCCGCGTACGCCCTGATGATGGCCGGCGGATGATGGTCTGCAAACGAACTTAAAACCTGGTTGGTTTGAGCTATACAGGGTGACTTTTTAACCACTAGCCAAATTTTTGGACAAAGTACAGTCCATGATACTGAAGTACTTTCTATAAAAAATCGATAAAACATTTCGTCCTCCCATACAAAATCCATTTAGGTAAACGCTGATATTTTGTCTGCAAACGCATAGTTGATTGTTTTAATAGAAGTAGTTCAGTATCATGGACTGAACTTTTCGAAAATCAGAAAATTTTGCTGATAGTTAAGGCCATACCTAAATTTTCCGGGGTCCAGTGCTGCCCCCATTTAAAATAAATCGTTTAAAAGAAAACGGAGACATTATTTAAAATTTTGCTACTATCAAATCCTAAATAACACTTCAAAGTATTTTATAAACTACTGTTTACAGTTTATAATGAGAACGTTAAGCTTTACTACGCACATTTGCCAAAAGTGGTCGTTTTTCGCAAATGTGCGTAGTAAAGCTTAACGTTCTCACTTTAAACTGTAAACAGTAGTTCATAAAATACTTTGAAGGGTTATCTAGGATTTGATAGTAGCAAAATTTAAAATAATGTCTCCGTTTTCCTTGAAATGATTTATTTTAAATGGGGGCAGCACTGGAACCCGGAAAATTTAGGTACGGCCTTAATAAGTTATTTGAATAAAAAAATTATCCATATTGAAAATAATTTCCGAGCATTGTAATGCTATTAATAATAATAATTATAAATTTTATCGTTTATCTTTTTAGGGTTCCGTAGCCAAATGGCAAAAAACGGAACCCTTATGGATTCGTCGTGTCTGTCTGTCTGTCCGTCCGTATGTCACAGCAACTTTTTTCCGAAACTATAAGAACCATACTGTTGAAACTTGGTAAGTTGATGTATTCTGTGAACCGCATTAAGATTTTTACACAAAAATAGGAAAAAAAGCAATAAATTTTAGGGGTTCCCCATACTTAGAACTGAAACTCAAAATTTTTTTTTCATCAAACCCATACTTGTATCTATGGATAGGTCTTCAAAAATGATATTGAGGTATCTAATTTTTTTTTTTTCTAAACTGAATAGTTTGCGCGAGAGACACTTTCAAAGTGGTAAAATGTGTGTCCCCCCCCTGTAACTTCTAAAAAAGAGAATGATAAAACTAAAAAAATATATGATGTACGTTACCATGCAAACTTCCACCGAAAATTGGTTTGAACGAGATCTAGTAAGTAGTTTATTTTTAATACGTCATAAACCAAAGTTACAACGAACTACAAGAACTTTTATATTATGTTATTTGCCGCTACGGAACCCTTAATGGGCGAGTCCGACTTGCACTTGGCCGCTTTTTTTATTTTATACGAGTACCTACCAAAAGAATTCGAATAATTTTTGCATTTTCATTCCTTTTGTCCCGATCGCGTAGTGCGAATTATTCTCGTAACATAAAACGTGTTCCACATAGTCTTCTTTTTTATTCTTTGAAATAACTATTTCTGGTTGAACAATGTCCTACAAGCCTTTTCAATTTCGAGGTCACCTCACCGGTCATTTCAATATTCCGGTATACGTTGACATACCAACCTATATTTCCTATTTCCTTCGCTCCAATTGCAATAACAAAACATTTTTATATTTCCTTTAGTACCTACTGCATCTTGAATGCCTAAAAAATATTGTATGGCTTTCCTGCACTAAGGAGATACTTACATACATGAATTTTTCAGGGCCCAGTGCTGCCCCCATGTGAAAAAGGAAACGGAGATTTTTTAAAATTTTGTCTTTATAAAGCCATAGATAACCCTTCAAACTATTTTATGAACTACTGTTTACAGTTTAAGGCCGTACCTAATTTTTCCGGGGTCCAGTGCTGCCCCCATTTTAAATAAATCATTTAAAAGAAAACGGAGACATTATTTAAAATTTTGCAACTACCAAGTCCTAGATAACCCTTCAAAGTATTCTATGAACTACTGTTTACAATTTAAAGTGAGAACGTTAAGCTTTACTACGCACAATTGCGAAAAACGGCCACTTTTGGCTAATGTGCGTAGTAAAGCTTAACGTTCTCATTATAAACTGTAAACAGTAGTTCATAAAATACTTTAAAGGGTTATCTAGGACTTGGTAGTTGCAAAATTTTAAATAATGTCTCCGTTTTCTTTGAAATGATTTATTTTAAATGGGGGCAGCACTGGACCCCGGAAAATTCAAGTACGGCCTTAAAGTGAGAACGTTAAGCTTTTCTTAGCAGTTTTGCCAAAAGTGGCCGTTTTCCGCAAAAAGTGGGATAAGTGATAGGTGACGCAAGCATATGGCGTGATATAGAAATATCAAATAGTGGAGAGATTTGGCATACGGGGTTAAACACGTGATAGCTTAGTGGTTAGAGCATGGTCGTATAGACCAAAGATCACGGGTTCAAGTGACTGCCTCCGCGGTCCAGTGGTCAAGGCGTTTGCTATGTGATCCGGAGGTCATGGGTTCAAATCCCATTGAGAAGCATACTTTGTAAAAAGTTGTTTCCAGTCTGTTTAGGATATTGCAGGCTTGAATCACCTGATTATCCGAAAAGAAAGATGATTCCGTGCTTCGGAAGGCACGTAAAGCCGTTGGTCCCGAACGCCATCTAGCGTTTGTACCTATCCTAGGATTGGTTTTGGTCTACCCTTTGGGTTGCGGAGGTCAGACGGTAATCGCTCTGTGTAAAAACCAGTAACCTCGTCAAATCGCCTAAGTTAGGGCTCGTACATAAAACTGCGGTGCGACGTCGCACCGCAAAAACCTGCGAGCTCGCACGACGCATCACAAGAACTTGCGAATTGATTCGCATCGCAAATTCTTGCGATATTACGTCACACTTGGTGACTCCCTTTTATTCCGCTCTGGAACAGCGTCACAAACTATACAGGGTTACTGGTAGCTAACGCATAACCTTTTTGGTGCAAGTTCAGTTCGTGATACTGAACTACTTTCCATAAAAACTGTGGGCGCAGATAGCTAAGATTACGTTTTTTGTACCAAGAGATTTTGTGGCTACGCTCTTGGTACGAGTCCGGCAATCTCACCGGCAACAAACAAACACACAAACAACCTACGCAGTCTGCTACCACCCTGTATATAGGTACAGGGACCTATTTTAACCTAATTATGAGTTGAATTGAATTATAACTAACTAAATACCTAACTAATCTAACTAATAAAAAACTAAGACTCACCGCTTCCATGCAGTCTTCAGGCAGCCTCGCCTGGCCTTCGCGTCGATCCTGCGGTCCTCCTCAGGGGTGGCGACGGCCTCAGGTCTCTTCATGGATCCCCAGTCAGTGGTGCGGAGAGTTGGGTCCCTACAATAACCTAACCCCATGAGCTCATGTACTTGCCCCAAGATGAATACGTCGTATTTATTATCCCACTTCTCCAACACAATAATTTTCTTGTTCTTCTTTGGACACTTCACGATTATTCACATACAGTATCACAAACTAATAATTTTCACAGCCGCATGGCACGCGGTTCACACCCGACACAAATCAATGTTCTTTACGTAATACAAACAATTTCGGCTCCCCGCCGTTCCAAATGAATTGGCCACCAAACAATTACCGACAATTCTCAACGAAACTTTCGATTTTATATATCAAAATTACAAACTTAATGCTGCCAAAGCACGAGAGGATGCCACACCCGGTTTCACAAAAGGCAAGTCCATTATAATGGCCTCGCCCGCAACTTGACATAAAGACAATGATTATTTTTCTGGTCGGGCAAAGACAATCCGCGCACGGGAAATCGATGAATCGATAATCTTGCCCGTGTTTGTGGAGATCACACGCAGATGGCGCTAGTCTCCTAACAAAGCACTTTTATTCAAAACATCCCCCCGTCCCGGTCTGAGAAGCAGACCGCTAGCTTACTCTACGGGGAGGCGAGAGAGAGAGGATACGGCTCTCCGAAGAACCGAACCCTCGACCAACACCTCAGCCACACGCGGAGTTCCGTCTCCGCCAAAAATCAAACGCAAAATGCGCCCTCGGCGCCAAAGTAATGATGGCAGATTTGCCTCTTTTAACAATATCAAATCCCCCTCCCTGGGTGGCTCAGTCCTGTCTGTCCATTTCACTCTTTGTTGCAACAAATGCAAATATTCAAGAGACCAGCGAGCGCAAAAGTTCTGGCTCATTTGCTGTAACATTTGAAAACGTGACAACCGCGATGTACGTTCATCCCTCCACGAGTATTCGGGTAGGGCATTCAAAGGCCCTCCCACCAAAAAATGACCAGGAGTGAGGACTTCCAAGTCATTTGGGTCCTGAGATAATGGACAGAGAGGACGAGAGTTGAGGACCGCCTCAACTTTACAAAATACTGTGGCCAGCTCTTCAAACGTTAGAGCTGTTTCCCCTAAAGTGCGGCGGAGGTGGGTCTTTGCCGATTTCACAGCGGCTTCAAAAATCCCTCCCCAATGAGGGCAATTTGGGGGGCTGAACCTCCATGTTACCCCCCTTTGGGCAGCAATTTGACTTAAACTATTACAATTCTTATCAATAAATTCACAAACATCCTTAATATAATTTACAGTGCCCTTGTAATTTGTGCCATTGTCGGAGCGAATGAGTGAAGGTAGACCTCTACGCGACACGAAACGATCTAACGCAGCGACGAAGGCTTCCGTAGTCAAAGCTGACACCACCTCCAAGTGGACAGCCTTGGTAGCCAAACAAACAAATACAATTAATAAAACAAATAAAAGATGCATCGAAACAAAACACTTTTCACTGCTCTTCGGGCTGACAAAATCTAAAATTCCCGCTGCAAAATAGCCAGCAACGCACTGCATCCTGCATGAGCGTTCCGAATGTGTCGATCAGACACCAAAAGTTGCACCAAGGGTCCGCCCTTGGGCAATAACAAAGGATAGCGACTCCCAAACGGAAGGTCCGCCTTCCGGAGCCGGCCACCAACCCGAAGAAGCCCATCTGAGTCGATGAAAGGGTTCAAACGAGCGACCGCGCCCTTCAACCTAGCGCGTCCCTCGCGCAAAATACGAAACCCCGTTCGAAGTGGGTGCTGACCCATCAAAGACAGTTCTCAATTTGCCTGTCGATGCCTTCACAACAGCATGGTGTGGCAGAAAGTAATGCTCAGTTGAGCTCCAATCAACTCGAGCTGGAGACATGTGACCCAAGTCCTCGTACTCGCGCATAAATTCTATATATTTATCACGAAGTACGGGATCACGCTGCATGCGTCGTTCCATGGACAGCAGTCGTTTCTCCGCAAACATCCTACTATGCCCTAGGCTAGGACGAGAAGCAACAAAGGGTAACCTAGTTACCAACCGACCGGAAGACAATCTTTCCGTATTGGCCTGATAAAAGGCCTCACATTCTGCGTGGTCCGGATCCATCCTTGAGACCATAGGTGGCTCCTCCACCTCCCAAAACCTTTGCATGGTTTTGGCCAAAGACGCATTCGCAAGAACTGTCGGCTCCTCCATGGAGTCATGTTCAAAGACAGGGCCCATCAGGGCGTAACCAAAAATTGTAGACACTGCCACCAGTGAAGAAGAACCCAGAGCCTTCTGGGTGCCCAATAAAATCCAACCCAATACGTCCGAACCCAGGAGCAAGTCTACTGGGGCGGGGTGAAGAACAAATGGGTCAGCCAATTCCAGGCCTGACACCATAGGCAACGCGTCTGGCGGTATGTCTGTGGTGGGCTGCCAACCCGCAATGGTATCCATTACCAGAGCTGAAGTCGTGATCCTCAATGTCGAGGATTTCAGCGACGAAAAGGTGACAAGTGTCTGTCCCGTCAAACACTTCACTTTTATACCACCAACTCCAAGAAGTGGCACAGGCGAGTCCTCCACGGCTAAGCCTAATGTATGTGCCACTCGAGTGGTAACCAAACTTTTCTGAGCCCCCGAATCTAACATGGCTCGTATAGTAACCGCCTCCCCCCCATGTCCCCATACGCGAACCACCGCGGTGGGGAGCAGAACCGTCCGCGGTTCTGTCCTACTGAGGGAGCAAGCTAGTTATGGGCTCCCCACTCTCTCCCAACCTGGGGGGTACACTTCTCCAACACAATAATTTTCTTGTTCTTCTTTGGGCACTTCACGATTATTCACATACAGTATCACAAACTAATAATTTTCACAGCCGCATGGCACGCGGTTCACACCCGACACAAATCAATGTTCTTTACGTAATACAAACAATTTCGGCTCCCCGCCGTTCCAAATGAATTGGCCACCAAACAATTACCGACAATTCTCCACGAAACTTTCGATTTTATATATCAAAATTACAAACTTAATGCTGCCAAAGCACGAGAGGATGCCACACCCGGTTTCACAAAAGGCAAGTCCATTATAATGGCCTCGCCCGCAACTTGACATAAAGACAATGATTATTTTTCTGGTTGGGCAAAGACAATTCGCGCACGGGAAATCGATGAATCGATAATCTTGCCCGTGTTTGTGGAGATCACACGCAGATGGCGCTAGTCTCCTAACAAAGCACTTTTATTCAAAACAAAAACCAATATCGAAAAGCGAAAGAAAGCCATTGACAAAATGATATTTTCTGCGTAACACAATATTACTTATACTGCTTTATATTTTAATATTACATAAACTGCTTCATATTTTAGATGAAAATAGTTCCCACCGGGATTGATAATAGTTATAAATGGATGAACCCAAAATCTTCTTTGTTTCTTTTTCCGCAATAACAAAATGCACACTTCTTTTTATGATCCATGTCAGGACTTAGTTTTCAAAAGACGTTCAGTACGGTTGACGGTCGTCGAAGGAATGGTCACCCTGGGAGACGTCGTGTCGCAATTTTCTGCGTTGCGAATTCGCATCGCGTCGCATCGCGTCGCATCGCAGTTTTGTGTTCAAACCCTTAGGTAGTGGACCCCGGGCTATGAACCTTAACCGCTGACTATGCAACCGGGAATACGCTTGGATGATGATGATGATCACGGGTTCAAGTCCCGCTCACGTGGTGTTTTTCCACCATTTCTTATTTCATTAATAAATATGAGAAATAATCTTTTCGGTACAAACATACTGATCACTTCTTTATACCATACGGGGTAGACAGAGCCTCAAGCCAGGCCAAAGGCCAGTTTCAGCGTGATTCAGGGCGTCCAGGTAGAAAAGGCAATCAAAATAGTTACGGGTTGCTAGCCGATTTCCTATTCATATGATTTCCCGATGTTTTCTCCCATTCTCTCGATCTTTACGATCTGTGTAGCAAGAGAAACAGTACCTACCATTTTACATTTCTTTCTTCTCATATAAACAAGATACATGATATAGATTGGGGTATGGAGCATTAAGGCAATTGGAAGAAGTTCGTATTTCATTACCCGACTGCGGCGAAGCCAAAAGGATGATGGATGAGAAAGAAAGGAAAGATGGACAATAATTAAAAATGAGACGGTAAGGTCAGCGCCCCTCCTCGTACTGACCTATGAGAAGCTTCATTGTGACACACATCACAGCTTAAACTAACTCTCTAGCCCGCTCTAACACGATCTAATGGAAGCCAAACAAAGGGCTACCTATAGATGTGAAGAATTTCTGGGCCGATACAATATAAATAACAATTATTGCCATTGACACAATAATAATAAGAAGTTATCCTGTACCTACAGGGCTTACCGTCCAGGTGAAGTAGACTGTCATAATAACGAATCGTTCATGTGATCCGCATTCCTTAAAATAATCGTAATTCAATGAGTCATGGCCAAGCCTTGCAGCCTTGCAATCCCGAGTGTTCTCGAGTAGTGCACCGTACGGCTGCCCGAACAAGACTGACGTATTATCGACCGTGCGCCTCTCTTAAACGCCGTTCAAAACAAGTTAGTAGTGGGGTTTATGACACACAGCTGTTGTTTACTGGTTTCGCTATGGAAAATACGCATGTGGAGCATTATGTCACGCGATTATAAATAAATAAATATTTAGGGACAAATCACACTGATTAAGCTAGCCCCAAAGTAAGTTTTTTAAACTTGTGTTATGGGATACTAACTTAACGATACTATATTTTATGACAAATACATATACAGATAATCATCCAAGACCCAGGACAATTTGAAAAAGGCCGTTTTCTAACTTGCCCTGGCTGGGGATCGAACCCAGAACCTCCGGATTAGCGGTGTACCTATACTACGAACCATTACGCCACAGAGGTCGTCAAATGATTACTCCGTCATATGCAATATCTTTGATATGACAAAATACTGTCAAAATCTGACATGTCATTACAAAAGGGTAAGGGGACTCCTAAACTTAATGGTAATCCTGTCAGTTAAGAATCCATTAATGCTTAGCCTCTGAGCCCTTCAAGACTAATCTTCAAGACAACTGCCGTATCATCCATTGTCCAGGAAAGCCGTCCTAAAGTTGATAAAGGATTAGTTGTCGCACTAAGATCTTATTTAACGACATCAGGCTTAGAAGGGTTAACTGGATAAACAGCTTCAACTTCAACAAAAAAATAAAGTGAAATATTCGTAGTCGTAAATCGAGGGAATGGGCGACGGAATCATATCAATAGGCGATGCCGTTAGCAACCTATCACTATTATGATTTCCTTTTTCCACCTTCATGCCCACCATCGCGCTAAAAGTGGCCTAGGCCTTACCGCCCTAGGGTCTGTCTGCCCCGTTAGGGATAAAGACGTGATAGATAGCTAGTTAGCGAACGAAATAAATAAAAATAAATAAACATGGTGATATCCAATTATGTCTCTAAATCTGGTCCAATCTCTCCCAACTCCAATAAATTAAGCAGCGATAAGGACGGGAACTTCCCGAATTAATGCAATTGTTTTCCGAGCTCTATCAGCTCAGATAGTTGGATAACTTGTACCGCTGTTATGCATTCTTGATCAGTCTTCAAGTTGCTCATGTTTAATGTACTAACCAGATATATACCAGTATTTATTTAGATTTTCAGATTCAAAAAGACCTAATACTTATAGAAATATTTTATTTTTACTTGATTTTCAAAATCATTTACTTGCAAGTAAGGTACACTTTCTGGTTATTACACCAATTTTTATAAAGTGCCTCATTTAGATTCCATGGTGCCAATAAACCACCTAAAACACAATATTATCAATTGAGAGCCATAAAAATGCTTAATGCGTTGATCTTTCTTTGCTTTCTGCATGCAACGGTTGAGTTGCAAAAATCTGATTACCTACGCTTCAAAGTTCTCGATTCGCCTCCTCCTTCATTGTGCGAACCGCTAAGGTGTGGAATTCCCTCCCTGCGTCGATGTTTCCCCATACATATGATTTAGGGATTTTCAAGGCAAAAGTGAATAGGCATTTTTTGAGTCTGCGTGTTACACCTTAGACCTCATCTTAGCTTCCCATCAGGCTATATAGGGGTCATCATCATCATCATCATCATCATTTCAGCCGCATAACGTCCACTTCTGGACATAGGCCTCTCCCAGGGATTTAAAAAATGACCGATCTAGAGTGGCCGGCGTCCAGCGCTTTCCAGCGACCTTAGTCAGATCGTCTAACCACCTTGTGGGTGGGTGTCCAACGCTTCGCTTGCCAGTACGTGGTCGGCATTCGAAAACCTTTCTGCCCCATCGGCCATCGGTTCGTCACGCTATGTGTCCCGCCCACTGCCACTTCAACGAGCTAATCCTCTGGGCTATATCAGTGGCTTTTGTTCTCCTACGAATTTCCTAATTTCTGATTCGATCACGTAGAGAAACACCAAGCATAGCCCTCTCCATAGCGCGTTGAGCGACCTTGAGCCTTCTTATGAGACCCATAGTAAGGGACCACGTTTCAGAGCCATAAGTCATCACTGGTAACACACATAGATAGAGGTCAAACGCACTCAATGCTCTAATAAATCAAAAAAGTATGAATATTATCAGTCCTCTTGTCCTCCATGATACATATTAAAAATATGATAGATATTATATCATAAGCATAAGAGACATTTATTTCGAAGCAAATTGTATCTACGAGCAATAACCTATCATATCCAATCATGTCGCTATATCTGGTACAATCTCTCTCAAAGCCAACTCCAACAAATTAAGCAGCGATAAGGACGGGAACTTTCTGAATTAAGCCAATTGTTTTCTAAGCTCATTTTACTGGGATTGTTGGACAACTTGTTCCGCTGTTTTACATATTTGATCTGTTTTCAAGTTACTCTTGTTTGAGGCCGATAGGAATTGAGAGTAGGTAGGAGTAATCTTTTTAACAGGTTCCCTGTCCCATGTATCTTTTATGAACAAAACAATTGTTTTACTATTGTTCTTTATTCATAGACATCGAATGGATCAAGTAAAAAGATATACGAGCGATCACGATTACTAAACATATAAAGTTTAAAAAAAAAGTAAGTACATGCATTTATTGTGAGGTATAGGTACTTAGTAAGACAAATATAAGAAATAAGCCCAAACTCGCATTTCAGACCCACTGTACCCTTGGCCATACCCCTGGCAGTACGTTGGGTTCGAGGGGTTGCGTTGTTACAGGGTTCCTATAGCCACCTTCCGGCTCCATCATCAGATCACCTTCTTGTTATAATAATATTGCATTTTCATCTGATTTACATTAGCATCCAAAATTTCATTTTGATCGGAAACAGGCAAGTTGCTTAAATTTAACTTGCAAGATTTGACTTTTAAATATACTTAACCCTTTTACCGCGAGACTTGATATCAGTCAGTTGTCGTGCTACCAGCGCGAGGAATGGTGAATATCCATAGTTTTTGGTTGGATAAATCCGACGCTCGCTAAATGGGCACGAAATTGTTTGTCGGATTTATCCATTGACATGAATATATAGACTCGGCGTCTTCAAACACGGCCATGTTCTTTTTGGTAATATAGACTAAACACGAGAGTAGTACAGAAAGGTCAATACATTTTTACGTACCTACGAGTACGTGGTTCAAATATGGCTGTATCAAATAAGTAAGTATGGCTCGATGTACGGATGGGTGTATGGATGGTTGTATGGTTGTATAGATTTTTAGATTGTAGACCCACGACTAGCTTTCGCGGAAGGGGTGGCGGCTGGTGCATTCTTAATGTGTTTTTTCTTTAATTGTTTTTTTTTCCTTATCATATTTATAAAGGTAAAAATTAAACTGCACATATCTGTTTCTTTGGTAACCTTTTATTATTCTTACCTTATGTTTTTCACTAGAAGAAAGTGATTTCTTGTACTTGTATACCTTTTTGTTCTTTTTTCTTTGTTAGCTTTCTATGTATTTAATGTATTATATAATCATACACGTAGGTATTGGCACAGAATACATAAGAGTCAAACAGAATGGTATCTCACAGCGTCTCCCGCAAATTGGCGTCCCCACACCTCTCCCTCGTACTTTGTGAGCTTTGACAGCTCCAAACCAGGGTTTAATTACTAGCCGCACGCAATACGCGACGTGTGTTGTCTTGAGAACTGTCAACCAATAGTAACCATCATGGTGAGAAGGTGCGCGTATAATAATTGTTTATCCACCCAATACTCTAAAGAACGTATATTTCATACATTTCCAAATAATGAAAACAGGTAAGCAAAGCAGCAATATAATTTCACGTAATTACCCAGCAACCATCTTGATATATATACCCTTCTCGCTCTCTCGCATTGGCGGGAGATACACTCCTCTCTCACAGGTAATCACATACACGCAGATGCCAACTAGATTTCCGCGGGTTATAATGCTAAATACCATTGTTGACAATGACAACTTGACATGCTGTGCGTGTAAGCGTAATAAACATTTGTTTATTTTTATTGAATTTATTCATATAATTACCGTATAGTTTTGCGCCGAATATGCAAATTACTATATTACAATAGTGAATTAGTGAAATTAGTGCGTTACATTATAAATGACCCAATAATAATCAGTAAAGTGAACTAATGGTGAAATTGACAATGGACATTATGAAAAATATTTGTGAAGTGATATTATGTAGCTGTTTCCGACTTTTCTGTAACATTACAACAATACATATAAAACAGAATATTTTTTACGTCATAGTTTTCGCAAATCTTCCGGTATGGAAAAATATAATCGTCAATATGTTGAACTCGTTAGTAGGTAAGTATTAAAATAATTCTGCGGTGCGACCCTAAGTATAAAACTCACACATCGACGTGCGTACAGATAAATTGTTACGTTTATAGTAGTAGTAGGTATATATGTTACTCTGAATCAATGGAGAGTCATACCAGTGGTATTGGGTCTAAATTACATATGTTTATTTGGCAAGTTTATCTATAAGGTATTTGTGACTAAGTTGACAGTGTTTTCTTTAATGAATTGTCGAGTGTTTTATGCGCGTATTGCTAGCGAGTGACTAATGTGAGGTGAACAGTGATAGCATATGATGAACGGAACACAACTGTGGTATGTGGCGTCTTCTCTAGTACGTAAGTACATAGGTCTCGTTGGATTTATCCGACGTTCGCGGTTAAAGGGGCTTGTAAAAACGTAGCCGATAGCTGTTTGTACATGGTAAATGTACGAGAAATATAATTGTTGGGGGCTTTTATCGACGCAAAAAAATGTTTTTTTTTGGTCTGTTAATCTGTGCATTTGTGCGTGCTAATCTCAGAAATAACTTAACCGATGGGGTTTAATTAATGTATTGTGGTTAGCTTTGATATGGTGATGGTAGGCAAGAGGGTGGAAAAAAGAATCAAGATAGTGATGGGTTGCTAGCCGCATCATTTATTAACATGATACACATTTTTAGTCAATCCTCACCAGTGGACCACTGGAGAAAAAAGCCATTAAAACGGTAACCATAACCTATGGACGCTTGCAACATCAGAGGTATTATGAGTGGTCCTAGACGCCGAAAAAAAATACTAAAATTATTGGATCCGGCAACTAGGTCCGCGGTCCGAGTTAATTGCGGTCCCAGTTGCCACAAAGCGCGTAGCCGACTCTGAAGCATTAGTAATTTTATTGTACACGATCTTCGATTAAAGAATTCCAGCTAAAGTAATTCACTAACGCCTTTCAAGTCGCCGCTTGTAAGAAACTAAGAGAATCACATTAATAAGAAACAGTGACCACCAGCTGGTAACCTTCAGTAGAGAATAAATAGAGAGACCAACTGTGCTTATAAGAAATGGACTGTTTGCTTAGATTGGTGCGGCGCAAGGGAAGGGATTGAGCGACAAAAATATTGGCGTTTTTAAGAACAAACGTTTTTCGATATCTCCATCAAAAAGCCTTTACCAAAGATTGCTCTCAAAGTAATAACGTTCAAGAAAAAGGTGGTACTTTTAAAAAGGACGCGTGGTTCCTAGTCGTGTTGAGCCTAAATAGTTAAGTGACTAAACATTCCAAAGTTCTCAGTAAAATGGGATCACAGGGAACCTGTTAAGAAAATTAAAACAAAATTTCTGTTTTTTTTTGTAAGTAATGTTAATCCCATCGACTATACAACCGACTAGACGCCTAATGTTTTAATTTCTACAACCAAACAATTCAGACAAAACGTTGAGGGATGTGGGTCGGGGGAATGGTAAGAAATGCAGCGCTGATTGGTTAGTTCAAGGTCGGGGCGAGTACTAAATCATAACTAGTGATGGGAACATTTATATTATACTCATCGGATCGCATAAAACACCGAAGCATTTCTATGAATCATATTTAATAGAAATAAAACAATTATGTACGACAGGTTCCGCACGAACTTAGTTTCATAAAAGTTGATGCAAATTAAATAACAAATTGTGATCTGAAGAGAATCTGAGAATGAATAAAATAAAGTTATTATATTATACGTTTTAAAATTAAGTACAAATACTTTAAAGAATGATTCATTTCATAATTTTAAATGACTTTTCCCAAATAAAAAAAAATAGATTGTCATACAAATCGTAGTCACGTGATCTAGTAACTATGGTAATTGAAACCAGTTTTCTTGTTTCGTAGCCTTTATCCACATTTCTTTTATATTTGGATCTTTCGGATACCTAGGTAAAATTAAAACTGTGTTAAACACCTAGGTACAATAAAAACTTTGAATGCAGTTCTTGTGTTTGTTTGTATGTTTGCGTCAACAAGTTTGCAGAGCGTGCATACCAACAAACTTACATACAGCTGACTTTTTAAACAAGGTCCAAATTTTTGGAGCAAGTTCAGTCTATGATACTAAACTACTTTCTATAAAAAAAGTTATTTAAAATCGATAAAAATTTTTCGTCCTCCCATACAAATCAGCGCTCAGACAGACGGATTTTGTATGGGAAGACATACAGACATACAAGCATAATTCACGCGAGTGAAGCTGCGGTTTATGGCTAGTATACATGCAACACTCATTAATATATTTAACTATATAATATCATTGACATTCATAATTTTATAATTTATCATTGAGTAGTTACTCGTAAATAGTACAACACTACCTTACATGTGCCAATAGTTCAAGAACGGGACAGCAATGAAAAGAACGGGATGCATAGAAAAAAGACATCAACGCAACCTGCTTTCCTACAACTGAACATGCAAAAATAGAGTTTTGGCGGGAAGTCAAGGGGTTCGGTTGAGGTTTTCTTTAAATTATTTTGCAAATTGATTTTAGTGGACTTTATAATATGAAATTGATGTTGTTTGGTGTTATAAATGCTCATGCTCATGAACTTATGGTTGACTGGAAGAGAACGCTTTTAGCGTTAAGTCCGCCAATTGTACCATTTTTTTATTATGGAACAATAAAGTTTTTTTAATAAATAAAACAATATGTGACATAGTTAAAGTGGACAGTCATAGTACGGCTGTAGTTATATTTGTTTCGTGGACTGTGTGGGCGTGTTCGGGCGTCGTCCGCCACCCAATCGGCTATGAAAACCAGTAGACTCATATAGATTTGTCACCAGAAGCTCCCTGAAAGCAATCAAAGGCCTACACCAACCTTTGATTGTAACTTGTTAGGAAAAAAGAATTTCCCACGTTTTATTAACTTGTTCAAACACGTTTTTTAAACAAATTTATCCTACAAAATAAAATATCAAAAGTAGCTTAACTGTGGAATGTTATGCCATCTTTTTTGAAACTAGAGTTTTGCCTACATTTTCCGCACTACTTAACAGGACATTTTACATCAATAGTTTGTTTCAATTAAAAGTATTTTTTTTATAATAGCACGCGATGTGTACGGGTCACGGATGTGGTCGGTAAGAAGGATATCACGCTTGGCGTCTTACGTTAGACGTATTAGTCTAACGTGTTGTCTGAAACGTTCGCCCTGCATGCGGAGTCTAGTAGTTGTATCGTCGAAGGTTAATCCTAATCTTAATCCCAACTATCCTATCCTAACTAATATTATAAATGCAAAAGTGAGTTTGAATATTTGTTTGTTTGTTACCTTTTCACGCTTTATGTACTGAACCAATCTTCTTGAAAATTCGCATACACATAGTTAGGAGTACCGAGAAGGACATGGGGTACCTTTCATCCCGGAAAAATGTAATGTTCCCGTGTAATACGCGAGCGAAGTCGCGGGCAAAAGCTAGTAATTCATAATTTCATTTTAATTTGATTTTGATAAATAGTATTCAAATTTTTATAAATAATTACTTACTAAGTAGTTAATATTTCAACCTATATTTGCTAATAAACTTCTAAATATATTGAATTGAATAAATGTTACAAATAAATAAATAAATGAATAAAACGGGTGAGAGAAGCTTCGGGCGTCCGCCTATGCGATGGGTTGACGATATAATCAAAGTCGCGGGTCGCACCTGGATGCAGCACAGGACCGAGATGGGTGGCGTCGACGAAGATAGGCCTATGCTCAGCAGTGGGCGGAAGAAGGGCTGGGATGATGATGATGATGAATAAATGTTATGTCCACTGGAATTCACTATTCACTTTCAGTGTTTGTGAGACCAAATAAAACATGTGAAATCGCTTCCGCTCGTGATATGGATCACGCCGAAGCATTGTTTACATGCGCGACCCCAAGCACCGCAGGAATACATTACTCGAGTCGAGAACGGACGGTTTCAGTGTATTCACATTAAAATAATTATGTTTACGATAGGAAATAAGTTTTTGATTCTGAGCGCGTTAGATTTTCAAGCAAAAATGAACTCGGTGTCTTGATGATATGCACTCTCATCCTCCTCATCACTCTACCTTTATGGGCAAGTTTTCCAAGTCCAGGCTATCGGGCTATGCAATGCCCTTCCAGAGTCTATCAGAAGAGCTCCAGTCGTTTGGCCCTCTAACGAGCAGTGGTACCTACATAAATTTGTTTCTTCATCATTCCCAGTCCCAGTCATCCTGATATTCTAATCCTTAAGGTTGACTGGTAGAGAATGCATTAGCGTTTAGTTCACTTTTTGTACCATTGTACAATGGTTGGTCAATAAAGATTTTAATAAATAAATAAATATATTTATACGGCTAGTTAGTAAGCTTGGCTTTAGTTTTTTGACTGATTGGTATTTTTTATTACGTTATTTTTGTTTGTTCGCTCGTTCGCAAGCATTACATGTTATAATGTGTTAACATTGTATTATACTATAAGTATTTTGTAAATTGACAGACTTATGACAAAGTCCTTCTGGCGCGTAGGCGACCAATACTGTGTAAATGACTTTCTTTCGGCGTTTGTAGTCAGCAGTGGTCGTTGCGAAACGCTAGTATTGGCTTTCTTTAAAATATTAATTGACCTTATCAGCTGATAAGCAGCCGAGCTGAGCTGCCTACCCCGCAAAGACAAAGACGTGATCAATCCATATCTGATTTAATGTAGTAAGCTTACGGTGGCTATAAAATGTAATAGTTTCCTTTGAGTTAGTTGTTATGATGCTCTGTAAATTTGTAGTTCCCAAACTAACAAATTAGTTTTGTTGTTATGAGTAGTTTGTAGTACGTGAGCTGAACATGTATTAATTAAGTATAAATATCCCCTATTTGAGAACCATGTAGTTTTTGGCTGGTTCGGCTTCATCTTCACTTCGCAAGGTCTCGCATTCTTGGTTGATTTATTAACATAACCTAAGTAACTTTATAGAGAAGAAAAAAACAGAAAGCGCTGAAAGCGCGTTCCTGTCTTTAAAGCAAAGTTAAGGAAATTGACATGCTTTTGAATATGCCTAAATTGGTTAAGCTAATGTATTTATCAGCTATATACCTATATAAATATAAAAGAACAAGGGTGACTGATTCATCAACGCCCAGCCTAAACCATAAAAGCCATAAACGTGAAATTTGGACTGTAGTTTTATGTTATTACATAGTGCTCAGATAAGAAAGGTTTTTTCAAAATTCTACCCCTAACGGGGTAATTATCGGGGGTAAAGTTTGTTTAAAAAAAATAAAAATCTTTACTGATTAACTTGAAACATGCCATAAATTTTTCTTAACAAAAATAATAAAACACGTGTTTCAGCATTTTTTTAAATTCCATCTCTATGGGGGATACAATAATGATACAGCTGCTGTTATAAATTATACATTGTTAAAGTCATTCGAATCGACTGATGTGCAGTAAATCAGTAGATTCTGTGTTACAAACAGATGACACAGTAAATTTCCCGGTTGAATTTCTTAATTCTCTAAATCCAGCTAGTCGCCCTCTACATAATCTGGTACTTAAAATTGGCGCATCAGTGATGTTCCTAAGAAACCTTAAACCTCCGAAATTAAGCAATGGAACAAGACTACAAATGAAAGATTTCCATCAAGGGGAAACTGTTTTCATCGCTCACCATTGATACCCTCAGAGTATCTATTTGACTTTAAGAGATTGCACTTTCCCCTTAAAGTATGCTTCGAAATGACCATAAATAAAGCCCAAGGGCAGTAATTGAAACACACGAACAATTCTATGTGACATGTTCCAGAGTGAGTTCTGCTAATAGTCCTTAATGCATAATCCTTTGTCCCAATGCTACTACCGTGAATGTGGTTTATAAAGAGATTCTTCGGTAGTAGAAAATTAATTTAAAAATGTACATAGGTATCTTTTTTTCCACAATAACCTTTACGTGCCTTTACATAAAAGTTGTATCATATAATTACATAAAAGTAACCAGCTGGATTGAGAGAATTAAAAAACTATAAATAGAGGAAGGAAGATCGGTTTTATTTTGCTCGGTTATTGAAAATAGGATTCAGTAAAACCGAAATTTACGCGAACAAAAACGCGGGCTAACAGCTAGTATTATCTAAACAAACAAAACCTAGTACAGAAGACATCTGTGCTACCTAGTTCAGTACTATTAATTGGACGAGTTATCGAGGGTTTCCGTCTTCGGGGAGTAGTTTCAAGTAATAGGCTGTTTTTTCGTCCCTTTTGTTCGTAGGGCTGTTAGTTTACAAATTCAGTTTCGAAAAATATAAATTCTGATGTTCAAATGCCGTGCCAATCTATTGCGATCACACAAAGCCAAAGCTTTTTTGGCGCGTAGGCGACTAATACTGTGTAAATAAGATTCTTACGGCATTTCTTCTTAGCAGTGGTCGTTGCGAAACGCTTATAATGGTAATTTTTCTTTAAAACAAAAAATAATTGAAATATCAATAATATATAACTCGTAATGTATACTAAACCAGTCGTCAATGTGCACAATAAAACTGAAATTCACGCGGACAAAGTCGCGGACACCACCTATATGTAGCATTACCATGAGTTGCTATCGAAAACTTACATTACGTTACTACAGTACGAATAAACGCCGATCGAGTAGTTTTCGATACAACACTTACCATGAGTTGATTAAACGTTTACTATACTCGCTAACGTTAACTCGATTCATCGTGTAGTTAACTTTACGCGACGGAGTGACGTGCCTAACTTCAGAGCAAACAAAGCTCTCTTTCTAACTTTATTGAAAAGACAGAGCAAGGGCGAAATAAGCTTACCTTGTAAAAATATAGAAATAATCCTGCTAATTTAAAGCGTCATAGAAGAGTCTCTTTATGCAAAGTGTTGGTGAATCTTGTATTTGATTTGGTTATTTTGTTAATGTGAAAGGTAGTTCTTTTTTGTCGTACACAAGAAAGTTTTAAGCTTCGCTAGGAGTAATATTGTTCTGTGGTTTTAAGTGTTTGATCGGAAGATAACGTTCGTTTTTCTTGTTGGACAAACTATCTAATTATTCTTGTTTCTGCCCAAAATGCGTACTAGTCCTTTGCAATTCCAGGTATTGGTCAACTATATGCAAAAGTAAGTATCTTCAATTATAATAACGTTAATTTATTACCATACACTGAGTGATACAGTCACCCTGTTTATAATGAAATATTTGTTCGTTTTGTTTGTGGTACATTTCTCACTTATATGTTGAAGTGGATTTCTTAACATATTTCTCAAATCTGCTTGAAATTTTCCCTGTTCACGTCGTTTATCTTCGTATGCAGCGTTCGCTAACATATCCCATGCTTAATAATGTCTTGCCAACATTATTTAAATAAATAATGATAAAAATAATTTAATAAACAAGAATTCTAACAAGTTTTCACGCTCCAATTTGCTAGTGAAATAGATTACTACAGTCGTCACGGTATTTTTCGACAGCGTCTGTTAAATTTGTGACTCATGGTACCGATTTTCTCCAGCAACAGCTCCAAAACGTCAAGACGCTCGCTACTCGCTAGCTACTCTTCGATAGAGAATTTATCGTTACTCATACTACCGATCTTCACCTTTATGAGTGACCGCCAGGGGCGCTGTACTATTCTCCATACAAATGTTTACGCAGTCGCTAGCGAGTACGGTCACTGTAAACACATGGTAATGCTACTGGTCTATAAATATAACACGTCATGTACACTACACTAAACTTATTGACGTGTGAAATTGCTTATACTGTAAAAATATTTGACTTTGATTCATGATTCTACTCGTAATTCATCGTCGACAGCCCTACTATTGTTGCCCCCGAATAAATCTGTACACAAGGTACAACATCTCACAAAGGAAAGAACAAAGGTTCATTTATCTTCTCAATTCGTACTACAACTATGGTTCATTAAATCGATTAAATTGTTGTTAAATATATTATATGTATGTAATTTTTTTTTCAATAGGTAGTTAATAACAAAGTGAAATATGAAAATACAAATAGGAACGACATTATCTTTATTCACCACTATGCTACAAAATGTGGACTTAATGCTAATGAGTTTTCTTTGCAAGTCATTTTAATTGGTTGCTATTAAGACTATTTACGTTTGCGACCATGCGATACTAATCTCATATTAAGATGCCACGTCAAACCTATTAGAATGAAATTGGCCTACAATGGATGTCTAGGTATCTAAACGAAAAGGTGCTGAGTTCCAACGTGAGCTGTATTTAACCATATGGTTTAATATAGCTCACCACGTTGATGAGTAGATATTTCTTTGAATTTCTTTTCTGAGTGAGACTTGTGAACGTAAATACTGGTTCTTATTCTGTGGTAATAGTTTCGATTCAAATCCGACTTATTCTTCTCCATTTCGCAAGTCTTCAGCATTCTTGGGTGACCATTAACATGCACAATCTTATTTGGAAAAGAGAAAGCCGATTAGCTCACCAGGGGCTCCGAAGCAGCACTCTTAGTTCTGCACTACATCTGTCTTTCTCCAGTGTCTGTTTTCTCATTACGTACGTGAAAACACAAAAGTGTGTGTGTATGTGTATGTATGAGGGTGTATGTGTGTATACTCGTATGTGATGTTTAAGTACATATATGTGTGTTTATGTTTTGTTTATATAATAAATATGTAATATTTTGCACGCCTCATAAGCGCATGAGGTAGTGCTCTACTCTCGCCTTACAAAAATCAAGTGATTTTTTTAACTAAATGTGTCTCTTTTTATTTTCTATCGCACTTGTACAATAATATTTACACATAAATGTCAAGGAAAAACACTAGTTTCAACACTTATGACATTTTTAAAAGACATTTTGCGTTTTAAATAAATAAAAACAATGTTTAATAAAATCATTTTGTGGACGTCCGTGTGTCTGTATGTATGGAAACTGGCGTGGTCACGATAACTCCCAAAAAACTTATCTGATCAAGTCATCACGGTCTAATTCAATGTAGTTTAGTTATAGCGAGCAGCAAAAAAATTCAAATCATCGCGCGTGAGCTCGCCATTTTGTTACAAACCAAAATCTTACTGTCAAAAACAAATCAGGGTCACAGAACTTGAGCTGCTCTTCGCGCACGCGTAGATCGCCGGGGTGTAGGCAAAGAGGTTTGCAATGGGTTCTCCTTCACAGTGCCCGCTATATCTTTCTCAGCGGGAAGTTAAAAATAATCTCCAGCCGACACATACTTTTCTTCGTTTTAAGTTAGCAATAAAACAATCAAAATCAATTTAATTGTAAAAAATAAGATTATGAGGCGTGCACTTTTGGATTTTCCAAACTATTTACTTATTTACTTATGTAATCTGTTTACAAATTCAATTGAGCCTCAGTTTCCTCATATGTTAGAGTTTTTATCCAATTTATTACTGAATTTTTACATTCATGTAAAGATTTAGAATAAATGTTTATTTTCTCGTTGATTTTATTGTATAATGTAGCAGATCGATACCTAAATTGTGTCTTAGCAAAATTAGTTTTAGTTACAGGGATTTCTCCTTTTTTTTTAATTGATTGGGATCATATGTTAGTGTTTTATGTGTCTTTAAGTAATTTGTAATATATATAATTATCGTACAGATAATAAATAGGTTACATAATTTATATAGTAGATCAGTTGGAAAAAGTTTACTTTTGAAGTAAATTATTTTTAGCAAGTGTCTTTGTGCCCGTTCCACTTCCAAAAAGCGGGTTTTAAGAGCACCTTCCCATATGGTTATACAATATGTTATTACTGATTGTACCAAGGCAATATAAATGTTGTTCAAAAGCGATTTATTGGGATTAGATACACATGAAGAGGGAGCAATGTGTTGTAGCGTTTTAAACAACCAAATAAATTTCCTTATTCTTGTACACATAAGCTCAATATGAGGATACCACGATAGGTTTTGGTCCACGAGGATCCCTAGATATTTTGTTTGGTTGACTTTGGGTATTGTAGGACAGTTGCATTCATGGTTAAAGTATTCACATTTATGTATTTTTAGATTAAATGTCGTGTCAGGTTGTGTATTGTTGTATATACTAAAACAGATGTGATTTGTTTTATCGACGTTTAGTGTTAGAAGATTTTTTTTCAAGCCAGTTAGTTACTTCGTACATGCCCTGTTCAGCGTTTTTTTTTGTTTCATACCATGATAAAGTATAATGTTATAGTTAAATTTCCGTACCTGCTTCTACCTTATAACTGAGTGAATATCCTTTCAATCTATCGCAAGCAATCATCTATCCATGCAGATCCCTGCATGGGATAAGTCCGCCTTTGTATGTTTGCTCTTTTTCGTATTATGTTGTCTATTTATACTTAATTTTTTTTGGTACAAGGAAGTCATTACAAACAAACAAACAAACTTATTTAACTAAACCTTTCAAATCTATTTTTTTTTAACATTTACATTGTACATTAGCATGTACAAGAAAATGCACAAAGTAAGGCCTTTTTCTGGCAGAATATTTATGTTATAATATCATGTTCTAATTAAAATAGTATGTGGGGTCTAGGGCAAAACAAGATCAGCGGTTCTCCGGCGGACGTCAGTAGGGGGAAAGGATGTGATCGGGGTCGCACAGTAGTCTCGACTAAATTACTGGCTAATTACTAAATTTTTTGTTAAATACAAAATATTTTTAGGGGTGATTCACTGATCACGTACATACATTAAGTGAATCACCCCTTAAAATATTTTATTGAAAAAAAAAGCGGTCAAGTGCGAGTCGGACTCTCCCATTCAGGGTTCCGTAGCAGCAAATAACATAATATAAAAGTTCTAAAGGTAAATTGCAGTTTAAGATTTATGACGTATTAAAAAAAAATACTTACGAGATCTCGTTCAAACCAATTTTCGGTGGAAGTTTGCATGGTAATTTACATCATATATTTTTTCGGCCATTTGGCTACGGAACCCTAAAAACAATCATATACAACTCGAAGTAGCCACATCACGTGATCTAGTTACTAAGGGAGGTGGTATATTTTTTTTCGTATTTCCATACACATTTATTGGGAAAAGTTGTTCAAAATGATAAGTGAATCACGCCTTAAAATATTTTGTACCTACTTAATGAAGACGAAACAGAGGGGCCGTTTTTGCATACAAACATAGTCCCCTGTTTCCTCCCTGGATAATGCCGGTAGAGTTATATTTTTTTTCTTGAATATCTATAGCCAATATGACCATGTCCCTATGTTTTCTTGTTTTTCATAAATTATTTATTAAAAGAGATATGAACGTTCAAAACCTAAAAAAATGGCCAGATTTTCCGCTGTGTTCAAATATCCAGAAAACAAATTTGACTAGATTAAAAAGTTAAAACATAGTAACACAGCTCAAGTCTTCGTTAATTCGTAATGAAAAAATACATTGGTTAACTTTTGGAGAAGAAATCAGGGGAAGAAATCAACGTCTCGTAACGTTGATTTTCTGTTTTTTTAAAAGGTGTTTTCAGTCCAAGCTGCAGTATGTCTCTATCGCACTTGCTCGGTTGTAGTTCGGGCACAGCGCGACAGCAATAGATTTTACAAATACCTATTTTTCATTTCTCTAGCCCTTGAGGTTTCCTCTTATGCTACTTAATAAGCTTGTATACTTTAACAAGGTTTAATGGCTGCCAAGTTTCGTCAAGCACTGAAAGCCGATACCGTGCGATCATGTCGCAGTGGACGTATACGTCACGCTTCACGACTCCAGACGTTCACTTGCGGTATACGATATATTGTCATCTATTTTTGATATTACTACCTACGTAAGTAGCTACCTACGTATGAACTTCACACGAGTTCACCTCTGACAAAGCAAAGCACGATCAATCATCAATTCAGTAAACAACGACAAAACGGTGCTCTTCGTGGAATTTCCGTAATGTGTCTAAAAGTAGAAGAGCTAAAATTAAATGTGTTGATAAAAATAACAAGTTTATTTAGCAGAACAATTTAAAAAAAAAACCCTAATTTGCAAACGTTCACCCCCAATAGCTTTGAACCGCTGAACCGGCATTAAGAGGGCTCCTGAGTTCAGTATCTAAATTTTGCTCCGACTTAGCACACAAAATTACTCTTGCCGAAGCGAGACAGCGAGCTGAGCTGACGCGAGCGGCGCGGCGGGTTAAGAGCCCGTATGACCCTAATACTTCCTAATAGTAGAGCGATCTTAAATATTATCAATAGTAACGAAATACTCACTTTGAAATAGAAATACAGCAAAGGTTAGGACTAACTATATACATTATATGTTTCATAAACACGATTGCTTAAAATTTTCTCAAATCAAATCAAATCAAATTCTTTATTTGCTTAATAAGAGTACAGTGTTGTCTTATAATTAAAAATATAGTCCTTCTTATTAACCCTTTCGGGTATAGCAAAATTTTTACATACATATTTATCTATTTTCTCCTAAAATTTTACAATTTATCAAATAAAAAATCCCTAATACTATAATAACACTTACCTGTCAAAGAGAGCTTAAATTTTTTCTTAAACAAAGTTAAATTAAAATCTTTATATTCTTTTGGTATTTTATTATATATCTTCGGTGCCATACATACTACACTGTCATGCAATAAAGCAGTTTTAGATGAATGCAGACACAAGTTATCACAATATATCTTACGTCGGTTTCTTATTACTACATCGGATAAACTAGGAAACAAATGAGAATTAGTTTTCACAAATATTGCTACTTCCAGTATATATAGTGACGGGAGTGTTAGAATATTATGTTTTTTAAATAGTGGCACAATATCTCGATAGAAAAAGTTGAATTTGCCTCCAAATCACCTCAGAATTATACTAAAACGGAAAGTATTCAAGAAATACAATAAATAAGCACTTGTAACTTTGGATTATAATTGTATTAAACATAAGGCAGTCATCATATGTCTTACTTTTTAAATTACTCTTAAATATTCTTAGTAAAGCGAAAAAAAACTCAAAACCAAAACCAGCCTCATTGACCTACTGCGATATTTTTAACCGCGCATGGCTCGCTGTCTTGCTTCGGCTAGAGTAAATTTATGTGTCAAGCGTACATCAGGCCCAGCCTTAATGCGGCTCGTTTACGCATTTGAGGTTTTTTAGGTTTTCTTCGTTTTACAAAGAATATTTAAGAGTTATTTAAAAATAAGACATAATGACTACTTATATTTAATACAATTATAATTCAAAGTTACAAGGGCTAGTTTATTGTATTTCTTGAATACTAGCCGTTTTAGTATAATTCGGAGGTGATTTGGAAGCAAGTTCACAGGTATTTACGATCGATAAAATTTTAAGCAATCGTGTTTTTGAGACATATCGTTATACTAGTGTTAGTCCTGAATTTACGAGAAGCTGTGTTTTTATTTCAAAGTAAGTATTTCGTTAATATTGATAATATTGAAAATCGCTCTAAGAGTATGGGCTCTTAAGGCTCTTAATCAAACATATCTAAGAAAAACAAGACAAAGATTTCGTTCAAAAACCACATCGAAATCTGTCTATTCGTTTAGGAGTTATGATGACACGCAGACACGCAGTTGTTTATGGTTTACAGGAAATAAAATGCTATTTCCTTGTTTCAGTTCCCATGGCCCACATGCAAGGGGTTCTGGGCAAAAAGGCAGCCTTACCGTGCGATATCCAGCCACTTGCTGCGGACGACCAAGTGTCTATGGTACTATGGTTCAAGGAGAACGACGGAGGACAGCCGATTTACAGGTATTATTATTTTTCTTTTTTCAGCGAGTCTATTATGTTTTTTTGCACGCCTCATAAGCGAAGCGCATGAGGTAGTGCTCTACTCTCGCCTTACAAAAATCAAGTGATTTTTTTAACTAAATGTGTCTCTATTTATTTTCTATTGCACTTGTACAATAATAGTTACACATAAATGTCAAGGAAAAATACTAGTTTCAACACTTATGACATTTTTAAAAGACATTTTGCCTTTTAAATAAATAAAAACAATGTTTAATAAAATCATTTTTTGGACGTCCGTGTGTCGGTATGTATGGAAACTGGCGTGGTCACGATAACTCCCGAAAAACTTATCTGATCAAGTCCATTTTTTTTTATACGCTTCAGTATTATCCAAAACTAAGTCCTTTCGAAGATCACGGTCTAATTCAATGTAGTTTAATCGTAATTATTATTATAAAAATACAGGTGACATATTAAAAATAATTTTGGATGTGAGGTTTGTTGAAAGAGTTAATACCTATGTATGATGAGTACGAATGTGTAACTGGCAAGTAAGAAGAGAAGTAAAAAGAAATTTGAATAAAGAATGTTGTGATTTTGTTTGTTTTATTAAATATGAAAGACGAATAAATGTAAAAGAAGCGATAAGTTAGTTAATATTTTATTTAATTTGCATTAACTAATTGAGAATGAAAAGAACAATCAGTGGTAACACTTTTCTTGACATTCGTGACGTAGTCTTGTGTCTTTTTCTTGTTTTTGCTTAGTTTTTTTGAGTTTTCTCAAAATCTACCGGTCCGAATCGGTTTAAATTCACAGGAAATCTGAGTTGTATAGAACTCTTTGGAAAGCTACTTGTTTGGTTCCGATCGGTTTAGTTGTTCAAGAGTTATAAGCGGGTCACATACACACCCACACACACATACGGATAGGGTGCATGACACTTGCTCGTGAGTGGTCAGGGAAGATTCCAGAGACCTTTAAACGTCGAGATCTGATGAAAACTCGACTTTTCAAAAACGGGCTGAAACTAATAACGTCCCGAATTTTGAAAATTTTCTATTTTCTCAGCGGGAAGTTAAAAAAAAAGTTAAAAATAATCTCCAGTCGTGCGTTAAAGCCGACACATACTTTTCTTCGTTTTAAGTTAGCAATAAAACGATCAAAATTAATTTAATTGTGAAAAATGAGATTATGAGGCGTGCACTTTCGGATTTTCCAAACTATTTTCTTTTCCTTTTTTTTATAAATGAATGTTGTTTAATAATTTTTCCGTTATTTAACCGATTTAAAAATTATTTTTCCAATTTATTGAAAGAGTTAACATGAAACTTGGTCCCCTCAGATTAAATATAGGTCGATTAATCTAAGTCGGTCCCATTGACACCAGGTGAAGATCTGATGATAGAATCTTTAAGATATGGAGGGAACACCTAAAATATTCTACATATACACATATTTTTAAGATTTTATCAATAAATCAAGCATTTGCATTCAGAAAGAAAGTGGAACTTATCAAAAGGACCGGAAATTGAAGTCGTTTTTTGTTAGGGTACCGTAGTCCACAAGGAACCCTTATAGTTTCGTCATGTCCATCCGACCGTCTGTCCGTCCGGGCTCGTACTCCGCCGCTACTGCATCGATTGTCACAAAAATTGGTGGAGAGATAGATATTGAAGTTCCAAAAGTTGGTTTTTAAAATTATGAAAAAATGTTTTATTTTCAGCCCCCCTTCCATACAGCGAAAAGTGAATTGCACGCCTCATAAGCGAAGCGCATGAGGTAGTGCTCTACTCTCGCCTTACAAAAATCAAGTGATTTTTTTAACTAAATGTGTCTCTATTTATTTTCTATCGCACTTGTACAATAATATTTACACATAAATGTCAAGGAAGAACACTAGTTTCAACACTTATGATATTTTTAAAAGACATTTTTCCTTTTAAATAAATAAAAACAATGTTTAATAAATTCATTTTGTGGACGTCCGTGTGTCTGTATGTATGGAAACTGGCGTGGTCACGATAACTCCCGAAAAACTTATCTGATCAAGTCCATTTTTTTATACGCTTCAGTATTATCCAAAACTAAGTCCTTTCGAAGATCACGGTCTAATTCAATGTAGTTTAGTTATAGCGAGCAGCAAAAAAATTGAAATCGTTGCGCGTGAGTTCGCCATTTTGTTACAAACCAAAATTTTACTGTCAAAAATAAATCAGGGTGACAGAACTTGAGCTGCTCTTCGCGCACGCGTAGATCGTCGGGGTGTAGGCAAAGAGGTTTGCAATGGGTCCTCCTTCACAGTGCCCGCTATATCTTTCTCAGCGGGAAGTTAAAAATAATCTCCAGACGTGCGTTAAAGCCGACACATACTTTTCTTCGTTTTAAGTTAGCTATAAAACAATCAAAATCAATTTAATTGTGAAAAATGAGATTATGAGGCGTGCACTTTTGGATTTTCCAAACTATTTAAAAAATTAAATTGTACTAACCCCAACGTGTAGGGTATCGTAGAAAAGGTCTTTTTAAATGCAACAAAAACTGCATTGAAACTATGTAAATCAAACCCCCCAGTCTTG
Organism: Acrobasis repandana; assembly: GCA_963576875.1. NCBI lineage: Eukaryota > Metazoa > Arthropoda > Insecta > Lepidoptera > Pyralidae > Acrobasis > Acrobasis repandana. The sequence goes on along the minus strand of OY756232.1, from coordinate 18,516,923 downwards.
AGATAATCTAACACAAAGTTAAAATTTGAGGTGTCCCCCCCTCCCCCGTAACTTTTGAAATATTTCTAAAATAATTCTGAAAAAAATGTGGTATATACCTCAAAGTATGTACTTTCAATTAAAAATATAGCGGTCTAAGTATCATAGATAGTTATTTTTTAATACGTCATAAATCGTAAAATGTTACTTGCTGCTACGGAACCCTTCATGGGCAAGTCCGACTCGCACTTGGTCGCTTTGTTTTAAATTATTCTAGTTAAGAGGTCAAAATTGTCAGATTTATCCAGTTAAAGCTTACAGAAGCTATCGAAAAAGTTTCCAGAGCAATATAATATAAAAATCAGCCCCTTGCAAAGTGAGCCTACCTTTGCAATGGTAATACACTTAATACGCGTCTGGCGGGTTATTTGGCCAGTCTGATTAGTCTGGCTGCTTGCCGAAGGTATTTAAATTATTTTTATTTAAAAAATGAAGAGTAAGAATATAAGAAAAGTGGTTACCACTGTTTGAACCTACTATTATTTTTGAATCTTTATTACGAGTATGTCATTTCCACGTTGTATATAGCCCACACAACTATAATTTAGTATACCTAGTTTTAAATACAATCCCTTAATAAGCATGTAGACCGAAAAAATATGGCTCATCAGGTAGATTTATTAAAAAACATTGTACACGTTTTTAGGGTTCCGTACCCGAAGGGTGCAAACGGGACCCTATTACTGAGACTCCGCTGTCTGTCCGTCTGTCTGTCCGTTTGTCACAGGGCTCTTTTTCTTGAATCGTAACAGCTAGGACACCTGAAATTTTCACCGATTATCTATTACTGTGGCCGCTATCACAACAAATACTCAAAATAAAAAAAGTTGAAAATTAAAGGGGGTCGTCATACAAAAAACGTGTTTTTTTCAGCATTTTTAACTCGATTTGTCACAGGGCTCTATCTCTTGAACCGTAATAGCTAGACACCTTAAATTTTCACCGATTATCTATTACTATGACCACTATAACAACAAATACTAAATATAAGATAAAGTTAATAATTAAAGGGGGTCGTCATACAAGAAATGTGTTTCTTCAGCGTTTTAAAACATTGTACGGTGGTATGGAACCCTTCATGTACGAGTCCGACTCGCACTTGCCTGTTTATTTAGGTTTTTGAAAGTTCATATCTCTTTTAATAAATAATTTATAAAAAAAAGGAAACATAGGGACATGCTAATAGTGGCTATATAAATTCAGGAAAAAAATATAACTACCGGCATTATCCAGGGAGGAAACAGGGGACTACATTTGTATGGAAAAACGGCCCTTATGTTTCGTCTTAATAGAATAGTATTTAGATGACCTTGTCCACATCCCTATTGACCCTTGCGGTTAAGCCTTCTAGATTTGGTTGACAACGGGCAGCCTTGCCGTCGAATTTATGTGTGTTGTAAACCGAATAAATAAACGGGCAAGTGCGAGTCGGACTCGTACACGAAGGGTTCCGTACCACCGTACAATGTTTTAAAACGCTGAAGAAACACGTTTCTTGTATTACGACCCCCTTTAATTTTTAATTTTATCTTATTTTTACTATTTCTTGTTATAATGGTCATATTAATACATAATCGGTGAAAATTTCAAGTATCTAGTTAATGCCATTATAAAGATCGAGTTAAAAACGCTGAAAAAAACACGTTTCTTGTATGACGACCACCTTTAATTTTTAACTTTTTTTATTTTTAGTTTTTGTTGTTATAGCGGCCATAGTAATACATAATCGGTGAAAATTTCAAGTGTCTAGCTATTACGGTTCAAGAGATAGAGCCCTGTGACAGACGGACAGACAGACGGACAGACAGACGGTCAGACAGACGGACATACAGACAACAGACCGACGGACATACAGCGGAGTCTCAGAAATAGGGTCCCGTTTGCACCCTTTGGATACGGAACCCTAAAAATGAGCGTGTTTCCCTAGTTTGTGTTTACTATAAATTGTTATCATGCAATTTCTTTTGCCGAAAAAAGGCTTACCTGGTTTCTATATTTATCGTATTGCTATCTTCATTCGCTGGTCGGTCGGCCGGTCAGTATGAAAAATTTCCCCCTCTCCTGATCTGCTCTATATATCTCGTTTCTTCTAACCCACAACGATAAAGACACCATTTTTTGAACAATGGTTAATGCAGCTTCAGAAAGCATCGCTGTGGGTCCCGAACGCTACCTAGCGTTTGTTTAAACCTATCGTAGATATTGTTATACCCTTTCGGTTGTGGAGGTCAGATGGCAGTCGCTCTGTGTAAAAACCAGTTACCTCATCAAATCACTTAGGGTAGGTAGCGAACCCCGGGCTCTGAAGCGTTTTCGCTGAGGATGCAACCAGCGGGAATACGCTCGGATGATGATGATGGTTAAAACAACATTGGAGTCTTTTTTTTGTACATCTACAAGTCAAATCCACTTGCAATGTCTTCAGGAAACGCTTTGATTATTAATAAGCTTTTATTGTGAGGCCAAATTACTTATTAAGACAAGTACAAAAATAAGCTCAAACTTGCATTGGGTTGCATTGTTTTATTACAGGGTTCCTTTATCCACTTTTCGGCTCAGTACAGTACAGCTTCTTGTCACAATAATATTGCATTGTCATCTGATTTATATTAGCACTAGCTGTGCCCGCGACTTCGTTCGCGTGGTTGTCGGAACTTAATGTTATATAGCCTAAAGCCTTCCTCTATAAATGGACTACCCAACAAAAAAAGAATTTTTCAATCGGACCATTAGTTCCTGAGATTAGCGCGTTTAAACAAACAAACAAACAAACTCTTCCGCTTTATAATATTAGTATAGATGAAGTACTCTTAACCAACAACATATTTATTTGAATAAAGATTAATATTATTATGTTGATACAACTTAAACAAATTATTTCGACCAAATTAGGTACCATAAAAACGGTTTTTGTGAGTTAATCTTAAAAGATAGACATATACTATTGCGGACTGTTTTTTAGATCATTAAAAGAGCTATTATTCTTTTATACATATTTTTTGTGTATCTTGAACCGTTTTCACGGCGCACGCAACGGAAGGCTTCAAAGATGAAATAATTTCTCCCGTTTTTTACACATTTACCACTATATCTTTGCTCCTATTGGTCGTAGCGTGATGTTATATAGCCTATAGCCTTCCTCGATAACTGGACTATCCAACACAAAAAGAATTATTCAATTCGAACCAGTAGTTTCGGAGATTAGCGCGTTTAAACAAACAAACAAACAAACAAACAAACAAACTCTTCAGCTTTATAATATTAGTATAGACACAAATTCATCTTAATTGGAAACCATTTAGTTGGTCAAATTTAACTTGCAGCATTTGACCCAAACAAACACACAACTTGCAATTTATCTTACGCTGCAAGTTAAATTAAAGCTTGTAAAGGTGTGTGTAAAAGTAATTTGAAGTTAGAGGTAGAATCGCTCATGAATATCCAATTTCTACAGCCCAAGTTACCTCAAATAGGATCAAGTTAAATAATTTATTGGCCACTTTCGCCTGTTAGCAAAAAGGTCTTGTTCATATTTATAGATTGTGGATGCCCGCACTTTATTACTGTTCAAACATTTAGGTAGCTAAAGTGCAAGGATATTGGCTCTTCGTAGGTACCTTGCACTTGCATATCAAAATTAAATGTAAAGTAGGAATGTAAAAGAAAAAAAAAATATCTTTAAGATTTCATTTTGTTGCTACTTAAAAATATAATTTTAAATGGCAGGTTTTTCACCCATTGGATTAGTTTAGCTGTACAGCGGGGAAATGCTGCCAGTACTTTGGGTAGGGCTTAAGATTAAATTTTATTTAAAATTAGTTTTAGTTAGTTAAGTTGTTTGTTTTTTAGTTATGTTAATTCTTAATAAAAGTATTTTTTTTAATGTTTTAATTTTTTATATTTTGTATGAAATTTTGTGCCAAAAAACAAACAAATAATTTTGTTTACAAAGTAATTCTAGCACAAAAGTAATATAATCGAATATAGGCAATTCAATTCGAAGCCACCAAAAATCATTGATAAAAGGAGAAAATATTAAAAAGTATGAATTGAATAGTGAATGCTCAATTTCCCTAGAATATATTATGTAACATTATTTTCAATGGCGAATAATGGAGGTACTATAACAATTGTATTTCCTTTGTATAAACACTTTTTCCAGGCGTTGAAAGGATTTAAGTAATACTATACATACTGTGCAATTTACAGTACAGTGTACACACTATCACGTCTTTATCTCTAACGGGTTAGACAGAGTATTTTAGGTCCTGCGGCTGTAAGCAGACAGTGCCCAGGGCCGCAAGACTCAAAGGCCACTCTTTACTTTACAATTGTTTTGACCAATTCTAACTTGAGGATATGAGTACAGTGCTATGTTCTTTTGACGTTTGAATCGTGAAATTCCAAGTAGGCGAAGTTTTTGTTGTTGCCATGGAAACATCGATCAGTGTTTCGAGTTATAAATGTATGAGTTATATGACACATTGACCAAAGTATTGTATGCGTAAGTAAACATTTTGATACCTACCGAAAACTTAAAATCAAAGTCATGGTGTTAAGGTTTTTTTGAAAATTACAAAGCTTATTATTCTAAATAAATGTTAGTAAGTATTTAAGTACGTTTAATGTTAGTAGTATTAAGTACCTACTTTGTTTTCTCTTTTTGTATAAACATTGTCTCAAGTCAAGTTCTGTGTCTACCTTATAGGTGTAAAAATAAAAACTAATTAGGGTATAACATTGTCAATTAACTTAATGTTACATGAGTATATAGGTACATGAACATTATTCCTTTTTACAGCATGGAACAAGATAAAAGTAATACAAACTAATTAGCCTTTTTAAATAACATCTACAGCTTTAAACAGAACAGTTATTTATCATTCATTCAGTGTGATGGTGACTGCGAAAGTGAACAATTTTTGAGCGATGACCATTTGCGAAAGTGACGAATTGCGTCACAACCGAGTGAAATAGAGTTTTCCGGAAGAGTTTTAGTAATTGAATAGCCGCACTTTCAATCAAACGTCAAGGGAGTTTATGATTCCTGGCGAGATCCGGGGATCCCGAAATGGATTTGAAGCAGCGTGATGCAAAAGCTTGTAAAATTACCTTTTTATTTACTACGGGCTATACAGTACGTTTTTTACTATACAATACAATACCCTTTATTGCACAAGTAAAAAACAGGACATAATTATCTTAAAAACTAGGAAATGCGCAAAAGGCGGCCTTATCACTAAGCAATTTGTTCCAGGCAACCTCGTTTAAATAGAAAAAAATTATGGGAAATTAGGTAGTGTGGTGTTTTCAATATAACAAACATACTTATATACAATAATTATAATAAACATACATACACCTAATACTTAAATACATTCAACTTACACAAAGAAAATATAACAGGACAAAATGAAGAAACTAAGTGGAAACAAGGGAAGAAGATTACCTTTCATAAGGATAGAAAATGCGATTTTACTTGGGATCTAAAGCTTTTTAGGGTTCCGTACATTAATTTTGTCTATGTGTTCGTCTATCACAAACAATTTGCTACGATACTACATAGGTATGTATACGATACTACATATATATAGGTAGTGTTGGAGCTGAGATGTCATTTACAAGTGTATGCAAAAGTTAGCTTGACACTTCTCCAGTAAGTGACTTAAATTAAATTTATAAATCTTGACTTTGGATTGAGTTTGGACAGGCAAATTTTAATAAAAGCCTGTAAAATAAAGCACTGGAGCTACGGCAACATTTTTTTTTCAAGATTTTATTACACCACTTTGCCGGCATAATTAATATTGATATCCATGCTAAATTACAGCTTTCTAGTATTTACGTCAGTCTCTAAGATAAGCCGCGGGTAGACAGGCAGATATAGCGAAACTATATCTAATAGATTAATGCATACGGGAATTAACGCGAAACGTACCTTTTTTTATTTATTTTGCTGACGTTTGGTTCGGGTTTCACCGAACGTGGTCCCAGCTTGACTGAAGCGATGACGCCTACGCCTCCCCCTGCCCGGTGTGATCTTCGTCCACCGTCATATTGTTCATTCTCCAAGTACCGTCACACACTACACTCACAGTGTCCCTATTCCGTAACGCAACCGTATTCTGGTGGTTAACCGATTGCTGCTTCAGTCAAGCTGGGACCACGTTCGGTGAAACCCGAACGAAACGTCAGCAAAATAAATAAAAAAAGGTACGTTTCGCGTTAATTCCCGTATGCATTAATTTAATAATAATGCAACGCGATAGTTTAAAAGTATTTATATATAATAGAGTTCCTTGTCTACAATGACAGATTCTTCGAAGACTTTGAAGGAAGTCTCTAGACTTCCTTCAAAATCCCATCGTATGTTGTCTTTTGTATACCTACGAGTACATGAGCCTGAGGTCATGCAAATATATTTTTCATTGACCAACCAAGCGTGGACCAGGCTTGGATCTGTTTAAGAGCCAATATTACCCTTAAGTTCTTAGAGCGATCTTAAATATTATCAATATTAACGAAATACTCACTTTGAAATAAAAACACAGCAAAGTTCAGGACTAACTCTATACATTATATGTTTCGAAAACACGATTTCTTAAAATTTTCTCGATGGAAAAAAACATCGATTTTGCCTCTAAATCACCTCAGAATTATACTAAAACGGAAAGTAAGAACTACAACTAAAACGGAAAGAAGTACAATAAATTAGCCCTTGTAACTTTGGATTATAATTGTATTAAACTTATGGCAGTTTTTGTAAAACGAACAAAACCTCAAAACCAAAACCAGCTTTGTTGACCTAGCCTACCATGATCTTTTCACCCCGCATGGTCTCACTGTCTCGCTTTGGCTAGAGTAAATTCTTGTGCGTGGAAGTGGGAGCAAAACTTAAATTATCCACATCAGGCCCAGCCTTAACGTAAGCGCCAGTAATGCATACTACTGCTAGGCCATCGGGCTTTACTGTTAACTGCAATAAGTTAAAGTTCTGACTAATCTAACTTTATTTGTTCACAGTTTCGACGTCCGCGGCCGCCATTCTTCACAGCCGAGGCTGTGGTCTGCAGCTTCGGGCTTCGGCTCCCGAGCCTTCTTCCGGTCAGCAGCGGTCCCAGCGGTGCTGTTCGTGGATCACGTACAGTCCACAGACGCGAGTATATACCGCTGTAGGGTAGACTTCAAGAATTCACCCACCAGGAATTTAAGGGTCAACTTTACTGTGATAAGTAAGTCCCTCACACCAGGTCAACTTGCTCTCTTTCAGTTTTATATCATGAATATATTATAACTTCTAACAAACTATACTGAAACAACTTTAAAGGTGGATTCGGTGCATGTTACTGAATAACTTTCTCCAGGGAACATATATCGAAATATGAAAAAAAAATTTTGCCTTACCATACAAGTTGACCAATCAGCTGATCCGAGTTTGTATGGAAAGTTAAAGTTGTTTAGTATCATGAACTGAATTTACCCTTAAAATAGTCTCAGTATATTTTGGTACACGTTATATTCATAAATAAGTATCAAAGTGTAGTTATTTCTACCGTACTTATCTTTCAAAACACATTTTTTTTATAATTATTTATATAATATTTTTCCTGAGGTATCGTTGACATCCATTAACGTATCTCTTTGATGTCGAAAAGTGGATATCAATTTACCTTTTTTTTAAATTACCCCGCTGGCACTAATATACAGAACGGAAGTGTCCGCCGCTTTCTGGTGCGTTTGATTACTTTGAACACTGAACATCTCAATGTTATTGTGATTTGTCCCTATTTATTTGGTAAAGGTAAAACGCGAAAAAAAATCAAACGAAAAGTTGTTTACTAGTCTGAATTTTTTTTCTGAAGTCTTTTGTGGAGGCCCGGGGCAGTAGCCCCGGTTGCCCTCCCCTAAATCCGGCCCTGACTTGGAGTAGTCCTATTCTACTTAGCCGGGAACCACACCGCTTATTATTACATTGAAAAAAAAAAAAATAACATAATGTTTTCAAAAAATATGTTTACAAAACGCTTAGTTTTTACTTCTTTTAAACCATTGTTTACCTGAAACAAAATTAAATAAATGAATTTATAGGGACAAATCGCACTAATTGTGTTAGCCTCAAACTAAGTTATAAACTTGTTTTATAGGATAGTGCATATATATAGATAAACACATGATAAACACCCAAGACCCAGGACAATTTGAAAAAGGCCCTTTTTAACTTGCTCTGGCTGGGAATCGAACTCAAATACTTCCGGAGTGGCTGCCTTTACGTCACACAAATATAATTTTATGACGTCATAAAAATAATTTTATGACGAATACCTATTTAAAGATATAAATCTAAGTACCAATATCTTACCTTCTCATCTGTCTATATAAAATTTGATTTTGGTAAATAAATACCTAATAGATTAAACCGAATAATAATGTACTCGTAAGTCCGTTTTTAGAGTACTTAATACGTACCTCCTCTCTCTCGCCTATAATTTCTTTATCTTCTAGATAGTTCATCAGACTTTATTGGCCTCGCATCAAGCAATCTAACTACTGTATGGAACATAAGATATCTAGGGCACAGATATTTGGACACGTTTACCCATGAAATACTAAATTTTATCTTTATTTTTAACGCCTCAAAGTTACATGACATTTAATATCTTAAAACACCTCAGTCTCCCGAGATCTTGAGTCTCTTGCAGAAATAAATTACTCTAACACCGGATACCGAGAATAAACATGAAAGACTCCGTGAATATTTTATCAGGGGCTGTTGAGTTCCATTACAGGAGTCCCTTAAATCTCCTAAAGTAGTCGCAACATTGGCAGTTGGGACAGCATTTAATGCTGAGAATTTTAACAAAAAAAAAATGGTGTAAAGATTATAACGAACAATGCATTGGCTGCTTCTTTTCTAGCACAGTAGAGATCATTACTAATTTGATCATCGTTTTCATGTGTAAATAATATGAATATATGTATATAGGATACAATATTTTATAATAAATACATTTATAGATAAACACTGGTTGTCTGGAAGAGATCGCTGTCAGCGATAAGACCGCCCATTGTACCTATGTATATATATATATTTGTGTTTTGTTAATTTTTTATTTTTAATTTATTTTTTTAGGTGCAATAAAGAGTTTTTCATTCATTCATTCATTCACCCAAGAAAGTTTGACAAAGATCATTTTCCAACTTGCTCTGGATGAGGATCGAATCCAGAAACTCTGGAGTGGCGGAATAACGTGTTAACCATTACCACAGCCATTACTCTACGAAGTTCGTCAAAATACTCTTATAATGGGATTTAAAGCTCTAAGGGTTGTTACACACATAAGTGGGCCGGCATAATGTCAGTTCAGCATATTTGTCGAACAACAAAGCCGATCCGGAGTAATGATATCGACTTTTCCCCAACATTCATCTACATACGAGCATATTCGAGCTCCTATTCAAACGGACGCCTGCCATAGTTCTTATTGGTATCTATTCTATTTTTGAATATATGGCGGCGTGAAGTGTTCCTTGAATTAATCTTAATGTATTGTACACACACCCATGCCTATGAAACTTAGAACATTGCAGAATTTTGATTAAAAAATTCAATAAAACGCCATCTAGTCAACGAGTTCTGACCGTACTCCTAATTCGTGTTATAGAATAGGAATATCAAGTGGTAGAGAAATTCGCCATGCGATGTAGAACACGTGATAGCTCAGGTGTTTAGAATATGGTCGTATCGTATATGAACCGAGATCGCGAGTCCCGCTCACGGAGTAATTTTTTTACCATTTTATTCCTTTGGTGTTGCGAAACCTTGCTACCAGATGACGCCACTGGTTTGATCTAACGTTAAAGCTTCAGTTTCTTATATATTTCAGTATATACAATATTAATCTGTGCACACACCAACAAATTTTTAATTATGTGTACCATGTTTTCGTTTGGTTTTCGGTTCTAAATTGTCGAAAGTACCAGGCGTATAAGAGCTAGCATAGTAGAAGTTTATAGAGAAAGCTACAATTGAACGGGACAAAACAGTGATATCTCTAGTTTTACATAATAGCTCTTTGGCTGTATGTAATATGAATGTTCAAGAGGTCGATGCCCAACGGCTGAATTCTGACTTTGTTATCTCCATCTTACAGCTGCTTTAGAACCTTTATAACTTTGGAAACCCTATGGCATAAATTGCCAGCGATGGCACAGGCAGCCGTTTTGGCGAAGGAAAGACTTGAGATAAAATTTGAATACTAAATGGAGTTTGTGTTGGGTATCTTCCGAGCAATGGTTGTAAGATTATACTTAATATTGCATAAAAAATGCATATTATCGTCATCATAAGACGTCCTTTTTAATTAAATGAAAATATTTTTCTCATTTACCTTACATAGTTTTTATTTTGCTCTATTATCAATATCGCACTAGAAAAAAAATCCTTATGACAGGTAATAAGTAATAAAAAAAAAACTAACCAAAAAAAATTATTTATAATTGACCTTTTTTACATGAAATTAAAAGATATAACTAGAATGCAACGGCATATATTATATTTCTTTTAGCATTTGTCATTTCAAATTACATGTTAACATTATATATTGTATACCTTAGTAATTGTTTTATAAAAAAGGTTATGAGTAATAAAAAAACCACGGGTTGCACTCCGGGAGTGCCGGCGGAAGTGAAAACTAGAATATTAAAGTCGTGCATTTTTGATATTTTAGAATGGCCAGGAAATAATTTTGCAAGAATTGCTTTAATTATCAGTATAAAAGTACTATCATTTATGTGGTAGAATACAATATTTATTTATTGCGCTATCGTACACAAACATGACAATTTATATTACATTAAAAAGTTCATCTCTCAGCTAAACGAAACAGTAGGCGCAGGCATACATTTTCGCTGCGCCGTAGAAAGAGAGGGGGATACTTCCTCTCCTACGCCGCGCCGGCTGTCTACTCTCCATCCATCTTACGAATTTTCGATCAGGACACGTGTCCTGACGCGAGTTTAAAATTTTTTACCCATTACAAAAAAAGTGGACAACGCAGGTAAATAAGTTTTCACTTAAAAAAATGAATATGCTTTTGGCGCATAAATCCGCCATTTTATTTTATGAATGTTTGGATATAAATTAATTCAATGACAACTCTAGCTACACCTCTCAAGCTAAAGCCAATCATATTCAAATACATCAATCTGTTTTGGCTGCAGAGCATACCTAACAAATATACATACAACATACACTCAAAAAGCATAACCCTACGGGCGCTAAAAACGTTGTAAGGAAGTTGAAGTTAAAAAGAAGTCTAACGAATTTTACCAACCAACAGAACTTTTCTTTTACATCTACGTTGTCAGATATTAGAATACTTCATCAGTCATATTATTCTTACGGATTTCATTTTCAGAGTTGAGGCAACTGGCAGTTCCCAAAGAAAATATGTGCGTTAAAAAGCTTATATAAAGAGGCTCTCAAATGTTTTATTTTTATTTATCATCATCATCATCTTCCCGTATTCCCGGTTGCATCCTCAGCGGTAACGCTTCAGAGCCCGGCGTCCGCAACCTAACCTAGGTGGTTTGATGAGGTTACTGGTTTTTACACAGAGCGACTGCCGTCTGACCTCCGCAACCCAAAGGGTACACCAGAAACAATCCAAGGATAGTTTTAAACAAACGCTAGTTGGCATTCGGGACCCACAGCTTTATTTGTGAGTTATCTACAGAGACACACACTATCCAAAACACGATTGAGTATTTTTAGCTCGATAGCAAAAAATCTCAAACATGCCTAAATGTACCTTTTAAAAAAATCTTATTATTTTATACAATTACCTTTTTATACGAAAATTATACCATAAAATGTAGAATGTAAATTACGAGTAGAATTGGCTACCATAAAATATATAAATATAATATATAAAAAATAATAAATAAAATACTGCGAAATATCGCTAAGCACGGGCTCCAGCCTTTGTTCGCTCTCGACAACATTTCGCTGTTTTTGTATTTATATTAAAAAATTATCTATGTTAAATTTTTGAAAATAAATTGTAGTACCTAGTTTAATTAAAACAATTTTTCAAAAACACTTACAATATTGTGACTTCACAGCTCAATTCAGCGCCATAAACGCACCAGGATTATCATGTATGCTGCTGTCCTTTATGATTTTGTGTCAGAATTAAAAATGGCTCAAAACAAAGAGGCTGATTAATGGAGACGTTTCCAGAATGACAGCTTATTATACTGAAATGATCTCGACGTCGCAGATCAAGAGCATGTGCTCGCTCATTTGTTACTGTCACATTTTTTATGACCAAAAATATAATGTCTTCGGGGATCATTGTTTCTTCAACTTCTGATCAGTAAAAATATAACTGTTAGAATCCGCACAGCCTAAACTGGCGGGCTAACTTAATTTGGGTTCACTATTCTAATTATAGTCTCTCTCTCTCTCATCTCAGCGTGTTTCCAGTTGCATCCACAGCTGCAATGCTGTGAAGCCCGGGGTCCGCTTTCCGGCTTTTCCTTCTCCACTTCGCATGGTCTTGAGCATCCTTCATTGTAAGGCCTCGTGTCTACGTATCCGGTTTGCGGCCGTACGGTCGATCAGTAATATATGAAGCCTTTAGGAGGTGTGTCGACGTCGCCGGCGCCAGAGACGGCGCGGTTTGCAGCCGGGCGTATGTTTCGAAAACACTATTGCTTAAAATTTTTTGGATAGAAAAAAATTGCGAAGGTGCCTCTAAATCACCTCAGAATTATACTAAAACGGAAAGTATTCAAAAAATACAATAAAATGGCCATTGTATCTTTGGATTATATTTGTATTAAACATAAGGTAGGGATCATATGTCTTATTTTTTAAATAACTCTTAAATATTCTTTGTAAAACGACAAAAACCTCAAAACCAAAACCAGCCTCGTTGACCTGCCATGATCTTTTCACCCCGCATGGTTTCACTGTCTCACTTCGGCTATAGTAAATTTGTGTGCGTGGAAGCGGGAGCAAAACTTAGATTATCTACATCAGGCCCAACCTTTAAATGGTTCTACAGTAACATTGAAATAAAATCAAAATCAAATATTTATTCAGTAACTAGGCTTTTGCGGGCACTTTTACGCATCAATAATTTTAGTGTACATTACGTGTAATGTATGTTACGTATAAACAATTAAATTCTTTGTTTCTTTTTTAAAAAAAGCTACCGATAGTACTACTACCGTTTCGCAACGACCACTGCAATAACAAAATATAACAAAACTATTTTGTGACTTCGATACTACAATACAATACAATACAAATCATCTTTATTGCACCATAATAATTCATAAAATAAAAATAACAAACAAGAAAATATTGGTACATAGGCGGACTTATCGTTAGATGCGATCTCTTCCAGTCAACCTTTGGGTAGAGGAAAAATTAATAGTACGGAACAAGGTGTACTACTAATATAATACTAATATAACGTATTCCAAAGAACACATATTAAAGTATAAAAGAAAAGCTTTCCTTATAAACAATGATCAGCTGGTCTATGGAATAGTTCTTGCAAGTATTGTACCTAAGTAGTTATAATCCAATCAAATAATTAAGTCCGTTTGTTTGTTGCAGCTCCGCCCGGCCGACCAACTATATTGGATACAAAGACCAGGGATCATACACGTCTCCTAGAGCCTTACAATGAAGGGGATACCCTCGAGCTTAGCTGCGAGGTTCCTGGCGGTAAGGACCTTCTTACTTTTATCATATCTAGCTTGTTTTTCACGTCAGAAGAAAGAGAGGTCTGTAAAATACTTCACTGATACGTACATGAGTCAGGCTTTTAAATAAAACTAATTGGCCAAGTGTGTGTTGGTTCCCGCTAAGAGTAGATTTTTAAAGTTACACGTTACAACATGGGGACTGTGTTTTCCATTATTTTACATTTTACTATCCACAATAGTATACAATAGGAGTTATGATATTTTTTTCAAGTAGGTATACTTTAAGTTTAGTGACTGTAACTCCTAACAAAATTAACATAGCAGTGATAGTTATTATTATTTTATCCCTCTTTTTTAAATAAACTATTTCTTGATAGTTTTTCTTTAAATTGAGTTATTTTCTTTATTGTTTTATATTATGACACAGTCGTTTTTAAAAGCTTGTAACATTAAAAGTTTTTCTCCCTCTTCCATGCTGGTCTGGAAGAAAAGAAAAGCTTAAAATGTACCAGCTGCTTCTCTTCCCGCTCAGATTGTAGAAGCCGATCGAGGGAATGAGCGAAACTGCGAATGATATCAATAGGCGATGCGGCTAGCAACCCATCACTATTTTGATTCATTTTTAGGGTTCCGTACCCAAGGGGTGCAAACGGGACCCTATTGCTGAGACTCCGCTGTCTGTCTGTCTGTCACAGGGTTCTATGTCTTGAACCGTTATAGCTAGACACTTGAAATTTTCACAGATTATGTATTACTATGGCCACTATAACAACAAATACTAAAAATAAAAAATAGTTATAAATTAAAGGGGGTCGTCATACAAAATACGTTTTTTTTTTGCGTTTTTAACTAGATCTTTATAATGGCATTAACAAGATACTTAAATTTTCACAGATTATGTATTACTATGGCCGCTATAATAAAAAATACTAAAAATAAGATAAACTTAAAAATTTAAGGGGTCGTTATAAAAGGAACGTGTTTCTTAGGCGTTTTAAAACATTGTACGGTGGTACGGAACCCTTCACGTACGAGTCCAACTCGCACTTGCCCGTTTATTCCATATTATTTATTTACCCTTTATTGTACACGCGTAAAATTATTAAACTTACAAGTTTTTCCCGCCCATGGTTTGCCATCACGCTAAAAATGTCCTTTAGGTTTTGCGGCCCTGGGCCTTGTCAGCTTAGAGCCGCAAGACCCAACATGATCTGTCTACCCCATTAGGGATAAAGACGTGACAGTGTGTCGTATCGTATTAAAAGTTTTTATATAACGAATAACAATTGAATGAATTTCTGTTTTTCCTAAAGGTTGACTGGTAGAGAATGTATTAGCGTTAATTTCACCTTTTGTACCATTGTGGTCAATAAAGATTTTAATAAATAAATAATAACAGCCAGTAGAAAAGAAGAATTAACTCCATATCTACTTATTGTTGTAGTTATCTAAATTCCAAGATTCCGTAGTACAAAAAAGGTATTACAAACAAAAAACACACCATTTGCAGCACAAGAGCTATCTCAATAATGCAGCAAAAATGAAATATTAAAACATTTTTTAAGTTTAAATTTTAAACTTTATACAATTTTTGAGAAACATTAAACCAAGAGCCGTTTTATTTTCACACAATTTCACAAAAACAAAAGGTGGCATTTTTTGGCGCGTATCTAGCTTTTGGGTCATTAGTTTCTTTTTGCTCCTAGTACCCAAATGAGTGCGCAGGACGATATTACGTATTACGACTAAAAGTGTTATTTTAGGTAGGTAGATAAAAAAGACCATCACGCTATTTAAGATGATAAATGGAGTTCAGTGCTGCCCCCATTTGAAATAAATTATTTGAAAGGAAACGGAGATAACATTTAAAATTTTGTTCTAGTAAGCCCTAGATAACCCTTCAAACAATTTTACGAACTACTGTTTACAGTTTAAAGTGAGAACGTGAAGCTTTTCTTTGTACTTTTGCGAAAAACGGCCACTTTTAACAAATGTGCGAACAAAAGCTTCACGTTCTTAAAAGTCAAAGCAAATCCCGCCAAAACTGCTGTCAAGAGTATATATTTTTGGGATTTATTTATTGATTTTAGATTTAGTACAATATTTATTATTTTTGCCAAACTATGCGAAACCCAACACAAATATATTCGAAACTACCATCGACCTCACACCCTACAATACGATCACGACAGGCATCCTTCACGGACGTGACATGTTTCGCAATATACATAGCATTTCCTCTTGTTGTGAGATAAAACTGTATCTATCTGGTAAAATTATTTATATAAGAAATTCATTATTTCGTACTGCATCTTAAATGCCTAAAAACCCTTTAAAATTATTTATAGTTCGCTAAAGAAAGAATAATTAATATCGAATCAAAATTGTTTGTTTTAACTTTTATAGTTTTTAGGGTTCCGTACCCAAAAGGTGCCAACGGGACCCTATTACTGAGACTGCTTTCTGTCAATCTGTCCGTCCATATGTCACAGAGCTCTATATCTTGAGCCGTTATAGTGAGACACTGCAATTTTGACCCATTAGTTATGTATCATTGTGGCCGCTATAAAAACAAAATTAGGTAGGTATGTATTACTGTGGCCGCTATAAAAACAAATACTAATATTAAAATTTTTAACAAAAAACTACCGACTTAATTTTTTTTAGGAGTTTCTTCTATATCTTCAAAGTTCTGTATCATATCTTCACCAAAATAAAATGGGACTAATTTAGTAGTAAAGGCTTTCAAATAAAAAAAGAATCATCAAAATCGGTTCACAATTAACGAAGATATCACGTAACAAACATACTTAGAAAAAAAATAATAATAAAAACATACATTCGAATTGATACCCTCCTTCTTTTTTAAGTCGGTTAAAAATAAGATAAAGTTAAAAATTTAAGGGGGTCGTTGCACAAGAAACGTGTTTTTTTTCAGCGTTTTAAAACATTGTACGGAGGGTTCCGTAACCCTTGAAATACGAGGCCGACTCGCACTTGACCGGTTTTTGTTTATTTCAGTGGAGCTGGAGCTTGGTGTACGCATTATTAGTGCTTTCGCAAGTAAAGTGGCACTGGGTGTGGTCCGCACTTGGATGGGTGACCACAAGTAGCATAAAAACTTTAGAGCTCCGGGCTTTAGAACGCACGTTAAGCCGTTGATCCTGGTTGTCATCATTGTATGCTAGTCGTCAAGATTTGTCAGATTTCTCAAGCTGCAATGTAACACACGAAAAACAAACATTTCAGAATAATTTACAGATCTACTAAAGTTTTCCCTAGAGACTAAAATGTGGGATTCTTAAAAAAGAGCCTACAAAGGTTTCTTCAGAATCGTGCTTGTAGCACTCCTTGCCTTGTAGGTTGCAGGCATTTTTAGGGTGGACAACCTTACTATTTTTTTTCTTCTAATTTTTAACCATGTCAGATGTCGCCAATTTTTTTTATTTTAAAGTAATTGCGTAAGTAATTTAATTTAATTTTTCCTCACTGAAAATATGAACTTGAAATATTTTTTTTCTTTATTGATTGTTGTTGTACAAAAAAAAATATTTGTAGTAGTTATATATAAAAATAAATGAGAACGTTTAGCTTTACTACGCACATTATATACCCATACGAACTTGTCTGTTATCAATTAGTAGATGACTGGATCTCATCTATCAGCTCGGAACAGCACTTTCCGATGCTGCTATCCTTTTCTGTCGCTCAGAACAGTAATTCGCTAGAGCAAGAGAGAGCGACGGAACTCACGGCCGGTGCTGAAGCGTTCCGTCGCTATCTCTCGCTCTAGCAAATGACGGTTATGATCGTCGGAAGTGGCCGTTTTTCGCAAATGTGCGTAGTAAAGATTAACGTTCTTACTTTAAACTGTAAACAGTAGTTCATAAAATACTTTGAAGGGCTTAGTAGTAGCAAAATTTTAAATGATGTCTCTGTTTTCTTTGAAATGATTTATTTTAAATGGGGGCAACACTGGAGCCCGGAAAATTCAGGTACGGCCTTAATAAGGTTTAAATGAGATTATACTGTTTTCGCAATACTTGAAATGGTATACATCTACCTATGTACGTATTGACACGGGGACAATATTTTGTTTGACTTTGCAAGGAACGGTGCATCTATAGAATATATTGGAAGTCTACTGCAGCACCAACAGGCAGCACCACATAGGAGGAGGCCTCCCAAAGAACTTCCAAAGTTTCTAATCGAAGACAGCCCTGAATACTATTTAGTTCATATCTTTTTGTCCAGGTGACCCAAAGCCTAACGTGACGTGGTACCTCGAGAACACCATCATTGATGATTCATTTGACCTTCGAGCTGACGGGGTCACGGTCAACAACCTTACCTTCCCAAACATTGGAAGACAGCATCTCAACGCCAGGCTGGTCTGTCAGGCGGCGAACAATAAGCTGGCACCACCTGAAACCAAGCTGCTGATACTGGATATCAATTGTGGGTAACATCATCTAATATAAATCTTCTTTGCTGATCTCGGAGAAAAGAAAAACATAGAATGAAGCTGCTTCCCTTCCAGTGCTATCTATAGACTTTTCCATACAAATGTAACCTAGCTTTCATTTTGAAATGACATTTCGAATTTTGGCTGTAAGTATTTTGTTAATTAAAGAAGTTGTATATATCAAGCCATATGAACTTTGACTGTAATTTCTTTGAAATTACAATTTTTTTCCGAAATCTGACAAGTCGTTTTAAAATAGTCTGTCGTACTTTTAAGAGGACGCTTCCTGGCCCCTTTATCGTCAACGCGAGCATGGTTTAGAAAAGCTTGTTGTTCCATCCAGCGCAATGCAATTTCATGAAACAGCGAGTGAGAAGGCCATAACATTGTACGAAAAATAGGGTACGGAAATTTCACAAAACTTGTTCCAGGTAAAAAAAACTTGTTTGTCAGTAAGCCTTACAAGTTTGTGAAATAAATGTTTTAGAATCTTATTTACATGTGTGAGGCAATACAAACCTAGAAATAGCGCACAAAATACCTATTAGTTCAAAAGTTTTAAAGAAAGATCTGTTACAAAGCTATAATCACGTACTAGCGTTTGTATGAAAAGTAAGACGGGAGGGGCGCTCTTATTTCATGGACGTACTGTAATTGAATTTACGGCTTTTAGATATTTTGAGGTTATTACAAACGGCGAAAGAGAAAGTTTTTGAAGTGAAAACTTCTTTAGCGGCGTTTTGCACTTTTTTTGTAATGGGTAAAAAATGTTAAACTCGCGTCAGGACACGTGACCTGATCAAAAATTCGTAAGACGGATGGAGAGTAGACAGCCGGCGCGGCGTAGGAGAGGAAGTATCCCCCTCTCTTTCTACAGCGCGGCGAAAATGTATGCCTGCGCCTGCTGTTTCGTTTAGCTGAGAGATAAACTTTTTAATGTAATATAAATTGTCATGATTGTGTACGATAGCGCAATAAATAAATATTGTATTCTACCACATAAATGATAGTACTTTTATACTGATAAGTAAAGCAATTCGTGCAAAATTATTCCCTAACCATTCCAAAATATCAAAAATGCACAACGTTAATATTCAAGTTTTCACTTCTGCCGGCACTCCCGGAGTGCAACCCGTCGTTTTTTTTTAACACTGAAAGCTGATGATGAACCCCGTTCCTCATTACATGTGCCTACTAATGCAGTTTGTTGCAGTAAGGCCGCTGACAGTCCAGATCCTGAACAAGAATCTGCAGTTATCTGCAGACAGGAGCTACGAGATCGAATGCAAGACTACGGGTTCCAAGCCGGAAGCTCAGGTCTCCTGGTGGAAAGGGAGTCGGCAGTTAAAGAGGAGTGTAAAAAATGTGAGTTTTTTTCAAAAATAGTCACGTCTTGAACCCTTTTCATAGGTAAGTATAGGGCTTAGAGGTACCTATACTATTTTTTTTTGCTACCTATTGTTACGGCAAATATGACAGTTTCATGAAAATTATTTTGTGTAGGTAGATAAGGTAAATTAATTTCGGAACGTTTTATTAACTGTTAATCATGTACTCGTATTACGGAAAATGTAAGAAAATTATGGATAATTTTTAGTAGACATCACTTACACTCGCGGCTAACAATAACTCGTTTTATATATTGAGCTGCATGGCTTTATAGGGGCTATCTAAAGGGACGTGCCTTTGCTAACAGGCCAATGAACCTTTTACAATTAAACAAAATATCTGAGACACAGTCACTGAAATACGCAGGGAATGTGTAAAAATGTAATGAACAATGCAATGAAAAGGGTTCAAATCTGCCTGCTGCTATAGTCTCTAACATTATTTTACATAATTAATTGCCTGTTTTAATTAAAAAAATACTTAATAATTTTAATATTTCATAGAATACAATAATAAATACCAGCCAAATGTCGACGCGCGACGACACGCGTCCTTGCGGGATTCCATATTATTATGTGCATAACACAAATATGTACCTTTATAACGGGATAATAGAGATGAATATACTCAAGGCAAAAACATGACGCAACGCAACGCGACGCTTTGTCTCTGCGCCAGTGTGAGTTAAGCCCTAAGCAAAATTCTCACAAAACCATTGTATTTCTCTTTGCATATATTATTATTTGAAAACCCCACAAAACACACACACCTCGCGCTTTCCCAATAACCGGACACTCGGGAAGGTAGCATAAAAGTACATAACCGTAACAGGGCGAATCGAGCAGGAAAATGGTTTCGGCTACATTGTTATTCGGATAATTTCCGGGAGCCGGCGGGTTATAGCATATTTATATTGTGGCCCGATGGTTATGTCCCATTTTTAGCTAAACATTTATAATGTGGCCCGTTATGTCCCATTTTTAGTAGAGCACAGAGGGATTATGGTGCTATACGTAATATTATATTTTTTTACGTAACAAGCGCGTATCGCAAACTGTTTCAGCTACATTGTTATTTGGATAATTTCCGAGGCCGGTGGCGGGTTGTAGTGTGTTTATATTGTGGCCCGATAGGTTTTTATGGAATAGTAAAGCGAGTAGCGTCATTACTACCTGTATTTCTTTTTACCTGACTGCCAAGGAAGGGTTATTTGTTTGCATATCTTGTATGTATGTTTCTAAGAAATTTGCCACATCTAGTAGTGTTCTTAGTCTATAGGTAACAAAATAAGTAATACTTCATAGGTCTTTCGAAGATATTTTCTTTCCCTCTATCATTACGAAGAAAGTAAACAAAAAGTGTATTTAAGTTATCAAGAGAAGATTTTCTACAGCACCGCTTCACGAATCTGTGGTTTGTGTTTACTTGATTAAACGGCCAAGTTTGTACGAGCTATCCCTTTTCTTTACGTCAATTATGTAATGTAATTCTGTTTGTTTCAGCGGCGATCAGTTAAAGATATTCTTTTTTTATAAAACAATAAAGACCTTTAGAAAATGTTACTAATTATGTTTTGTAGTTAGGATATTAATAACGAATCAAGAATATTTTTTAGGACGTGACTCAATTTCAGATCGAAAGTTTGTAGGACATGATGTGAATAAAGTTGGATGCTACGCAATCTAATAGTTGGTAGAACGGTGGAAATTTTGGGTTTCTTTACTACGTATCAACTATTAAGGCTCGAATAATGATATTGGAACCGGAAAGTACCAAGGTTTTTACCCACGGCGATGTAGAAAATGTGTTTATATGTTGTGTTTATGGATAAAGCTTTTTCGTGGGCAAAACTGGTTATAGCGTTGAATTTTACTTACGAATTCTATAAACGTGGAATGCAATGATCAAAGGCATACGAATTTACCCAAATTATGCGACCATTTATTTACTAGAGTTTTCCTAGAGTAACTAGATTTGTGAAATAGTTAAGTAGTTACTCGTAATTACTTAACATTATTCTGCTGTGAAGAGAAAATAAATAGTCTCAGGTGGTACAGACACGTCACGAGAAAACCTGAAAATCACGGAAAACTGCTGAACGCTGTCTGCGGCTTGTCCAAGAAAGCCAGGACGACCCTCACAAACTTGGATGTCCGTAATCATCAATGACACAAAGAAAGCCGTTTTGACGACCCAAAATCGAAGAGCTTGGCGAAGAATGATCAGGAGAGCCGAACCCAAATGAAATGGGATAAGGCTAGTTAAAGAGAGAGAGAGAGAAAGAGAGCAAAAAACAGTCACTTTTGGCAAATGTGCGTAGTAAAGCTTAACGTTCTCATTATAAACTGTAAACAGTAGTTCATAAAATACTTTGAAGGGTTATCTAGGGCTTGGTAGTAGCAAAATTTTAAATGGTGTCTCTGTTTTCTTTGAAATGATTTATTTTAAATGGGGGTAGCACTGTACCCCGGAAAATTCAGGTAAGGCCTTAACCTATGTTATCCCGTTTGCTAGGCAAAGTTTTTCACATCTTCCTAAAAAGTGTCATCTTTATTTCCTACTAGCTTTTTCCCGCGGCTTCGCTCGCGTATCCCACGGGAACATTACTTTTTTCCGGGATGAAAGGTACCCTATGTTACTTCTAGTACCTCCCAGGATATGTGTACAAAGTTTCATGATGATTCGTCAAGTAGTTTTTGCGTGAAAAGGTAACAAACATCCACGCTTTCACATTTATAATATTAGTAAGGAAGTAAGGATGTAGCTTTAAATCAGACCAAATCACAAAATATGTTTATTTTGTTTATAGTCTCTAGATCATCCCATCTAAAGCGTCTCGTAAACTTTCACCAGCTAAGTTTTATACCCAATTAGTTATTAAAACAAAGTCTTAATGTTATTTCGTTAAGTCAGTAAAGCACTTTTGCTGTCTTTAGATATAATAAATCCTTTTAGCCTTATACCAAGTTTTGTTCACTTTACGATCCGAGCTTGCAACCGTAACAATTTTGAGGGGCGAACTTTTTCTGTTTATCCAAAACTTTTGAGAGCAAAATTCATCCATATTTTTTGTTTTATCTTACACTGTACTTTTAACACCGTTTTTCATGGCTGGCTGTACTCAATTTATTAGGGAAGGTTTAGTATATTTCAAAGTTTTTAGGGTGCTATTTGAAATAAAAGTTATTTTGTATATACAGGTTGATTATGCATTGTCCAGCTATCTTGAAATCATAATCATTAATATAACACAAAACCGTAAGAAAAACGATTTTCTTACTTTGAAATTTGTAAACCAACTTTACTATACTATATAGTATTTGTAGTCGCACCACCATTTACAATTATCCCAATTTTAATTAAGAAATTCAAATGTTTAGACGCTCCCCGCATATTAAAATAATACGTCAGTCGATTTGTTTTCGTTCAAGATACAATGTTTGGCTCTGGGCGGGCTCATTATTTATAGATAGGGATTTTAATATGTAATGTAATGTTATGTATTTATTCCATACCGGTTTAGGAGAAAAACTTAGAATGTATAATCGTAGAAATTTATCAATTGAAATCGTAAATCTAAAATTATTTTAAGTATGCGAGGGGGTTGGGCTACCTTCACTCACTTTCGACAATCTCCGTGGCGTATGTGTATCCACGCTAGTCCTCCACTCGGAGGTCAGGTTTCGATTCTCAGCCAGGGAAAGTTGGCCTTTTTCAAACTGTTCTGGTCTTGGGTGTTATTTATTGTAAAAAAATATAATAATAAATACATAAGTAGTATCGTTGAGTTAGTATCCGATAAAACAAGTAGGTATTTAACTTACGTTGGTAGCAATATATGTTTAATTTGTCCTTATTATAATATATTTATTAATTATATCTACTTTTAAGTCACTCTTCGGATATTGTTTTGCATTTACAGGAAGATAGTATTCAGTGCGGAATTTTTGATAACAAGTTCAGTCCATGATACAACCTTTATATTTTAAAACGTAATTCGATTTTTAGTTTAAATGTTGACGCTAGATGGAGTTACTACTTCGAAAGAAGGTAGTTTCATAATAGTGCCGCTTAATTTCGGAAAGATGGCGGTATAAGCGTTCATTTTCTACGAACAAACAAGCGCCAACTCTGATTTTCGTGGATACCGTCAGCCTAAGTACCCAATATCCTTTGTATGGCTAGCGGGCGAGATAGTAGCGATATCTAGAAATAATACAAAATTTTGGCTTTCTGGCAGAGTACGCTTTTTTAACCGACTTCAAAAAAGGAGGAGGTTATCAATTCGACTGTATGTTTTTTTAATTTTTTTTATGTATGTTTGTTACGCGATGTCTTCGCCAATTGTGAACCGATTTTGATGGTTTTTTCTTTATTTGAAAGCCTTTACTACTAAGTTAGTCCCATTTTAATTTGTTGAAGATATGATGAAGAACTTTGGAGATATGAAAGAAACTGCTTAAAAACATTGAAGTCGGTTGTTTTTTTTTGTTAAAAATTTAATTATTGTATGTAGTTATCAGTCCTCTTGAATTTGTTCTTACATGATACTGCTATATCAATACCTTCCATATTATTGAAGCGGTTTGGAACGAGTTCCATCTCAATAGGCTCGATTTCTACCTCTGACTTTATAGTTTTAGTACTCAGATACGGTAATTTTTAACAACCATCCCTTCCAGTCCGGTGAAGGAGAACATCGTGAAGGAAGCCGCTACTCTATCACTAGTGTATAAGGACTATTTGTCATTAAGATACGTCAGATGACTTTAAGCAGCTCCTAAAAATCTGACACCAGTGACTATTAACACATTCAAACAAAACAAAAAACACAAAAGAATAGAAATAACAAAATATGAAAATAAATCTTCGACGACTCTCACAAACTACGGTCGGCTGATCAAAAATAGTTATGAGATCCAAAGGTTTTTCTTATTTTGCTGTATCTATTTTGGGAATCGTAATAAGTAGCATGGATTCACCTTGCTGTCAATATTTGTACACTAGAGAATTATCCTGCGTGGGATAATCTGTTCGTTTTGTTTTTCGTGTTTGTCAGAAGCCAATTTCATCTTCAAAAAAACGGCCAAGAGCGAGTCGGACTCGCCCATTAAGGGTTCCGTAGCAGCAAGTAACATAATATAAAAGTTCTAAAGGTAAATTGCGGTTTACGATTTATGACGTATTAAAAAATAACTATCTATGATACCGAGACCGTTATAGTTTTAATTGAAACTACATACTTTGAGGTATATACCAAATTTTTTTCAGAATTATTTTAGTAATATTTCAAAAGTTACGGGGGGGGGGACACCTCAAATTTAACTTTGTATTAGATTATCTCAAGACTGGGGGGTTTGATCTACATAATTTCAAAGCAGTTTTTGTTGCATTTTAAAAGACCTTTTCAACGATACCCCACACGTTGGGGTTAGTCCAATTAAATTTTTTAAATTCACTTTTCGTTGTATGAGGGCTGAAAAAAAAACATTTTATTATAATTTTAAAAACCAACTTTTGGAACTTCAATATCTATCTCTCCACAAATTTTCGTGACAATCGGTGCAGTAGCGGCGGAGTACGAGCCCGGACGGACCGACAGACGGACGGACGGACGGACATGACGAAACTATAAGGGTTCCTTGTGGACTACGGAACCCTAAAAACTTAGAATGTACCAGCCGCTTCTCTTCCCACGAAGATTGTCAAAGCCGATCGAGGGAATGAGTGAGAAAATGAATCATGCAATAGGGCGATGCGGCTACTATTTTGATGCCGTTTTTTTACCTGTACGCCCGCCATTAACGCCAAAGCCCTAAAAATAGAGAACAATCAACTAGTGGAGACAGCCGCCACTATTAGTTTGTACTCTTCCTTGAAGGTTAGAGTCCAAGTATCAATAGCAGCTCTATGGACTCGTAACTTGCTTATACTAGGGCTTTGTGAAGTAGTTCTGTACATCTCATCTGTCTTTAAGGTGAAGTGGTAGCATACTTTCAAAGGTTATTCATAAAATAGTTTGAAGATATTTAGTTTTAAACTATTTATTTCAAATGAGGGCGCCACTTATTCTACCATTTCACCTTAATCTAATCCGTCTTTAAGAATACCTACATATAACTACGAGAGTACATATTTTAGTAAAACTTTCCCTGCCCAGCGCCTATAGCGGATCCTCGGAAACAATAGCATTGTCCTCTTATCGCAGACGATGCTGAAAAGACTGGTAATTAATAAACATGATCAAGTGGTGTCACAGAGTTAATAATCATAGAGACGACACGAGTGTCTCATAAGGAGGCTCAAGGTCACTCAACGGCTTATGGAGAGGGTCCGTGTTTCTGTATGTGAAACAGAAATGAGGAAAGTAGGAGTACAAAACTCACAGACATAGCCCAGCGGAGTTAGCTTATTGAAGTGGCAGTGGGCCGTACACATAGCGGGACAACCGATGGCCGATAGGGAAAAAAGGTTATCGAATAGCAAGCGAAGCGTAGGACACCGATCTCCAAGGTGGTCAGACGACTTGACCAAGGTAGCTGCAGAACACTGGATGCTTTAGATCAGTCACTTTAGAAATCCTTGGGAGAGGCCTATGTCCAGCTGTGAATGTCATGTGGCTCAAATGATGATAATGATACGAGTCTCCAATGAATACGCTTCTGGTGGCTAATAGTGACAAAATAGCTGTTTGTTTCTATAAAACAAACAAAATAACAGGTTAGCTACAAAATGCAGTAAGTAATCTCTTATTTTCAGTCATATGTTCTCGTTATCGTCAATTCGGTCAATCGGTGTCGAGACATAGAGTTGTTCTTATAAAAGTACATGGCTTGTACATCTAGGTACTTACTACTTAGTTAGATGTCAGTTCTAGCAGTTTATCCCTCTTGTTTCGACAAAAGAGGGTTGAATAACATGACGCACCATAATTTATTGATGATCACGCCTCGGGAGCCGCGCTGTCCCGGAAATTGGTAATATGTCTCCAACAATGCAAGGTTTTTTGATGGTTTTAATTGGTCACAAATATTGTTATATTTTTCACCGTGTGGTTCCCGGCAGAGTAGACTAGGACCACTCCAAGTCTTCCCGTGGATGTAGAAGGAAAATTAGGAAACACAAGCTAAAGAAAGCTTTTAACATCAATGAGACTTCTCTATACTACCAGAGCCATTTATTAGCCAGAGCAGTCAGAGGATTTAAATTACACTCTCCACGCTGGTCAGACGGGTTGGAGAGGTCTCATTGATGTTTATAAGCTTTTTCTAGCTTGTATTTTGACCTATGTTTAAAATATTTTAACTGTTATTAAAGCTTCATGTTCCAATGTTTATTAATTTATTTTAATAGTTATGCTTTCTGATAAAATACTGCGGCTGCTTCCGATACATCCTTTGTTTTAATTTCCGTAAATTCACATTAGTTTGTGAATTGTGTATACTATTTCGAATTACAGGAAATGTGCCGTTGTATTTTATTAAAAAGGTTTTTTCATATACAAATTATCACATACAAATATTTTATTTTTGATCTATTTTTGATTTGTTGTTTTTTCTTTTTATTGTACTCACAGATATAGATTCACATCTATACCTGTGATTGTGCTACAGTATTTAAACTCGGAAATACATAAGGCAACCGCTTGTTTTGTAGTACAATGGCTTTTACAAGAAATATTTTTGGTCCCATTAATTATTATGTTTTGCCAAATATTACTTTCTATGAATGCCCTTCTTATTCTTTTATGAAGATAATAATTTAAAGTTCTAATACGTGTAAGTGAGGCAAGGGAAACGGCCGGCCCGGGCGTCTGTCAAAAGTAGTAGTAAAATTTATGTTTTTTTCACGATAACAGATGATTTGATCAGAATTTTAATTAAAAATTGATCCGACAAGTTACAAAATGAAAAATAACTTTTTTAAACGAGTATTAGATACCTATAATAAGAACACTGCTAAGTGCCGAAAGGGCGGCATAATGGCGAGACGCCACGTTGGTGATTTTCTTCTGATTGCCACGCTGATTTTCAGCTGGTACAATTATAGGTTGAAGGGTTTGAAAAAAAATAAAAAGCAAAATCAAGAACAAAAGCTTCAACAGTCAAGGGGTTGCCGAAATATAAGTAGCCGTTGTTGTGGCAATTTAAAATTTTCGTGAAATTTCATGCTTATACCCCATAATCTGGGAACAACGCATAAGGCAATGATTCATGAGTAATAATAACAATGAAAAGAAAATAATTCTAAGTCGTAGGGAGCGTAAAACAATAAACGTTGTGAACCTTCCATATCCCTTTCGGAAAATCAAGAATGTGCAGAAATATAGCTCACTGACCAACTGATTTATGTATATTTCAAAGCATAATAAAAATAAAATATTTCAAGCCACCCCGGCTTGAAATATTTTATTTTTATTTATTTTATTTAACTTTACTACTGTGAAAAAAATATGATTTACATTGCCATGCAAACTTCCACCAAAAATTGGTTTGAACGAGATCTAGTAAGTAATTTTTTTTAATACGTCATAAATCGTAAACCCGATTTACCTTTCATTCAATCAACTCAAATATAAAAATAAAGAAAATCATTTAATTTCATAAACATAAACCTTATGCATAACGGAACCCTTCATGGGCGAGTCCGACTCGCTCTTGGTCGCTTTATTTTAAACTGATTGAGCTAGCCCCAAACCAAGTTAAAACTTGTACTATAGGTTAATAACTCAACAATACTATATTTTATAATAAATAAACATATAGATTAGATAAACACCCAAACTCAGGACATTTAAAAAATCCAAGTACAAACGACGCTACTAAACCACAAAGTTTTTACGTGATTTTGACAAGCTTTTATTCATATTGTTTCTTACACACAATATTTATTTAAGTGTCATATCCGTATTCTTTTATCCTTTGCACTTTCTCTAAATGTAAGGTTTACTTTGGGTAATGCTATTACTTACTTCTAAAAATATCCTCCAATAGTGCTCCTCTTTGATTTATATTGTAGAGGGTATTGGGTAGTTGTTAATAGTTGTTGTATCTACGGTGAATCTTCAAAAAGGGAACAAATTTTTTGAGCTGTTATTTAAATATTCGAGATGTTATTATGATCAGTTGGTAAACATATTGAGCAGTTATTTAATTAAATGGCGGTTGATTAATTATTGCGACAGTAAAACATGAACAGTAATAAAAGAACGGAATCTCCTAAGGTACGCGCAATATGCGTCCCCGTACCTCTCCTCCGTTCTTGTGCGGCTGTGTGCGCCTTTTTTTACGGTTTTCTGTTACATTAGTGACCCTAATTCCAAGATTTCAATATATCTAGGCTAGCTTGTAGCTAATAAACATTTTTTTCTTCTAAGAATAAGATCTTTCGAGACAGACCAAGCGCAGGGTCCAAGACCCAAAATCCACTTACAGTGAGGGGAATAGTTGAAAAAAGTAGACTTTTTATAGTCAAAACCAGTAGAATTTGTCATATTGCGACTATAGGTACCACAGATTAAAGAATACTATCACTAACTCGTAGTTGTTGAAGTTATTCAAACTTAATTTCTCCAATTCCCTCTGTCGGCTCTTATATCTATGCGGAAAACATGAAAACTGAAGCAGCTGCTACACTCTACAAAGGTACGATTTTTCCTCCCAGACCAGCGTGGAAGTCGGTTTTAACCAAACGTATCTCTTTTATTCCTTAGTTCTCTGAGACCAACACAACCGTCAGCGTGTTGACCCTTGTACCTGAAGCGGAGGACCATGATTCTGAGCTGGTCTGTCGCGCGGAGAACTCCCAAGTTCCTGATGCAGCCATCGAAGACAGATGGACCCTGAACGTTCATTGTAAGTTTATTTATTAATATAAATAAAATAAGAAAGAATTAATTTCTCGTACGTAATAGTGCTTACACACGGCCGTTGCGGTGCGCTTGGATTTTGTTTGCATTAATATTGAACTTTAGAGCGGCCCCACACGGGATTTTGCGTCGTTGCAAAGCAAACATTTTGACGCATTGCCAGCCACACCGGCGATGCGTTGATATAACGTAGTTTTTGGTCGAGCTCCTGTCATCTATAACAAATTACCTAAACAACTATAATTGACTAAAAGTACAAGACACTTTAAAAAGACCCTCCATGATCTACTAGCTCTGAAAAGTTACTACAAATTGAATGACTTTTTGAATGACAAGCAATTAAAATAATGTTTTTATTTTATTTTATGATAATGTAGTTTGTAAGTTATGTAATTTTGTACGCCTATGGGCAGGAAAAAGAGTGCTGTATCTCATTTAAATTGTCATCTTTTGTAACTTGTTTCCACAAATAAAGAAGTTTGAAGTTTAGTAGCAATGAGTACATCCCTCCTTTTTTGGACAAACGTTAGTCGAGCCTTAGCTTTTTTCGGAGTAACGTTCGTCGATGCATCGTATTTCGCAGCAATTTTAATTCGATCAAAATCGAGGTTGGCAATCAGGACGGTGTAGTCCTTTTTGTTCTTAGCTCGGCGGAACAGCTCAGCACCGCTCGCTATCCCGGTCCACTCGCGGATATTTCGTAGCCAGGATTTCTTTCTCCTTCCAACCTTTCTTTTTCCTGCGATTTTTACCATTATTAGCTAAATGAGACGAGTAGGTTCAGTCCATCATCCTGATTACATTCCCTAAGAAACGTATCTATGGCGAAGTCCGACATTTTTTGTCTTCCCACATAAACGCGAGATTAAATACGATTGGAGATGTTGTAAAAGCTGCGGACTGGACATCAAATTGGAACGTACAATATTTAATTATTTGTTTATTTCAGTCGTACCAATTGTGACATTGAAATTTGGGGCCAGCCTTAACCCCGGTTACATCAAGGAAGGTGATGACGTCTACTTCGAATGCAGCGTGAAGGCGAACCCGAAGGCACTCCGGCTGTCTTGGTACAAAGAGGTAAATTTAAGTTATGATAATCCGAAAATTATCACCATCATTTCAGCTAACATAAGAGGACTCGAAACCATTCCAGCTTCAAACGTTGCGCAACCTAAATCGACGATTAGACGACCTCCGTGGCGTTTTGATTACCACGTTAGTCCACTACTCGGAGGTTCTGGGTTCGATCACCAAATTGCCCTGGGTCTTGGGTGTTTATCTTTATATGTGTTTATTATAAAATATTGCATCTTTGAGTTAGTATCAAATAACAACACAAGTTTAAAAACTTACTTTGGACCTGGCTCAATGTGGGTGATATGTCTTTGAACATATATTAAAAATCTATCAGTTCCGACTTTATTTTACAATTCAAATAAAGTTCTTCAGGGTTTTAAACTCCCATGAACCACTTAGAAGAGCCTAAACACATTTGAACTGGGAAATATCAGTACAAACGTAACTTTTCGGATTCTGCTTTACATATTAAAGTATATAAATCATGGTTTATGGGTCAAAAAAGCAGTAATATAGTTTGTTTATGGACGACTAGTTAAGTCATAATTTTATAGATGGTATAAGAACACGGCAAATACTTATTAAGATTTTTTCATTCAGGAAATAGAAATCCAGCACAATGCAAGCGCAGGCGTGATCCTGAGCGACCAGAGCCTGGTACTGCAGAGCGTGACGCGAGCGGCGACGGGGGATTACTCTTGTCTGGCATACAACAGCGAGGGCAGTGCTACTAGCAACGCCGTGTCGTTGCAAGTTAGATGTAAGTACTATTTAATTAACCCCCGACAAAAAGAGGGGTGTTATAAGTTTGATGCTAATGTCTGTTGGTTTGTCTGTCTTTTTATAGGGTTTTTAGGTATTCAAGATGCAGTACTAAAGTACTCAAATTAAATTATGAAATAAGAAATGGTGAAAAAATTCCAGGTGAGTGACACTAGGCTTGCGTCACCTAACACTTCTTCTTATTTACGTAAGAGCTTAGTGGCTCTTGTCAGTGGAGTATGCGCCAAACTTCTCGGTTCTCTGCCTTACTTTTTAGTGCTTGATACATGACCCCTGCTTTTTCTTTTAGTTGGTCTACATAGCTCTTTCTTTCCTAACACTAATACCCACTATTACAAGTGAGGTATCTGAATTAACCCATGTTACAATGAAGTTGAAAATCAATTAAAGTGTGGGAAAGCCAAACAATATTTTTATAGGGTTTTTAGGCATTCAAGTTCAAGTAGTGGCGAGATTCGGCGTGTAGGGTTGAACACGTGATGGCTCAGTTGGGTAGAGCATGGTCGTATTCAGACCAAGGTCGCAGATTCCATTCCTACTTACGCGAAATCTTTTCACCATTTCTTTTTTTATTATTAGTTTGTCTGTCTGTGGCATCGTAGCCCTTGAACGGATGGACCGTATTCAATGTAACTTTCATTACGTGAAAGCAAGTTCCCTTGCGGTGGTTCATTTCTATGTTTGCTGAAAATTGGTTCAGCCGTTAAAAGTTATTGGTTAACGCTTGAAAGACTTTGTCTAGCAAATAATAGATAGCGCTACGGATATCAGGCTCTGATGTTGAGTGTCCCCGACATATGTTTCCCAATGATGATCTAGAATTTTTTACTGGTTTTTACCAAGTAAAATATTTTTGACAGATGTGCCTCAATGTAAAACTAAAAACGAAGGCGAAGTGTACGGAGCACTTAAGCAGGAGACCATACAGCTGCTGTGCACCGTGGACTCCAGCCCGCCAGCGACAAGTTTCTCTTGGACCTTTAATAGTTCCGGAGAACAGAACGAAATCTCGCCAAGGTGAGATAAAGACAAATCCTATTTTTAAAGGCTTTCCTTGTTACATACAATCACATCTTTCATTAAATCCTTTGCTAGTCTTTCATGCTGGTCTAGGAGAAAAGAAAAACTAAGAATGTACCAGCTGCTTCTCTTCCCGCTCAGATCGTGAAAACCGATCGAGGGAATGGGCAATAAATAATGTGAATCATGTTAATAGGCGATGCGGCTAGCAACCATTACTTTTTCATTCCTTTTTCCACCGTCATCATCATCCTCTAAGCGTATGTCCGGTTGCATCCTCAGCGGTAACTTGGTGATTTGACGAGGTTTTTAACCCCCGACAAAAAAAGAGGGGTGTTATAACTTGTCTAAATGTCTGTGTGTCTGTGTCTCTGTGTGACTGTGTGTATGTTTGTGCCATCTTAAACGAATAGCTTAATTTCGATGCATTTTATCAAAAGCCTTATGTAATGAGACGGTTTTTAGCTATGTTTACTTTAAGTTATTGGAGGTAAACGCTTGAAAGACGGGGGTTTTTACGAGTATATTAACTTGTTGTATCTTTGCATATAATTTTAAAGCGACTTCAAAAAAGTAGCTTCTCAATTCGAATACTTGTTTTTTTTTTATATATATAACCCCGATAACTTCTTCCTTTTTAAACCGTTTTAGATAATTATTATTTTTTGTTTGAAAGCGTGTATAGCATATATACCTATAAAGGTACTAGTAATATCACGGTCTTTGTTTCCCCAACAGCTTATTCACCAAATCCGGCTTCACGTCCACCCTGAACTACACTCCGGTGACAGATATGGACTATGGCACCATCTTCTGCACTGCGACTAACGTTGTGGGCAAACAAGACACACCGTGTTTCTACAGGCTGATAGCTGCAGGTATTCCTTTTTCTTCTCTTTCTCTAACTGCAGTTATTTCTTTTTCTTATCTTTCTCTACCAGTTTATAGGTATCAGTTGTGGGCAAACAAGACACACCGTGTCTCTACAGGCTGATAGCTGCAGGTATTCCCTTTTTTTCTCTTTCTTTAAGGTTAGTCCTTTTTATTTTCTTTCTCTAGAGCCGATAGATACCAATTGTGGGCAAACAAGAAACACCGTGTCTCTACAGGCTGATAGCTGCAGGTATTCCTTTTTCTTCTCTTTCTCTAATTGTGGTTATTCCTTTTTTTTTCTTATCTACCAACCTATGGGTATCAGTTGTGGGCAACAAGACACACCGTGTCTCTACTGGCTGATAGCTGCAGATATTCCTTTTTCTTATTTTTCTCTAGCAGCCTATAAAGGCTTCTATAAATAAAGGAAGTATTCCCCATAATTACTATTCGGAACCGGTGGGTTGGTGATTACAGTAGATGGTATGGTATAAAGTCGTTGCACAAAGGACTCTGCTGCCAGTTCTCTGTTACCTATACATCCCTCAGTCGAGTCCTATGGTGAATACTATGTGGGAGTGGTGCCATTATTTAAAATAAATTGTTTAATCGTAAATATGGTAATAATTAATATTTTGCAAATAATAAGAATCTGACAGTTGAGCTTCTATATTCTTTTATTTAATTAATTAGATAATTAATTATTTATATTTGTTAACTCGTTAATACCTATTGTGTTTTTTATTCAGCCTGTGCCGATGTGTCCCTCTGCTGGTTAAAGGCATCCCTTTTCGCTTTTCTATGTCTTCTTTACAAAATTGTGTATTCTCATATTTGTGTAAAAGGTGTAAACTGGCACAGAACCATTCATCATCATTTCAGCTGCATAAGGTCCACTGCTGGACATAGGCCTCTCTCAAGGATTTACATAATGACCGATCTAGAGCGGCCTGCGTCCAGCGCTTTCCAGCGACCTTAGTCAGATCGTCTGACCACCTTGTGGCTGGGTATCCAACGCTTCGTTGGACAGTACGTGGTCGCCATTCGAGAACCTTTCTGCACAGAACCATTGATGTTACCAAAAAAATATAGCCCAACTCAAGGTAAAGTTAAAAATATTTTAGTATTGAATAGACTAGATATGTTGTCCCGGCCCCCGGCAACAACATCATTTTTTGATCGTAATCAGCTAAATCCGTCAAAGACAAGAAAATTAATCCTGCTTTTTGGAAATATAAAAGGAGATTTACGAGTAATTTTATGAAATAGCTATTCAACGTAACATTCAAAGAGTTATATTTGAAAAAGCTTTGAGCAAAAAACGTTGTTATTATAAAAAAATATAAGGTGTTGAAATATATAAATATTAAGATATATGGACAAATCACACTGATTGAGCTAGCCCCAAAGTAAGTTTAAACTTGTGTTATGGGATACTAACTAAACAATACTATAATTTATAATAAATACATATATAGATAAACACCCAAGACCCAGGACAATTTGAAAAAAAAAGCGGCCAAGTGCTTGTCGGGCTCGCCCATGAAGGGTTCCGTAGAAGCAAGTAACATAATATAAAAGTTCTTGTAGTTCGTTGTTGATTGATTACGATTTATGACGTATTAAAAAAAACTATTCACTAGATCTAGTAATCTCGTTCAAACCAATTTTCGGTGGAAGTTTGCATGGTAATGTACATCATATATTTTTTTTTAGTTTTCTCATTCTCTTATTTTAGAAGTTACAGGGCGGGGGGGGGGGGGGGGGGGCACACATATTTTACCACTTCGGAAGTGTCTCTCGCGCAAACTAGAAACTTCAATATCACTTTTGAAGACCTATCCTTAAATAACCCACACGTATGGGTTTGATGAAAAAAACATTTTTTAAGTTTCAGTTCTAAGTATGGGGAACCCCCATAATTTATTGTTTTTTTTTATATTTTTGTTTGAAAATTTAATGCGGTTCACAGAATACATCTACTTACCAAGTTTCAACAGTATAGTTCTTATAGTTTCGGAAAAAAGTGGCTGTGACATACGGACGGACGGACAGACAGACAGACAGACAAGACAAATCCATAAGGGTTCCGTTTTTTGCCATTTTGGCTACGGAACCCTAAAAAGCCATTTTCTAACCTGCCCTGGTTGGGGATCGAACCCAGAACCTCCGAGTTGGCGGACTAGCGTGTTGATGTTGACCATTACACCATTACGAATAATTTGGATCAAAAAGCAATAATGTACCTTATGTTCCTTTGATCTAGACAGTGCGTCAAAATAACAAAAGAATTACGTGAGAAGTCATTTAGGTATTATAAAAATTAAATTTAAACAAAGAACAACTTAAATGGAATTGGGTAGGGCATGTGTGCCGTATGCAACCAGAGAGATGGGCCCGGATGACTACCTTGCCAGAAGGGCGCAGGCGAAGAGGTAGACCACAGACGAGGTGACGAGACGATATTGACAACTTCAAAAAGGAATGGCAACAAGCTGCTTTAGATAGAGATCAGTGGAAGAAGGAAGGGGTTACCAGGCTAGAAAAAAGTCAGTGGACAAATTGTAAGTCATATATCGAAAAAAAAATACTACTCCGTCCGTCATCGCAACCAAGTTTCACAAATTCAAAGAGCTAGACATTAAACTAGAAGAGACACTATCACGTTTTTAGGGTTCCGTACCCAAAGGGTGCAAACGGGACCCTATTACTGAGACTCCGCTGTCTGTCCGTCTGTCCGTCTGTCACAGGGCTCTATCTCTTGAACCGTAATAGCTAGACACCTGAAATTTTCACCGATTATGTATTACTGTGGCCGCTCTAACAACAAATACTAAAAATAAAAAAAAGTTGAATTAAAGGGGGTCGTCATACAAGAAACGTGTTTCTTCAGCGTTTTAAAATATTGTACGGTGTTACGGAACCCTTCATGTACGAGTCCGCCTCGCACTTGCCCGTTTATTGGTAGCTATCTTCATAAACTTCACTTAGT
Source organism: Acrobasis repandana (assembly GCA_963576875.1). NCBI lineage: Eukaryota > Metazoa > Arthropoda > Insecta > Lepidoptera > Pyralidae > Acrobasis > Acrobasis repandana. The sequence continues at coordinate 18,480,692 of OY756232.1, read as the reverse complement.
CGCTTGCTAGCTCTTATACGCCTAGTACTTTAGACAGTATACAGGGTTATTTTTAATTAACCGGCAACCTTTTTGGAGCAAGTTCAGTCCGTGATACTGAACCACTTTCCATAAAAACAATTATAGAAAAACGAAAAAAAAACATCGACTTTCCATTCAAATCGGCGCTCAACCAAATGGATTTTGTATGGGAGGACGAAATTTTGTTTTCGTTTTTAACTCCAAAAAGGTTGCCGGTTAATTAAAAATAACCCTGTATAAGCGACAACCAGTTTTATTTCACTGTACGACACGACGTTCACCTTCTCCTTTGTCTGCCTCGGTCTTCCTAATCCTCTTTTCTCTTTTATTTTTTCTCCAATGATAGTCTTTATGAAATAAATCATGGTATCATATCAGATGGCCTAACATCTTCCCTCGCCTTATCTAGAATTCCTCTATTATGTCTAGAATGCATCTATTTTCTCCCACTCTTTTAAATACCGTTTTCATGACGCTTTTGATATTTTTCAGTCAGAGGATTATGACTGCTTTGGCTAAGTATAGCTGTGGCTCTGGTAGTACAAAGAGCGTCGTGCGCCTGCAGTGGAGAAAGACCTGATGACGATTCTGGCATCTACATCTTGTGTAGATCGACCATCAGGTGTTAATAAACCTCCTCAGGTGTATAATGTATTTTTCCTTTCTTGACTTAGGTCGTCCCATGGCTCTTCAAAACTGTACTGTTGTGAACCAAAGCGCCAACGGTCTTCTGGTGGAGTGTCTTGAAGGTTTCGACGGTGGGTTGCCGCAGATCTTCCATATGGAGGTGTTGGAACTGCCTTCTATGATTGTAAGTATCATTAAAAGAAATACTTTGATCAATAAGTAGACTTTCATTTGATGGTCTGAAAGAAAAGAAAAAACTTAGCTTGTACCCACTACTTCTGTTCCCGCGTAGATCGTAAAAGCTGATCTCTCAATCAGTTAAGTGAAAGTTCGAATCATATTTAATAGGCGATGCGACTAGCATTCCATCACTATTTTGATTATTTTTTCCACCTTCTCGCCCACCAGCACGCTAAAGGCGATCAACAGGTCTTGCGGGCCTGGGCTCTGTTTAGGGTCTGTTTGGGCTCTGTTTAGGGTCTGTTTGGGCTCTGTTGCTTAGACCCGTAAAACCCAAAATGCTGTGTCTGCCCCAATAGGGATAAATGCTTACTGACTTACTCCGTTGACTCAGCGACCCGGAGGGGATCTCAGCCTCCGAGACGTGAGAGCGCCATACTTTTCTGCTCTGAGCGATATCTTGCCAGCTGACAGCTTCCATTTTCCACAGATCACCCTGCATCGTATCACTCCAGCGATATCTGTCTCGACCCACTGGTTCTCGGCCTAGGCTGATACCTTTCCCACATAAGCGGCCTTGACGCCACGATCCTCCTTCATTCTTTCCAGATGCCCAAGTCATTGCAATCGGAGCGCTTCAGTAACACCGGGCTAAATACGTGATAATAAATAAAGTTAGAAATCAAGATTTATTTTTTATTTTTTGGGTTTATTTTGGTCTATTTGGTAACAAACTATAAAAACTTGTTTGTAAAACCGAACTAAGTGGGGTCCCTCCATTTATTTATCTCGTGGTAGCGTTTATATGAGAACAAAAGTATTACTATGTTTATTTATATATTTTAGCAGACCCTGCGTAACGGAAAGAGGCGAAAGAAAGTGTACATTATTCTTCGGCATAATACATATGTACATACAAAAGCATTCGAGGCCTTATAAGTTAGAAGCCTTTAAATAAGACAGAACATTTTGCCTAATAAGAATTTATTTTCTACTCCGCTCAATCTTCGGATGTCTTTATTGTGAGACCATTGGTGCGCTTATTATCCTCGATGTCTAGATTGTCTTATAGTTTTTCTTATATCTCTTCCATCTGACCGCTGTACAAAGGGTCCTATTTCTCTGAAGTTCAATTTATCTGTACACAAAGTATGAAAGATTTTTTACTTTACTATAATTCCACAGATGTTAGCCAACGTCACGTCCAACCACACCCCGACCTTCGAAGTGCCAGGCCTCAACAGCCATACTGCCAGCTATGCCTTGCTGCTATATGCTGTTAATGCTAAGGGGAGGGGAGAAGAAGTGACGTTGTATACAATAGCTGTCAGCCCTCCAGACAAGTACACTGGTATGTGTATTATTAAATGACAAATATACATCCATCGACATTGGTCCATTTTTTTTATATTTGAGTTTAGAACAAAAATTCTCCAAATTAATGTATATATTTGCACCTGGATTATTTTTTAACTATATTGACATCTAGAGGATTTTTTGATAAATATATTTTCTTGAAGAAATCTATAACTGTAGGTTCTTAAATAAAATTGTGAAAAGTGAATAGGTATGTTTGTGTAGCAAGTTTATCAAGCTTGATTCTGATAATTTGAATTAAACTTTGATCTGTCCCCAGCTAATGCTTCATTATCTCTATCCCCTGTTCTGATGACGCTGGTGGTGGTAGCAGCGTTACTTTTCACAGGCGTGTGCGGCGTCATCACAGCGCTGTACCGTCGACATAGCGCCAGGAGACTTGATATACATAAGCAACCACCGTCCAAGTAAGTAATTTAAATTTTGGTTAAATTGGGTTAAAGTTTTCCAAATTATCATATACATAATCTCATTAGAGCCTTGTGTCAAAGGGCAGAAGAGGAGTTAAAATATGGTCTGACCGCCGTGGCCTATTATGAGAAGGTAACTATAGGGACTTAGTAACGAATCGACTTAAATATAAAAATGTAATTAAAAAAAACTTCTTTTCATAATTTTGTGAGTAATTATACTTAGATCGTCGTCTAATATAAAAGTGCTTGCCACTCCTCGCTTTACGCTCACAAGCAAAATAGGTGTTTATCACACATGAACTTTTTTCGTCATCCAATATGGAGCTCTAACAGATCTGTTTACTAACTAGTGCATAAATGACATGAACGTGCGGCAGAGCGAGTTCAGTTTTATGCTAGAGAAACTATATCTACTCGTAGTATTTAGTAAGCCTAAAATCTTTGACGTTTCTAGTAACGAGTTGTACACGGAACCAAGCCTAGAATCCCTCACCAAGCCAGACAACCTGAACGCATACTGTGCGTCTCCGAAACTTGCGTTCAACAGCCAGTACGAGCTGAAGATGGACCCAGGGGAGGCGGAGTCTGATCCCGATATCATTCCGTGCCATTATGGTAAGCATTAAGTACTTGTTCATACTTATATTTTAAATATATGTGTGTTCTACCGAAATGAACCAACCCTATAATAGTCTTCTTCATTATATTTTGGCATACCACAAGGCTGCATACTGGGATTAATATTATTAATTTTTATATTTTACTAGCTGTTACTCGCGGAGATGCAAGCGTTTAAAAAAATTAAAATAGCATATGCTACTCGTTGATAATATAGCTTTTCATAAGTGAAATCATTTTTTAAATCGGATCAGTAGTTTTTGAGTTTATCCATAACAAACAAAGACACATACCCATTTACAATAAAATATTTTCTCTTTATTATATTAGTCTAGATTGAAATTTCCAGAACTAAGTCGATTAACGTGATATAATTCATCCAACTGACGATACAGCTATTGTATTTTAACAAATATTTGTAACTGAAGGTCAAAACGAATCAACGGATCGGCATCAAAGAATAATTGCGAAAGATAAAGCAGTGCTAGACAAGCTTCAGGCAGATCTTGCTATTCCATTGTCTTATTTTCACATTGGTCACAAAGATGAAAAAGCACTCCACTGACAAGAGCGTAGCTCTTAAATGAACGAAGAGAAATATTAATAAAACAAAAAATACTTTTTGCAGAAAGAAAACCGTTAGACTCTAACAGGGCACCGCCTGACTACGAGCCCAAACTGTACGAGAAACGAAATTTTCCACCCAGCTCGGTAAGTTTGTCTACTCGAGTCTTATACATACAGGGTGATTTTGAACCTCTTAGCTTTGTTCAAGGAAAGTCCTATTTAAGCAAAATAAAAAATAAATATTACGAGCTGTTTGACTCCAAGAAACTATGATGGCGGCTGTAGACACTTGCCGAAAGCCCCTCGCCGAGAATGCTCTCGACGAGAGCATACCTGTACACACACTCGCGAGAGCCAACGAGACTTGTACGAGACCTTTGACTCGGGCAAGCGATCGAGACCGACCGAGGCGGGGCGAGAGAGGGCAAGGCGAGACGAAAGCACTATTTACGAGGTATGCCACTTAGGGCACCCGTCCGAATAGCACCTGGGCGAATAGCACCTGGCCTATTCTACGAGGAGCACCTTATATTCGCAGGTGCTCTTCGTGGACTTAAATTTAGTTTTACATTTTTGTCCACGAAGAGCACCTATGATTTAGCAGCTAGTGCTGGGATTAATATTTTTTACATTTTATTACGAATAAAAGATATCGATACAAAATCACCTAGAACGTTTATTAATTACGCCATGTGAGTATTTTGTACACACAAAATGTGTCTGGCTGCGACATTAGAAAATAAAATAATAATATGTATGTAGTACGAGTATGTCTTTTGGAATACTTTCATAAAAATACTAAGATTTTTGTTTTTCACAGTCTTCATCCAGCATAGCAGTGATGAACCGCGGTGTGTGCGCGCGCAGCACCGACATCATGGCGGCGACGAGGGCGCGCTCGGAGGTGGTCACCACCTCAGGAAAGGTCAAGGAGAGCTGCATATAGACTTTAATTAAATTTAATTGCATATAGAATTTAATTAAATTTATTGTTTTTAATTAAAATCAAAAATAAACAGTAAAATGATTGCAAGGAACAGTTTTACTCCAAAAGTGGCACGACCTGCTTATTTAGCCGCGTTGATGTGTGAAGTAAAATTGAACACTACGAAATGATGATAAAGTCTAATTTGTTTTTTTTCTTATCGTGTCAATGGCAATTATTGTTGTCTAAATTGTATTGGGCCCAGAATTTAAAAATGTCAAACCAAATTTGTAGGTAATGGTAAAAGAGATGATATTATGAAAAGTTTAAAAAAAGTCGTATTTCGATACAAGTTGATTGGGGAAAGTTGTTCTGTATCATTTACTTGTCCTTGAAATTAAATATCTATTTGCACTTAATATAAAAAAAAAACTTTATACAGTTCATTACATTTTGGCTCTAAAATCCATTTTGAAAGTTATTGTGATTATTGTATTTGATATGTTAATATAAAAAAGGCATTTGAAATTCAGTAAACTATAAATGATTTCTAAGTAATACCATACAATACTCAATATTTTTTAACATAGGTAAGTAGATAGCCAATTTTAAACATAGGTTTGATAATAATGCTTGCAAACTGGTATACGTACTCCTATGTTAGAAAGTGTTACGCTTTCTTCTGATGAAGCTCTTTGGCCTGGTAGGAGTACGCATTTCTAGCGCTTTCGCAAGTTAAGCAACCCAAGGCGTGGTCCGCTCTTGGATGGGTGACCACAGGTCACATAATTTCTTGAGTTTCTCCGTGCTTCGTTGAAATAGTTTCTCAGTCAGCGTTGGCCACTTACACACACAGAAAAAATAACAGTGCTGCTCCTGGGGTGCCGACAGAAGTGAAAACTTGAACAAGGTGGTATCGGTTACGGTAACAGTGTCGCGAGTTCACTTCAAAAATAAAACTGGAGAAATATAGTAGTATGTCGCTCTTAAAGTATTAAAATACACACATTTTTCGTAATACTAGGAAAGAAAAAGTGTTTATGCTAAATCCTAAAAAAAAAAAATCTAGAATAATTACAAGTAATAATCTCAAAAAAAACATTCAATATTAAACTTTATTCCACGTTCATAAAGTTTATATTTCCAAAATACTCATGTTTAAATTTCTTCTTCTTCTTTAATTTAAGAGCTTGCTCTTGTCGGTGGAGTTAAGTGAAGATGCCTCCATTCCTCTCTTACGTTCCCAAAAAAGGACAAGCAAACTGTCAGTGCAATAAAAGACAAAGGGTACAACTTTAGGTAGGTATCTTTATTCGGAACGACTTCCACTTCATAGGCATTCTAGATTGTTTATAATTTCTTTGGCTAAAACCAAATAACTCACTCCAGTAATTGGCACCAATTAATATAAGTAACTCATGTAAAAATATAAATAAGATTTCATGAAAAAAACCAGGGTTGTTAACTACCTACCTCCTTTTCTGATCAACCCTATTAAATGTAAAAATTAGATAGCTGCAATTTAGACTATTAATGTATGAACAAAAAATAAAACACAAATAATTAACCGTAAAACGTACGTACTAATTAATTTTAAACATTTTATACTTATTATTTGTAAAAATCTAATATAGTATATAATTATTTTTAATATCATTACAATGCTCGGAAATTTATCCAAATTGAAAATATGTAATGAAAAATTCGCCACTTCACACGATTTTTTTCATTACATATTTTCAATTTGGATAATATAGTATAATTATATCGGATTGTGCCCCCTTGTAACCTGACTGAGCTGTAAATGGAACCCTAAAAGCGTTTATATATATATCGTTATGTTATTGTTTACATAATCGACCCACAAATAAAAATACAATTTCATTTTACCAAAAGATATCCTTGAGGCAAATTGTAATTATTACACGTCAAAAAGATTATTTAAAAAAATAAAAGCCAGATCATTTAGTCGCTTTGTCTCAAGGATATCTAAAAAAAATATGTGGGTCGATTTAGTCCTGCTACTTTTCAGCCAGGTTTGCAGTTTTGAGTCAGGGTATAGGGAATTAAAGGCAAGTTTTCAGCTTGCCTCAAATACCTACCCAAAAATGTCTACTAGCTAACAGACCAGAATGGTGTCTCGTAACAGCAACATTACTTTTGTAAAAGGTTTCCTTGTCAACCCCCGTAGCATGCACCGTAGATAAATCCGGATAAAGTTTATATCGCGCGACGGACTAGTGCTGTCCTACTTGTTATTATGACGTAGAGCGAGATAGTGATATATTATAGCGCTCGATAAACGCTGTTATCGGTGCCATGCTAAGGGCGCTGACTGAAGACATTACGCTTCTTTGTCGAAATGAAAACGAACTTTCCGTTTTAATACATAGTTTAAAACAAAGTCGCCACCCGCCGTCTGTCTCTCTATATGTATGTACGCTTAGATTTTATCATTAGATAAAGTGATTCAAGAGAAAGTTTTATAAATATATAATACTTACCCGTGTCGCTAGTAATATATGTATGTATAACTTACAAATTAGTATTACAAAACAAAAATAACGCCTAAGTGTATATATATGATCAACCTTAAGAAGTTTAATTTTACATAAGTACATAATTTTATTTGATTGGATTATATCTAAATTGGCTCTTGAGAATTGTACCTGTCCAATAAATTTCGATTTAAAAATATAGATACTTAAAGTATAATAATAGGTTATATAAATATATATATAGATAATAATAACATCTTCCATGCTAGTCTGGGAGAAAAGAAAAAACTTAGAATGTACCAGCTGCTTCTCTTCCCGCACAGATCGGCATGAGACCATCACTATTTTGATTCCTTTTTCCACCTTCTCGCCCACCATCACGCTAAAAGTGGTCTTTGGGTCTTGCGGCCCTGGGCTCTGTCTGCTTAGAGCCTTAACACCCAAAATGCTCTGTCTGCCCCATTAGGGATAAAGACGTGATAATTTATGGTAGGTAAAAATTATAAGTATCTATATAAGTTTAAATTATAATTATTGTAAAACAACTACTTTAAATTTTCCTAGTAGATTAAATTTAAATTTTGCAATTAAGAATTCAGTTCTGTAAAATGATATCATATCTTATTTTTGTTAAGCTCTAAGTAAGCTAACTTATTATAATGAAAATATTTCTAATGTCTGTAATGTATTACCTTAAGAGTCCCCTTTCCCTAGACCACCTTAAAATTTTCCTTATAAACATAGCCTAGCATTTATTAAAAAACGATATGTCAGATTTTGCCAGTATTTGTAATCTATAATTCTATACTAATATTATAAAGAGGAAAGATTTGATTATTTGTTTGCATTGAATAGCCTCTGCCCCTTTAGATCGATTAAAAAAAAATTTGGAAACTATACTATCCCCAAATGACGTAGGCTTTTTCTGTACCACGGGCGAAGACGGGATGGGCTGCTAGTTACAAATAAATTGCATGTAACTAGTTTTTGACGTTAAAAATATGAACTTGAAAGCATGTAGAAGTTTTTCATACTGATGGTGAACTATGATATGATATAGTATATTCTCTTTCAAGTTCATATTTGAAATTAAAACCGCAGTTATATACCTCGATTTAGCCTTTGAAATAACAAAATTTTGCCGAATTCTGACATGTCTTTTCAAAATAAAAGCTAGACTACGGTTGTATGGGAAAGTCTGATCCTGTCTAGGTAAGGGGACTCTTAATTAAAGTTTCTAAAGAAAAGTTTGGTTGTTATCGAAATTTATAATAAGTGTTATGACCCGACTGATTGTAGTGATATCGAAACGACGATTGTGAACGTTTTAATAAAATAAACAAACAAGTTACGAGATATACCTATTTCATTCAGTTTCCTTCCTAAACGAAATTAGAGTAGGTAAAAGTATAAATAATAAATATATAAGGACAATTCACACTAATTGAGCTAGCCCCAAAGTAAGTTTATACTTGTAGGATGGAATATAATTAGGTATTTAATATCTGTTTTTCCTAAAGACTGACTGGTAAAGAGTGAATTAGCAGTAAGTCCACCTTTTATACCATTGTGGCCAATGAAGATTTAAAAATAAATAAAAAATACCAACTGAACTATACCATATTTTATAATAAATACATTTCTAGATAAACACCCAAGGCCTAGGACAATTTGAAAATAGCTATTTTCCAACTTGCCCTGTCTGGGGATCGAACCCAGAACCTCCGGATTGGCGGACTAGCGTGTTGACCACCACTCTGTGCTCGTCATATCGAATAAAACTCGACAGGACCGTGCGTTAGTAATTATATTATGTTTGTTTGACTGTGCTATATAGCATTTCATTGAAGGAGGCCTATTCCCAGCGGTGGCTTGTAGATTGAAAATACGAATCCCCTCTAAAACAACATATACATAACGCACAAGACTCGCACCGCAATTATTATTATACTGTCGTAAAAAAAATTATAAAATTGAATAAAAACCAAGACGGTTAAGAACTTCAGTACTTACGTCTGTTATCACCTGGCCACGCCACCATATGGAATTTGTATCAAAGTAGGTAAGCATAATAAACAGTTCATTAAATGTTTACGGCTATTTAACCACTTTTTCATGAATTGATACCTTGTTTATAACATTTTATAGTAACCATAATGGTCCGTGACCGTGGTCCAGTGGTCAAGGCGTTTGTCTTGTGTTTCGGAGGTCGTAAGTTCAAATCCCACTGGGAAGCATTTATTTATTTACTAGCTGTGCCCGCGAGTTCGTTCGCGTGGTTGTCGGAACGTAATGTTATAGGTATAGCCTAAAGCCTTCCTCTATAAATGGACTACCCAACAAAAAAATCATTTTTCAAATCGGACCATTAGTTCCTGAGATTAGCGCGTTTAAACAAACAAACAAACAAACTCTTCCGCTTTATAATACTAGTATAGATTTATCAAACTTTATTGTTCCAAAGTAAAAATATACTTTTAACAAATGGCGGACTTAATGCTAAGAGCATTTTTTCCCAGTCAACTATAGGAATAAACAGAAAAATTATGCGGCGCAAAAAAGTGATACAATATAAATAATAAAATATGTCGGGATAGTGGTTAACACGTGGCGTGAGGCGCCACGTGGCTAGTTTATATAATAAAACTCGTTAATTCCCACCATTGCCTTGTTGTGTTCGGCTTATAAAAGCGTCGCACGGTGCACATCTCGTGAATATTCGTAGTTGTGTAGCTGTGACGAGGCGGAGCCATGACTCATTCAGATACTTTATTATAAGGAATGTGGATCACCTGACCTATTCGTTACAATGACAGTCTATTTCACCTGGACGGTAAGCCCTGTTGGCACAGGATAACAGTGCGGGCTAGGGAGGTAGTAAAATGTGTGATACGGCATCTCATGGTGCTTCTCATAGGTCAGCGCGAGGAGGTGCGCTGACTTTACCGTCCCATTTTTAATTATTGGCCATCCATCTACCCTCATTGCGACATAAGAAGTTGACTCTGAATCTTTTGCCCACTTTAGAATGAACTTCCTGAAAAGCCGTTAACGCTTTTGTTATAACTGCGTAGTAGATTCAAGCCCCTGGCTTGCAGTTGTCTATGGGCAGCGGTGATGACTTACCATGAGGTGGCCTTTTTTTTTCTCAAACATTTTTTTTCATAATTTCTTAAACTTCTCGTTTTATTTTATAGAAAATCAGCTGAGAGCTGACATTTCTATTTAAATTTTATTTATTTTGCCAGTTGCGTTCTGTCAGCCGAGCCGGGAACACGCGTTTTTATAACTCCGCACGAAAAAAAATATTTTTACAAGTTACCGTCTGAAATCCTGGAAGTTTTGTAACGTCACAGTATTTAGTGAAATAGTGAGTGTGTTTTGTGCGTGATTGCCACTGCATATGCCCAAGGACTCAGCTGAAATAGCTGCCCGCACTCAGGGGACCAGAGTGCTTAAAAGCCACAACCCGGTAAGTGCCCACGAGTTTTAATTTGACCCTGATTTTATTATTAACCTTGCCCATTATAACGGCAGACATGGGCACATTTTTCCTAATTTATGTTTTCCGTAAAGGAAAAAACACGTGGATTGGAACGTAACTTAGGTTAGTTAGGTTTTAGGCAGATATTTTTAGGGTTCCGTACAAAAATGAAAAAACGGAACCCTTATAGGATCACTAGTGCGTCTGTCTGTCCGTCCGTCTGTCACAGCCAATTTGCTCCGAATCTACTGGACTGAATCAGGTGAAATTTGGTAGGATGTTGTAATTCTATGACCCAAACACATATGTGCAAAGTCATTTTTGGGGGTTAATTAGGAAATAAAAAAAAAAGCTTTGCAAACCTTACTGTGTCCATATATCAAATGAAAGGACTCGTTATGAGGATCTCAAATATATTTTTGTTATAATTATAAAATAAATAGTTTTGATTTTATTCATGAAATAAGACGAAAATTTACCATTCTCCCCCCCTTTTCTCCGAAACTACTGAGCCAAAAATTTTGAAAAAAATACGAATTATCTTTCATTACTTGTAGATTACAGGAAACCTATAAGAATTCAATCAATTGTACGAAACCCTCTCCACGGTCGGTTTTATTTTTTCTAGATTGACTCGCAACGTGCACAGTAAGCATTTATCTTGGTTCCCCCTTACACGACCAAGAAAATCGTTTTAATTTACACATTTTAGTTTTAATTATACAATTTTAATATTTTAAACTGACGATACCCTCCAATGAAAAAAAAAAACTATTTTACACAGTGCTAAGAATCCATAAAATCTTTTCCCTGTTCATTGATTTATTAACGCACTTTATTTGTCCTTAACCACTTGTCGAGATCTTTTAACCATGAATGTGCACATGGCAACATATTAGTAATGGTGGATCTTTTTTTAACCAATCCCTGCCGTCTTATTAATATGATACATCCTTTTTTTACGATTTCAGTCGATTTCATGCTGATATTTTTTTTTCCATAATCCTTACAAAAATACTTGTGAGACTGATGAAATTTATGGAAATTCTGTTTTTCAAAGGAAGGACAGATTTTTTTTTCCTGACCCTTAGCTATTGTCGTTGCTAAAAGTTTTATTGTACTTCTTTTTGATCTATTTAATTGAAATTCGTATGTACATAAATAAATCTAGCCATTTTTGCTGCCTTTTTTTTTCAAAACTTTTGGAGTTTTATGGATCCCGCGATGGAGTATGAGCTGTTCTGGAACGTAGTGTAGTAGCGTGTTTGTGCGTCAAGGCGTGTGTGACGCTGATAAATAGAGGGGTCACTTAACCAAAAGTTAATGTAATTGGACAAAGTCATTTGGATTTTGTTGTATTATGCAGAAAATAGTTTACTTTTTTACTTTTGACGTTTGGCGAGGTCTCATTCTTGCAGTGGTAAATGACGTTAGGAGGAAAGGAGACACAAGATGGGTTTTGCGTCAGATTCTCTCTGTAAGAAGGTACATTTCAAATATATTTTTTTCTTTTGTCTGTATGACTATAATAATATATGTAATGAAATTGATATCTTCGGTGCATCGGCTACTATGATTAAAAAGTTCATTTATGATTAATAATTTTTTTACACAAGCATGTAATTCCCAATTTTAAGGTTTTAAAGTTTAATTATTTATGTAACTTTTTGTTTAATATAATTTAAAACTTTATTTAATTTTGCAATGTAATTTAATTTATGACTGAAGTAAATAATTTTATAATTATCCGAAATGTAATGTAATTTTCAATTTAAAACGACTGAGAGCAGTTTATCAAATGTGCATGCTGTGTTCGCTCCAGGTAGGTTGGCAACTTATATGCTCTAATTTGTATACGCTTAGATTTGTGTGTTGTACAGCCAGTTAGCGAACCAAATAAATAAAAAATATAAATATACAAACATGTAACTAGCTTACGAAGAGTAGGACTGAATGTTGATGACTTTATGAAGAAAGGGAGTTCAAAAGGTGGGCGGTAAGCATACTTTTTAACCGACTTCAAAAAAAGAGGAGGTTATCAATTCGACTGTATGTTATTTTTTTTATATATGTTTGTTACGCGATATCTTCGCCAATTGTGAACCGATTTCGATGATTCTTTTTTTATTTGAAAGCATTTTCTACCAAGTTGGTTTCATTTTAATTTGGTGAATATATGATGAAAAAATTGAAGTCGGTTGTTTTTTTCGTTAAAAATTTAATTATTGTAAGGTTGTTTCCAGCCTGCTTAGGATATTGCAAGCTTGAATCACCTAATTATTCGAATAAAAAGATGATTCTGTGCTTCGGAAGGCGCGTAAAGCTCTGGGTTCCGAACGCCATCTAGTGTTTGCTCAAAACTATCCTAGGATTGGTTCTACCCTTTGGGTTGCGGAGGTCAGACGGCAGTCGCTCTGTGTAAAATCCAGTAACCTCAAATCACCTAGGTTAGGTAGCGGACCCCAGGCTCTGAAGCGTTACCGCTGAGGGTGCAACCGGCAATACGCTCAGGTGATGATGATGTACATTTGGAGTCATACCACTTGGTTAATGCCATTTTCGTCAACTTCCAACACATTGGGAGGTCCCGATTGCTGTCACCAGATGGCAGTGACTGTACTAGAACTACTTATACAACGTGGAAGGGACACAGCGGTAATAAATTAAACCACGGTGTATACTAGATCGTTATATATAATGAAATTAAAATAACAGACAATGAACAAAAAAAATATTTCGGCATTTCCATACAAAGTGTGCAGCCGCCTTGATTTGTATGGGAATGTCGAAATTTTTTTGTTCTTTGACTCTTATTTTGATTTCATTATACGAGTACTTTAGTGATCTAGTATAGCCCGTGGTTCAATTTATTACGGGTATGTCCCTTCCACTTTGTATATAAAATGCCGTTGGATACTTACGAAATTTTGACCTTTTTAACTTGTCTTATTTTAGTATTTCTTGTTATAACGGCTTCAGTAATACATATTCGGTAAAAAATTCAAGTGCGTCAGGCAATTACGTCCTGTGACGGACAGACGGACAGACGGACAGACAGCCGAATCTGGAAATTTTCACTGATTATGTATTTACTGTCGTCGTTATAACAACAAATAACAACTAAAAATAAGATAAAAATAACAATTAAAGGGGGTCGTCATGCAAAGAAACGTGTTTTTTTACATTTTAAAACATTGTACGGAGTTACGACCTTTATGAGCCCGACTCGCACTTGACCGGTTTTTATATTATTATTTGTTTGTCGAGCCTGACGTTTTAAAGGATGTTCTAGTTATATCTTCGGTCGCAGGTAGACTTGACTAATCACTTGGTTTGCTTTTTCTTCCATGATGGTTTGGGAGAAAAGAAAAAACTTAGAATGTACCAGTAGCTTCTTCTCTCGCGCAGATCATAAAAGCAGATAGAAGGAATGGTCCAAAATGTACGTCATGTTTTGAAATGCGATGCAACCAACCCACCATCACGCTCAAAGAAGCCCTTTTGTGGCCCTGGGCTTTGTCTGCGAGCCGCAACAACCAAAAAAATCTGTCTGCCCCGTAAAGATGTGATACAATACAATACAAATACTCTTTATTGCACCATAAAGAAAGGAAATACACCAATACAGAGAAAAAAACAAAAATGATACAAAGGCGGACTTATCGCATAGGTAGCAATCACTTCCAGTCAACCTTTGGGTAGATAGAGAAGTAAATTTCGAGAGAGGCGATACAGTATTGCGGATTTACTGATAGTAGATACAAAATAGTACTGAAAAAATATATAAATACATACAAATACATTAAATACAAATAAATAAACAAATATACTATATATTATTATACCTACAGATATAATAAAATACATATATATCCTAACTAATATTATAAATGCGAAAGTGAGTTTGTATATTTGTTTGTTTGTTACCTCTTCACGCTTTATCTACTGAACCAATCTTCTTACAAATTCGCATACACATAGTTAGGAGTATTGAGAAGGACAAAGGGTACTTTTCATCCCGGAAAAAAGTAATATTCCCGTGGGATTTGGGATACGCGAGCAAATCCGCGGGCAAAAGCTAGTATATAATATATGTAATGAAAACAAAATTCAATAAAATAATAAGCGTAATGCGATAGAATCCAGTACAAACTGAATCAAAAGTTGGACAAATAGTGAGCTTTTACTTAGTTTTTAAAACTTGCTCAAAGTTGTGATAGTCAGCTCTTATGTATGTATATGTACTGTGTTTAATTCAACAGCATAAATTGGAAATTAAAAATGGCATCTGCGATTTAATTGCAGGTGTCCAGAGGAACAAAGGGTTGCCATTAAGCTCTCATTTACAAAATGCGGACTAGCCTTCGCGATGACGGGTTAAGACGGATAAGGCACGTTATTAAACGTCTAAAGACTAACTTTATCATTAGATGTAAACCATTCTTCTTCTTTAACATAGTGCATTCTCAGTTGCATCCTCAGCTGTGCTGCTTTAGAGCATGAGCACTGGTATGACTCTCGATTGATTCAGCGTAACATATATACCTACTACTACTACAAACGAAACAATTTATCTGTACACACGTCGATGTGTGAGTTTTATACTTAGGGTCGCACCGCAGAATTATTTTAATACCTACCTACTAACGAGTTCGACATATTTACGATTATATTTTTCCATACCGGAAGATTTGCGAACACTATGACGTAAAAAATATTCTGTTTTATATGCATTAAATGTTACAGAAAAGTCGGAAACAGCTACGTAATATCAATTCACAAATATTTTTCATTATGTCCATTGTCCATTTCACCTATTAGTTCACTTTACTGATTATTATTGAGTCATTTATAATGTAATGCACTAATTTCACTAATTCACTATTGTAATATAGTAATTTGCATATTCGGCGCAAAACTATACGGTAATTATATGAATAAATTCAATAAAAATAAACAAATGTTTATCACGCTTACAAACAGCATGTCAGGTTGTCATTGTCATATGTAACATTACCGGATTGCTTATTAGCAATTCGGTAATGTTACAATCTCGCTCTTGTGTATCTCCCGCCAATGCGAGAGAGCGAGAAGGGTATATATATCAAGATGGTTGCTGGGTAATAACGTGAAATTATATTGTTGCTTTGCTTACCTGTTTTCATCATTTGGAAATATATGAAATATACGTTCTTTAGAGTATTGGGTGGATAAACAATTATTATACGCGCACCTTCTCACCATGATGGTTACTATTGGTTGACAGTTCTCAAGACAACACACGTCGCCTATTGCGTGCGGCTAGTAATTAAACCCTGGTTTGGAGCCGTCAAAGCTCACAAAGTGCGGGGGAGAGGTGCGGGGACACCAATTTGCGGGAGACGCTGTGAGATACCATTCTGTTTGACTCTTATGTATTCTGTGGCATGAGTGCGCTTTCCCGCTTTTTCTTCTTCAAATATATTATGCATGTCAAAGGTTAAGGATGCCTTGCAAAATAGCCACAGTTTAAATGATTTATCTATAGTCGTACAAAAAAACAGGTTGACTTTTTAAATAAATGAATATGAAAAAAAGATGAAGAGTACAAAAGACCTTTTTAAGGCAGTACCTGAATTTTCCGGGGTCCAGTGCTGCCCCCATTTAAAATAAATCATTTCAAAGAAAACGGAGACATTATTTAAAATTTTGCTACTATCAAATCCTAGATAACTTTTTACAGTATTTTATAAACTACTGTTTACAGTTTATAATAAGAACGGTAAGCTTTACTACGCACATTTTCACTTTAAGGTACGGCCTTAAATTATTGCGAGCAGCAAACCAGTAAAATTCTGATATTACAACTAAACAAACAATTTTTCAAGCTTTTACTTAAAAGCATCCTCCCTGGCCTTTGTCTTTTACTATTACAGAATCGAACACAACTTTAAAAAGGCAAACGAATCGTTTCCATTTATTAATTAAATTTTCTGTATCTGTTTTTAATTTTCTCTCCAACTATCCGCCATTGTCGAAACGATT
The DNA here is from genome assembly GCA_963576875.1 of Acrobasis repandana. Lineage (NCBI taxonomy): Eukaryota > Metazoa > Arthropoda > Insecta > Lepidoptera > Pyralidae > Acrobasis > Acrobasis repandana. The sequence goes on along the minus strand of OY756232.1, from coordinate 18,463,958 downwards.
TTTCTTTTAGCACAAAACGAGTAAAGGAAAATTGAGTATTCTTAGGAAATTAACAGTTTTTATCTGTTCGTTGTTCGATGGAAAATGGAAGAACATCGTTGGCCGTCCGTTATTTTAGGGATCGTGCGAAATGGAATGAGTGTTTGGAATATTCAATCGCTCAGCGACATTTTGAGGACGTTTATTCAAAGCACGCTATTTTATGAATAGAATGGGGAGCTAACGCCAACATTATTTCGACAAATTATACGAAATTATAAAAAAATGATGCCAAATGCACAAGCCTGCTTAGTATTTTTTTTTTGGATGTATAAAAAACTGTAGTTCAAGTTTATCTAGGTATTTAAGAACGTTATAGTTAATATAAAAACTAAACGCCATGTTTTTTAGCCTGCTCGCGGGTAAGTAGTGCTGTAGTCTATATATTGGACTCACTAAACAAATTACACACTAATCTGACAATGTTTTTTTAATTTGTCAAACAATGTAAGCAATTAAACTAAATTTCACGCGGAAGAAGTCGCGGGCACCAGCTAGTAGGTGAACCATATAAGAGTCCGACATCCAACCGATTTAAATACTAAACATAGATCTTTACATTTAGACACATTTTTATCATAAAAATTAACTTTTAAAACGTGATTTATAGTCATTTAACAAACGTCGAAAAAAATATAAAACATTTAAAGTTTAGTCCTGCCTCCAAGAGCGATAAAGTTATTTTTTTTTAGTGGTAGTGAAATATGGTCAACAAAAAGGTAAATACAGAACTGGGGCGCAAAACTTAAGGCTACATTTAGAAAGAGTCTATAAGTGGAAAATGGTAATCATAAATAGTGACAAGAAGTACGAGTATTATGTTGCTGCACAGTTTATTGCACTACAATTCCTTCGTACTCTCATTAATCAAATAATTACAAATAATTTGTCAACCAATAGTCTATCGTAATTGCGATAATTTGAACCGTAATAGGACATATTACGCAAAACTCGGCGCAGATAGATGGCGGCACTAGCACATACAGTAAACAATCTGCTGTCATTCTACATGTCATATTTTTTCGCAACATATAATTAGGTATTATAAAAGTATTTATTCAAGTATCATTCAAATGTGCTGTGGTGTTATAACTTCCTACGGCCATTTAAATACCTAATAACTATATAATATAACAATTTTACATCGATTTTAATGTGCTTGTCAATGTCAAATATTTGTTTAATGCTCTGGCGGCAGAAAATTGCAGGAATATCTCCTACGTTTGTATTTTGAAGCTCAGTTACGCACTCAGTTGTGAGTCCATCGCATATTTTTAATCCTCAGTTCTACTCTCTACTGCTACTATACGCCCCGATCAATTTTTGATCCCAGATCAGCATACAATTTTATGACCATTAATAAAAAATCTCTTCGTATCCAATATAAACTTTCGGTCCAATTTTTTCCCCTGGGAGCAATCAAGGGTTAATTTTCAGCTCGCTGTCACCTCGGGCGCGGGCAGGGTGACGAGAAACGGCCCATTTCCTAGCCGATGGAAACGTAAGGTCAAGTCTATCTAGAGAAAAATAGGGTTCCTTACAATTAAAATAACGTCTTATAAAATATACTGAAACTATTTTAAGTGAAGGTTTAGTTTATAATACCGCAGAGTAATAATATGATAATACTGAAAACATCTCATATATAATTCTTCATCATAATTTTAGTCGCATAACGTACACTGCTGGACATAGGCCTCTCCCAAGGATTTCCGATGTAGAGCGGCTTGTATTCAGCGTTTTCCAGCGATCATGATCAGGTCGTCAGACCACCTTGTGGATGGGTATCCTATGCTTCATTTGCCAGTGCGTGGTTTCCATTTGAGAACTTTTTGCCTTATATCTGTAGGTTCATCGCGCTACGTGGCCCGCTCACTGCCACTTCAACGAGCTAATCCACTGGGCTATGTCAGTGACTTTTGTTCTCCTACAAATTTCCACATTTCTGATTCGATCACGTATAGAAATCCCGAGCATAGCCCTCTCCATAGCGCGGTGAGTGACCTTAAGCCTTCTTAAGAAACCCATAGTAAGGGACCATGTTCCAGAGCCATAAGTCATTACTGGTAACGCACATTGATAGTAGACTTTAGTCTTGAGGCACTGACGTATTTTGGATGAAAACACTGCGATAAGCTCCCCAAATAATTAAAAATAAAAAAATATGAAAAAAAAAAACACTTTTTCAGAGAATCGGTTCGGCTGATTCTATTTTTGGTCTCTTATACAAACTGACGATTAGTAAGTGGATCAAAAATTAAATTTCTAAACTTTATTAAATCTTTGTGCAACATAAAGCAAGTCAAATGACTTGCTATGTGCGTAAATACGCACCCAAAATACATTTTTTCACGCAGTTTTTACACAAAGTCTGTGTTTTATACACAAATGTCTAGTAAGAGCATTGATTTTTGCGCGGCATCACAGCAGTAATGACAAGCCGCCCCTTGTATGTAACGTACCTACATAAATAAATAAATAAATATATAAGGACAAATCACACTGATTAAGCTAGCCCCTAAGTAAGTTTTAAACTTGTGCTATGGGATACTAACTCAACGACACTATATTTTATGATAAATACATATATAGATAAACACCCAAGACCCAGGAAAATTTGAAAAAGGCCATTTTCCAGCTTGCCCTGGCTGGGAATCGAACCCAGAAACTCCGGATTAGCGGTCTAGCGTGTTAACCATTACGCCACGGAGGTTGTCAATAAAAGTGCACATACTGCTAGACTATCGAACTCTCTTAGTTCTCATGTGACTCGCAAGAGCTTGAGGTTTTTCCTAGTGAAGTAAATAACCCCAAAAGGTCATTTCGTATGGAGATTTGTTTGGGTCAGATCCCCATTCTCCAGGTGGTCCTAATTCAATTAGAAAGATTGTAACTTCGTTCGCAACCGCTACAACGCTCTGAATTTTTAATTTAGAAGGGTTAAGTTAAAAAATTATTGCCCGAGCACCCTCGGATAATGCCGGTTTAACATTGCCAAAGAGAGTTTAAACTTTCGAAAGTTACGATCTGATTTTATGTAAAACTTTTAAAAGTCATAAATTAAAATAACAATTAATATTACGTCGTAATAAAGACAAAAATAACGGAGTAGGGTATAAATTTGGTTGTATTTTTTGTAAGTATAAAAAGTAAAAAGATATATAAAAAATGAGCAAAAAATCCTATATACTAAAATAAAAAAATATTTAAATTATTTTTTAATATTTTCGTTTAAAAGGGTATAAATGCTTTCAGTGTCCCTATAAATTTTATCAAAATTTGTTCAAACATCAAAAATCCTTTATAAACTTTTCCAGAAAATTATTTTGAAATCTTTTTGTTTAAAAGGATATAGGTAATTACTTCCAGAACATCCCTATAAATTTTTTAACAAGTTCAGAAGTTATAACTGAACAAATTATATGTCATCCAAGTAAACAATTTTTTTTTTATTAAATAATTTTACGGCGCTACAAGTCCTTTAGAGCCTATCTTTAATTTTGTTCTTTATTCCTAATCCTAACAAGACAATCAAAGGGTGGTGTAGGTTTGACTGCTGCAAAGGAGCTTCTGGCGACGAATCTATACGAGTCCACTGGTTTACATAGACGATTGAGTGGCGGACGACGCCCGAAGACGCCCACACAGTCCGCAAAATAAATATCACTACAGCCGTACTATGCCTGTCCACTTTAACTATTTCACACATTGTTCATGTCATTAACATTTATAACACCAAACAACACCAATTTCATATTATAAAGTCCACTAAAATCAATTTGTAAAATAATTTAAAGCAAACCCCAACCGAACCCCTTAATTTCCCGCCAAGTTGCGTATCTTTCTTGTCTGTTTCTGACATCTTCCAATGGTTGCATTTGTTTTCTGTGTAAATATTTATAACACCAGCTTCTTAAAAATAGAAAAAAACGTTTATAAAATCTAAGATAAAGATGGGATTTAGACATATTCACGAGTTTGTATGTATGTTACCAACATAGAAATATGTTTTTTTCCACATATAGTACCAGTCCAAGTGTGGTTTGCTTAACATTCTTAGGGTCAGTTCACGCCGAGACGCAACGCGACGCGACGTAGCGCGCACGTGAAAGAAATATAGAACTTGTTTACTAGACAAAAAGAGTGAGAGTCCGCTGCGCCTCGCTATGCAGCGCTACGCAGCGCGGCAAAGCGGGCTGTCGCTGAAATCAGTATCTTTTTGCCTAGAAAACAAGTTCTATATTTCTTCCAAAGTGCGCGCTACGTCGCGTCGCGTCGCGTATCGGTGGGAACTGACTCTTAAGCGATGCCACCTTTCGCCAGGTGGCCGATGTCAATCTTTTCTCAAAGCCTCTCAGTTATATAAAGTCACAAAAAAATTATAAAGGGGTCGTTGCACCAATGTATGGGGAGCCAGCTAGGTCACTGAACACCTACCTGAACTTTGCATTTTTGGGTCGGTATCAATGCCTAATAAGTAAATCCGATAAATTCGTAGCCTTTATATGATACATTTGAATAGAATAGAATAGAATATCTTTATTAACAATTTGTAAAACGTACATTTTCATATACCAATTTAATAGTAATATGTTGCATGTTGTAGACAAAATGTTTCGTTGGTTTTTTTTTTATAAACATAAGTACATCAGAATTGTTAAAATTATTTGATTACATATAAAAAATAAAAAATAAAAACTTTTAACTTGTTTTAACATAGCAAATTATAAACGTTTATAACTAACTCTATTTTCAGCTGTAAAGAGTCGTCGTCTATTAAAAATAACATAATTTTAATTAAATAAATTATACAAATAATAAAAATACATATTTTGGATTAATATCTCATCATCGTCCATATTTATTTGATAAAAATTCTTGAACACTGTATAGCGTTTGATCCAGTAATAAATCAATTACTTTCTTCCTGAAAGCTTGATCACCAGTGATTGATATAATTGATTCCGGTAACTTATTATATAATTGAGGACCTTTTATTTTAGGTAGTTTTTTTGACAAGCGTAATCTTTTAGGGTCAACTATTAGACTGCCATCATTTCGAAGACGTCGACCATTAGGCTTTTCTTTTATTTTGAAAAGATGAAGATTACGCCTCACGTACATAATCATTTCTAAAATGTACACAGCAGTGACTGTTAGTATTTTTGGTCTTTAAAATATTCTCTGCACGTATCCAAATAATTTGCGCCCACTAGCACTCTAATAGCCCGTTTTTGCATTTTTAATACACGCTCTACATCTGTAGATTGTCCCCATAATATGACACCATATATCAATATGGAATGGATATATGCATACTAAATGTCTTTCAGCTGTTGTGATTTCATTAATTTCTTTAATTGCTTTAATGCATATATACCACCTGATAGTTTTCCACACATGGTTTTTATATGCTGCTTCCAGGTAAAACATGGATCTATTTCAAAACCTAAGAGTTTGATATTCATAGCATTAGCGCAGCTTCCACTATTATTCGAAAACGTAGGCGTTTGCAGCTGCTTAGGACTTTGGGCATTAAAGAGCATAATGTGTGTCTTATTCGCATTAAACTTAAGGCCATTTATTTTGAACCAATTATAATTTTTTTCCATTGTCTCATTTATCTTTATTTGCAGGTTTTCATATGTATCAGCAGTCAGAATTATTGTTGTATCATCCGCATATTGTATTATCTTATCAGGAATGTCTAAGTATCCTATATCATTTAAAAAAATTAAGAATAATGTATTTCCTAACGATGACCCTTGCGGAACCCCGAGTTCAACACTTTTAGCTGAGGATCTTAAGCCTTTGCCTTTTACTTTAATTTCTACTGTTTGGTTTCTATCTTCTAAAAATTATTTAATCAAGCCTGCGTGTGTACCATTAATCCCATACACTTTTAGTTTTGTTCATGACAAACAGTGTCAAAAGCTCTTGAAAGACCCAAACATACACCCGCAACTTTTTGTTTTCCTTCCAAAGCAGTTACTACACTTTCAACAAAATTTAATGTTGCTGATTTATTTATTTATTAACAAAATTCATGTACACAACATACAAACAAAGGAACGTACAAAGTAAGAAAATAGAGTACATAGGTACTGCTTATTTCATAAGAAATCTCTTCCAGCAGACCCAGGAGAGGAAAATTGAAGAAAACATGTAGTTGTTGATGTTGTAGAACGGCCTGATCTGTAGGCTGTCTGTGGGAATCAAACAGGAGTTGGTTTTCTTCCATAAATTCCATTATTTGTTGTGACGTAATATGTTCAATTAATTTAGATAAAGTGACGGATCAAAATATCGTAATTAAGGTTAGGTGAGTTCCGCCAAATTGGCCGATACCTATTATGTCAACTGACCTGACATTGACAGTAATTGCGAGTGACGTTTAAATCAGGTTGCGTACGTATAGGCGCCATATCAGTATCGCCATTATACGATAATAAGCGATTTTTAATGTTTTTTTGTACACTATCAAGATCACAAAAAAACAAATATATGATGGTCTTAATCGGTTTTTGATATTTTTTCTGATTTTTGAGGAAGTGTTCATGACCTGGCCTGTGGTGCAACATCCCCTTTTATCATTAAGTATACTCGTATTATTAGACTGTAAATCTACTGCTCGACAGCCTCCAACAAGGATTTCCAAAACGACCGAAAAAAACAATATCAAATTCAAGACACCGAAGTTCAAAGAAAATTAAATCAAACTTAACCTTTGCATTTTGAATGGGGTCGGTCCATCAGGGCCGTATAATTGCACCTCAATAAGATTCCGGAATGGCCTCCAGCCCGCCCCAATTAGTTCACCCAGATTCATGATGCCAAACGAAGTTCAGGCTTTTAATAGGCCGCGCAGATTCAAATGGATTGAAGATAAATAATGTCATTGCTGGGTGGTAGAGTAGGACCTTTCTGGAGTAGAGAGGAGTCTTTTTGTGGATGTCGGAGAAGGCGACTTAGGAAGTACAAGCTAAACAAAGCTTACATATTTCCAAATATGTATATATAAGAATTATTTACGAGTTGTATAAGGAACAAGAAGCCGTCATAGAAATAGGAGAAGAGCAACAGCACGCTAAGATTAGACAAGGAGTAAGGCAAGGGTGCCCACTTTCACCACTTATTTTTAATATGTATATAGAAAAAGTAATAAGGAACATACAGAATTCAGATATAGGTGGTATAAAAGTCAACGGAGAAAAAATATTTTTTATTCGTTTTGCAGACGACATAGCAGCCCACACACGGTGACACAAAACAAGACATAGAACAACTACTTCAAATAATGGATAAAACATTTCAAGAATTCGGCTTAAAAATATATAAATCAAAAACCAAAACTATGATTACATATAAAACATCACCAATAAGAGATTCAGTGCAACTTAACGGAACAACAATAGAACAAGTAGAAAAATTTAAGTACTTAGGAAGCATATTGACAGACGACTCTAGATGTACTGCAGATATTAAAACCAGAATTGCCATGGCCAAAGGAGCATACAATAGTAAAAAGAAACTTTTCACAGCAAATATATCCAGAAAAATACGCAAACGCCTTATAAAAACGTATATCTGGAGCATAGCACTTTATGGATGCGAAACGTGGATACTGAATAAAAAGATAGTGACAGGCTGGCAGCTTTCGAGATGTGGTGCTGGAGGAGAATGGAAAAGATCAGTTGGATAGGAGAGAAAAGAAGACTGCTGGGCGAAATAGAAAATAGGAGAGGGAAAATGATTGGTCACTTAATACGACATGACTCCATATTTAAAAACATACTAGAAGGAAAGATAAAAGGTAGAAGAGGTCCAGGACGACCAAGAAAGAGCTATGTAGACCAACTGAAAGAAAAAGCAGGGGTCATGTCGTATCAAGCACTAAAAAGTAAGGCAGAGAACCGAGAAGTTTGGCGCATACTCCACCGACAAGAGCCACTAAGCTCTTAAATAAGAAGAAGAATATATAACGTCTAACAAAATATACTGAAACTATTTTAAGCGTGGATTCAGTCCATGATACTGAACAACTTTCCCCAAGGAACATATGTCGAAATATGAAAAATATTTTTTGGCTTTCCCTACAAACTCGGATCAGCTGATCGGTCAACTTGTATGGGAGGTCAAAAATTATTTTTCATATTTCGGTATATGTTCCTTGGGGAAAGTTGTTCAGTATCATGGACTGAATCCACCCTTAAAATAGTTTCAGTATATTTTGTTAGACCCTGTATAGCCAAAAGACACTTTCATGGTGGGCGTATCGAATCAAAACAATGATGGGTTGCTAGCTGCATCTACTAACATGATTCTTCGAGGTTATTGCCCATTCGTATGATTGCCTATAGGCAACGTTTCATGCTTTGCTATAGCAAATTAGCATGGAACGTTGGGAGCAGGCAAAAAGTAATCAAAGTAGAAAGAAGTTTGTGTTTAGCTAGCTTTAGTTTAGCGTTAGCCTTTATGTCTTTGCGTCTGACTTTGTATGAGAGTTACATACATACAATATCACGTCACAGAGAGACAGAGTATTTTGGGTCTTGCGGCTCTAAGCGGACAGAGTGGGGCCGCAAGACTCAAACACCACTTTTAGCATGATGGTAGGCAAGAAGGTGGAAAAAGGAATCAATATAGTCATGGTTTACTAGCCGCATCGTCAATTAGTATAATTTAAATTTTCACCCATTTTCTCTATTAGTTTTTACAATTTGTGCGAAAAGAGAAATACATACATCCTAAGTTGGCATGGAAGGTATGATAATTTTCAGTAATAATACTGATCTTACATAAAAAGTCAAAACATTTCACAAGTTCTGAAAACAATACACATTCTTTTAGTCCCGCCCCTGGTACATGCAAATCACCTTTTGATGGAGTGTCGTCGTTTGAAGGAAATTCTGTAACATCTGTGTGTAGGGCAGCCAGATTTAAATATTTTTTCGGACTAATTGTCCACAGTGCAATGGGACGTAGCTTGTTGCATATGAGTACTGAGATTACCAATTAAGTGGCCAAAGACATTACATTCCTAATTTCAATGCACAAAGTCACATGTAACCGGTAACTGCTTACCATTAGGTGGTTGTTAGCTGGTGTACGTCCATAAGTAATGAGTAGTTGTACCGGCAAAGGCCTGGTTCTAAAATAACTAGTGGTTCTGTGAGAACAGTAGACTTCGCGATCTCTTATAACCATGTAGATCGAGAGCTGGCACGAATTTTTGGGTAGGTATTTGAGGCAAGTTGCAAACTTGTCACATACCTCGCCTATTATATCCCAACACGGAACTGTTAAGTCCCATCAAAATTACCTGTCTTTTTGAGAATCTTATTTTTTATAAGTTATACCCTATTAAAATTTCAAGGTGCCTCAAATACCTTTTTTATATTTTTTTGTAAAATGCTTTTGCACGCGCCTGGAAATATAAAAAATAAATCGTCTGGCTTATTGATTTTTTTATTCTTTAAACATTAAACTACAACATGTAAAAAATGCATATTGCCTCAAATACATTTTTTCAAAAAAAAAAACTTAAAAATTAATAGGTTGCTTTAGCCCCGCTACTCACCAGCCAGGACTGCAGTTCCGTGTTGGGGTATAATAGGACAGGTATGTGACAAGTCTTCATCTTGCCTCAAACACCTACCCAAAAATTCGTGCCAGCTCTCGGACCAATGCAATAACCGACACTTTCTCCTTTTCCCTGGCTTAACAAAGCCATTTTATTGAATTTCGTCCATAATAATGCTGCAGCAAACTTGTGTAAGATGAACTCCTTGAGTACCTCTCAAATTTGATTGAAATCCATCAATAAATAACACTACAGAAAATTCCTCTCTTTCCTCTCTATTTCTTCCTCAACCAAAAATCCCGATCGACTAAAGTATCTATTACACCAGACTACTTATCGAATGCGATTTGATGTATACTGCCTGTTTTGAAAGATTACGTTCAGATTGTTCATTACAAGACAGGCAATGTATATCAAATCGCATGGGATAAGTAGTCTGGTGTAATAGCTACTTCAGATGCTTCGCTCGCCTGGCTTCGCCGTTATTTTTAGATTTTTCTTTTACGATTCCCCTAAAAGTTTGGTCACCCCAAGTGCGTCGTCATAATTATAATGTCGTTAGAATGACTGAATCCCGTGAAACAAAGGACCAGAAGGAGCGCTTTATTCCCGTGGGCCCGTGGATATCTTTATTATTCACTAACTAAAAATATTAATAGGTTAGGAATCTAGAGTGATTTATACAAAGATTGGTAACTTAGCAGAATTGATTAAGTAAAGATATACCTCTATTATGACCGAGCGAGCGATAAAAATCTTCTTAATGGTTTTTTATTTTATGGCAAACTCTTTTACTCTTCAAGCTTCACGACTCTGGAATGCTTTGCCCGTTGACATCAAAGAAATTTTCACAAAATTTTCCTTCAAGAGAAGAGTACACTATCATCTTCTAAATTAGTCTCATTTTCTTATCTACATCATCATTCATTGTAGGTATGTATGTATTTGTATTTATTTAATTATTTATATATATGTATGCGTATATATATATATATATCTTTATTATGAGTATATATGCATGTACGTGTATTATTTGGTATGTTATAAGTATGTACTTATTTAATTATTTTGCGCCGCAACAAATTTTCTGTTTATCCCTATGGTTGACTGGGAGAGAACGCTTTTAGCGGTCCGCCAATTGTAAGACAATTTCATTGTTAAACAATAAAGTTTAAAAATAAATAAATACTTTCGGGTTCAAGTTCTATCGAATTTGGTATTCTAATAATTATTATGTAGTATTTCTTGCGACAAGACACCTGTAGGTTTAAAAAGCTTTGGAGAAGCCTTAAATGATCTAACAGCCTTCCTGACCCGTAAGCTTGAAACTTTGAGTTTCGTTTCAACAATTTTAAATTTTTTGTTCCCTTGATTTACATAGACCGCCTTCAGTGCCGTGGTTGTGACGTCACATTGAAATAAAATATGATGTGAAACGAAGAAATGACTCAAATAAGCCTTTAATGTAGCCGTCAAAAGCATTAGTCCATTTTTTGCAGCTCATGGGATAACGATGCGACTCATTCTTGTTGTGGCCCAAAAATATGTCCCCGTTTTTTTTGGCAAGTGTATAGACGCGCTTTTGATCTGTCGTTTCAAAGAATCACTAGTCACTCCAGTTTCGTGTGACCTGTCACTTCAAGGACACTCCCGTGACATGCGACCTCTCAGGGACATGTGACTTGTCACTTCAGGGACACTCCTGACTGTCAGTTCGGGGACACTCCAGTGACATGTTACCTGATCCTCTTAAAAAAAGATTCTTTAATTTTTATCCTTTACGGCGTAGAAAGAGTCTAGGCTTATAACACCCAAAGGCCACTATTTATTGATGGGTTGCTAGCCACATTAACATGGTTTGGATTTCCATATAATCCCTGTATTAGCTTTTACGATCTGCGCAAGAAGAGAAGCAGCTGGTACATTATTAGCTTTGTTTTACTTTCAGACCAGTATGGAAGCAAATTGGGGAAAATATCAATAAAAAGTAGCGACTGGCGAAAGACTTGTCCCGGGCGGGCCATATCCTAAATCCGACATAGGATCGTATCATCGTACATTGAGGTTTTTACTGAGGGTCCCAACTGTTAGTTGTAAGGAGCCTTCAATTATCTGTTTTATGCTTCACTGTCTGTTTGTATACTCTGTGACTGACTTTTATAGAGCGTACAATAAAATATCTATCACACCGTGAGGAAGTATTTTATTGACCTATCTCGCGGTAAATTCTTTTCCAGGATATGAGGTCATGAGTTATTACACTACTTGTAGTCGCACCAGTGACTTGTCGTTCAAATGAACAATGAAAAGTTGCTTTAATGATCTGTTGCTCGATTGACTGGTGGCACCATTTACTTGTCGCACCATTGACTCGTCGCATCATTGATTTGTAGCACCTATGTCTTTAAAGGGGCTACATGAATTTTCCGGTGTCCACGGAAACGGAGATATCATTTCAAATTTTGTTTTAGTAAGCCCTAGATAACCCTTCAAACTATTTTATGCACTACTGTTTACAGTTTTAGTATAGTTGTAATGTAACGATGCTGCATGCATCATGTTCAAACCTCTTTTCTTTATCCCATCCTGTCCGTTTTTCATTCTTCATTTCATTTCAAATTCCCTTTCATTCCATTTTCAAATCATTGACTGATCCCTTTTCACTCATTCCACCATCATCTCTTAAGCTGATCGCTTACTTCTCTCTATCTGTTGTACCTTAATATTATTCTTTTATACTATTATGTAACAGTCAGTATCAGATAATAAATAGTATATAATCTGTGTTGTTGTCGAGTCTCTATTTCTACCTCTTCTACTATCTTCTATGTGGGAACTCGCCTAGAGCGCTGGGACAGGTCGAGGTCCCACATAGTCATAACCTAAATCCGTCATATGATCGTACATAGAGGATTTTACTGAGGGTCCCAACTCTTGGTTTTAAGGAGCCTTCAATTATCTGCTTTATGCTCTACTGTCTGTCCGTATACTCTGTGACTGACGTTTATAGAGCGGATACGGTGTGAGAGGTATTTTATTGTTCTATCTCAGGGTAAATTGTTTTCGGGAGGGTTTAAGAGCTTTCGGATGTGTAACTTTAGATTTATTCTTTCACGCGTGAAATATGTGTAGCAGTTGGATGGTATAAAACGCTAATTCACGAAACTTCTAGTTGTTTGGCTTACAGCTCGATTTTATTAAACATCCGAATATCGTTCAGCTGGATTGTGTAAGATTGCGCAACGTGTTACGTTCATTTAAACCGCTAACCACGTTTCCAAACGGCTAGCGGTTTTGTAAAACAGTAGCGGTAATCCACTGTTTGAAGAAACCGTTAAACAATCCAACTGCGACGGGAGTACTTTCTTATACAGACAAAAGTTTAACAGATTTTCGTTATTTAGAAAATTTTTACAAGATTATCATGTCATAGAATAATCAATATGTAGGTTACTCAGTATAAAGAATTTTTAATAATAGATTTTCGTTGCACAGAAAATCAATAATTAGAATGTTTGTATTAAATAATTTGAAATCATAGAATTTTATTACAAATAACATTTACTTTTGCGATGTTTCTTATATCAGAATATCAAATTAAATATTAGTATTTTAAATAAGTTTAGTTAATATAATATATTTATAACCTATAAGTTTGCCCTTTTCTAGTAAAATGGATAAAACTTTCTATGATATGAGATTCTAAAATTCATTGAACTGTGTTTCTATAAATTGTGTTTCATTCAAGTAAATAGTCTTTGAAACAATAGTATTTGAAATAAAAATATAAGAATTAAATATTCTATGAAAAATTTTCTGTGAATCGAAATTCTATGAAATTTCAGTCTGTGAAACAAGGGGCACCCAACTGCGACACATGCATGATAAGGATTTGGTGTAGGGTTACCATTATGAAATATTACTGGGTGTCTATTAGAATAGAGATTTTTTCGACATCGAATTTCATTTCCCAGACAACTATTCCACGATTTTTATTACTATAGGTTTGCCCTAACCTAGTAAAATGGATAGAACTTTTCTAGCACACGCCGGCCGCTACCGCGGCATGCTCGCTTCGCTCGCTCGGCTCGTGCGTGTATTGGTTGCAGTGCTGACCTAACCTAACCTATAGGTTTGCCCTAACCTAGTAAAATGAATAGAACATTCCTAGCACTCGCCGGCCTCTGCCGCGGCACGCTCGCTTCGCTCGTTCGCCATTGCCACTTCGTAGGCATTCTAAATTGTATATAATTTCCTTAGATAGAATTGTTCAACAACTTCTCTAGCCGCATGGATGAATTCAAGTCGTTCATTTCATTCCGCGTATTAGGGTTCGCTGTTTTACAAAACCGAGCTGTAATGCCTAACAGAGGTTTAGTGAATTAGCGGATTATACCATTTAACTGCGATATATGTATGTTCATCTGTTCCCTCGTATCTTTAAAGATATCCATTATAGCTAAACAAATTAGGTATCGTAGGAATCGTCTTGGCTGTCCGCTGGTTATATGCTATGTGAAGTCATAGTAATACCACTGTGGCGCCCTCTATAGGTCGTAAAGTAACGAACTAAACATATAATAAATCGAATCATACCGAGTCAAATGGCTTAAAAAGCACATTTCATAAATAAATACAATATTAGTTGTTGCTCTTTGCTGAGCTTGCATTAACTGGGTAAACGTACGTTTAGTAAGTATGAATTTTTATGGTTGGTATAATTAGTCGGGTTTTAGTTATTAAACTAGGTATTTATATCTTCCAAATTGAAAATATGTAATGAAAAAATCCGCCACGAGTGGGATCCAAACCCACGACCCTCACGTTAACGCCGTGAGTGCACTACCAATTGTGCTATCGTGACTTCGAATCACCTCGACGAATTTTCTCATCACATAGTACACGCATTTCAAGCATGCGTAAATCTTCATTACTACCCACTATTCAGAAGTGTGGTATTCAACTTAATTCATATTCGATGAATTGAAAGCTGATTAAAGTGAAGAAGGTTTATTTCAATTATTATTTTTAATAGCATTACAATGCTCGGAAAATTATCCAAATTGAAAATATGTAATAAAAAAATCCGCCACGAGTGGGATTCGAACCCACGACCCTCACGTTAACGCCTTGAGTGCACTACCAATTGTGCCATCGTGACTTCGAATCACCCAGATTATAATATAATATATAATACTTATATCTTGTTATCTATAGTGAAAAATTAAAGTTTATTCCCTATCACTCTTTTCAATATTTAATTTTGTCATTGCAAGAACAAGACAAAACGTATTATTACTCAAATAGGTTTTCCAAACGTTCGTATTTTTTAACTTTCAGTAGCAAAGAAACGTGTTCAATCAAAATGTTGGCAAGAGAAGTCTGTTTAACGCAAAAGGAGTTAAATATGGAAGAAATGGTTAAAACATTTGCTTAAATAAAAGGCAAGATGCTTAGCCCGTCCGACTGGTCTGGCTGCTTACAAAAAATATTGAAATACATATATAATAGTTGCCAAAGTAATATACACAAAAATCTACCCCCCGTACCAGTAAGTCGGCCTGTTTTCAAACTAGCGGGTATGTTTTCAAACTACTAAAAGGACATACTAACACTACCTAATCGCACAAAAATGATAAGTGAAAAAAAAATTAAAGTCTGGTAGCTCCATGGCTCTTGGTCCATCTGTCAGAGGGCCGGTAATCGGACCACTCTCATAAATTTTCCCATGACATGAGACGTGAGCTTCGCCGCGGTGAATAAATTAGGTAGGTTGGATTTTAAACTGAGGAATATTTTTAATTCAAGAGCAATTCAGAAGAATAGGCTATATTTAATTGCAGCCTCAACATGAGTGTTCCAAAGTATCTACTTACTTATGAAATAAATAAGTTTTTTGAAAAAAAAAAATTTTTTTTTTGTACAAACATTTATTTTGACATCTAAGAACTTATTAAGACATGTAATAAGCCCAAACCCGTGTGGTTGCGGGTTAGAATAGGACCACTCGATCTCTTCCTGTGGATGTCGTAAGAGGCGATTAAAGGACTAAGCACAAAAATCTCGTGCTTCGACCCTCCACCCTCCTTGGGAATGCAATTGTACACTGCATTCCCAAAAAGGGTTGACGTCAGGCAGGCGGCCGGTCGTAAAACTATAGCCAAATCATTTAAACTGTTCCGGCTATTTCTTCTCCATTTTGCAAGGTCTTTGGCGTCCGTGGGTGACCATTGACATGCATGTTATATTTGGAGAAGAAAAAGCGGGAAAGCGCACCCCGGGCTCCGAAGCAGCACAGCTAAGGATGCAACCGGGAACGCGCTTAGACGAAGAAGAAGATGTAGTAAGCCCAAACTCGACGGGGTTGCGTCCTTTTTTTTTTTTATGTTATAGGGCGGCAAACGAACAAGCGGGTCACCTGATGGTAAGTGATCACCACCTTTTATTACAGGGTTCCTATAGCCACTTCCGGCTCCATCATCAGATCAGCTTCTTGTTGTAATAATATTGCATGCATACATACTATCACGTCTGTTTCATTTCTTTGATATAATTAGCATACAAATATTCATCTCAATCAGAAACCGGGAAGTGGCTTTTTAACAAGATTTCACCCAAAAAACAACAACCAACAAGGTAAGCTAAATAAAAGCTTGTAAAAAAAATATTATTCCATAATTCATAACATCAAAACATTCATACAAGTAGTAACACACAATTTCTCATCTGTTTTCACTACACCATCTAGATCAGAATCAAAAGATTTATTTGAAGGCGATATAAATCTGAAACAAAAAATATAATCACATACTTAATCAAGACATAGCTATATGAAGACATCACTTCATGTAATTTTCCGTTTTTGCGTCGCGTCGGGAGTTGATACGGGGTTGAAATAAAATCACGTAATTAGGGCAGCATTTTCCTGCTTTTGCAAGACTTTTGGGGAACTCTCTACGCTTTTCGTAGTTCTATGTGATGTTGATAGATGGCGTGAAATGGAATTATTTATTTCTTCGTATAAGTTTGACTCTTATGTATTCTGTGGTATAAGCACCAATTTTGCAGATCATGCAGGTTACTTATTGCCTATATAGACTATACTGTCTCATTGCAGGGTAAAGGCATAGGGAATCTTATGTTTTATTTTATTTTTATTAACCTTAATGAAAAACCCGTTTAAATAAAAAAAACATTAAAGCACTAGCTGTTGCCCCCGCATAATCAAAGGTTATATGACAATTTTGTTGGGATAAAAGCTTAGCTTTGCATTTATAATAATAGTAGGACTGTACCTGAACAATAATGAGCAGGTAGTTGACACTTAGGTCTATGAGGTCCAAAGGGAGAGCCAGGTTTATGGACAGCACCATCCCACTGAGATAACGAGGTCTTTGCGACTTCAAACAGGAGAGTAGTTGGCGGGTAGCGCGGTGCTGCGCTGATTTTTCTCCTGAAAATCATCAGGTTACTATTAGACTTCAAGACTAGATTTTAAAATTAGACTTGAAAACTATAGTGTCTACTATAATTCTATAATGTCGTCCAACCAGCAAGCTGGTGATTATATTTCGATCACCAATCTGTTACTGCTTTAGTCTACCAATTTTTGAAGTAAAAACTTCATTGGTCGCGATAGGCATTTTTTGAGATAGTAAAATACTATTGAACTTGCGACACCGTTACCGTAACTGACACCATCTTGTTCAAGTTTTTACTTCTGTCGGCACTCCCAGAGTGCCACTGTTTTTTTTTAAATAATCTAACACCAGTATTGGCTCTTTATGATCATCATTTTTATCTCAACTTCTGCCCACATATTTGCATACATGAAAAATAACCAATATGATTTGGATCACATTCTGATCTTTCAATTGTCTATGTATTACGACTCATGAGACAGCATCAACACCAGCCCCCACTGTCTGTCCCTCTGGTCGTCAACGACTAGACGGACAGGCAGTGGGGGCTGGCGTAAACCATACTAGATATGGTGAAGCAAGAGAGGTGTCACGGATGTCTTTTTAAAATTTCGAACAAAATGCAATTTGAGCACACACAATTATTTTCTATTAAGCAAATAATGCTCAGTCGTGTTTTGGATATTGTGTGTGTCTGTAAAAAAAGCCTTTAAATATTCCTATGTACAATTTTTGAAAAATAAACTGAAGTAGTTTAATTACAGTAATTTTTCAAAAACATTCACATTATTTATTTATTTATTTAAAAAACTTTATTGTTCCACAATAAAAAAATGGTACAATTGGCGGACTTAACGCTAAAAGCGTTCTCTCCCAGTCAACCATAGGGATAAACAGATACAAAATAAAGTATTAAAATATGTGCATAATATAATATAGTAGTGTCTACTTAACACTATATTATATAATACAATATATAATATACAAATAAATAAAATATAACTCATAGAATATACCTACATACGTACATAAGACTATCTATAATACATATAACAAATAAATATATACTAACCTACAATATATATAAATAATGAATGATGATGGTGAAAAATAAAGAAAGATACTAACATCGATCAAAAAGATAAGAGTGCACTCTTCTCTTAAAAGAAAATTTTGTCGAAATATCTTTGATGTCAATGGGTAAAGCATTCCAGAGCCGTATAGCTTGTAAGTTAAAAGAGTTCGCCATAAAATTTGTGCGATGAGGAGGAACAGAAAGGAGAAGATTATCAGTAGAACGAAGTTGCCTATCATGCGTGTCAGAAATAAATTTTAATTTACATCTAAGATACTCAGGGGAATTAGGATTCAGAAGAATTGAAAAGAGAGTGCAAAGAATTCGCACTTGTCTGCGTTCACGGATAGGAAGCCATTTAAGCTCAGAACGAAAAGATTATATATGATCATATTTGCGAAGGCAGAAAATGAAACGTATACAATTATTAACGAGACGGTCAAGCTTATTCAGTAAATCTATTTGTACCTAAAATTATTGTGACCTGTGAACTCACAGCGCCTTAAAGTTGGTTCGATATTATCGAAAGTCACGTAAAAGTCTGTAAAAACTCTGTTTCCTAAAATAAAACCAATGACGTCTGCTGTGTCAGACACTTTTGAATTTTCATTTATAATTCTACATAGTAGTCTTTCTAATTTGAGATGTTGTCATGGTGCAAACATTGTGAAAATAATCTGGAGATTATTATAATAAAATTTATTTTTGGTGAATTTACATTGTCTTGTTATTTTTGTATAGTCTAATACCTTTAGAATATAAAGCCAGCCTGCTCGCCAATACAAATGACAAGTTTTCGCATATAGCTTGGGTCTCAGCTGCAGTGGAGCATAACACCCACAACGAGTAGAGTGCTTTTAGCTCGCGCCATGTTAACACGACGGCTAGCCTTGGTATCTAAAACATTAAATAGTAGTTTTATATGGAATCCATAGACGATTGGTAGTGAAAATGTTCTATACGAAAAATGGTACTGCCCTATAGTACAGGTGGTCCGGCGGGGAAATTACTTAAGTATGTAAAATATGCATGGTCAATATGGTCATCAGTAGACATGTTAAAAACTACCACTTATTGAATATGCTAAGATATAGGTACTACTTTATTCAAAAACCTTTGCATGCAGCAAGCATAAGCTTGTATCAAATACTTAGTAATCACTGAATATCTTTGTAGAAAGTCTGAAATAGATAAGTATAATACTTACAATAAAAGACATACATGTTTTCATTTCGTAAAAAAATGTTGTATTCAAATTAGAATTCCACGACTGATCGCGATCAAAAACAATAATTTATTTAAATATACTTACGATTTCTGGATCAGCCAAGATAAAAACTACAGAATAAACCACTGTAGTAAACAACGTTGACGTTAGCATAAGTAATATCTGTAAAATAGACAAATCAGATTATATACTAAACATATAATATACTATACACTATCACGTCCTTATCCCTAATGGGGCAGACAGAGCATTTTGGGTCTTGCGGCTCTAAGCAGACAGAGCCCAGGGCTGCAAAACCCAAAGGCCACTTTAAGCGTGATGGTGGGCGAGAAGATGGGAAAATAATCTAGTGATGGGTTTGGAACCGCATCGCCTACTAACATGATTCGCATTTCTACTCATCCCCTCAATCGGCTTTTACGATCTGCGGGGGAAGAGAATCAGCTGGTACATTCTAAGTTTTTTATTTTCTCCCAGACCAGCATAGAAGAAAACTTTAAAAAAAAAACAGATAGTCTTACCCCTGCAGTAAATTCCTCACTCAAATTCAAAGCAGTAATCAAAACATGCCGGTAAACCTTCATTCCACAATGTATCAACAATTTATCAATAACAGCCAATCTCAAATTGATTCCTTCAAATAGAATATTGTAGAACGCCATTTCAGCATCATGGGCCGCAGTTGCTATACACAACGATATAATCACACTAGCCTTAGATATGATTAACATTGCTCCTGCAACATCTAATATAGATGACAGAACAACTATAACAACTGTCTTGGATACTGAAGATTCAATATTCTTTAAATATTCTTCATCAACGCCGCATTTTTCGTCTAATCTCGTTAAAGAGTTCAAGGAATTTTTATTTCTCGCAGCTATAGACAAGTAGAATACTTCAAAACATATCACAATTTGAAAACACAACATGCTCAGACTCATTTCGGTTGTGTAAAAGTAAAAATCGTGAACTGTCGTCGCTAAAACTATTAACAACACGAAGAAGAAGATTAATTTGCAGTAGAATCGTCCTTTTGGACAATCAATCAAGAAGGAGCGATTGATACAAAAGAAACTTTCTAAAACAATTAATTTTTTAAAACTACTAATTGTGTTTTTGTTGTGGTAAAGTTTTAAGAGTTGTTTAGGATTCATTTTAAAATTGATTATTTAGGTAAACAGAACGTTTAGTTTAATCTGTAGTAGTTTAGTTTTAGATAAGTTAAATATTTTTTAATCAATTTGTTTTGGATAATATTAAATCAAATTATCCTAAAATTTTAAATGAAAAACGTTTCGATTTTGTGAAAACTTACTGCGTTTTGAAGTAATCTGTTTGAGTTGTTATTGAATTTACGTTTAAACCAATTTAATATCATTATCTTTCTCATGGGAATGAAAATTTCATTTACAAAGTGAAACAAAATTACATGTAATGGCGTGCTATGAATAACAGATTTGTTTTAAACCCCCGTTTAAAAATAGGGGTTTTATAGGTTTAAATTTCATAGTAAACAATTTTTATTCGATGTAGGATAAATATAGGTATTACTTATTGTAGGTTATTATTTTTAGTGCAAAAGCTACAAACTACTGATCGTCATCATCATCTCCGTTATCATCATCAAGCGTATGGTTGCATCCCCAGCGGTAACGCTTCAGAGCCCGGGGTCCGCTACTTAACCTAGGAGATTTGGAGAGGTTACTGGTTTTTACTCAGAGCGACTGTCGTTTGACTTTCGCAACCCAAAGGGTACCTAGACCAGAACCAATCCCAGATGTATGGAGAATCCTCTGTACAATGTGAACATTTACCTGACATCTAAGATGATTCGAATTAGTGGAGGTGGGGAGGTAGTTTTTACCAGCAGTGAACTAATACAATTCGCTGACCACGGTTGACATATGTATTCCAAAGACGGACGACATATATATATTTGCACTTTCGTATTTTGTTGTCTTTTATACTTTTTTGGTACAATAAAGTTATAAAGTTATTAACACGCCTGTTTTCCATGAGGGCAGGCTATGTTGGTCCTTGGAAACCTCTTTAGCTTCGTCAATACTCATTATTCTTTTCATGCACGCTCTCTGGTTTTGGGTACTCTTTACTTCTTATCTGCCTGTTCCTGGTTCTGATCTCCCGCGAAAATACTGGTCCCAGATAAAGATGCCGAATTTCACGAGGAAGATGTGCCGAGCTAATGTACTGGTGGAAATTTTCAGATCCCAATTGCTGCTGCGGAGTACATACAGTCTATGTTCCACCTTACTGACCTTGACCAAACTTGTCCATTGAGGGTGGCATAAGAAAAATACACGAAACCGAAAGCGACGTTACTAAATGGATTGATATCCTCTAACCTTGCTGCATATTTGAGAAAGCCTTTCGCAAATATTAATACTTCAACTTCCATAAGATGTCATTTCATCTTTGAAAAAAAAAACACGCATTTACGGAGCTAGACATACACGAAGATGAAGGGACGTACGCTTGGCAGAAATGTAATATAATATAAACAACCGGCTGCACAAAGAACTCAACACATAAACAAAGCCTTGCTGACAAAGATTCCTAGTAAATATCCCCCCTCGCTCTTTTCCAGCTGTGGGTTCTGGAAGCAGATTTACATCACAAAGGCTGTTTGGCTAACTTTGCTGGCCTGTTCTACCTCTGCGAAAAACTGAACTGAAAGTAGTCATTTTTTGCAAGTTTCTTTAGTAAAACTACAGCTGTTAGTATCTCGAGTAGTTTAAAAATATATACTGTTCAGGACACTTATGTGTATGCATAGACGTAAATCAATTGTTTATTTTGATTGTTAGTTGCTGGCAAGGCATTAAAAATTTACAAAACCATACATGCCAGGTCATACGTATGTAAATCTTCAAAAATGTTATGGATATTTCACCCAAGGATGTGTATCTATAAACATTGCTATTACATGATATTTAATGCTCACCCCCTGGAGTGGTATTTTTCATCGAGGGAGTCAGTGAAACACAAAACGTGTAGTTTTCGAACTCACCGCTCGCGTTCCATGTTTGAAACTATCGTGTCAGCGAAAAGCAATATTGTTTTACGCAGAAAATATCATTTTGTCAATGATTTTCTATTAATTATAAATAAAAAAGCAGCGTGAATTGGAACTGATTCTCTATGAAAAGTTTCTTTGACATTTGTATGCCACAATACGATTAGTCTTAACCACTTGTACATCTCCTTGCGTATGACTGAATCAAAAATGCGCTTTTATAACCCCCGACAAAAAAGTGGGGTGTTATAAGTTTGACGCTAATGTCGGTCTGTCTGTCTGTCTGTCTGTCTGTGGCATCGTAGCGCTTGAATGGATGGACTGATTCGATGCGGTTTTTTAACAATAGCAAGCGATTGCAAGTTTCTTTGCGGTGGTTCAGCTATGTTTGATAAAAATCGGTTTAGCCGTTTAAAAGTTATTGAGGATAAACGCTTAAAAATCAGGGCTTTCTCTAGCAAATATATAAATGGCGCTATCGGTAGCTCGCATGTCGCGCGACTTGATGTCCTTATCAAGTCGTATCAATAGTTCCGGTTCACATCACTAGATGGCGTTCTTGACAGTTGGGGTTTTTTTTTAATATGCCTAGAGCAAATAAACTTGTTGGAAACACTCGCGCAAACCATTCGTAATGTGACTCCTGGTTTCAAAAATAGCACTCCTGGTATTTTTGAACCAGTTTAAACTGCAGTTAATTAACAATGAAACTTCAGCACAATGCCAGAATAATATCTGCTATAAATAAAGCTGAACGTCACTCTAAACCAGTTTTAGCCGGTCTGGACCGGGTAAACGTGACTTCCAAAAACCAGTTTCAGCCGGTTTAGTGTGGTAATATATGTTTTGTCGTGACAATTAGCCAACTTTACTCAACTACAGTTTCATACTGTAGAAGTTATAAAGCGACGTAACTGATGGCTGACATGGTTTTTGCAAGCTTTTATATAACTTCCAACGTCCGTATTTTAATACCTTCATAGGTATTAAAATACGGACGTTGGAAGTCGACGTTTTCAGAATTTACAAAAAGAAATTCACCTACTATGAACATAATTTGATTGAGCTGAAACCCAGCATTTTAATCAACTTTCAATGAATATGAAAAAAAACAGTATCATTGTTTTTTTTGTGAACACACTATGTAAAGTGTTTTTTTATCGTGTCTTGAAATAGATTTAATAAGAACAGTTGTTCAGTATCTTAGACATATCTTGTTATTAAATTAAAGGATGTTATAAAGACTGCTATGCAACGACTGTTTATGACAAGTAAGAATGTCTCAGAGCCTGGGCTCTGGGCCTTAAGGTATTGCGGTCCCAGGGCTAAAGGCCACTTTTAGCGTGATTGTAGTCGTGCAGATGGAACAAGCCAGATAAATTAAAAAATCTCCGACTTTTTAGCGATCACCCCCATTAACATTTGAACAACTGAACCGTTTTTCTTCAAACATTTCGACGGACAAGGCTTTCGATTAAAAAAAACCTCATCGAAATCAGTCTGTTCACACAATGGGTCCGGACACACAGATACACAGACACGTCAAACTTATATATGAATACTACAACATGCCAATTTTGACAGAAATTTCATAAGAAACCCTAAAATAACTAACATGGCCACCATAGATAGCCACAGGTAGAGAGTCTCGGATAAGTGTTTAACAAGAGCGAAAGGCTTAGCATTGACTTAACGAGTGTCAAATAAGAAATATCAGCCTTACATGCATCTTAAACAAGAGTAATGTGCTTTTAACTTTCACACATTACAATATAAAAATTTTCATTTTAGAGACATTCCAGAAGGGCCTCTGAAAATATCGTTAATATTATTAAATAACTATCGAGGAAATGTAGGTTGTTTAACAATATAATACCAAGAAAATTTTCAGTCAAAGAAATAACAGTTGGCATTAGTAAGAATACATATAAAAATATAGACTTACCTGGGTTTTATATTTTTTTTATATTTAACTTCACACGATCACGTTTTCTGGCCTCATCTACTCTTAAAATGAGACCACAGAGAGGAATATAAGAGGAATCACACTTAAAACGGCATTAGTAAGAGTACTCAAAGACTTAAAAACCTTACAGCATGCCTCTGTAAGATACTTGTAAGTCTATTTGTTCTTACAACAGCCTTAGCAAGATGTTTGTAAGATGTAAAATAAACTTGATAAGACCATTATACAATAACTGTAAGCAGTATGCACTTATAAAGTGCGCCCAATTCCACACTTACAGACGTTTGAAAGTGTACTGTAAGAGTAAATAAAATTTGGTCTTAGGATATTTGTAAGAGGAAATTTTGCTAGTTGGGATATGATAGTGACTAACATGATTCGCATTTCGCCCACTTCATCGATCGATTACTACGATCTGCGCGGGAAGAGAAGCAGCTAGTACATTTGAAGCTTGTTCTTTTCTCCAAGAACAGCATGGAAAACAATATGAATTTTAGTCTTTCGTCATCTAAAACTGTTTATCTGATATAAGTATATTTATATCTGCTGGAGAATAGGCAATAAAATACAAGAGATATAATTTGACTGAAAAGGTAACTTGATATCCGCATCCCTAACATATTACCCCATAAGCTTAACATATATCATATTAATACAAGCCCAGGCTCCGTAGCCAAAACATGCATACAGTATTTCCCTATGGAAAACAAAAACCAGTCTAACATGAGATGACCTTCTCTGCCCTTCTGAAATGTTAACCCTTAATTTTCAACATTTACCAGCATACTCGCTACTGGGTTCATTAGACCTACTGTATTATAGGTTATTCTATTTTACTTTGCCAAGTTTAGGATTTAAGAGAGTATTAAAAAGCATTGCGTTGGATTTTTAACTGACTTCAAAAAAGGAGGAGGTTATCAATTCGACTGTTTTCAAAATTCTAAAACACCGTGCCCGACGGTAATTTCTTTTGGTTTACTTTTCGGCCCATAATTTTTTATATTTTTTTTACATATTTTGTTAATCCCTAAATTGGTCCATTTCAATTATTAATTATATATCTTTCAATTGTATGTTTTTTTTATGTATGTTTGTTACGCGATATCTTCGCCAATTGTGAAACGATTTTGATGATTCTTTTTTTATTTGAAAGCCTTTACTACCAAGTTAGTCCCATTTTAATTTGGTGAAGACAAGATGAAGAACTTTGGACCTTAAAAAAATTGAAGTCGGTGGTTTTTTTTGTTAAAAATTTAATTATTATACAATGAACTGGATTTATTTCGGCGTAATCTTCATTAGCAAGTGGTCGTTCCAAAACGCTAGTAGTAGCTTTTGCACTTAAAATAATTTAAAAACAATAAACTTCAATATGTGGTTTATTTATCCATAATTTACATTCAATAAAAAAAATTGACTTTGACATTTTTAATTTTGCTGAAATGTAAAATTTAGGGAATAATAATTATAGGAGAACAGTTGATATTTTAAAGCTATTAGTACTTTTAAATTTAGATTTGTTATTATTAGCTATGAAAGATTTCTTGATATTATTTAATTAAATGTTATTTAGAAAACTGTAGATATAATATTTTTGAAAATCATAAGAAATAAACGGGCAAGTGCGAGTCGGACTCGTACATGAAGGGTTCCGTACCTCCGTACAATGTTTTAAAACGCTAAAAAAACGTTTCTTATATGACGACCTATGAATGAATATATAATCTGTAAAAATTTTAATTATCTAGTTAATGCCATTATAAATATCTAGTTACAAACGCAAAAAAACATGTTTTTTTTTATTTCGAGCTCCTTTAATTTTTAACTTTTTTTTATTTTCAGTATTTGTTGTTATAGCGGCTACAGTAATACATAATCGGTTAAAATGTCAAGTGTCTAGCTACTACGGTTCACGAGATAGAATCCTGTGACAGACGGACAGACAGACAGACGGACAGACAGCGGAGTCTCAGTAGTAGGGTCCCGTTTGCACCCTTTGGGTACGGAACCCTAAAAAGAATGTAGGACGGTCCAGTTAACCCAGTAGCGAGTCTATACTTGTTAATAAAGTATTATTATATAAAAGGGTTAAGTTAGTAAATAACTTGAAGGTCGCGGTTTGCTGGTCTTTCTGGCACTAGTATGTTTGGTTGATATGTAAATATGAGGCTTTTTGTTGAGTGTTTTTGACGTTGACTGGCAATGAATTGTATGTGGGTCAGGTTCTTTACTGGTTGAATCTAAATGTTTATATTTAAAAGGTACTAAATACTATAAATTAAAGTATTTAAATAACTTATAGTTAAAATGACAGGTAAACAATATAACTTTATTCTCTTTGCCTGCCACCCCTGAAGATATTTCTGGTAAAGTTATTAAATCAAAGTACAATTACTTTGACTTCCGTAAAGTAGAACATGAATCTTTAATTAAAAGTCTTTGATCAATGGTCTTATATTGGTTCAATCCACAGATTTCTTATTCATGAAAGTAGAGAAAATTACTTTTATGAATATTAAATGGAGGCACTTATCCCTTAAATAGAGCCTTCCCTATTAGGTGTAAGTACCACTTCGACATTCGTCATCATATGACGAATGTCGAAGTGAATGTGACCGTTAACTTATTAATAATAATGCTGCGGAGTTTCAGTGAAGGGAATTTGTAACACACAGGTTGCAAGAATACATAGAAAAAGTATTTATTTAAAAAAATCACGACTTTGTGATAATTATAACTAATTTAATAGATGAACAAAAAAAGAAACAAGAGCAGTACGCCTATGATACAACTGCGAACACGCTCGGATGAGCAAGGTTATCAGGGTCTAACAAAATATACTGAAACTATTTTAAGTGTGGATTCAGTCCATTGTACTGAACAACTTTCCCCAAGGAACATATATCGAAATATGAAAAATAATTTTTGGCCTCCCATATAATTTGATTGATCAGCTGATTCAAGTTTGTATGGAAAGCCAAAAAATATTTTTCATATTTCGATATATGTTCCTTGGGGAAAGTTGTTATGTATCATGGACTGAATTCACCTTTAAAATAGTTTCACTATATTTGGTTAGACGTTATATGTTGTTTTGTAGCATTAGTCGTTCCTAATTAATTACATTCATGTTGTGTATATTTATATATATATATTTTTTTAATTAGGTAGCTATTTGTGTTACACTGCTAGGCGAAATCCTTTTTAAAATCCTTTATTTTGATTGACTCAATTAAAAAATAAAATAGCTCAAATAAGATAAGGACAAATTAGACAGATTGAGCTAATCCCGAAATAAGTTTTAAACCTGTGTTATGGGAATACTAACACAACGATACTATATTTTATGATAAATACATTTATATATAAACAGCAAACCCACAAGACCGAGGACAATTTGAAAAAGGCCATTTTTTAACTAGTTCTGGCCGGTGATCGAATCCAGAATCTCCGAGTGGCGGACTAACAATATCAATACGCCACGGAGGTCTTATAAATCTAACACACGCAAAATTTTAAAAGTTCTTCGTTCCAAAATAACTTTTAGCTAATAAATGTAAGCGTTTTAAAATAATATAAGTATTTACAATAAGTTTCCAAATAAATTTTTGGTTTCTTTTAAATAAGTAATTTATTGAATAGGGAACTTTTAAGTATTAGCGGAAGTATGTGGCTTATCATTTGTTAAAAACTACTGAAGATGTGGCCTTTCATTTATAAAACCTACTCGTAGACTAACGAGTCTATAGTAGCATTGCTAGCGCTTACGCAAGATAAGCAACCCCGGGCGTGGTCCGCACTTAGTTCGGTGACGAGTGACGACAAGGGGCATAAAAATTGATCGGGCACGTAAAGCCGTTGGTATCGGCTGTCATCATACATCAGTGTGGCAGTCGTCAAGAGATGCCTTTCGGCAGCTTGAGTTCAGCGATGGCTGATCCACGCATCAACTCGTGAACGGGTGCCGCCAGTAGAGACTGGTCAGCTCGGCTCCGTTTTTTAAGACTACTCAGTGTAACTTCTTTCTGTAAATTGGATTTGGCATTTGTTCGCAAGCTTTACATATTATGTTGTGATAATATTGTATTAGGCATAATATCTTTGTAAACTGACAAAGCCCTTTTGGCGCGTAGGCGACCAATACTGTGTAAAGGCGTTTCCTCTAAGCAATGCTCGTTGCGAAACGCTAGTATAGGTAGCTTTCGAACAAAAAAAAATATTTAAATATAAATAAACACTACACGTAATGTACACTATAATTATTGACGTGTAAAAGTGCCTGCAATGGCCTAATTACTGAATAAATATTTGATTTGATTTGAAAAATTCGTCACCCGTATTGGCCATTTGCACACACGAAAAAACAAAAAACTGGGGATAAAAAAAATCCCCTGTGTGTGATACTCGTACTCTCTTATCTCTGTTCTCCGCTCCAATGAGCACTTGTGATGACGTCATAATCGCGCGACACGTGTCCATACTTTATCGTTGCGATTCGGTCCTTCTTTCAAGTATTTTTGGATGTGATGGGGTCGATTTGGCCCCTTTTCAGACAAGTGTTAGTTATATGAGGTTCTATCATTTATTTTAACGTTGCATGATCAAAGAAGAATCAAAGAATCAAATATTTGTTCAGTAATTAGGCCTTCGCAATCACTTTTACACGTTAATAATTTAAGTGATTATTACGTGTAATGTTTATTTATAATATTAAAATTATTCTTATTTAAAATAAAAAAGAAGACCATGATTCCGAGTAAATGTGTTAGTACTTTGGAATCCATCCTTGTGTATTTCATTACAATATTATTATTATTTATGAAACGCATTAGTTACTTACTCGTATGTATTATATTTACATTTATAAATCGTATATTTATTTTATCTTTTAATAGTATATATTTATTTTAAATTAATATAATTATATTCTTGATTTAAGGCCCACTTACACAGTGCAAGTTTCTTGCCTGTTGCATACAATTTTATTGAAGCAATAAATGATTTGTATGGCTGATGTTCTGTTTAGACCATGCGAGTTTTCTATTGCTTCAATTTAATTGTATCCAAGAGGCAAGAAACTTGCACTGTGCAATTGGGCCTTTATTCTTGTAGGTAATTGGATATACTTTTCAATTTTGTTTACACATTCTGTCGCATCACCCAAATTATTGTTCTACTTGGTCCAATGGTTGACTGGCAGAGAAAGACATAAGGCGTTACGTCCTCCATTTTTACAAAGTATACAAATGGCGGACCTAACGCCTTACAAATAAATCTGAATAAGCTTTGTAAAAAAGATTCTTTTTTCGTACAAGCTTTTATTTCGAAGTCTAAGTAATTATCAAGAGAAATGTAATAAGCCCATACTCGATGGGGTTGCGTCGTTTTATTACAGGGTTCCTATAGGCACCTTCCGGCTCCATTATCAGATCAGCTTATTGTTATAATAATATTGCATTGTCATCTAATTTACATAAGCGAATAAAATTTCATCCCAATCGGAACCCGGAAGTGGCTCAAATTTAACTTGCAAGATTTGACCCAAACAATTACAAACGGCAAGCTAAATAAAATCTTGTAGTAAAAGCTAGTTGTAGTAAAATATAAGTGGGATTTTACAAATAACCGCACTAGATTTTTTTGAGAGCTAGACAATCCAATTCAGAAAAGATTCCAATTAAATTCTCCAAAGTTACCCCAAATTTTTCAACCCTTTTAAACGCTGCAGTTAATTTTCACAATCTAGAGGGCTCAATTCGGCCTAATTGCAAAGGAAGGGCCCTCTACATTTAAACATCTCGCAATTTAAACGACTAATTGCCCAACAAGAAATATCAAGGTACCCGTATTAGTTTTTTTTTGTTGTTTTTAAGGTTCCGTACCTCGAAAGGAAAAAACGGAACCCCTATTTACGAAAATAGATGAAATATGACCAACCCCCTTATCTCCGAAACTACAGGACTTAAGGCCCCATCAGTTCAGAGCCAAGAAAACTGTGCGTGTTTTTAAAAAAATCACTGTTTAATTAAACTACTACAGTTTATTCCTCAAAAATTTTACATAAGAATCTTAAGGATTTTCTACAGACACTCATGATAGCCAAAACACAATTGAGCATTTTTGGCTCGATAGAAAAAATCACACCATACCTCTAAATTTGCCTGAAACTTTTATACAATCCTCACAAAAAAAAAAAATTGCGAAATATCGTCGAGTTCGGCTTCGGCTACCTTTCTTCGCTCTCGACGAATATTTCACTGTGTTTTATTTATTATTTTTTTTGTATTATATTTACAAATTTTTGTTGTAGCGAAAACGACTAGATATTTAGATAGTACATTTTTGGTACAATTTTCATATAAAAGGGTACTTGTATAAAATAGTAATATATCTTATAAAGACAAATTTAGGCATATCATAGGCATAGAATAAAATCACAAACATACCTCTAAATTTGCCTTTATAATACGTACTATTTTATACAATCCCCTTTTTATATGAGAATTATACCAAAAAATGTATTATCTAAATATCTATCCGTTTTGGCTATAAAAAAAATTTATAAGTATAATGCAAAAAAAAATTAAATAAAACAGTGAAATATTTGTCGAGAGCGAATGTATGTATTTTTTTTTAGGAATGAACTGTAGTACCTAGTTTAATAACAGTGATTTTTTAAAAACACGCACAGTATTGCAAATTGTAATCCCTCCTCACCTTAAAATTATGAAAAAAATAATACAAAAACCGATTGCGGGAATTATCCATTTTAACGCTTTAATCACGCTAAGAGTGCTTGCGGCCCTAAGCTCTGTCTATCTCGTTAGGGATAGATACACGTATTTATCGTGGAAAAAACATGAAAACTTCGGATATCGCGCTAATATACAACGTGGAAAGGGCATACCCGTAATAAATTAAACCACGGTCTATACTGGATCAATATGGGATCAATAAAGTATAATGAAGTTAAAATCACAAACAAACACACAAAATAAAAACAAATTGGCATTTCCATATAAAAGTGTGCAGCGACCCGGGCGATTTGTATGGGAATGTCGAGTTTTTGTTTTGGTTTTTTGACTGTTATTTTAAATTCATTATACTGAAGTGATCTAGTATAGCCCGTGGTTTGATTTATTGCGGGTATGTCCCTTCCACATTGCATATATTAGATAAATAATATCTACGTAACATACATACATACTATCACACCTGTTTCCCACAGGGGTAGGCAGAGACTATGGACGTAATAAAACTATCTACGAAATAAACATGTAATATTATATTATAAACTAAATAATTGGCTAGTCACCCAGTTTAATAAGTGACCCAGTGTTATTCACTTGTTAGATCAAAGAAAAAAGAACCTACGAACTTCTACTTACGAACGGATAATGTAACAAATAAAAGTAACCAAAATTTTAAAGCCAATAATGGTACCTACTCCAAACTTAAACCACTTTGTTTAGAACCCCGAAAGGACAAATGGAATGTTTTGGGTGGAAAATGTTTATGTTGCTTGATGTTTTTCCAAAGTGCGTAGAAGTTCAAGTCCTAGAGTGAAGATGGCGCTGTGTAAATAAAAGGATTTTGGTAGGTAGGTAGACAGGGTAGTAATATATGTATATTGATGATGGATGTTTTCAAATATTTTAAAACCAAAATTAACCAAATCGGTCAAGCCGTTTTCGCATTTTAGTGAGACTAATGAACAGCAACTCATTCATATATATATATGAATATAATATATATATATATGAAAACATATGGATGTTTTCATCTATATATATATATATTATATTATATAAAAAAAAAGTGGAGACTAAAAAGGACCTGATGATGATAATAATGATGGCATCATTATCATCATCAGGTCCTTTTTAGTCTCCACTTTTTTATTTTTTATCTTTATTGTCATAGGATATTTATAATATCTCTTAATAATAGTCACTTTGTTTTGTTTTGCACAAATGTTGACGTCAAGTCGTTACTTACAGCTAAGTTTACGCCGCTTCGCCGAAGCGGCAACAAACTGCACTGCACGTTTTCTCCAAAGATGTCAACTAAAAAACTAAAAACTTTAAATAAGTTATATGGATGGACTGAGATTATATTGTTTGTTATGTCATAATTAAATTGAATTATAAGAATTACGAAATTTGAAATAATGTCAATTTGTAAATTTAGTATGTACCAATGCACCTAAATTATGACATGTCTAAGTATACAAACCTTTAAGAGGGACCCGCGCCAAGCTTAAGCCAGACCTTTTTGTCTTTAAGATAGTCATCGGTCCTATAATAAGCCTTCTCACAAAGTACTTTCTTTACATAAGCTTTGAATTTTCTGTCTGCCACTGCAGGAGCACGACCCTCTCTGTTCTACCAGAGCTATATCAATATATAGCCAATGCTAGAGTAGCCAGAGGATTTAGCCTACACTCTCTACGCTGGCCAGACCGGGTTGGAGAGGTCTCATTATGTTTATTAGCTTAGTTTCCTAAGTCGCTTTCTTCGACATCCACGGGAAGACTTGGAGTAGTCCTATTCTACTCTACCGGGAACCACACGACTAGCTTTCTTTCTTAATACAAAATATTTTCAAAGCTTTTTACGAGATCGTATTATAGGAATACATATTATATAAGCTCATACGGTCCAATTTTGAGAGCTGTAATTGATCAGTTCAGTTATTGAAGGATTCAATTCCGCGCCGACTGCCGCGCAGTGCGAACGCTGGGAGGTATGTAGCTGTTATGGTAAGTAACTGTATATGTACTTGATTAAGTTGTTAAGGGGGATCATGAATATTGCGGGGTCCAGTGCTGCCCCCATTTGAAATAAATTATTTGAAAGGAAACTGAGATATCATTAAAAATTTTGTCTTTGTGAAGCCCCAAGATAAATACACAAAAAATATACAGAAAAAATAACATAAAATCGATGAAAATTTGTGTTATGTGTCGTTGTAATGCCAAAGCAATGTATAAATCTCATTGCACATATTACGCAGTGTAGTGTAGTAAAAAAACTGTACCTTCAGCTAAGTTTTTGAATGTAAACGATTGGATTGCTGGCTAGTCTGATTCTCAAATTGGACGTTTCTGAAAGTTCCCCCTTGCTTCAAGTACACTGATCACTCCCATTATCATAGAAGATGGCTATTCTTATTCCTCTCAATTTTTCAGAACAAAGCTTAAATTTTAATGGAAAAAATTTTTAGACGCACAAATAGAGTAAAAATCTTTTTCAAATTAAGTCAAATGGATCCAGCAGATATCTTACAGAGCCGAAGTATAGAATAAAAAAAAAAGTAAAAAAAAAAATATTCCGAAGCAGCTACATACATCTCAGCGTTTGATTGGACGTAGAGCAGTTATCGAAAGTTTAATTAAAGCGAAACGAATAAGGTGCAATATTTCTCTTAAAATCTCTTGCACTGACAGCTCGCATATACTGCAATATCGCAATTGTATTGACGTTAGAGATGCAATTCATATAATATGTAACAAAGAATATGATCTTATAAGGTGTAATACTTCTCGCAAAATCGCTGGCACTGGCAGCTCGGATATACTGCAATATCGCAATTATACTGGTATTGAGGTTAGAGATGCAATGGCCATTGTTAATTTTTTTTAACCCCTAATTTTAATTTTTTATATCAAAATATAGCGTATTTCAAGAAACTGATTTGAATATTTTTTCATATTTTAGTTAGTTACATTTTTATAAATGAATATTAAAAATCATGTCAAAGACTAAGTCGCGTCGGCTGTCGGCTTTAAAAAAACAAACAGCCAAGCCCAATATATATTTAAAAAAGAAAAACACGCTAGTGTCATAAAGTCTTTGTCAGTAACGTGTTAGTGTCATTCAGTGAATTCAGTTGCCCATGATTGGCGAAAAGTAATTTTCGTAGTTATGATAGGCGGAAACGAAGTACGAACGAATAAATATCATAAAGGCGACTCGTATTTTTTAATGAAAGGACTCAGAGCTTAAGCCGATACAGCCGCGGAGTAAGGTCAAACAAAGGTCATACATTTGTTTGTAGAAATAAATAAATAAATATATAGGGACAAATCACACTGATTAAGCTAGCCCCGAAGTAAGTTTTTTTTAAACTTGTGTTATGGGATACTAACTTAACGATACTATATTTTATGACAAATACTCGTATATAGATAAACATCCAAGACCCAGGACAATTTGAAAAAGGCCGTTTTCCAACTTGCCCTGGCTGGGGATCGAACCCAGAACCTACGGATAAGCGGTCTAGCGTGTTAACCATTACGCCACAGAGGTCGTCAATATTATAAATATTCAAAACCATTGATTATTTTGGCGAAAAAATGACCCACAACTGTTTATTAACTCTGTATCCCGAAACGGATTTCAAAATAACGCTTTATAAAAAAATGAACAATGCCTATTCGTATAAAATGTAACAAGTGTAATATTAACAAGGTGTAATATTCTCGTTTTCGTATTAATTATCACGTTTAAAAATTAAACAACTTTTTTCAAATTAGGGACTGGATAATGTTTTTTCGCCTTACACAGGTCGCAAGTTCACAGTTCGTGGAGAACTACTAGTATATTAGATATAATATGAACTTTCGGCCGACAGATTGCAGACGTTCTAGAATAAACGGGCAAATGCGAGTCGGACTCGTACATGAAGGGTTCCGTGCCACCGTACAATGTTTTAAAACGCTGAAGAAACACGTTTCTTATATGACGACCCCCTTTAATTTTAACTATTTTTTATTTTTAGTATTTGTTGTTATAGCGGCCACAGTAATACATAATCGGTGAAAATTTCAAGTGTCTAGTTTATGCCATTATAAAAATCTAGTTAAAAACGCTGAAAAAAACAAGTTTCTTGTATGACGACCCCCTTTAAATTTTAACTTTTTTTTTTAGTATTTATTGTTATAGCGGCCATACGAGTAGTAATACATAATCGGTGAAAATTTTAAGTGTCTAGCTATTACGGTTCAAGAGATAGAGCCCTGTGACAGATGGACAGACAGACGGTCAGACAGCGGAGTCACAGTAATAGGGTCCCGTTTGCACCCTTTGGGTACGGAACCCTAAAAAGGAGAGGTTAGAAGTACCCGTAGCCGAAGGGCATGTAAGAAGAGAGTGATGAAAGAAGATGAAGCAAAAGAGGTTTGACAGCATCGTAACAAGTGGAACCCATAGTCTCTGTCTACCCCCGTGGGAAACAGGCGTGATAATTTGTATGCCGAAGCCGACATACGAAGCCTATGCCTACAATGCCATTTAATTTTGCCTATTATTAAAGAGTTTGTTGGTAGAAGAAGTACAAGGTAGAAAATCTACTAACGGATGTTTAGTATCCTGGATTTCTTTCTTCTTCCAAAGATATGGAATAAATAGCATTAAATAACCTTCTTGGGATATGTCCGCCTTTGTACAAGTTATTTCTTTTTCCCTTTGTATTAAATAATGTAATGTACATTATAAATATAATTTTTGTGCAATAAAGAAATTAAAAAAAAAAAATTGTTTTATAATGTGGTCTTACGAGTATGTACCATACATTTCTTTGTAGGGTTTGTGAATTAACAAATTATCCAACAGCAACAATCGAGTAAAGTTCTACTATTTGAACGATCTAGCTTTTGTGTGTAATAAAAGTATCAAATAGTAAAACTTTGCTCGCTTCGCCCGCTTGTTTAAGTCATCATCATCATCATCCAGGTCTATTTTACCCTCCTCCTCCTCCTATTCTCCACTGCAAGAGCACGACCCTCTCTGTACTACAGAGCCATACTTTGCCAGAGCAGCCAGAGGATTTGGGTGGGAGAGGTGTCACTGATGTTTATAAGCTTTGTTTAACTTGTGTTTCCTAAGCCTTCTATGACATCCACGGGAAGACTTGGAGTGGTCCCATTTTACTCTGCCGGGAACCACACATATAAAAAAGCTTTTGTTACACAAACCTACCTCCAAGAAAACATCTTTTTTAAACCAACCCTTTCAGAACTCTCTAAAAATATGTTACCGATATCGAATCGAAAAAAAAAAACAAGTGCTTCACCGGTGTATTATTTTAAAAGGGGTCGTTTCCACCCCCGGGAGTAATTTGCATCCAGTTCGAACGTTTAACCCTTTCTCGGCGGGTTTACATTGTTTTTTTCTGTTTGCATATTCTGATAATAGCGTTGAAAGTTTTTAAGTGTTTCAGATAGTATAAGAAAATGTAAAAGTATCTAATTTAGGAGCTAAGTAAGGCCTTACTGCTATATTATTTATAAGTTTGAGATCTTTTTTGGATTTTGGGCAGCACAGATCATTTATTCATAAATTCTTGCTAAGTGCTTTTTAACTGGTAATAAGGTGATTTATATTCATGTTTGTAGCATGTTGTGCATTAATAATGAATTCCAAGAGTTTTTAAGTGCAATGTAACTTTTATCTACTAGCAAAATTTTTGAAAAAGAAATGTCCATAATACGATTTTTTTTTCTATAAAAATAAATAATGAATATCTACGTTTTAAAAAAAAAAATATTGTACAAGATTTTATTGTAAGGCCTAATTACTTATCAAGGTAATTGTAATAAACCCAAACTCGATGGGGTTGCGTTGTTTCGTCACAGGGTTCCTATAGCCACCTTTCAGCTCCATCATCAGATCAGCTTTTTGTTGTTATAATATTACATAGTCATCTGATTTACATTAGCATACAAGATTTCATCCCAACCAGAAACCGTGAAGTGGTTCAAATTTGACTTACAAGATTTTACGCAAAAAACAAATCTTTTAGTGCCTCTTCATTACTGGATGTTGGCCGTCAGCTTCCCAAACTCCTCTCTATCCATTGCCAAACGAAATAATTTCTCTACTTTGGTTATTCCGGTCCACTCTTTTATGTTCCTCAGCCACGATTTTTGCGTCTTCCAACGCGTCTTTTGCCTTCGATTTAAAAAACAAATAAAGTTACCCTGTTTATTACCTATCGCCGAAAGCTCTGCAAATACTTTGCAGAATTTTAACTTAATTAAATAAATAACAATGTTATTGAAAATTCCACATTATGGGGTATTTTCCTTTTTTGGTAGAGGAAGTAAGTTGTTTATTTTATTAAGTCGAAATTTTAATAATGTTTCTTTGAACCAAATCCTAGCCATGGTGACCGCCTTGTCATTGACCTCATTCAGATCTGCCTTAGTAAAAGGAGTTGGGCAAAAGATAGTCTATGGACTGAGTGACCTCACAGTCACACAAACTGTTGTCAGAATAACTCCATTTGGCTCACCTTTCTCGACATCTCCCTGTACCAGATGGGTGTCTGTTTGAAGATTTGAGAACAATGAAATAGACTATATCATTGAGTTACTCAATGAATGAGGCCAATGACCACCTTGGCTATTTTCTAAGAACCTAGTAATTTTACTGCATGCAGAATAGAAAACATTCTCTCTATGAGTTAAAAAAATTTGTGTCATGAAAATTGCAAAGCACACTCACTTCATAACATAATTACAAAATCGTTTGAAGCAAAAAATCTACAATTTCGCCCGCAACCAAAAACGTGAATAATTCGTCACCTCAGCGCGACAAAGGCCGATTGTGATGCTTATGGCGCGCGGGCCGCGGCCGACGACGGATTAAAGTAATGGCGTTGAATACTAAATGAATCGGACAGAGACTGACCGAACACAAGCTGCAGAATAGACGCTTCTGCGATGAACGCCTCTTTGGCTAAAACTGTGGTGTCGCGATGATGGATACGTTTTTGGCGATGCATAACAGCGATGTTAGCAGCAGCGCCAAACGCGCATGCTATAAGACTTGACAACTTTGATATTAGCACAGAATGAATGCGCTCGCTAATGTTATCCTGAGCAAAGTGCCGTGAGCCTCACGTCTCCGGATGGAGAATAATAAGATCATATCGACGCAACTTTCTGTATTCACATATCACACCATGCATAGGCATTAGAACTAGAAATGTTTTTTCTTCGTCGGCTTATTATTGCTCCGCGCAAAGCGCCGTGGGTTTCACGTATCCAGCTGAAGAATAAACATGATTATGTCGACGCCGACCTTTTCTCTTCACAGATGCCACCATGCATAGGTATTAAACTAGAATTGTCTCGTCTTCGCTAGCTCATCATTACCCTGAGCGAAGCGCCGTGGGCCTCACGTCTCCAGCTGAAGAATAAACAGGATTATGTCGACGCCGACCTTCTGTCTTCAGGCTCTGTGTATATTGTGATGTGTGTTTCCTACATCGTTTTCTACTGAAATATAGTGTTTTCTAAATTCTAAAAAATCCTCAGAAATTGCTTGTATTTTATGTATGTAAGAGACCAACACATGTAGTTAATATTGTGGAGTCATGAAAATTTTGTTTTCTTTATGTATTATTTGATCACATCATTGTTTCTAATGGGATTAGAAACAATGATGTGATCAAATAATACATTTTGTTTTCTTTATGTATTATTTGATCACATCATTGTTTCTAATGGGATTAGAAACAATGATGTGATCAAATAATACATAAAGAAAACAAAATTTTCATGACTCCACAATATTAACTACATGTTTTGGTCTCTTACATCATTGTTTCTAATGGGATTAGAAACAATGATGTGATCAAATAATACATAAAGAAAACAAAATTTTCATGACTCCACAATATTAACTACATGTGTTGGTCTCTTACATACATAAAATACAAGCAATTTCTGAGGATTTTTTAGAATTTAGAAAACACTATATTTCAGTAGAAAACGATGTAGGAAACACACATCACAATATACACAGAGCCTGAAGACAGAAGGTCGGCGTCGACATAATCCTGTTTATTCTTCAGCTGGAGACGTGAGGCCCACGGCGCTTCGCTCAGGGTAATGATGAGCTAGCGAAGACGAGACAATTCTAGTTTAATACCTATGCATGGTGGCATCTGTGAAGAGAAAAGGTCGGCGTCGACATAATCATGTTTATTCTTCAGCTGGATACGTGAAACCCACGGCGCTTTGCGCGGAGCAATAAAAAGCCGACGAAGAAAAAACATTTCTAGTTCTAATGCCTATGCATGGTGTGATATGTGAATACAGAAAGTTGCGTCGATAAGTAATTAGGCCTTACAATAAAATCTTGTACAATATTTTTTTTTTTAAAACGTAGATATTCATTATTTATTTTTATAGAAAAAAAAATCGTATTATGGACATTTCTTTTTCAAAAATTTTGCTAGTAGATAAAAGTTACATTGCACTTAAAAACTCTTGGAATTCATTATTAATGCACAACATGCTACAAACATGAATATAAATCACCTTATTACCAGTTAAAAAGCACTTAGCAAGAATTTATGAATAAATGATCTGTGCTGCCCAAAATCCAAAAAAGATCTCAAACTTATAAATAATATAGCAGTAAGGCCTTACTTAGCTCCTAAATTAGATACTTTTACATTTTCTTATACTATCTGAAACACTTAAAAACTTTCAACGCTATTATCAGAATATGCAAACAGAAAAAATCAATGTAAACCCGCCGAGAAAGGGTTAAACGTTCGAACTGGATGCAAATTACTCCCGGGGGTGGAAACGACCCCTTTTAAAATAATACACCGGTGAAGCACTTGTTTTTTTTTTTCGATTCGATATCGGTAACATATTTTTAGAGAGTTCTGAAAGGGTTGGTTTAAAAAAGATGTTTTCTTGGAGGTAGGTTTGTGTAACAAAAGCTTTTTTATATGTGTGGTTCCCGGCAGAGTAAAATGGGACCACTCCAAGTCTTCCCGTGGATGTCATAGAAGGCTTAGGAAACACAAGTTAAACAAAGCTTATAAACATCAGTGACACCTCTCCCACCCAAATCCTCTGGCTGCTCTGGCAAAGTATGGCTCTGTAGTACAGAGAGGGTCGTGCTCTTGCAGTGGAGAATAGGAGGAGGAGGAGGGTAAAATAGACCTGGATGATGATGATGATGACTTAAACAAGCGGGCGAAGCGAGCAAAGTTTTACTATTTGATACTTTTATTACACACAAAAGCTAGATAGACAAAACTTCGGACTAAATCAAGTTCTTCCATGCTGGACTGGTAGGTAATTAAATACTTAGAATGTGCAGCTGCTTCTCCTCTCGCGCAAATCGTAAAAGATTATCGAAAGAATGGGCGAGAATCTGAATCATGGTAAGCGATGCAGCTCCAACTTAATACCCACCATCACGCGAAACGTGGTCGTTGGATCTTGCGTCCTGTTCTGTCTGCCATTCTGCTGTCCGTTAGGGATTGAGTCGTGATAATGTAGAGAAAAGAGAATAAAGTAGTAACGGTTATCAAACTTGACCCGATGGCGTTATATTGAACCAATTACAACAGTTTCAGTGTGGTCATAAAGACCAGACTATCCTCTTGTGCCCATAATGCCACCAGCTACACTAAGCGTGACCTTAATTAGGCATCAGACAACGCTGTAGAAGTGGCAAACTCCGAGAAGGAAAAAAAAATATTTTGAGCTTTCGACACGAGAAGAACAAAGGCGGGATGCTAAATGCATCCTCTTTTCATATGATTTCTAAGATTTTAGCACCGTTTTTACTATCTGAACTGACAGAAAAATAGCTGGTACTCGTACTTTCTACGTATATTTTTTCTTTTCTACCAGATCAGTAATAGAAGGATTCATCATCATCATCCGAGCGTATTCTCGTTTGCATCCTCAGCGGTAACGCTTCAGAGCCTGGGGTCTGCTATCTAGTCTAGGTGATTGGACTAGGTTACTGGTTTTATATGGTACACTGGTATACAGTAACTAGCATTTGCCCGCGGCTTCTCCCGCGTAGACTACACAAATAAGATTGGTTTTTTTTTAAACTTGGGTTGCAATAATTTTTTACTAACGACTAATTCAATAATGCCATGTGTCTCACTTCAAAAATGACAAAGATTCATACAAACTCGCAACCCCTATTTTACCCCTATAAGGATGTAATTTTCAAAATCGAATAAATGCATTATTATACCTATTTCTAATAACTACTAAAATTTCATGTATCTCACTTTAAAAATTACGAAGTTTCATACAAACTCTATTTCGCCCCTTTAGGAATGGAATTTTCAAAAATCCTTTCTTAGTGGACGTCTCCTAGTCACAGTCTACCTTCCTGCCAAATTTCATCTTCATTGGCTAAGTAGTTTTCGAGATTTCGTGATGAGTGAGTGATTTTCGCTTTTATATATATAGATAGAAGGATTTATATACATACATACTATCACGCCTGCTTCCCACAGGGGTAGGCAGAGACTATGGACCTCCACTTGCTACGATCCAGACAGACCTCTTTCGCTTCATCTACACTCATCAACCTCTTCATACTTGCCCTTCGGTTACGGGTACTTCTTATCTCTCCTTTTTATAGAACCTCTGCAATCTGATCGCAAAAAGTTCGCCGAGGTCGATCCTGTCCCGCTCTTCCTTTCACACTTGCGTCATAAATATTTTTCGTTATAAAGATTAATATTATATAAGTAAATACAAAATTTCGATCGTAATAAATTCTGTTGACATCAGACAATTACGAGAAATATTCGATGTCTCAGTTCGTTATCTTATTCGATATAATGAGATTGCCCTGGAACGTCGACGCGGAGTCATAATTTTAGAATTTCCCATACATTTGTTCACATTTTATTTCGAATCGTGTAAGAAATGTCGGGAATTTTATATTGTAATGAGAATGAATTAAACTTATGTTTTTTTTTAAGTGAGATATTTCTGCCCTTTCATGCTACAGCATAGGTTAATTTAAAACAAAATTAGGCTACTTTAGTTTAAATTTTTGTTTTTTATAACAAAAATTCCACATTGTACTGTTTGTACGAAAGTTCAAGGTGTTAGAAAACAAGTGACAGAACTCAAAGGAGAAAACTACTTGGACAGGACAACTAGCAAGACGAGGTGATGACAGGTGGAGCAAAATAATAAAAGAGTGGTGGCCCATTAATGGTAAGCGCAGCGTAGATCATCTGTTAGCAAGATGGGTCAACGAAATTAGAAAGTCCGCGGGTCGAACGTGGATGTGGTGTAGTTCAGCACCACGGTAAATGCCCTTAATATTCCCAGCAATGGTAGGTTCAAGGCGTTTAAGGCTGCAAATGATGATGATGGTGACTGTCTGTAACAATGATTTTATACTCGACGAAATAGCCATTAAAATTAAATGTGTTTTTTTATTTGTTTTGGTTAATCTGCCTAAGATCTTACGAACTTTGATAACATCCGGGATTTTGCGTTCCTATCCAGTGACCCATTACAAGTCATTGTCAAATGATACTCGTGCTTCAAACATGGCGGCGCGGTCTTGGTAAATTGAAATAGCAAGGGTATGGAGCGAATGCCATTGCTGTGAAAACACAAATGTGAACCGTACAGAACTGTCTTCTCTTTAGATTCAAGTGTGAGTGGCAATAGCAAAAAAATGTATTTAGAAGCTTATAGAAGTATTTTATTAAAAGGCTTTTGAGAAAGTAAGGTTTAAGGTTAACACATTGTAGGGCACTATACGCCTATAGACGTAAATCAATTGTTATTTCTATAGTCTCGGCTTAGTATCCAACAAAGGTTTAAGATATTACCCCTTTAATATTTAACTTTTTCTCATTTTTAGTATTTGTTGTACTCTCAGGCCTTTGACCGTGTGTGCTATGACATAATGTGGGGCCAGTTATCAGAAGAGACGGATTTGCCTTCTGAGTTTATTAGTATATTTAGTTACTGGTACTCAAATCAGAGTAATATGGTTAGATGGGGTAACAGCCAGTCGGCCCCTTACAGCTTACAATGTGGGGTCAGGCAGGGCGGATTGACATCTCCAAAATTATTTAATCTTTATGTTAATCGGCTGGTACACGAACTGAGTAGTGCCACGGTCGGTTGTTCCATCGATGGAGTGATGATGAACAATATCTGGTACGCCGATGACGCTGTACTGCTCAGTCCGTCAATAGATGGTTTGAGAAAACTGGTGGCCGTCTGCGACAAGTATGCGGGGGCATATGGCCTAAAATATAACGTGGAGAAAAGCGAGGTCATGGTGTTTAAAGCGCGTCATAGGAAGGTAACATATGTGCCGCCTATCCGACTAAATGGAACACCGCTACGTGTAGTGAACCAGTTTAAATATCTTGGCCATATGCTTACGGACCGACTCAACGACGACCTTGATATAGACAGGGAGCGCAGAGCGTTGACGGCTCGTTGCAATATGCTTGCTCGCAGGTTTGCACGTTGCACTAAACAAGTAAAACTCACACTATTTAGAGCTTACTGCCAATCATTTTACTCGTGTAGCCTGTGGGTGAGGTATACGCGGGGGGCCTACAATGCTCTGCGCGTCCAGTATAATGATGCGCTGAGGATGCTGCTAGGGCTGCCGCGGTGGTGTA
This sequence comes from Acrobasis repandana, assembly GCA_963576875.1. Lineage (NCBI taxonomy): Eukaryota > Metazoa > Arthropoda > Insecta > Lepidoptera > Pyralidae > Acrobasis > Acrobasis repandana. Next base: position 18,420,160 of record OY756232.1, on the reverse strand, counting down.
GTGCGTCAAGTATGTTCGCCGAAGCACGTATGGACGATTTTTATGCCATAATGCTTAAGCGGGCGGCGTCGGCGCTGCAGCGACTCCGTGGGAGTTCTAACAGCATCCTTAGTACCCTAGCAGCCAAAATTGATGGGCCGTTTGTGAGGCACTGGGCAGATCTGCTCGTGCATAGAGGTGTACACCTCATAAATTAATTTTCTGTTTTTGTCTCGCAAATTACTAACACTAGGATAAGTACTTTGTTTTTTACTAATATTTTATGGACCATGGTCTGAAATAAAGAATTTATTATTATTTATTATTATTATTAAGGCGGCCATAGTAATACATAATCTGTGATTTCAAGTACCTAGTTAATGCCATTATAAAGATCTAGTTAAAAACGCAGAAAAAACTATTTTTTTGTATGACGACCCCCTTTAATTTTCAATTTTTTTTTATTTTTAGTATTTGTTGTTATAGCGGCCACAGTAATACATAATCGGTAAAAATTTCAAGTGTCTAGCTATTACGGTTCAAGAGATAGAGCCCTGTGACAGACGGACGGACAGCGGAGTCTCAGTAATAGGGTCCCGTTTGCACCCTTCGGGTACGGAACCCTAAAAATGAAGTCGGTTGTTTTTTTTGGTAAAAATTTAATTATTAAACACAACCAAAGCATAAAATGACGACCTCTGGGGCCGTATTGGTAAACACGCTAATCCATCACTCGGAAGTTCTGGGTTCTATCTCCAGTCAGGATAAGTTAGAAAGATGGCCACGTCACGTCTTTATCCCTAACGGGGATGACAGAGCTTAGGGCGGTATGGCCCATAGTAAGGTAATCTATTTATTGTTCTTTATAAAATGAAAACAAATATATTATCCACTCTGCTAGCTTATTGAATGAATGAAAAACTCTTTATTGCACCTCAAAATAAATAAAAAATTTGTAACAACAAAAAACAAGTTGTAAATATATATACATAGGTACAATGGGTCTTAAAACGGTCTTACAAACGGTCTTTTCGCTGACAGCGATCTCTTCCAGACAACCAGTGGATGGAGAGAAATGTAGGCACGTGAAAAAGAAACGGCACTTATTCATTTGGATTTATACAATAAAAATGTGGACTTGTACAAAAAATCATCTGTTTTCTACTATTAGATTGTCTTCTGTTCTCTATATATTTCGTAATGAAAAACTCGCCCTGGAACGCAGAGACATTCAAAATGTAAAACAGAGGATGGTATGCGCATTTTGAAAATTCAAATATTTCTATGAAATGGTGGGTTAATGGGAATATTTTCAGTAAAAAATGGGAACTTTATTAACAAAGAATGACCAGGTCTGTATTGTACGATAATAATAAATTAGATTTATAATCAATACACGCTAAATGTTGCCTTTGAGTCTTATGACCTTAGGCTTTATCTTCAATGTTAGGGATAATATAGGTATTTATAGCTTTTGCGCCGCACAATTTTCTCTGCTTATCCCTATGGTTGACTGGGAGAAAATGAAAATAATAAATAAATAAATAAAGCAGTGATAGGAACTGTAGGTATCTTAAATTGAAGTCTACATTAATGAATGATTAATGATATAAGTTTTTCCCTTATAATAACAAAACTGAAGTGAGATTAAAATATAAATTAAAAATAATTTAACATTTTTAGGGATAATTACGGCGGCACTAGATGTGTGTCTGAGAAGCACGAGTTCGATACTCACTAGGTGAACTTGTACCTCAGAGTTTGTTCATAATGTATACTTAGTCAATTTCAATTGCCGCCACTTGCTTCTGTTGAAGAAAAACATCGCTAGAAACCTGCACACTAGTGACTATTCAATTTTAAGGCGACGTAGGTTCACAATTTGCAATACTGTGCGTGCAACTACAGTTAAACTACTACAGTTTATTCTTCAAAAAATTTACATTAAAATCTTAAGGATTTTTTACAGACACCCACAATAGCCAAAACACGATTGAGCATTTTTGGCTCCATAGAAAAAAATCACAAACATAACTCTAAATTTGCCTAAATTTGCCTTTATAATACGTATTACTATTTTATACAATCACCTTTTTATATGAGAATTATACCAAAAAATGTATTATCTAAATATCTATCCGTTTTGGCTATAAAAAAAAATTATAAATAAAATGCAAAAAAAATATTAAATAAAACACAGTGAAATGTTTGTCGAGAGCGAAAGAAGGGCCGGAGCCGTGCTCGTCGATATTATGAAGGCAAATTTAGAGTTATGTTTGTGATTTTTAGGGTTCCGTACCTCAAAAGGAAAAAACGGAACCCTTATAGGATCACTTTGTTGTCCGTCTGTCCGTCCGTCCGTCCGTCTGTCAAGACCCTTTTTCTTAGGAACGCGTGGAGGTATGAAGCTGAAATTTATATCAATTACTCAGGTCTACTGTCCCTTGAAGCTGTGAAAAAATCAAACTTCTAAGCCAACGCAATCAAAAGATACAGCCGTTTATGCCGCAAATTTTCGACACTTGCAAGGGAATCAAAACCTACAGGGTGCTTCCCGTGAACTCAGAATCTTGAAATTTGGTACGAAGCAACGTCTTATAGCATAGATAAAGGAAAAATTACGAAAACCATAAATTTTTAGTTACATCACATAATATATTTTTTTTTAATAATTTTTAACTTACTACCCATTTCCTCATAAACGCGTAGAGGTATTAAATTGAAATTCATACCAAATACTAAACCTTGCAGGTTTGTACGGAACCCTCGGTGCGCGAGTCCGACTCGCACTTGGCCGGTTTTTTTTTTGTATGGAGCCAAAAATGCTCAATCGTGTTATGACTATTGTGGGTGTCTGTAGAAAATCCTTAAGATTTTAATGTAATTTTTTTGAGGAATAAACTGTAGTAGTTTAATAACAGTGATTTTTCAAAAACACGCACAGTATTGCAAATTGTGAACCCACGTCACCTTAATAGTTTGAGAAATGGAGAACGATATGGCAAACCACTCCATTACTGTTGCCAAAAACCCTCATTGTGTGCGTTTCTTTACATTCAATGACACCAATGAGCTCAAAGCTAATAAGTCTGTATTCTGGAGCCCATATCAATAACCCTTGTTCCAAAAACAACAATTCATTGATTTAGGTTGGCACTACGAAACCCATATGATCCAATTACACCAGATGACGCCGATCCTTCCTTACACATCTTACCGAAGATGTTATGTGCGAAATAAAACCACACGAAGACGCTGACTTTAATGGAGACTGCCATTTATACCGTGCTGTAACCTGCGAACGCTTCGCGAAAGTTCGGTACCACTTCAATAATTTAATAATTGTCAATTCTGTGTTGATTAAAACCGTAGTAGGTAAATTATTTACATATCTAGGTACAGATCCGCTTCCTAGGTGCAAATGCAAAAGAAGTGCGGCACAATCTGCGCTTCAGCATTTTTCCAAACGACGGTAACATACAATTTGAATTATATTATATATAAAATAGAATTTCTCCTTCTTTTTGTATTTAAGAGCTGCGCTCTTGTTGGTGGAGTGCTTTCTATTTCTTTCTTTCTTCCGCCAAGTTCTTAATATCCTTATCATCATCATCATTAATTTATTTAAGAACTATGTTCGGTGGAGTATTTTCCATGTCTCCCGATCCATGAACGCCCTTATTTGCCTTCCTTTTCCTATTCTTGCCTCGATCTTTCTTTCCATGATATTTTTGATGAAATTACCGTATCATATAAGGTGTCCAAACATTTTCCCCGTACTTATATCGATTGTTTTTATTAACGTTCTTTTCTCTTAACATCCTTATAAAAACTTATAATGAAAATTAAATAATGTCACATCTAACCGAAGTGTTTGCGAAAACATGGAGATTATCCGGGTTGATCAACATAGCGTCATCTTGTGTAAAATAAAACTAAACAAATATTTAACAAGTCACTGCTGATTCAAGTATTTGCCTCTTTTAGTTTCTAGTGCGCTTTAGCTCTCTTACAGTACGGTGTGAGGTGCGGTCTTTGTGTCTCTCAAGAGTTCCAAGTGTTCTCAGGGCGAGTGTTTGCGAGCGTCCGAGAGCAGCTGCTAAAGGAAAACCTTTTGCTTCAGATAATGTTGATTGCTGAACATCAAGCAGTTACGATTGTCTTTGAATTTAAAGCTTGGAAATGCATGCTTCCACAAAGGTATATAAGCTTTTAAAATCTACGTGTGAAATGAAACAGCTGGTATTTTCTACTTTTTTTTTCTTCTAAATCAGTATGAAAGAAACCCTTTAATTTTTTTAGTATATTTATTAGGTACACATTGAATATTGCAAAAAATTATTGAAATATTTGAGTTTCATACAAACTTTCATCCTCTATTTTACCTTTTCGAGATGAAAGAAACCCTTTAAATATATCAGTACCTATATTTATTAGGTACACCTTGAATATTGCAAAAACTATTTGAAATATTTGGGGTAGTTTCATACAAACTTTCCTCCTCTATTTTACCCTTTTCGAGATTTTTTTTAATAGTGATGCATTAAATTGTTGTTTTAAACCATGAGCTCATATGAAACTTTTTACATTTCGAACTTCAACCCCTTAGCCAGTTTAAATCATCCCGAATTTCCAAAAATCCCTTTTTAGTGCACACTTACGTCATTTAAGAGTCCCTTTACCCTAGACAGAATCAGAGATCCCATACAAACGTAGTCTACGTTTATTCATTTTGTATATATTTTGAAACGACATGTCAAAATATGAACTTGAAAGAAAATATAAGGGTGTATACTTTTCCAGATGGGCAAAAATGATATAATACACTATATTTTCTTTCAAGTTCATATTTTGACTTTGAAAACCAATTATAACCCTAGATATATATAATTTCTTTAAAGTTACAAATTTTTACCAAAAACTGACATGTCTTTTCAAAATAAAACGTAGACTATGTTTGTATGGGAAACTCGGATTTTGACTAGGGTAGGAACGCTTGTGCAAAATTACATGCTTCTGGACCCAGCGGTTTCAGCTGTGCGTTGATCGATCGAATATAGAAGAAGATAGAAGATGAATTTTGAAAAGGACTCTTCAAAAATTTGTTTATTTACACAAACGTATGAATACGTAGATTTCTCAAAGTTCCACATCCCGCGAGGTCCGACCCTCGATTTTTCTTAAGGACGCGTTTAGGACCATCTTGATTGTAATATCGAAAGTTTGCGATAAATCTTTGCACCCAAAGGATTTTAGGTGGGTATTTCATTTGTGAACTTTGTTGAGTTTCGTTTTGGGTAAAAGAGATTTTTTATCACATGAGAAAATTTATTGAGTTCTTGTAATCATCAAGAGTGGTATTTGGGTCTTGCAGTCCTAGGCTGTCTACCTCTTTAGGAGTTAAGTCGTGGTAGTATGTCTGTATCTTCAATTAGATGAGTAAATTGATTATTTATATTTCACTAGCTATTTATTCCTTTTTTCACCCACCCTCACGCTAAAAGTGATCTTTGGGTCTTACGCCCCTGGTCTTTGGCTGCTTAGAGCCACAATAACCAAAATGCTTTGTCTGCTCCATTAGGGATAAAGACGTTATAGTATTTGTATTGTGGCCAGATCGTAGAATTGAATAATTCATGATGTGGCTGACCATTTCATGAATTGGTTGTAATTCATGTTATTTTTATTTATTTAACTTAACTTTATTTACCAAAGAAAATGGTACAAAAGGCGGACTTAATGCTAATAGCATTCTCTACCAGTCAACCTTCGGGATAAATAGAAAAATCGCTCGTGGTAGGCGTACAAACTTACTTATAGTTACAACACATTAAATACAAATAAGTGTAAATTTATACAATGCATATATACGTTATATATATATATATATATATATATATATATATATATATATATATATATATATATATATATCGTATATATGTATATATAACGTACTCTTGTTGTACCACTGGCGTAGATTTTTCAGCCACGATGTTCTTCTTCGTCCAGGCCTCCTTCTGCCTTGGATCTTCCCTTGTATGATAAGTTAAAGGAGTTCATATTTGTTGTTACGCTTTATGTGGCCCAGGTATTCAAGTTTCCTAATCTTGATGATTTTAAGGATCTCAAGTTCTTGCCCATTGCGGTATCCTCATCAATCTTAATCTGCACGGAAGTAAAAGCAACTGTAACATTGCAAAAAATAGTATTTTCTTTTTTTTTATCTAAAATATATATTGGAAAGTATTATGTCACATTCAGACACACATACATACACACATGAACACATCGAACTTATAACACCCCTCTATTCGAGACAGGGGTTGAAAACCTATCGGGCCGTAAACATGTACCACAAATCAACATGCAGCAGATATTTGCCCATAAAATACGTAAAAACAGTTTTCCGTCGTCTGACCAGTTTCATCAAGTCTAATATTGCTACACATAAATCCACGTTGAGTAGGTGCGGGTGCCTTTATATGTTACGGAAGGAGTAAGTTTATAATTATTCTCAGAATTATTTATTATGCCAAAAATATAAACACAATATCATGTCTTTATCCCTCGGGGCAGAGCATTTTGTCAAAAATAGGAAGTTACAAACAAAAAGCTGTGTGGTTTCTAGCAGAGTAGATAGGACCACTCCAAATCTTTCCGTGGATGTCGTAGAAGGCGACTTAGGAAACACAAGCTAAACAAAGCTTATAAACAACAGTGAGACCTCTCCTCTCCTATCTGGCCAGAGTGGGGAGTGTAGGCCAAATCATCTGGCTACTCTTTGGCTAATATATAGCTCTGGTAGTACAGAGAGGGTCGTGTTCCTGTAGTGGAGACTAAAAATCCCTGATGATCATGAGGAAGTAACAAAATGAATAAACTATTTTATGTAAATGCCAATAGAAGGATTGTACCGTGTGGTTTTCGGCCTAGAATAGGACCACTCCATTTCTTCCCGTAGATGTCGGAAGAGGCGACTAAAGGAAAAATCATTTACATTTTGTGCAACAACTACATTCCCAAGGATGGACGGCGTCAGATTTTGCACGAATGCAATCCCAGAGAACGTCAGGCCGTCATTTTACGGCCGCCAGCGGCCGTAAAATTTTTAGCCAAATCTTAATTCAACATGGAGAGTAATAACACTCACATGCTGTCCCGACCCGACGTATAAAGGAATAAGAAGAGAAAGAAGACGAGCTTATTGAAGGAACGGTAAGAATCTGAATCATGCATGATTATCAATTGGCGATTAGGCTGACTATAAAAATACATTACTTTTTCTTTTTGCGAACAAAAAAGAATTATGTGATATTTGCGTATTTTTTTTTTCTCTCGTCGCGTTACCTCGTAACCGTTCCGTCACGTGCGTGTCGCGTCCCGCGGCCTCCCGCCTATGACGAACCCCAAGTACATCACCGGCTGACTAATTTCTTATAAATATTAAGCCCAAATCGATGCGGGTGCGTCTTTTTATTATAATTCCTACAGCTACCTTCCGGCTCCATCATCAGAATAACTTCATAACATAATAATATTGCATTGTCATCTAATTTACATAAGCATACTTGTACTTGCAAAATATTTACTTACTTGCAAGATTTGACTAAAACAAATAAACAACAAACAGCCTCCTGGTTGCCTCCGACGTCCAGAGGTCAAGCAAGGCGTTTGCTTTATGATCCGGAGGTTGCCGGTTCAAATCCCACTGGAAAACATACTTTGTCAAAAGTTGTTTCATGTCTGGTTGGGATATTGCAGGTTTGAATCGCCTGATAACCTGAAAAGAAAGATGATTACGTCGCTTTGGAAGGCACGTAAAGCTAGTCCCGAACGCCATTTCGCGTTTGTCCTATCCCTAGGATTGGTTCTGGTTTACCCTTTGGGTTGCGGAGGTCAGACGGCAGCCGCTTTGTGGAAAAAACAGTAACTTTATCAAATCACCTAGGTAAGGCAGCATACCCCAGGCTCTGAAGCGTAACTGCTGACGATTTAACCGGGAAAATACGCTAGGATGATGATGAAATAAACAACAAACTGGGCAATCTAAATAAAAGCTTGTAAAAAATTAAATAATTCACTATTTTGGTATTTTATTTCCTTTCATTCGCTCACGTAACCTCGTACCCACAGATCTGTACGGTCTAAGCTCGTGGCCGTCCCGTCACGTGCGTCTAACGCGTCCCGCCCGTGACGAACCCCAAATATATCACCGGCCGACCAATTCCTTGACCGAAAAATTTATAACGGTCGCACATTCTGATTTATAGCCCAAGACATCCACATCAGTAGTAAGTGAATGGGCAATACCGTTCTACTGCCTGACTATTTGTTATGTTTTTAAAAGCTGATGGATGGGGTATTTACCCGACTGCGCCAGAAGGGTTATGGTTTTCGAATGTATTTTTTTAAATAGATACGGACAAATCACACAGATTAAGCTGGCCCTAAAGTAAGTTAGAGACTTGTGTTACGGGATACTAACTCAACGATACTATATTTTTATAAAAAATACATGTATAGATAAATATCCAAGACCTAGGTCGGAAAAAGATCATTTTCCATCTTGGTCTGACAGGGAATCGAACCCTGGACCTCCGGTGTGGCAGTACTCAATACTCTTTCCCAATCCCAACTAATATTATAAATGCGAAAGTGAGTTTTTTGGTTTGTTTGTTACTCTTCACGCTTTATCTACTGACTTTTTGAAAATTCGCATACACATAGTTAGGAGTATTGAGAAGAACATACCATTCATCCCGGAAAAAAGTAATGTTCCCGTGGGATTTGGGATACGCGAGCGAAGCCGCGGGCAAAAGCTAGTACTCAATATTTTATTGCAAGTCATTAAGTATATAAGATTACAACAATACAATTTAAGAATCATTTATGGACTCTGCCGGGCACAGCCTGCCCGGCAGAGTCCATAAATGATGACCACTAGGCCACAGAGGTCGACTTGTATGGATATATGTATAGATATTAATATATGTATTCTACACTAATATTATAAAGAGGAAAGATTTGTACCTATTTTTGTATGTTTGTATGTTTGTAATGAATAGGCTCAAAAAGTACTGGGCTGATTTAAAAAATTCTTTCACCGTTGGAAAGCTACACTATTCCCGAGTGACATAGGCTATGTGTGTACCACGGGCGAAGCCGGGGTGGACTGCTAGTATATTATAATCCTATTTGTATTATATTATAATTCTATTGATTCGCTCTGCAGCCCGAGGCTTGATGGATTTAAGCTTTTTGCGTCTTTAATGACAGGTGATTAAGGCGCAAAGATTTTAGATAAAATGAAATCCGTGCACAGGGTGACTATATTAAATTTTTTAAAGAAGATATTTAAATATACATATATATTTTTAAATAAATTATGAAGCGTCACGTTGATTTTTATGTATGTCACAAAATAATTATTAAAGTTCATGTCTTCTTATCCAGTGTGTTAATAGCTAACATTGGTATCAGATTTTTTGAGCTGCCTAAAAGCATCAGACGGAGCCCTATGACTGTCAGCTACTGACAACTGTCATTTTAGCACACCAGTGAACCAATGTGCTGGTTTCCTTACGAATTTTTTATCACTGGAACCAAGTAGTTGTAGTAGAAAATGAGCGTACACGAGTACAAACTCAGAGGTACAAGTCGTGCCTAGTGATCGATCGAACTCGTGCCTCACAAACACACAGCCAGTGTCTAAACTAGCCACAACCACAGCCGTGACACTCCTTGTACGTGAGAGTTCGAACGCCGGTGACCTTGAGCCGGAGAATGTAACGCTAGGGTTGATACCGAACCGAAATGTAATATCGTGCGGTGCGTGAGAGAGACGCGAACTAGGTACCAGCCCTCGGCCAATGCCAAAGAATACATAAGAGTCAAACAGAATGGTATCTCACAGCGTCTCCCGCAAATTGGCGTCCCCGCACCTCTCCCCCGCACTTTGTGAGCTTTGACAGCTCCAAACCAGGGTTTAATTACTAGCCGCACGCAATACGCGACGTGTGTTGTCTTGAGAACTGTCAACCAATAGTAACCATCATGGTGAGAAGGTGCGCGTATAATAATTGTTTATCCACCCAATACTCTAAAGAACGTATATTTCATACATTTCCAAATGATGAAAACAGGTAAGCAAAGCAACAATATAATTTTACGTTATTATCCAGCAACCATCTTGATATATATACCCTTTCGCTCTCTCGCATTTTACACACAACAACACCGGATTGCTAATAAGCAATCCGGTAATGTTACATAGGCTCCTCGCTCACAGGTAATCACATACACGCAGATGCCAACTAGATTTCCGCGGCTTATAGTGCTAAATGCCATTGTTGACAATGAAAACTTGACATGCTGTAGTGTAAGCGTGATAAACATTTGTTTATTTTTATTGAATTTATTCGTATAATTACCGTATAGTTTTGCGCCGAATATGCAAATTACTCGTACTATATTACAATAGTGAATTAGTGAAATTAGTGCGTTACTTTATAAATGACTCAATAATAATCAGTAAAGTGAAATGGACAATGGACATAATGAAAAATATTTGTGAAGTGATATTATGTAGCTGTTTCCGACTTTTCTGTAACATTTAATACATATAAAACAGAATATTTTTTACGTCATAGTGTTCGCAAATCTTCCGGTATGGAAAAATATAATCGTAAATATGTCGAACTCGTTAGTAGGTAACTATTAAAATAATTCTGCGGTGCGACCCTAAGTATAAAACTCACACATCGACGTGTGTACAGATAAATTGTTTCGTTTGTAGTAGTAGTACGTATATATGTTACTCTGAATCAATGGAGAGTCATACCAGTGCCAATGCGGCCAATGTAACACGCCCCGCGCGCCTCTCAAGGCCCCCGCGCACATACAGCCACCCACACATAGCCGCAAGCGATTTTACGTGCACACATGCTTAAGTTTCGTTTCTTTTCGCGTAGTGTATATATTCTTTGCCACAACCACATTCATCATCATCCTCCCGTATTCTCGGTTGCATCCTCAGCGGTAACGCTTCAGAGCCCAGCGTCCGCTACCTAACCTAGGCGATTTGACAAGGTTACTGGTTTTACACAGAGCGACTGCCGTCTGCCTCCCCAACCCAAAGGGTAGACCAGAACCAATCTTGGGATAGGTTTAAACGAAGGCTAGATGGCGTTTAGGATCCAAAGCTTTACGTGCCCTCCGAAACACGGAATTATCTTTCTTTTCGGATAACCAAATGATGAAAGCCACAACTATATCTATTTAATATATGTACTCAATGATGACAGCCAGGAATAACGCATTACGAGTAGCAAGCCTTTCAAACACGGATCTCTATAGATATTTTATGCAAATTTTATAAATTTAGTATTTATTTACAGAACGGCAAAAAAGCTTTCGTTTGAAAGCCTCCTGCTCTCCATGTTCGATGGTAAATATGTAAATACAGATCTGTCGGCGACACGCTTCTATTTAATATACAGGGTGCGCTGCGTACACGGGGTGAGAGGGGAATAATATCAGAGGGAGGCAAAATTTTTTGTGGGCAATAGTTTTTATTTTCTAGCTTTGTTTGTGCAAGGTCGTGTATTTTGATAAAAGTATACTGAGTTTAAATGTGCAGACGATACATAGATTCGAGAGGCAACGTAACACGTCAGTATACACAATTTTTTAAAGAAAACTATACTTGGAGATCTCGATAAAGCTTGACTTTTTAGGGTTCCGTACTAAAAGGGTGCCAACGGGACACTATTACTCAGACTCCGCTGTCTGTTCGTCTGTCACAGGACTCTATCTCTCGAACCGTCACATTTAGACATTAGAAATATTCACCGATTATGTATTACTGTGGCCGCTATAACAACAAACACTAAAGTAAGGTCGTTGAATATTAGAAGAGATTAGTAGATATTCATGCATCTATATACGTAATAGGTTGGGGAAAAAGTCTTTTCGCATTATATATAAAAATTCAATAGTAGTAGTAATTAAATAGTTTATTTACATTTAACTAAAGTATGTAGGTACCATTTTGTTCGATAACTTTTTGCCATCTTATAGGTATTGCCTTTGGGACATGATCCCATTGCTATATAAATTTTGGGGCTTCTGATCAAAAAATTGCGTCAAGTAGTTTTGGCAGTCCTCTCGTGATGTTAACCTGACACTGCCTAAAGAATTCTGAAGAGACCGAAACTGGTGGAAATCTGAAGGTGCCAGGTCAGGACTATACGGCGGATGCATTAACACCTCCCAGCCAAACACTCTTAATTTTTTCTGAGTGGTTAAAGATGTGTGAGGTCTAGCGTTATCATGATGAAAAACCACATCCCTTCTGTTGATTAATTCCGGCCGCTTTCTCTCAACTTCTTGCTTTAATCTTATCAGTTGTTCGCAGTAGAGTTCTTAATCGATGGTCCTGCCTGGTGGTACGAGTAACAGCTCATAATGAATAATGCCCTTCCAATCCCACCACACACACAGCATCACCTTGTTGCGAGTTTACCCGGGTTTCGCCACAGTCTGTGAAGCCTGACCGGCCTTTGACCATGACCTTTTTCGCACGTTCTTGTGGTACGTGATCCACTTTTCATCACCAGTTATCAATTTCTTCAAAAATGGTTCGGTCTCATTACGTCGTAATAAAGAATCACAAATGAGTACACGATTCATTAGGTTTCTTTCAGAAAGCTCGTGAGGTACCCAAATATCGAGCTTTTTTGTGTACCCATTTTTTTTCTAATGCGCCAAAACTGTTTTGTGGTTAATTCCCAGTTCTTCAGCTACGTCGTAACTACTGATATGCCGATCTTGCTCCACTTTTTCAAAAATAGCATCCATTTTATCCGTACCAGGGCGACCAGAGCGACGCGCATCTTTGACATTAATATTTCCGGATTGAAAACGCTTAAACCAAATTTGTGCTACTCTCACAGACACTGCACTTGGTCCATAAACATCGCAATTTTTTTTTGCGGCTTGCGTTGCATTTTTACCTTTTTGGTAGTAAAATTTTAAAATGTATCTAATTTCTTCATTAGATTCACTCATCTTGACGGTAAGAAAAACAAATGAAAATCACGCATTTTCCTAATTTGAATTTGGAATTATCTTCTTTGAAATTTAAACTTTTAAATGATACCAAAACCAGCCAGGTACAAATAGTATAGCCAAAGTGGTTTTATTACAAGTTCATACATACTATATGCGAAAAGACTTTTTCCCCAACCTAATATAAAATAAGATTTAAAAAATTCAAGCGCACATATAAAAGAAAAATATTTTACTAATACGGAAATCGCGGAAATACAAATTTTTCATGATTTAATAAGTTAGTATGCAATAACTCAGCTGGCAAAATATATGACCAGCGAACAAAGTTTATCTTCAAATTGTAGGGTCCAATTTAAAAGTCTTAGCGATTAGGATAACAAGTTTTTTTGCAAATTAAAAAAATCTTGCCTTTCAAGTGTTTACCCCCAATAACTTTTGGACGATTGAACCGATTTACATTAAAGATAGCTAAGAACGATCTCGACAGACAAGATTTTCGATCTACAAAACGCATTGAAATCGGTCTCTTTGTTTAGGAGGTACGATGCCACAGACAAAACATAGACACACAGATACGTCAAGTTTATAACACCCCTCTTTTTAGTCAGGGGTTAAAAAATATCGGCGCACTATACTTGTATGCTGTATTTTTACTATTATGAGATTACTCCATCTCTTCCTAGGAATGTTGTACAAAGCGAATTTTAAAGAACTAAGCACATAATTTTTTTGCTACCTACCAAGAACACTAGTGTATGTATAAACTATTTTTAGGTTTATAATGAACTAACAAAAAATCGTCTTTCAACATGTGTATCCATTTTACAGGTTGATACACAAAACCATAAGAAAGAATATATTTTTATTGTTTTTCTTCTTAATTTCTAACAAATGGCGAACCTACTGACTTTAATATACGCGCGACCGTTGCCTTGCCGCTCATCTGCCGCCACCCGCTACGAGCTCGATAGCGGGTGGTGACATTAAAATGGGAGATTTTTGGTACGCATTTTGTCTACTGATAACTTTAGTTTTTATTTTGAAATAAGGTATGACAAAATATGTATTTTTTTTATTTCGCTTAAAGATTCCTTGAATATGGCTACAAGGCTCAAAATCACTCTATATAAATATAACACGCTAGTCCGCTATCAGGAGGCTCTGGGTTCGATCCCTAGCCAGGGCAAGATGGAAAAAGGCCTTTTTCAATTTGCCCTGGGTCTTGGGTGTTTATCTATTTATGTATTTATTATAAAAGGGAAAAAATTTTTTGAGCTGTTAATTAAATATTTGATATGTTTTTATGATCAGTTGGAAAACATATTGAGCAGTTATTTAATTTAATGGCGGTTGATTAATTATTGCGACAGTAAAACATGAACAGTAATAAAAAATCAATTAGTCGGTTATTTTATCATATTACTAGTTCTATTCATTTTACTAGGTTAGGGAAAACCTAAAGGTTAGGTTAGGTTAGGTTAGAACTGCGACCAACACACGGTTGCTAGGTCGGTTTTATCCATTTTACTAGGTTAGGGAAAACCTATAGAATCGCTCGTTTAATTTTTTTTACCGCCCATTTAATTATTTTCCTGCTCAATTATATATTCACTGATCCAGTTCATTATTTTTATCACTCATTTTTGTTTACTTTACTGCTTAGTTTTAACTGCTGAACTAGTTATTAAACATGCCATTTATAATTTTTAACTTACCAAAACTGCTATTTACAACTGCCTCTTTAAATCAGTGCCATTATAAAATATAGTATGGTTGAATTAGTCTCCGATAATACAAGTTTTAACTTACTTTGGGGCAAGATCAATCAGCGTGATTTTTCCTTATATATTCATTTATTTATTATATTAAAATGTCTTTAGGCACATAACAAAACCACGATAACGTTACCGTACCTACTACATAAAATTCCTCACCTCATGACTTCTACCACACCTCGATTCTAGCCCGCAGTTCCGTCGATATTAGCATACAAATTGCTCTACACTCACTTCACTACTCTTGAGCGCGATTATAAATTGTCGATATGCATACTAACATCACTGTTAATTCATTGCTTAGGGTTGTCACACGATTTTAATTTCTTATTTTTTAATAATCTCTTTATAGTAATTTTTTTTAATTTCAAATACATGATGTGCTCTTTTTCGCTTTTTCTTCTCCATATATAACACGCATGGCAATGGTCACCCAAGGATGTCAAAGACCTTGCGAAGTGGAGAAGAAATAGCCGGAACGGTTTAAATGATTTGGCTATAGTTTTACGACCGCCTGCCTGACTTCAACCGCCTCTAGGAATGCATTTTTTTGCATGAATGCAAAAGTTTTACAAATGGCCCCCGCCCAACGTCAACCTATCTCTCTCTGTCATCTCAGCGTATTACCAGATGCATCCCCAGCTGCAACGCTGCGAAGCCCAGGGTCCGCTTTACGGCTTTTCCTTCTTCACTTCGCACGGTCTTGAGCATCCTTGGTTGTAAGACCATTGGCATGCATATCATCCTTGACGACGTCAAACCAGCATTTCTTGGGTCTACCGCGTCTGCCGGGCCCCGGCGGAGGCGGCATGGCTATACATTTGTTTACCACGTATCGTGCTGGTTTTCGAAAGACATGACCGTTCCAGCGTAGGCGCCCGACGTCAAGTTAGGTATATATAGTTGTATCACGTAATGTTTGTGCTTAGTTCTTTAGTTACCTATATTTCAGCCCGGAAACTACACGGCAACGGAGTGTATCGGTATCTGTACGAGCTATCATCGTAAAGCGTCAGCAATTTTTTCTGTATTCATTATTTCACTCCTTACTTCACTCAGTTCGCACCAAACTATCAACAGCGCCGCGCGTACTTATTTAATTGTATTATCATAAGTTGACCTTCCAATAAAGTATTCCAAAATATACCACAAACTAAACTGACTTCAACACTCGAACTTCAAGACTTCTACTCAATCTTATGGGGATGTGATAGTGGTATCAGTATCCACACCACAAACTATACTGATTTTAACACTCTAAATTCAAGACGTCTCGGGTGGAAGCTCGAGTGTTTGCATTCGCTCCTTTGCACGTGTAATTCGATCCGTCGGAAGGTTGCTCTCAATAAGATCAGCCTCTGTGTTCGGAAAGATGTTCCAATTTCTTTAAACTGAACTGAAAGCTCAGTTGGATTCTTGACAAGATTCTGTGCTGAAAGTTTGTTTTGATTCTTTTATAATAAAATAAATAAATATAAGTAATATCAAATAAATAAATAAACTTATAGGGACAAAACACACAGATTGAGCGAGAACCAAAGTAAGTTTTTGAAATTTGTGTTATGGGGTACCATGATAATAACCATCTTTTTCGGCTTAGCCGCAGTCTGGTAAAAACATATATAGATAAATACCCAAGACTCAGGACAATTTGAAAATGGCCATTTTCCATCTTTCCCTGGCTGGGGGTCGCACCCAGAACCTTCGAAGTAAAGACCTAGCGTGTTAACCATTACGCCACGGAGGTCGTCATCGTAATATGAACGTATGGCGACCGAGCTTCGAAGAAATACATCGACAAAACGAGGTTCCCGAAAAATTAAACCTAGCTTGGTAGATTTATTTTTTTAACCCCCTATGTAAAAGAGGGGTATTTTAAGTTTGAACGTGTCTTTGTATCTGTGTCATCTGTGGCATTGTAGCTAGCGTTGAAAATGACATGTAAAATACATATGTATTTTACGTTCATCATATTTGTAAAATACATGTATTTTTCAGTCATTTTCAACGCTACGTAGCTCATACAAAAATAAACCGATTTCGATATGGTGTTTTTTAGGGTTCCCTACCCAAAGGGTGCAAACGGGAACCTATTACTGTGACTCCGCTGTCTGTCCGTCTGTCCGTCTGTCCGTCTGTCCGTCTGTCCGTCTGTCCGTCTGTCCGTCTGTCCGTCTGTCCGTCTGTCCGTCTGTCCGTCTGTCCGTCTGTCCGTCTGTCCGTCTGTCCGTCTGTCAGTCACAGGGCTCTATCTCCTGAACCGTAATAGCTAGACACTTGAAATTTTCACCGATTATGTAAACTGTGGCGGCTATAACAACAAATACCAAAAATAAAAAAAAATAAAAAAATTAAAGCGGGTCCTCATACAAAAAACATGTTCATTTCAGCGTTTTTAAATTGATCTTTATAATGGCATTAACTAGATACTTGAAATTTTCACCAATTATGTATTACTATGACCATAATAAGAACTATTTGTTCTAAAAATTAAATAAAGTTAAAAATTACTGGGGGTGGTCATACAAGAAACGTGTTTCTTCAGCGTTTTAAAACATTGTACGGTGGTACGGAACCCTTCATGTACGAGTCCGACTCGCACTTGCACGTTTATTTAATCTAAAGCATTGTTTGTTGAGATGGTTCTTAGCTATGTATGATGGAAATTGGTTCAAAAGAAAATGGGGTTTAGCCTTTCAAAGTTTGTCTGGCAAACAAACTTGTAATGAGGTCATTTTTGCACTTGATTATGCTTTCATGTATTATTTATAGGTTACCGGTCGACTGAGAATTAGATAGATAGATAGATAGATAAATCATTTTATTGGTGCACAAAAAGACACACACGATACACATAAATTACACAAAGAAAAGAAATACAATAACAATGTGAAAAAAATGCATCAGAAATATAAAAAACAAAATAAATAAAAATGCAAGTTAGTTCGTGTGTGCCGCAGCGATACCAAAAGGTTGTGGCTCAGCAAAACGTTTGCTCGCAGAACAAACTGCTGATTTTCAGCCATCACCTTGAGATTCCCAGGCACGCGTGCAACAATACCATCGGTGTCTTGTAATGGGTGATTGCGATAATGGGATAATACCCAAATTGATAAATTTGTATTGAGTATACTTAATTATATTGTATTAGAAAGTCTTGTAAACACAAAATCAAAGACAATAAAAGAATAACAGAAACGTTCACGCAGTAATATCTCAAAACTTTGTTGCATTAATAAAATTAATTGATTGATTAAAATTCTAAATACTTGAATATCCGAAAAAGTAAAAGATAAAATTTGATTAATAAATAAAAATATGAAAATCAAAACTTAATTATTTACCTTATTGTGTATTTATAAATTAAAAATCATTTTGCAAAATCGGAGAATCGCCACCAGAACAACTAAACCTGTATTATTTTTTTTTGGTTTTGCATCAATACCGACTTTATATATTTTTTTAAATTTCTTATCGGAGGGGGTATATTATTCCAGCACTTAGTTGCCTGGTAGCGAAAACTGTCCTCAGAGGCAACACTTCTATGCAATTGCATGGCCAAAGGTGGTCGGTTGGACCTCGCATTTCCAGGTCCGTATCTATTATGGAAAGTACGGAACTTTAATTTGTCGTAAAGGTATTCGGGCCTTTTGTGCTTCATTAAGTCGAACATGAGTGTTGCAAGGTGTAGCCGTCTTCTTGCTTCCATATTTAAGCAATCTGCATTATTAATGAATGGTGACACATGAGTTCTTGGCGGAATATTAAAACAGAAAAGACAGCACGCGTTTTGCTCTCGTTGTATCATTTTTCGAGTCTTATAAAGAAGTCGAGGTCCATATACCATCGTGAATTGCATCGTGTATAGTCAGGAAATTCAAAATAACTCAACGTTTGCACTTCGCTTCTAAACTCCGAGAACTTACACCCGACAAACTTGTTGAGACGCCCTCTGAGCAAACTAAAAGTGGATACAGATGCAACGCTCTGTACTTCATGGATATACAAATACAAGAGGACTGATCTTTATATTTTAAGCGTTATTCAATTTTTAGTTTTAATTTTGTAGCTGATCTAGCTAGTAGTCGAAAGAAGGTAGTTTCGTAGTCTTGCCGCTTAGTTTCGGAAAGATGGTGGTATAAGCGTTCATTTTCTACAAACAAACAAGTGCCATCTCTAATTATTCACGGATACCACCAGCCTAAGTACCCAGCATCTATTGTATGACTAGCGGGCGAGATACTAGTAAAATGTAAAAATAATTTATCAAATATCTATAAGAAATCTATGTGACAAGTAACTTAGTATCATTTTTCTGTTTTTCTCTGTATTTTTGTAATTCCTTTGTTTATGGTGCAATAAAGAGTATTTATTTGTATTGTATTGTCTACGAACAATAATTCTCTAGGATCGTAATTAATCCCGAAAAATCATTCCACGCGATATGTACCGCGGCGGGCGGGGCTTAAAATATGAACAGCGCGGCGAGACAGTTCGCCGTGGCACTCGAGTCGTGCGGTTGCGTCGCAAGAAGTTTCATTTGAGAATATTGCTGTGTTTTTGCGATAATCGATTTATTAAAAATGCCGTCATGTGCCTTGAAGTGGTGTAGAAACCATACAGGCATGGAAATTATTTATTAAAAAAAAGAAACACGTAAACAAGGTTATTTATTTTAGCGTAGCGTATTGTATAATAGGTACCATCCGCGCGTTGTACCTCACCGCTCGTTGCGTTGAGTGCCCCACCCGACCGACGACGACGCGTGATTTTGTCGCCACCAATCGCATGCATCTTTGTCTATGTGTGCGTTCGAGTGTTTCGTTATAATTACTGTTCGTTTGTTTGCGTAAATGGAATCAGAATCGAAGTGGTGAATGTAGGAGCGTTAGAATTCTAGAGAATTATATTTCGATGTGTATTGAATTATATTACAGGATTTTGGCTTTCTAGTAGAGTACGCTTTTTGTATGGGGTTGTCAGTTCTCTTGTGTTTGTTCGTCGATGGTACTATGTGCTATTACTTGCTCACTCTGCTGACTCAGTGACCATAATGGATATAATAATATGTGTTACCTAAATACAACAATTTGTATGGGACAAGAGTCAGTAACTATTTAATACACAGTTATTTAAACAAGCTTTCTACAGGACTATAAAGTATGTACTTATCTAAGAAATGATAACGGAACCCAGATAAACTACACACACGACAGCCGGGACCGACGTGCTTTCCGAGAAATGATTATGCCACTTGTGGTCATGCTCGCCCACTGGCCACAATTAGAATAAAATATTTTGGAGTTCCTCCATGCTTCCGAAGGCACACTAAGCCATTGGTACCGGCTGTCATCATTTATTTATTTATTTATTTATTTATTTAACTTTATGACAAACGTAATAGGCGGACTTAAAGCCATAGGCTTTATCTACCAGTCAACCCACTGGTGATGGTGGTGTGGTGGTGACTGGTGATCATTGTATGGCAGTCATCAAGCTATGACAGATAAGGTTGACGTTGAGGCAGCTTATTTATTTATTTCGTACTAGTGTTGTGCCGTTCCCGGGAACGTGCCCAAATTCCCGGGAATTTGAGAACGTTCCCGTATTTCTTGGGAATGTTACGGAATATTGGATATATGTATTTCTATTAAGAGTATAACCATATCAAGTGATGCATTTACGTTACTAAAATATATTTACAATGATAAAAAATGTGTCTGATAAATAAAATTACAACTTTCCCTGACATTTCCATTTTTTGGGAACATTCCCGGAATCGTTCCCGAAAATGTAGGGAACGGGATCGGCACATCACTATTTCGTACACACGACTTACTTATAGGATATTGCCTAAAGCGTCAGAAGGGAACACAATATATAAAATATAACACAATACATAAAACATGATACACAATAAAGCATGAACTGGTGTTGGCCACTTACACACCATGTACCACCACACACTCAGACACCATACCACGAAAACCAATAAGTACGCTATTGTGTAGGTTTACAAGTTATTTTTCTGTCACTGGCTTTAATTTGTTCTCTCGTTTTGTGTTGCCACTAGACGGCACTCCTGTCAAATATCACTCATGTGTAGTTTTCTTGTCTACTATGTAATCCCAGGCGAGATAGTAACAACTTGCTAAGTATTAAAAAACCGGTCAAGTGCGAGTCGGACTCTACAATGAAGGTTTTCGTACCTCTGTACGTTTTAAAATGCTGGAAAAACACGTTTCTTATATAACGTTACGACCTCCCTCTAATTATTAACTTTATCTGATTTCTAGTATTTATTGTTATAGTTGCATAGTTAAACATAAAATCTTTGAAAATTTCAAGTATCTAGTTAGTGCCATTATAAAGATCGAGTTAAAAACGCCGAAAAAAACACGTTTTTTGTATGAAGACCCCTTTTATTATTTTTAACTATAGTATTTGTTGTTATAGCGGCAACAGTAATACATCATCGGTGAAAATTTCAACTGTCTAACTATCACGGTTCATGATATACAGCCTGATGACAGACAGACGGACGGACAGTGAAATCTTAGTAATAGGGTCCCGTTTTTACCCTTTGAGTACGGAACCCTAAAAAATAAGTGTTACTACAAGTCTTAGGGTAAAAAACATGTACGTAGTACAGTACAAGCAAGTAGTTATAATGATTCTTACTGTATTTTATTATATATATCGGCGAGAGGGTTGACAACAATTACAATCCCAACTCTGTCGCAAAGGGATATGAAACGCGCCGGAAAGGCTGAGCGTGATATGGCCTTTGACATAACGGTTGGCGTGAGTAACACTTTGCTACTTACAGTACTAAAACAGGCTAATGTCAGGATGCAAACTTAATTACTCTCACGTCACTTTATCAATGTCGCCCCAAGAAAGACCGTAATGTCTTCTTAAAAAATGACGGTAAGGCAGTGCCCCACCTCGCACTAATCCTATGAATTATTTCCTCTGGTAACCACATCCCAGCAACTAATCCTCTAGCCCACACAGATATTCTGTGTCCAACAGGGCTTACCGTCCAGCTGAAATAGAATGTCATTGTAATAAATCGGTCTACCAATCCACATTCATTACAATAACCGCAATCAAACCAGTAATTCCCAGTCCCACAGTGAAATTGTTTAACACGACGGCACTTGAAACAATCCCAATTTCACTGTTGCTAATCGACGACTTCAAGGCTCTGTTCACGCAGATTGCTACTCTAAAACAGCCACTGCACATCACAGCGTACATCTTTCTTCTTGTAAGTTGTATTGAAATCCCAAACTAGTTGTGTACGGCACGGCGGTTCGAACAAGACTGCAAATTGAAGAAGATTGAAATCGAATAACCGTGTTGCAAACAGTTCCCCTTTCTCAAAAAGTGTTGACCTTTCTCAAAAAGTGTTGACCTTTCTCAAAAAGTGTTGCCACTCACCCGTGACAAACTTAACCGAGCCTTCAGCTTGACGTATTCGTAACAAACAATTTAACAAACTATAAACTAGATGTCGCTAGCGTCTCTTTGATCAGACGCTCCGACATATACTTCTCCACTGGCAATCGATCATAATATGGTTGGTCGGCCATAACCACATGACCATAACATAGTCAGGTTGCGAAAGCCCGTCAGCTATACACACACATCCATACACACGCAGCATGGAAATAAACGGGCAAGTGCGAGTCGGACTCGTACATGAAGGGTTCCGTACCTCCGTGCAATGTTTTAAAGTGCTGAAGAAACACGTTTCTTGTATGACGAACCCCTTTCATTTTTAACTTTATCTTATTTTTAGTATTTGTTGTTATAGCGGCCACAGTAATACATAATCGGTGAAAATTTCAAGTGTCTAGCTATTACGGTTCAAGAGATAGAGCCCTGTGATAGACGGACAGACAGACAAACAGACGGACAGACAGACAGACAGACGGACAGACAGCGGAGTCTCAGTAATAGGGTCCCGTTTGCACCCTTTGGGTACGGAACCCTAAAAAGATGGTATTATAGGCTGGAAAAAAACGGAGGCTTTTGCCCAAACATTTTATTTTTCATTTTCCACGGAAAATCGCGAGATGTAAGCCACTCGAGAAGCAGTAAGCTGACAGAACTTGTTCCGCTCGTCGCCGTCGCGTCTTATATTTTCACACTTACAAACAAAACGCTGAGCTTTGCTTCTGAAAATATTTTGTATTTAATATTTTTTTACAAATATATGTATAGAAACGGATTATAGTAAATAAATAAATAAATATATACAGACTAATAACACAGATTGAACTAGACCCAAAGTAACTTCGAGACTTGTGTACTTGTGTGTGTATACTAACTCAACGATACTATTATATTAGTGATGTGTTGCTAGCCACATCGCCTATTAACATGACTCGCATTTTCACCTAATCCCTCGATCGGCTTTTACGATCTTCTCGGAAAGAGAAGCAGCTGGTATATTTTAAGAACTTTCTTTCCTCCCAGGCCAGTATGAAATATAAATATGTTTGTAAACTGACAGACAAATGACAAAGCACTCTGTTGAGT
Source organism: Acrobasis repandana (assembly GCA_963576875.1). NCBI lineage: Eukaryota > Metazoa > Arthropoda > Insecta > Lepidoptera > Pyralidae > Acrobasis > Acrobasis repandana. Next base: position 18,396,782 of record OY756232.1, on the reverse strand, counting down.
TAGGCGACCAATACTGTCCTGATGAGTTTCTTTCGGCGATTCTTCTCAGCAGCGGTAGCTTTTATTTAAAATAACAATTTATTAATCAATAAAAATTACTCGGAATGTGTTAAAGTATCTGACGTGTTAAAGTGCCTGCAAAGGCCCAATTACTGAAGAAATATTTGATATAACAGTAAAATTCAAAACAATTCCAAAAATACTTAAATAGAATTGGTACTTATATTTTTACGGCAGAATATTTTAACTCCTTACAATTGCTGCACATTAATTTTGAATCTAAACCGGAAATTTACGAACCCATCCAAATATTACGGGTTATTCCACTCTTGTTTCGTTATCTTCTTGGGATTAATAGCAAATGGGAGCATCGATTGTGAAAAAGATGCATTTGAAATCAATTTATCTTAGAATAAATCGGCCAAGTGCTTGTCTGGTCACGCTCAGAGTAGAGTTCTGAACTTCGGAACTTTATTTAATTTTTACTCAAAAGAAAGCTTTATAATATTTAATAAATTCAAAAGGTAATTGTGACAACGTACGGATAGTATATGTAAAAATCTCTGCAGCATTTCATGAAGTATAGGTATACTTTACAACCTTAAAAAATGTATATAAAATGTATCCTGTATCATATGTCATAGTATGACATAATGGTATTATGTCATATGATATCGTTCGCGATTGACGTGAGCGTTTCAGCTCCAAAGGATCATACAAGTTAGGCTACATTGCCCCTATTAGGAACTAAACGTATGTGTATAAATCAACACTTGTGTCAGATTTTTCAGTATTTTCGACTTTAAGAGACTTTTTTGAAAATTATTCCCTTTACCTTAGATCAGAGAGTCCAGATGGACTAATCCCAAATTACGGCCGAAAAATTTACGCGCTATTAAAAGACAGCTTCGATAGTCGTTTACAGAAATTAAATTGAGTCGTAAAGTCGGAATGAAACCGAAATTCGTCGCCCGCCTGTGGTGATGTGCCGCCTTATTAAGTTCAAAACCCTGGTAGCCAAGTGGCATAGGCACTGACTTTGTCTGAGGCTCACGTTCGATCCACACTAGGTATATTTTTTGTCCTATCTTGTTTTCGGTTGCATACTTGCTTGACAACCTCCGAGGTGTAATGGTCAACACGCTAGTTCACCAATCCGGAGGTTCTGGGTTCGATCCCCAGCCAGGCCAAATTAAAAAAATATCTTTTCTAAATTATCCTTAGGCTTGGGTTTTTATCTATGTATTATTAAATGTAGTGTCATTAAGTAAGTATCCCATCATACAAGTTTAAACTTTATTTAGGGCTAACTTAATCAGAGTGATGTGTCCTTATCTATTTATTTGTTTCTGTTAATACTTAGCTGTGCTGCTTCGGAGCCCAGGGCGCGATTTCTAAGCTTTTCTTTCTTCTAAGTTAATATGCATGTCAATGATCTCGTAATGTAATGACGCTAAAGACTGTGCGAAGTGATATGAACCAGTCCTAATATTACGGGTTATTTCACTTATTTAGTGGTTTATTTGGAATGAATAGTAACAATGGACTCATTGACTGTGAAAAAATGCATTATACACAGGCTTTTAGTCCTTTTAGGCTGGGCTTGTTGAATAGGCTAAGCCTTAAAGGACTAAAAGTCTTTATAGGCTTACAATTTTCTAGATCGGTTTATAAATAACGGATTTTTGCGGTAACAAACATGAAAAATGCAACGAAATGTTTAGTATTAGTTTTGAAGTTAATTTATTACTGTTAGTTTAATTTTGTTTTAATTATATTCTGTCATGTATCTTGTTCCTTAATAAATAAAATAAAACAAAATTAACAAAATTCCTCCTTTTTTGAAGTCGGTTAAAAGCTGCACTCATACACTTTTGAAACAACGCTTTTCGTCCGGACGTGACGTAGTAGTCATTGACCTATATCCTTTTTCAGAATTCAAATGCGCTTTGACCTTAGGCCTCTCATTACAGCGCTGCTGGCGGCTTGACCGACAAGTTATGGCCATAACAAATTTATCTCAGAAGGAAAACTCAAATAATGACTCATGATAATTATATTTGTTTGTAACCTACTACTAGCGTTTCAGAACTATCACTGGAAGATACGCTAAAAGAAACTCAGTTGGCTTTCTACCTTCCTTTTTTAAGGATTTCCATAAGATAATTAGCACCCTTATTTTTTTAGTTTTATTAAGACTAGGCTGTGTGAGCTGTAGACCTCGCGAATCTGTGCATATTCTCATATTGACCTTGAAGTTAATCGAATGAAAAACTTGTTTGGACAAAAAAGTACTAAAGGCGTCCGTTCTTTTTACCCAAACCGCTGACCTGGCTGGATGTCCGTCTTTTGGGTATTAAGAGCTGGCAACCGATAGCTACAATACTAGCAAATAGCCTACTGGATTCAGCATTAGCTATGGCCTGACCTGCGTAATTGCAGCAGTCAACACGAGAAGCTCATTAAGCCACAAGTTGTTCTTGAATGCGTTTTATACTACCTAAGTTTTTTTGTCAGCAGTGCAAGTTCCACTGCAGGGCAGAGGCCTCCCTTCTTTCTGTTCAGTGCTCTAATTTTTTTGGTCTTTTCTATCCAATCCTTCTAAAATACTTTTAGTTCATTAGCCCATCTCATCCTTGGTCTTCCTCGTTGCCTGTAGCCATATGATGGAACCCATTTCGTACTTATGTGTGCTCATATTACTGGATGAACCAACGAACGTGAACTAAAATACTGCGCTCCGTGGCTCACTGGCAAATCTTCAGTTCGGAATAAAAAATAATTTACAAAAATTCATCAACAGGTCTTTTTTAGTCTCCGCTAAGGAGCATGACACTCTGTACTACCAGAGCCATACTTAGCCAGAACAGCCAGAGGAAGCCTACACTCTCCACGCTGGCCAGACAGGTTGGAGAAGTCTCATTGAGATTTATAAGCTTTGATTAGCTTGTGTTTCCTTAGTCGCCTTCTACGTCATCCACGGAAAGACTTGGAGTGGTCCTATTCTACTCTGCCGGAAACTACACGGCTACATGATGATTACAAAAAAATACCTTGTCTGTTTTAAGAGATAAGCAGAATTGGACTAATATAACAGAAACTTTACTACATAAAATTACACGATAGTTGTCCGATAGTTTTGTCCTATTTCAATCTTCTTTAACATAAGAGCTTGCTCTTGTCGGTGGAGTTAAGTGGAGATGCCTCCATTCCTCTCTTCTCTCTGCCATCTTTAATGTCTTGGGAGGACCTTACTCTTAACCCTTCCTTAATTTGTTGGAAAAACTTCATCCTTGGTCTTTCCTTTACTCGTCTCCCTTTTATTTTTCCTTCTACTATTATTTTGAATAGATTGTCATGTCTTATTAGATGTCCAATCATCTTCCCTCTTCTATTTTCAATAGATTTTAAAATATTTCTTCTCTCTCCCACTCTTTCTAGCACCTTCTCATTGCTTATGCTATCCATCTAGCTTATTTTCTCCATTTTCCTCCAGCAGATCAATGTTAACTCTTATTTCAATGTCAAAGCAAATTAAACTTTATCATCATTTCGTAGCATTTAAAGTAGCTTGATACTGCAATGCAGACGTATGCATGTCATCGTGCCGTTTTGAAGGAAAGGTCCAGGCAATGTGATAATCAATCCGTCAATATTTTGATTCCTTTTTAATTAAGCGACTTTAATAAAACAAGCTTCTCAAACCGAATGTATACTCGTTTTATTTACAAGCTTTTATTTAGCTTACCCTGTTTGTTGTTGTTTTTTGGGTCAAATCTTGCAAGTTGAATTTAAGCCACTTCCCGATTTCTGATTGAGATGAAATTTTGTATGCTAATGTAAATTAAGTACTCGTAGTTGACAATGCAATATTATTATCACAAGAAGCTGCTCTGATGCTGGAGCCGGAAGGTGGCTATCTTAAAGCCACCTTCCGGTAACCCTGTAATAAAACGCACGCACGACGCAACCCCATCAACAAAAACTTATTTTATTTACTCGCCCAGCATCACGCTGAATGTGAAATTTGGAACTTATGGCCCTCAACTTACCTACCTATACTCGTATCTTTCGAAAAATCACAGACCAACTATTCAGCAGCCACGTCGTTACTTCGAGTGTCTAATTAGCGTCCTGCGCATGTGGAGCACCCTTCCCTGCCTTTGAAGTAGCCGACGTAAAGTGTATGCAACAACAAATGTTCAGATTTTACGGTTTGTAGGTGTAGCTTCTGAAGTGGTGGTGGTGGCGGCCATAAGCGGTTAAAGACACAGAGGGGCTTTGCGTGAGGCTCGAGTTCAATCCTCTATAAGCGCGACTTGTACCTCTGAATTTGTACTCATGTTCCCCACCGCATCCATACAACAGCGACGACACTCCCTGCACGTGAGAGCGAACGCCGGTGACCTTGAGCCGGCGCGCGTAACGCTAGGGTTGATACCGAACCGAAATGGAATATCATGCGGTGCGTGAGAGAGACGCGAAGGTACCATAGCCCTCGGCCAAAGCAGTCGGCGACGCCTCGTTCTACGCCCCGCGCGCCTCTCAAGGCCCCGCGCACATCCAGACACCCAGACACAGCCCCAAGCGATTTTACGTGCACACATGCTTAAGTGTCGTTTCTTTTCGCAGTAGTGTATATGTTGCAGTCTAAACTCTTAACCAGTCAAAGTACTATTGACTAGCCAAATCAGTCAAAAGTACTTTTGACCGTATGCTTTAGTCAATAATACTTTTCACTAAAATAACAGTTAAAAGTACTTTTGTCCAATGGAGCTGGTTAAAAGTACTTTTGACTAAGTGATTCCGTCAAAAGTGGTTTTGACTGGTTGTATCAGTCAAAACTCTTAAAAAGTTAAGGTAGTCGATAAAAATAACGACAAACGCACATATAAACTTTAAATTACTCATTATCAGAGGAGAAAGTGCTGAATTAGAACAAAAATGAGTGACTACGAAAAGAAAGAACGCTTTTTGCAAAAAATTTTAGCGATAGAAGATATGAAAGATAGTCATTTCAATGTGATGACAAAAGAAAAATTTTAAAAGTTTGCAATGGATGTGGATGACGCGAAATTTGATGAAAAAAAAACACCAATACAGTACAGTAGACTAAAACGCTAAAACATTATTGAAGTTTGTGGTAAAAAAATTAGTTACAAACACGGAACCTGTCAAACATTTGCTGTGTAATTCAAAGTGGCATAATAGTTTGAATTGCATGAATAAATGATTCGTCATTGTATACGTCCTTGAAAAGTTTAAAAAAAAAAACACGTATTCAGCTTACGATGCATAAATAATGTGTAATAAGTAAAACATTTATAATTTACAAGGTTCTCATTATACAATCACGAATTATGTTTTGATTTTTTTTAATTTCAATTAAAGTTAAAAATTATTTAAGAAAAGCGAATAGGTACTGTGTTTTTATAACCTGTGAATTTTCCGAATACCTATTATAATGTAAATTTTTAAGTGTATGCTTTCTTTGTATTGATTGTAATGCCAAATTTTTCGTAATAAACGATTTCACATTTAATAAATATATTTTTTATTCACATCTAACGAGTTAATAGTGCTCTTGACTGATGCTTTATTGCAGTTAAAACTACTTTTGACGAAGAGCGTCAGTCAAAAGTACTAATAACCAATAATTTTTAGTCAAAACCACTTTTGACCAACCAGTTCAGTCAAAAGTACTTTTGACTGATTTCGCTAGCTAATAGTACTTTTGACTGGTTAAGAGTTTTGACTGCAACATATATATTCTTTGTCCATACCGCATTCGCATACCGCATCGAAATCAGTCTATCTGTTCGGGCGCTACGATGACACAGACAAACAGACAGGCCGACAGACATTAGCGTCGAACTTATAACACCCCTCTTTTTTGTCAGGGGTTCAAAATAGAAATGTATGTATAAATTTTTGTAAGATATAACATTTTGTTGAAAGGGTGAAAAATAAAGGATGACTGTACGGTTCCACTACTTAATTTCGGTGAAGGAAAGCATCGTGTGGAAACCTTCATACTTGTTCACTAGTGGGTGTAGGTGGTCAACACTGATGTTACATTTTTCCAGCTGCCGAAAGGCATCTGACATAAAATAAATAATTTAAAACGGTTGTGTCACGTACTCGTAATATAGTTAGTAACACTGACCCCACACTTTCGACGGTGATCTGACGATGTCGCTGTCCGCTCAGCACTGAGCGGCCATCATCGGGTATGATATAATGAGAACGTTAAGCTTTACTACGCACATTAGCCAAAAGTGGCCGTTTTTCGCAAATGTGCGTAGTAAAGCTTAACGTTCTCACTTCAAACTGTAAACAGTAGTTCATAAAATACTTTGAAGGGTTATCTAGGACTTGGTAGTAGCAAAATTTTAAATGATGTCTCCGTTTTCTTTAAAATGATTTATTTCAAATAGGGGCAGCACTGGACCCCGGAAAATTCAGGTACGGCCTTAATGCCCTTATAAAGATCTAGTTAAAAACGCTGAAAAAACACATTTTTGTATGACGACCCCCTTAAATTTTCAACTTTTTTCAATTTTTAGTATTTGTTGTTATAACGGCCACAGTAATACATAATCGTTGAAAATTTCAAGTGTTTAGCTATTACAGTTCAAGAGATAAAGCCATATGACAGACGGACAGACAGCGAAGTCTCAGTAATAGGGTCCCGTTTGCACCCTTCGGGTACGGAACCCTAAAAAGGGTCAAAATCCGTTTACTGGTACAAAGAAAAATACACCATCTACTTTTGCGATTTTTTCTGTAACGAATGTAAAACCTCCTTTTATTAATTCAGTTAAGGCCATACCTGAATTTTCCGGGATCCAGTGCTGCCCCCATTTAAAATAAATCATTTAAAAAAAAACGGAGACAAGATTTAAAATTTTGCTACTATCAATTCCTAGATAACCCTTCAAAGTATTTTATGAACTAATGTATACAGTTTAAAGTGAGGACGTTAAGCTTTACTACGCACATTTGCGAAAAACGGCCACTTTTGGCGAATGTGCGTAGTAAAGCTTAACTTTCTCATTATAAACTGTAAACAGTAGTTCATAAAATACTTTGAAGGGTTATCTAAGACTTGGTAGTAGCAAAATTTTTAATGTTGTCTCCGTTTTCTTTGAAATGATTTATTTTAAATGAGGGCAGCACTGGACCCCGGAAAATTTAGGTACGGCCTTAAATACGTAAAAGAACAACCACCCACAAAAGTGTTTCGACTGAATTGACGCAGCAAAATGAAAGATCGCACTCATATTTCTGCGTCATTGGCCCTCGACCGAATATAAATTTGAATAACCGTGGAACAGGATTTGTTCTAAATTTGAAATTCAAATGCGAGAGAATGTGCGCGAAAACAGAGAAAAATGTACCCATTCAAATATAATTAACATAAAAAACGGAGGAATAAACAGTTTTCATTCGAATCAAACGTTTCTAAATTAGTTTTTTCAATTTATTCTGTGTCTGAAACAGAGAACGAAAAAGTAATTAGTTAAGAAAAAGTTTAGGTTTCCAGTTTAGAATTTTCGACCGAAATAATTTAAGTTTTTCAAAACTTTTTACCCGACTGCCAGGGAAAGTTTATAGTGGAAAAACTGACTCGACAAAAAAATATCGAACCTGCTTACAAAATTTCACGCGAATCAGTTGATAAATGCAATCTGTAGGCAGAAGAATCGGAAAACTGGAATTCGGACACACAAAAGAATTATTGCTGAAGCTAAAACGGATACCTTCGCTCACTCAGTGAATAATGTCTTATTAATCACTATGTCGCATCGCCTATTAATATGATTTGCACTTTCGCCAATTCCCTCTACTAGCTTCTAAGATCTGCGCGGGAAGAGAAGTAGCTGGTATATTCTTAGTTTTTTCTTTTCACCCAGGCCAATATGGAAGAAAATAGTAAGTAATAAAAATTGTTTTCACTAAATAAAATCAAGCAAGCGACACCTGCCAGCCACAACTACGTGTCAATCGTAACTTACAGACCGTTTGCTTTGTTGTTTGTATCGGATAGTTGTCTGTTCGTCTGTTTATGCTAATGTCTTGACAAACGATTGAGCGCCTTATGGCTTTGTTCAACGTACTGTGTGTCACGTGAATTGGTACCGAAATATGTTTACATGAATATTGAATAGAAACTATCGGCAGTTTTGGTTAATCATTAGAAAATAAAATTACTTAAAGTTTTTTTTTACATTTTGATTAAAAATGCTTTTGATTTATAAAGGAAAAATGTCTGATTTATTTAGTTTTTAGGGTTCCATACCCAAAGGGTGCAAACGGGACCCTATTACTAAGACTCCGCTGTCTGTCCGTCTGTCTGTCTGTTCGTCGGTCACAGGGCTCTATCTCTTGAGCCGTAATAGCTAGACACTTGAAATTGTCACCGATTATGTATTACTGAGTTCGCTATAACAACAAATACTGAAAAAAAAAAATTTTTAAAATTAAAGGGGTCGCCATACAAAAAACGTGTCTTTTCAGCGTTTTTAACTAGATTTTTATAATGGCATTAACTAGATACTTGAAATTTTCACAGATTATGTATTACTATGGCCGCTATAACAAAAAATACTAAAAATAAAAAAAGTTAAAAATTAAAGGGGGTCGTCATACAAAAAACGTGTTTTTTTTTAGTTTTAAAACATTGTACGGAGGTACGGAACCCTTCATGTACGAGTCCGACTCGCACTTGCCCGTTTATTCTTTAATTTCGCCTTTTACTGCTATCTGTTATGTAAAACTATTATTATACGTCACTGGTTTTTACAGGATTGAATATTAAACATTCTCTTTGCATCTTAATTCAGGAAGCTGAGAATATGAATTATGTTAATAGGTGATTTGGCTAGCAACCTATCACTATTTTGATTCCATTCTTCCATCTTCGCGCCCACTATCTCGCTAAACGGCTTTATGTTTTATGGCCTTTTTAGATTTTTTTGCCGTAGGCTCTATCTGCCCCGTTGGAAATAAGGACATGATAATGTAGACCTATGTATGCAGAAAGTAGAATAGTATGATTTAAGCACCATTTCAAGCAAGCCTGACTATAACTGCCATCTGTGCTCACAATTTTGTCGGCGAAAATATTCTAAGTTTGTCGTGATAGCGCAGACCGAGTTTCGCATCAAATTACCATTTTTCTACGCGACTGTACATTATACTAAATGAAAATTAAATGTACTATGAAGAATGATACGTACGCTGCCAAGTAATGCTACAGACCATTTACATATATTTAAGGATGTATAAGAGAAACAGATTTTATTTTTAACAGGCAACGAAGATATTAAGAGAGCTTTGAAAATGGCTGCTTAAGAGTTCCCATTACACTAGACTTTTCCATACAAACTTAGTAGAGAAGGTAAAAGTAATCTAGGGCTATGTTTTGAAATAACATGTCAGATTTCGGCAAAATATAGTAATTCAAAAGAGATTGCATATATCTAGGCATATATGCAACTGGTTTTCAAAGTCAACATATGAACTTGAACGAGAATGCATGATATTATATTTGACCATCAGCACAGAATACATAAGAGTCAAACAGAATGGTATCTCACAGCGTCTCCCGCAAATTGGCGTCCCCGCACCTCTCCCCCGCACTTTGTGAGCTTTGACAGCTCCAAACCAGGGTTTAATTACTAGCCGCGCGCAATACGCGACGTATGTTGTCTTGAGAACTGTCAACCATCATGGTGAGAAGGTGCGCGTATAATAATTGTTTATCCACCCAATACTGTAAAGAACGTATATTTCATACATTTCCAAATGATGAAAACAGGTAAGCAAAGCAACAATATAATTTCACGTTATTACCCAGCAACCATCTTGATATATATACCCTTCTCGCTCTCTCGCATTGGCGGGAGATACACAAGAGCGAGAGGGGTATTAGCAATCCGGTAATGTTACATTGGCTCCTCGCTCACAGGTAATCACATACACGCAGAAGCCAAATAGATTTCCGCGGGTTATAGTGTAAATGCCATTGTTGACAATGACAACTTGACATGCTGTGCGTGAAAATGTGATAAACAATTGTTTATTTTTATTGAATTTATTCATATAATTACCGTATAGTTTTGCGCCGAATATGCAAATTACTATATTACAATAGTGAATTAGTGCGTTACATTATAAATGACTCAATAATAATCAGTAAAGTGAACTAATGGTGAAATGGACAATGGACATAATGAAAAATATTTGTGAAGTGATATTATGTAGCTGTTTCCGACTTTTCTGTAATATTTGATACATATAAAACAGAATATTTTTTACGTCATAGTGTTCGCAAATCTTCAGGTATGGAAAAATATAATCGTAAATATGTCGAACTCGTTAGTAGGTAAGTATTAAATTAATTCTGCGGTGCAACCCTAAGTATAAAACTCACACATCGACGTGTGTACAGATAAATTGTTTCGTTTGTAGTAGTAGTAGGTATATATGTTACTCTGAATCAATGGAGAGTCCTACCAGTGCCATCAGTATGGAAAGTAACCACTCTCATATTTATACCGAACATAAGTTATAAGCCTAGATATACAGGCTGACTTTTTATCCACCTGCTAAATTTCTGGAGCAAGTTCAGTCCATGATACTGAACAACTTTCTATAAAAAAAGTTATTAAAAATCGATAAAATTTTTTCGTCCTCCCTTACAAAATCCGTTTGACTGAGCGCTGATTTGTATGGGAGGACGAAAAATTTTCGATTCGATCGATTTTTAATAACTTTTTTTTATAGAAAGTTGTTGAGCATCATGCACTGAACTTGCTCCAAAAATTTTGCAGGTGGATACAAGTCAGCCTGTATACAATTTCTTTGAAATTACAAAATTTTGGTGAAATCTAACATGTAATTTAAAAATAAAAGCTGAACTACGTTTTTATGGAAAAGTCACTCTAAACTTTTTCTTTCTTTTTTACTTTCCTTTATATTTTATGTTAGTACCTATATTTTATGTTTGTATTTATGTTAATAATTGCTGTTTTACTTCATTGAGCGTTCGGTTACATATCTAATCAATATCCGAGCGATATTCTCGGTTGCATCCTCAGCGGTGTTGCTTCAGAGCCCGGGGTCCGCTACCTACTCTAGGGGATTTGACGAGGTTACTGGTTTTTACACAGAACGACTGCCGTCTGACCTCCGAAGGCAGACGCCTTGACCACTGGACCACGGTATATTAAAAATACTGTAATGATACCGTCGAATTTTCACATCGCATTACTCGCGCATTAGAAGCATGCGTAATTCTTCATTCCTTCTTGCTCTTGTCGGTGGAGTGCTTCAATTCTTCATTACTACCTTTATTTTAAATTTTTGTCAAATCTTTTTTGTGTAAAATATTCAGTATCATAACTTAACTTGCTCTTTAAAGTTTGGCTGGTAGACCTACCTACAGTCACCCTGCATTTAATAACTAAAAGAAAATTTGACTAAAAAGCCTCATATTACGGATTTTCCGTTGGTGGATGAAAAAACTGAACAAACATAAACACCAAATCATTTAACGATGTCTCTGTTTGACAACTACATAGCTTGGAGGCAGGTGTATACTCGATTTAGTCGTGTTATTGAGCGTGCGACGGCGATAGCGGACAGATGCTGCAAGCACCCACCTGCTTATATCTCAGAGAGGACTATAAAAGCTGGTCGTTTCCTCAAAACTACTGTTCGAAGCATTTTAAACATCAGTGCCAGAACCACGTGAATTGTAGCTTTATTATTTTACCAAGATGAGATTTTTATAAAGTCTATACTATACCAAAGATAATATTATTATACTGTAACAGACACCCAACGTCATACAATTAGTCTGTACGAGTAGGTGCCAATGTCATACAAGCTATTGGAGGGCACGTAAATAGCTAAGTTGTAGACTAATACATATTAGAACAATATACTATAGTATACTCTTACTGACTGCCTCCGCGGTCCAGTGGTTAAGGCTTTTGTCTTGTGATCCGGAGGTCATGGGTTCAAATCCCAATGGGAAGCATACTTTGTGAAAAGTTGTTTCCAGTCTGTTTAGGATATTGCAGGCTTGAATCACCTGATTATCCGAAAAGAAAGATGATTCCGTGCTTCGAAAGGCACGTAAAGCCGTTGGTCCCGAACGCCATCTAGCGTTTGTACCTATTCTAGGATTGGTTCTGGTCTACCCTTTGGGTTGCGGAGGTCAGACGGCAGTCGCTCTGTGTAAAAACCAGTAACCTCGTCAAATCGCCTAGGTTAGGTAGTGGACCCCGGGCTCTGAAGCATAACCGCTGACGATGCAACCGGGAATACGCTCGGATGATAACTATAAGTAAATATTCTATTTTAACGTGTGAAAATTACAGATTGCTTCATTTCAAGGATATTTTTTTGTAAAAAAATTGTGTCTTATGACGCGTAAAATTTTTTATGAATAAATATGATTATGATTATGACCCGAGAGCTGGCAGACATTCTCGAGTACGTAATTGAGGCAAGCTTGTCTCTTATTTCTCCTGTGAACCTGTGATACACTAACTCATAACTACAGACCTGGCTGGGTAGTAGCGGGGCTAAATCAACCCTAAATATTTCAGACACAATTTTTTTACAAAAAAATATCCTTGAAGTGAGGCAATCTGTAATTTTCACACGTTAAAATAGAATATTTACTTATAGAGTAAAAAATAATAATAATAAGCGAGATCATTTAGTTGGTCGTTAACCTTACCCATTGGTATATACCCAGGCAGGAATGGGTTTTGGTGGAAGTTTCACATGACATCAACTTGTCTAAAGAGCCTCTACGTGTTAGACCTGTATCGAAAAGACTCGTGGTTTTTAAGTTCATAAGTTATTACTTATAAGATCATTAAATCACATATCCGTCCATATAAAAAGTATGGAGGCGTTTGTGACCTTTGAAAAAAGCCATGTTTATATACGATGTAAAATAATACAGATAAAAAATCTTCTAGCTAGATAAAGTTAACGCCAAAAATATTAATAGCGCGATTAAAGATACGTGCAAAATGAACGGTGACATCTATTGATAAAATAAAGACATTTTCACACAAGAAACTAAAAGATTTGAAACATCAATGATTAAAATCGCCGTGGCGTATTCATTCATTTATACCGAGTGTGTTCATAACAACACTGATGTCAGATTTTCCAGCTGCCTAAAGGCATCTAAAGTAGCTCAATGTCTATCATCTAGTGACAACATCAGTCATTATTACACACTAGTGAACTAGTGTGCAGGTTTCCTCACCATGTTTTCCTTCACAGGAAGCAAGTGGTGGCAGATGAAAATGACTGTTCGTGGGTACAAACTCAGAGGTACAAGTCGCGCCTAGCGAGGATCGAACTTGTGCTTCACAAACGCACAGCCACTGTCTAAACCGCTTGGCGTATTAGTTAACTGCTACTCTAAGTTCGATTCCCAGTAAGTTTGAAAATGGCCTTTTTTCAAATGGTGCTAAGGCTTAGGTGTTGGTCGTTTTCTGTTCCCTATATCTCCAAGTCTTCCCGTGGATGTCGTAGAAGGCGACTTAGGAAACACAAGCTGAACAAAGCTTATAAACATCAGTGAGACCTCTCCAACCCGTCTGGCCAGCGTGGAGAGTGTAGGCCAAATCCTCTGACTGCTTAGGACAAGTTTGTTTCTGGTAGTACAGAGAGGGTCGTGCTCCTGCACGTGGAGTGGAGTAGTGGAGACTACAAAAGACCTGATGATAATGATATCTTCCTAAGGCGCCTCTTACGTCAACCGTAGATAAAATCTCCGCTAAACCATAGACAAACAATACTAGAGGACTGTCAACCTTCATACTTTGAAGCATAATTCTTAAAGTTTTAGTTTAAATGTTATAGCTAGATGGAGCTATAGTTCGAAAGAAGTCAGGTTCGTGCTGCTTAATTTCGGAAAGATGGCGGTATAAGCTTTCATTTTCTATAAACAAACAAGTGCCCTCTGCTTTTTCGTGGATACCGCCAGCCTAAGTACTCAGCATCCATTGTATGACTAGCGGGCGAAGTAGTAGTGACATCTAGAAATAATACAGAATTTTGGCTTTCTAGCTGAGTACGTTTTTATTTATTTAACTTTATTACAAACGTAATAGGCGGACTTACAGCCATAGGCTTTATCTACTAGTAAACCCACTTGTGATGCCGAGAAAAAGAAAACTTTATAAGAATTTCTGTTATGTATGAGGATGTTAGTCCTCTATTATTTTTTCGTTGATGGCTAAACTAAGGAATAATAAATTTAACTCAACTAATCTTAACGTCTTCTTAATGATTATAGACAAGCCTAAACGTGTTTTTGATTCCACAAAGCGTGCTTTCGATCTCCGACCACGAACTACTTTATAAAGCTTGCTTTAAGTTATTTGCTTTGATAAATAAATAAATATATAAGGACAAATGACACTGATTGAGCTAGCCTCAAAGTAAGTTTTAAACTTGTTTTATGAGATACTAACTCAACGATACTATATTTTATAATAAATACATATATAGATAAACACCCAAGACCCAGGACAATTTGAAAAAGGCCATTTTCCAAATTCCCCCGGCTGGGAATCGAACCCAGAACCTCCAGATTGGCAAACTAGCGTGTTGACCACCACGAACACCACGGAGGTCGTCGTTGATATGAGCTTTTGCTGCGCTGCGGTCAGTTTTAGGCTTTCTAATGTATATGTGTATGAAGTAGTGGCGAATTAGGCACTGGTGGTGCAATCTATTGCTAAGGTGTGAAATTGAGAGTTCTCACATTCAGGGCCGTCGCGTCGTAGGCACACCGTGTTATTATAGAAAATAAACTATATATATATAGTTTATTTGCTAAATTGGTGTACATGCCGACGGTGCACCACAAAGACCGCGTCTTTGTAAAAGCCGCTTTTGAAGCACACCGACAGCATTCCATCCAATTGAACAAATAGACTGTAATCAATAGGCTTTCTACCATTTGAATCATATTATAGTCACAGAGTGCAAACTTCACGTCGTTTTATCCTAATAGATGAATTGGTTTTATTGACTCCTTTTCAAACTGATTCCTCCTGTGACGTAACAGAAAGCAAACGGCGAGAAATCTTATGTGAGAAACATACGGGAGCCACTTGTGGTTTTTGTCGCTTTAGATTGCATCGGCGTTTTATTTCTTGAACAGATTGTTTTTCAATTCAATTCAAAATATATTTATTATGATAGGATATTTATAATATCTCTTAATAATAGTCACTTTGTTTTGTTTTGCACAAATGTTGACTTCAAATCATTACTTACAGCTAAGTTTGTGCCGCTTCCTAGGCGCAAGTGCAGAAGAAGCGGCAACAAACTGCACTGCAGCATTGTCTCCAAAGACGTCAACTAACAAACTTAAAACTTAAAATTACTCTTATGATTCAGTGTCATGTCCTCATCCTAAATGTAGTATACAGGGGGCCACAAGTCTCATGCCAAGTTTAGTGTGATAGTAGGCTTTAAGGTGTAGTAAGCCGGACAAGTGCGAATAGGACTCGTATATGAAGGGTACCTCGTATACAATGCTTTATAACGCTGAAAAAACACGTTTCTTGTATTTTTTCAGCGTTATAGCGTTTTCCTTTTAATTTTAAACTTTATATTATTTTTAGTATTTGTTGTTATAGCGGCCACAGTATACATAAACGATGAAAATTACAAGTGTCTAGCTATTACGTTTCAAGAGATAGAGCCCGCGTCAGACGGACGGACATACGGACAGACAGCAGTATTTTTTTTAGGTGACCAAAAAAATTGCGACCTAATATAGGTAATTTTATAATCATTTCGACCAAAAATATTGGCAGTGCGCTATGGAGAGGGATAGCCCTCTCCATAGCACGTTGAGCTTCGATCTGAATAGATTCTGATTCGATCACGTAGATAAACACCAAGCATAGGCTTGGTGTTTATCTACGTGATCGAATCAGAAATGAGGAAATTCGTAGGAGTCACTGTCACTGAAATAGCCAAGCGGATTAGCTCATTGAAGTGGCAGTGGGCGGGATACATAGAGCGACGAACCGATGGCCGATGGGGCAAAAAGGTTCTCGATAGCAAACCTCGTACTGGCAAGCCAAGCGTAGGACACCCACCCACAAGGTGGTCATACGACCTCAACAAGGTTGCTGACAAGCGCTGGATGCAGGCCGCTCTAGATCGGTCAATTTCAAAATCTTAGGATAGGCCTATGTCCAGCTGCAGCAGTGGACGCTACGCAGCTGAAATGATGAAAATGAGCCCTTGTAACTTTGGATTATAATTGTATTAATTAATATTATATATCTTACTTTTTAAATAACTCTTAAATATTCTTTGTAAAACGAAAAAAGCCTTAAGAACCAGAAACGCGTAAACCAGCCTCATTGACACGCCGCGATTCTTCCGCCCTGCATGGCTCGCTGTCTTGCTTCGGCTAGAGTAAATTTGTGTGCGTGGAAACGGGAGCAAAATTTTGATTATTATTATCATCAGGTCCTTTTAGTCTCCACTGCAGAAGCACGACCCTCTCTGTACTTCCAGAGCCGTATATTAGCCAGAGCAGTAGGTGGAGCATTAGGTGTTATGCGATTGAAATGATGATGGTCATCATCAGGTCTTTTTTAGTTTCCACTGCAGGAGTTCGACCCTCTCTGTACTACCAGAGGATTTGGCCTACACTCTCCACGCTGGCGGGTTGGAAAATTCTCACTGATGTTCTGTTCAGCTTGTCTAGCTAGCTAGCTAGCTACGACATCCACGGGGAGACTTGGAAAATTTAGATATTCAGCATCATTAGCGCCCTCTTAATATTCCTCTATAGCTCTATAGGTATTTTTTTTAATTGTCCTATGTCTCACCAGAGACGGATTGGAGCCATATTAGTGTGTTTCTATTCAGTTACACAGTTACGTCTTCTTTCCTAACGGGAAGATAAAGTATCCGCAGAAAGAGTAGCAGCTGGTAAATTGCACAAGTTTTGCCGCCAATAAAAATAATCAGCAACGATATCGCACGTAATATTTATCATTGAATTTCCAGCAATCACCACCGAACTGAATCCCCAGCGATTCTTTTAATTGCCCCACGTCTCGTGAGAGGCGAATTGGACCCATTTAAAGTTTTTCGATTTGCCCGCAGACATGTCTGCTTATCCCTGATACAAAACACTGTAAATATAGACATGTTCTCGTAACTCATACATTATACTCTGTGTACCCCGTTAGTACAGCGTTTTGCTGCAATCTTACAGTTAAAGATATAATAAATAGACATAATTACATATGTACAAATACATGGTAGTTATATTTTATTCCATCCATCCAGTTATAGGCTATGTCCGGATTAGACAGGGGCACAGAAGACAGTAAGAGTATACAGAACGGAATCTCTTAAGGTACGCGCAATATGCGTCCCCGTTCCCCGTAATTAACTTAGACGGTGATCCCACTGCACCGCTGTGGGCAGATTTTAACATTGTATGCAAGTATCTCAGTTTGTATAGAAAACACGCCTAGTCCAACACACTGAAAACGCATCAACGCGCGGGAGAGTTAGTGTGTTGAACCGCGCTCCGCAACGGTGTGTGGTGCAGTGGGGTCACCGCCATAAATCTAAACTAATTCTAATTTAATAATCAATTAGCTGAACAAAATAAACAATGAAATAAATAAATCAAAATCTTTCGTAGCTTTTCAGTGGTTGCTCCATAAGTCTTTTTGTCTGTTTAAATATATTATGAGATGTACTCATCTTCTGCTCGGGAGAATGTTCAAGAACAGCGATTTTATCCCGTCAGCATGTCAGCATTTTACATTATGACGATAGGCAATAAATATTTTAGTACGCAAAAACCAGCCGTTCGGCCATTTTAAATAAACCATCCAAACCAACCAAAGTTTTGAAAATTCAAGTAACCATTTTATTCTTGCTTCATCTTACACCAAATAACTATTTCATTTAGCAGGGAGTCTGGTACGTTAGGGTCAACTGCTACAGAAGTAACGAGTCATGGCGATAAGGCCGCCTCTTGTACCTTATATTAAAGCCATTTTCCTGTATTTGTAAATCTTATTTGGTGCAATAAAGATTCTTGCTACAGCTGCATCACGCAAGGACGTTGGGCAACGGCTGCTGTTTGTCAAGTTTTTCGCATAAATACTCAATGATATTACCAATGAGGATGACTACAGGCAGGCAGTCAATTCAAAAACAACAGACCAATAATTTCAAAATCAAAATCAAATATTTATTCAGTAATTAGGCCTTTGCAGGCATTTTTACACGTCAATAATTATAGTGTACATTACGTGTAATGTTTATTTATATATAAATTATCATTATATTTTGTTCAAAAGCTACCGATACTAACGTTTCGCAACGATCACTGCTGAGAAGAAACGCCGAAAGAAACTCATTTACGCAGTATTGGTCGCCTACGCGCCAGAAGGGCTTTGTCAGTTTACAAAGATATTATGCGTAATACAATGTTATCACAACAAAATATGTAAAGCTTGCGAACTAGTGTCAAATCCAATTTACAGAAATAAGTTACACTGAGTAGTCTTAAAAAACGGAGCCGAGCTGACCAGTCCCTACTGACGGCACCCGTTCACGAGTTGACGCGTGGATCAGCCATCGCTGAACTAAACCATATTAGAGGAAATCCAGCGACCCGACCCACGACGCAACCACCAGTCTGAACATTTTGGTGAACGTGCCAGCTCGGGCTCACAGAGTACTTTAATAGTTCTAGATTTTTTTCTACTTCACCATCATTATCCTAATGTATTCCCAGTTGCATCTTCAGCGGTATCGCTTCAGAGCCCGGGGTTCGCTACCTGACCTAGGTAATTTAACGAGGTTACTGGTTTTTACATACACCCGCAACCCAAAGGGTAGACCAGAACCACTCCTAGGAAACCTATTTAAAACCTATTAAACAAACGCTAGATGGCGTTTTATGACCCACAGCTTTGCGTGCCTTCCGAAGCACGGAATAATCTCTCTTGGTGAATAATCAGGTTATTCAAGCCTGCATCATAACCAGCCTGGAAACAACTATTCACTAAGTATACTTCCAGTGGGATTTGAACCCATGACCTCCGAATCAAAAAGCTAACGCCTTGCTGGACCACGGAGACAGTTTGTTTTTTTTTTTATTTCCTACGCATATAATTATATGCATCATACCCCAATCTAAAATTAGATTAGCCTTCCATCTGTACCATATCTGTACTTATATTTATTTGATCGTCGCTCCCAGGAGCTGTTGTTGCTAAGATTAAGACTTCAGTTATTTACTCTTTTATAAAACAACATTTTGCGAATGTTTGCAAACTTTGAACGATGATGAATATGAAAATATCTTGTTTTATATGTAGTTAAACAAAGATTAAAAAAAAAAAAAATTTTAGTACAAGGTACATTTAATTGTGAGGCCTAAGTACTTCTTAAATAACTAGGTACTTACAAGATAAATGTCATAAGCCCAAACTCTATGGGATTGCTTCGTTTAATTACAGGGTTCCTATAGCACCTTCCGGCTTCATCACCACATTAGCTTTTTGTTATAATAATATTGCATTGTCATCTGATTTACATTAGCATAGAACATTTCATCTCAATCGGAAATCGGAGGCTGTGCCGAAGGCAGAGTTGGGCATTAATCAATTGAAATTTCAATTGACTAATTAATTAATTGAAAAATTAATAGCGATTGATTTTGCTCCAACTAAATTAATCGCATAAATTTTTTAATTGCAAGTTACAATTGATTTATTTGGATTGATTTGTATTAGTTGTACCTTGCAACTAAAATAACTGCAATTAAATCAATTACGATTAAAATATTAACAGTTTTTAAAAGACAATTAAAATTAACAATTATCGCAACACTTTCCCAAAGTAACATAGGTATATCCAAATAAATATGATAATATAACGTTTTAATTAATAGTTTTTAATTGTGAAAGTCACTATAAATTATCAATTAATTAATTGTTAGTGGCGAGTTTTCACAATTACAACTAATCAATTGTTATTTGCGATTTTTTGCAGTAAAAACTAATTAATTTATTAGTTGCGAGTTTTTACAATTACAACTAATTAATCGTTAATTGCAAAATCCACAATTAACAGTAAAATTGATCAATTGTTAATTTTTAATTTTTCAAACAATTTTATTTTGCCCAACATTGTCTGGAGGGTGGCTATAATTTGGCTTGCAAAAAACAAACAAACAGGCCAAGCTAAATAAAAGTTTGTAAAATCTTAAAACGGTAAAAAATCGACGATTCGACGATAAAAAAACAATAAAATTGATTTTTCTGTTTTTCCTAAAGTTTGACTGGTAGAGAATGCATTAGCGTTAAGTCCACCTTTTGTACCTTTGTGTTCAATAAAGATTTATTTAATAAATAAATAAAAAGTTGTCAGACGACCTGACCAAAGACGTCTGGTCTTTGGTCAGGTCGTCTGACAACTTTGTATGGCCATTTGATGATCTTTTTGCCCCATCGGCCATCGCTTCTTCGCGCTTCATGTCCCACTGCCACTTCAGCGAGCTTATTTGTTAGGCTATGTCAGATATGAGGCATTTAGCTCCTTGTTTTTCATCATGTTAAACACAGCGCCATCTAGACGGCTTGCTCTATATTAAGTAGTAGGGACTTAATAGATCGTTACTATCTATACTTGATACTTTACAAAAAGCAACAACCATTTGAATGGTTCAAAAAATACCACCAGGTGTACAGTATACTATATATGGTTATACATGCATTAATTCGACCTCTGTTTCAACGCGCACCTAGCCCTAAGCAACCACCAAATAAATAGAGTATCCCCATTCCATGTCTTTCTCTTGGGCACCCATTTTACACCCCGTGTCTTGTAAAGAGGTATAGAATGATTAAAAACCTGTAGTAGAAGACACTAAAGGCTTCGCTAATCTGTATCGACGGCCCATTATTTAATCTAGGCGGTATTAAGAGACTGAACGAAACAAGAATTTAATAACGGGGTCCGGGTCAGGAAGCATAATTGACAAAAGTCAAATCAGACACTTTTTTAGGGTTCCGTAGTCCATAAGGAAGCCTTATAGTTTCGTCATGTCCGTCCGTCCGTCCGTCCGTCTGTCTGTCCACCCGGGCTTGTACTCCGCTGCTACTGCACTGATTGTCACGAAAATTGGTGGAGAGACAGATATTGAAGTTCCAAAAGTTGGTTTTTAAAAATATGAAAAAATGTTTTTTTTTTCAGCCCCCCCCCCCCCACTCCCATACAACGAAAAGTGAATTTAAAAAATAAATTGGACTAACCCCAACGTGTAGGGTATCATTAAAAAGGTCTTTTAAAAATTGCTTTAAAACTATGTAGATCAAACCCCCCAGTCTTGAGATAATCTAATACAAAGTTAAAATTTGAGGTGTCCCCCCACCGTAACTTTTGAAATATTACTAAAATAATTCTGAAAAAAATGTGGTATATACCTCAAAGTATGTACTTTAAATTAAAACTATAGCGGTCTCGGTATCATAGATACTTATTTTTTAATACGTCATAAATCGTAAACCGCAATTTACCTTTAGAACTTTTATATTATGTTACTTGCTGCTACGGAACCCTTCATGGCCGAGTTCGACTCACACTTGACCGTTTTTTATAATGTCAAAACAAACATATTCTTTGGGATTTGTATGAAATACAAAACCATGACGTCATAGATATTTAGAGTCAAATAGCGCTCTTAATATCAGTTCTTCTGCATTAAAAAAATCTAAAATCATGTTGGAAATGGATATGATCAATGACAAGTGACACTAATTTGTGACGTTTTATTTTGTTAACAGTATCAAATAATATATTTTTCACTCAGTCATCTACCCAATTAAATTCAGGCAATAGATGTCTTGCATGGTCTAAACGAAACTTCAACTATACAATTATTTGTTGCTTCAATTGAATTGTATGCAACAGGCATGAAACTTGCACCATGTAAATGGGACATTATAACTAAACATTTACAACGCATAACTATATTAGGTTATAACCATTTAGATTTTCATTAAAAAAATATATTAGCGGCAAAAGGGTGGTCTAAGGGCCACTCTGCTGCACCAATAACCTTTGTCAGACATGTTACATGCATAACATTTCTTTGAATTTTAAATAGACTTGTCTCCACTCATTCCAAAATCATGTAACCTTTCATTACGGTTGACTGGAAGTCTGAAACATAGATCCCTTCGTGGGATCAGAGTCCGCCTTTGTGCAAGTTTTTTTTTGTAATACATGAATATGATTTTTGTGCAATAAAGATCTTAAACAAACAAACATTGTATAATTTATGTTGAAAATTATTAATTTTGATATTTATATTTGTATTTTATAACATACTAAAAATCAGTATGGTATTTAACTTATATACCAGTGCAGAAGCCTTTAAAATTGGTAAAAAGTAAAAAAAAATATAGTAGGATAAAACCCATTGGAAAAGAAAGAAAATATTACAAAAATGAGAGGAAAAATAAATTACGGGCGATCTGAGGTCGAAGGGTAGTGGGGGGAGGTTTCAAGGGTAAAAAACGGTTTATCTCGATTTCCAGATAAACTACGGGTCCTAGAGAAAAAAGTTAAATAGCAAATTTGTACCTAATAAAAAGATCTACAACTTTTGTATTTACACTCTTTTCACATAACCTCAAAATTTATGGGAAAAATTTAAAAACCCAAGTTTATCTTTTAGATTTTCTTTTCCTCGAAATTTGATGAAAGTAAGTTTTCATTTTTTGTGTCCTCAATGTATATATTTTTTTTAATATTTGTTTTTTTACCTTATTTTGACTTATTATCGAAAAAGCACCCTGATTTTCAACCGAAAATTCTCACGTCAAAATATCTGCTTTTTTAAAAAGTTGGTAGGCGTTCTGTTTGTTGAAATCTTTACTTTCTGATAGTGTAAAAAAAAACTATAACTACATTGCTATGGTAAATGTTCGCAGAAAATGCAAATTTTCGATTGAAAATTAGGGTGCTTTTTCGATATTAAGTCAAAATAAGGTAATAAAATGAATATTTTTAACCTAAAAATTACAGTGTATTTGGGACACAAAAAGGTAAGTTTTCACCAAATTTTGAAGAAAAAAAAGAAAATTTAAAAGATAAAAATAAAAAACCAAAAAATTATAAGGTTAAATTTGGTGGGAGAGTTTTTGGGAAATTATTTTACAAATTGATTTTAGTGTACTTTATAATATGAAATTGGTGTTGTTTGGTGTCATAAATGCTCATGACATGAACAATGTGTGAAATAGTTAAAGTGGACAGTCATAGTACGGCTGTAGTGATATTTATTTTGCGGACTGTGGGGCGTCTTCGGGCGTCGTCCGCCACTCAATTGTCTATGTAAACCAGTGGACTCGTATAGATTTGTCGCCAGAAGCTCCTTTGCAGCAGTCAAAGGCCTACACCACCCTTTGATTGTCTTGTTAGGGTTAGGTTAGGATTAGGAATAAAGAACAAAATTAAAGATAGGCTCTAAAGGACTTGTATCCAGAGCCGTAAAATTATTTAATAAAAAAAAAAATTTGAGGTTATGTGAAAAAAGTGTAAATATATCTCTCTTTATCATATCTTTATATTACCTACAACTTTGCCATTTAATTTTTTTCTATAGGACCCGTAGTTTTGCTGGAAATTGAGATAAACTGTTTTTTACCCTTAAAACCTTAACCCCCACCGCCCGACCTCAGAATTCTCTTCCTTTTCCAATGGGTTATCATACTATAACTTTTTTTTTGGTTTCAAAAATTATCGGCACTGGTCTATTATGGCAACTGAACGTTATGCCAAATAAATATAGCTCAAATCATTGTTATTTTGAATAACGCATTATGCCAAAATTAAAAATATGACAGAGAAGTATTATGCCTATAACAATTATGCCTAACATTTAATGCAAACAAAATTATGCCTAATAAAATTATGCATTCAGACCTGCTCCCTCTAATAACGTCGTTTGCTACCTTCGTTCGTTCACTCATTTGCATACAAATACACGGTTCAGAGCAACGTATAGTGATTTATACGTTTTATGGTTATTGAGTAGATCAGTTTTTACATCATCGTTTTATAGCACTTTTATGAGTTCTATAAACTGATGATCTTAACCAAATGATCTACTTAATATTTTTGCAAATGAGATACATAGAATCTTTCCGAACATTGATCGCGAGCCATGAAGAATCAAGAATCAAATATTTATTCAGTAATTAGGCCATCGCAGACACTTTTACACGTCAATAATTTTAGTCTTCTTCTTCTTATTTAAGAGCTTAGTGGCTCTTGTCAGTGGAGTATGCGCCAAACTTCTCGGTTCTCTGCCTTACTTTTTAGTGCTTGATACGACATGACCCCTGCTTTTTCTTTTAGTTGGTCTACATAGCTCTTTCTTGGTCGTCCTGGACCTCTTCTACCTTTTATCTTTCCTTCTAGTATGTTTTCAAATAAGGAGTCATGTCGTATTAAGTGACCAATCATTTTCCCTCTCCTATTTTCTATTTCGCCCAGCAGTCTTCTTTTCTCTCCTACTATTTCTAATACTTCATCATTGGTTTTCCTTTCCATCCAACTGATCTTTTCCATTCTCCTCCAGCACCACATCTCGAAAGCTGCCAGACTGTCACTATCTTTTTTATTCAGTATCCACGTTTTGCATCCATAAAGTGCTATGCTCCAGATATACGTTTTTATAAGGCATTTGCGTATTTTTCTGTATATATTTGCTGTGAAAAGTTTCTTTTTACTATTGTTTGATCCTTTGGATATGGCAATTCTGGTTTTAATATCTGCAGTACATCTAGAGTCTTCTGTTAATATACTTCCTAAGTACTTAAATTTTTCTACTTGTTCTATTGTTGTTCCGTTAAGTTGCACTGAATCTCTTACTGGTGATGTTTTATATGTAATCATAGTTTTGGTTTTTGATTTATTTATTTTTAAGCCGAATTCTTGAAATGTTTTATCCATTATTTGAAGTAGTTGTTCTATGTCTTGTTTTGTGTCACCTAGGGCTGCTATGCCGTCTGCAAAACGAATAAAAAATATTTTTTCTCCGTTGACTTTTATACCACCCATATCTGAATTCTGTATGTTCCTTATTACTTTTTCTATATACATATTAAAAATAAGTGGTGAAAGTGGGCACCCTTGCCTTACTCCTTGTCTAATCTTAGCGTGCTGTTTCTCTTCTCCTATTTCTATGACGGCTTCTTGTTCCTTATACAACTCGTAAATAAGTCTCCTATCCTTGTAATCTAATCCGGCTTCCTTTAAAACCTCCATCATTATCTTCCAATTAATTTTATCAAAAGCTTTTTCTAAATCTATATATGCTATATGAGTATTTATTCCTAGATCTAAACGCCTATCAATAATTATTTTTAAAGCTAGAACTGCTTCTCTAGTTCCTCTATTGGGTCTAAATCCATACTGATCTTTACCTATGTATTTTTCCGAGAGCGGACTTATACGATTCTGCATGATTTTGATTAGTATTTTAGATGCGTGAGATATAAGGCTGAGGGTCCTATATTCTTCTTCGTGTGATTTTATTTTGATGGCTGTTATTCTGTCATTTAGATGAATAGTATTTTCCACTTCGTTACCCCATTTTTTGTTTAAGATAAACCCTGTACCATTTGAGCCCTGTTCTTCTCCTGTATAAATAATTCTATAATCGTCGCTCCAAAAATCTCCACTTCCTCCCCATTTTACCTCACTTAGTCCTAATATATCAGTATTTGATCTTTCCATTTCCATCTTTAATTCCTTCAATTTTCCCGGTACTAACATCGTCCTTACATTCCATGTCCCTATTCTACAAGGATTTCGCAGGATGACGACATGAGTAGTCTTGTTCCTACCCCTGCCGGACTCAGACCGCCACGGCATTTTTCCTCGTGGAAGCCCTTTGTCAAGAACGTTACTTCTATTAAATGACATTTCCATACTCCATTTTTTGGAGAAGAGTAGTGTGGTGGTTTCTCCATTTGCCTTCCACACCGTGGTAAAAATCCAGCAAAGACCTTTCCGGAATAATTTTCCATCAGCTCTCTGCCAGTACTAGTATCGCCACTGCCCAACACTAGGGGAAGACCTATTTGATGGCGGTCTTTGATCGCTATGTCACCAACGCTGTCATCAGACTCCTGTGGCATTTTATAGGTAAGCCCGGCCCGCCGAGCTTTCCACCACGTCCAATAATTTTAGTGTACAAGAGAAATTTTATAGCAAGCAAAATTAGTCCATATATCTTACGTCATAAAGTCTAGAGTTGTTTGATTCCATTACACTCACACATACGAACTCGGCGCCTAGATCTTTCCCGATCGAAAATTCAATTCTCTATATAAAAAAAAAATTCTTCATAGTTGACGAATTTGTGACAGATGCATATAAAAGGGGAATTGAGAGTGCGTTAGACTAGTTCTGTACGAGCTATCAAAGCAATCACTTCGAAGCAAATCGAAAGGAAGGAAACCTACCTAAGTAGGTATGACAAGTGGAAGTACATGCGACGAGATAAGTGGACCTCAGTGCTGCTATGCAACTTGGACCTTGGATATTTGGAAGACCATCTTCACGTGAATTTTTTTGTTCCGCTGTGAATAGAAACCCTCATACGAAGTTTGGCGTTTTTCTCCGAATGCCGAACCCTAGTTTGGTAACAATATCCACATAAGAATTTTGTGATGTGTATTTTTCGGCCTAAACATAGGACCATTCCATCTGTTTCAATGAACTAAAGGACTAAGCAAACCTCCAGAGCAAATTACTCTCCCAACGGGTTAACGCCAGGTAGACAGCAGAGGCTGCAATCGGGAATGCGCTAAAATGAGATAAAATTTGGACTTAGTAAATACAAAGTGGAAGGGACCGTAATAAATCGAGCTAGGGTCTGTACTAGATCATTATAGTATAATGAAATTAATATAAAAGCCAAATAACAAAAAAATATTTTGGCCTTTCCATACAAAAGTGTGCAGCCGTCCGGGCGATTTATATGGAAATGTCAAATTTTTGTTTGGTCTTTTAACTGTTATTTTAATTTCGTTATACTTAAGTGATCTAGTATAGCCCACGGTTCGATTTATTACGGGTATGTCCCTTCCACGTTGTATAATTATTATGTTTTTGTTTTGGCTGGAAGCCAAGGTTCCGTTGGATTTGCTTTATTTTTTGCAAATTAATTTTAGTGAACTTATCAATGTATGTATTAAGTGTTATAAATGCTCATTAATTATCGTCATCATCAGGTCTTTTTTAGTCTCCACTTCAGGAGCACGACCCTCTAGAGTGAAAGAATATTATAGGGATTTTTGTCGGTTCATAAATTTAATTACCATTCATTTCTCAACCATAAATTAACAATACCAATGATTACTACTCCAGGAATAGGATGAAAAAACGTCAAGGAAGTGACTCGTTGAATAAAATTCAAAGATTACAATTACCCGAGGAATAAGTGGACGCTATGCGGCTAAAATAATAATGATGATGACCCGAAGAATAGTTACATTGGTGTAACTTAATGTTTGGTCAAATCCACCCAGAAGTCAAAAAGCGAAGCCGATTGTTGTAAAAAACTTGACTGTAGAGTCTACTTTAGCAAACTTGACTTAATTTTCCATGCTTGGTAGACTAAGACATTCCCAAGTCAGAGTCGAGTCGAGCACGAGGCGTCGGAGCATGGACTCGAGTCAAATAAGAAGTCGAGTCGCAGAACCAACTCAAGTTCGAATACCAAACTCGAAGCAACTTCTACTGAACAAACTCTCAAATACATCATACAAAAATCCATTTTATATTAATGAAAAACTGGTGTACCAATAACAACATTTGTTATTTACTGAAAATAAACAATTATGATTTTCTAAACCCCACGACTGTTTTGTATATCGACGCAGTAGACTTAGTCCATAAACAGACTCGAGCACTAATACCGATTTCTATTAGTTCGGTATTAGTGCTCGAGTCTATTACAGGAGTTTGAGTATAACTAACACATCTAGCAGTGGATTCTTTATTTGTGAGTCGATTATTGTGATTTACGAGTCGAGTCAGAATATTTAGACTCCCGGACTCAAGTTTTTACAACACTAAGCCGAGCTGACCAGATATGAGAGTTAATAGAAAAACCGGCCAAGAGAGTTAGACTCGCGCACGTTGGGTTCCGTACTATTATCTATACAACATTAGACACTTTATTTAATATTGAGTTTGATAAAAACGACAAAAAAATCATGTTTATTGTATGGGAGCCCCCCTTAAATAATTATTTTAATTTAATTATTCATTTAAAAAAAAGTATACAATTAAATATTCTGTGAATATATCTAGCGTCTACCAGAAAATTAATATCGAGCAAAACGGCAAAAAAATCAAGTTGGTTGTATGGGAGCCCCGCTTTAATATTTATTTTCTTCTGTTTTTAGTATTTTTTGTTATAGCGGCAACAGAAATCTGTGAACATTTCAGCTATCTAGCTATCACGGTTAATTAGATACAGACTTGTGACCGACATACAGACGGACAGACGGACGGACAGCGGAATCTTAGATAGGGTCCCGTTTTTACCCTTTGGGTACGGAATATGGAACCCTAAAAAACACAAATCTCCTTTCGCGCAGATTTTCAGATGCAATCACGGGCTGGATTCGTCCAAGTTAAATATGTACACTTTATTTCAGCGTCGACTGACGGTCGCACTTGTACTCGTAATTTGTATACATGGATTTTTTAAAGTTCTTTTTTCTGTTTCTTTATTTAACTAATTCCATGTAAATGAAGATATTACAAACACACTGTTACGACTTTATCCCTGATAGGACAGCAGGGCCTTAGTGGTTTGCGGCTCTAAGCTGACAAGAGCCACTTTTACGTAATGGTGGTTGAAAAAGGCTTATTATTTTCAAGGGTACTATAAATAATGACTTGGCAATTAATGATATTATTCGCCAAGTCATTACTTATAAACAGTGGTATAACAAAAATTAAGGTTAAGTTAGGTTAGGACTGCGACCACCCCACGGCAGTGCCAAGGTAGACAGTAAAACTAACGGGAGATAAATCAATAATTAATTAAGTAATTTAAAACGTTTGACGCAAGTAATACATTTGAAAAAGGCGATCATGTGAACATGCCCTGAAGGGCGAGTGTCGAGAACGGTGACGATGTCGCTGTCCGCTCAGCATTTAGCTCAACAGCGTCACCGTCAAAAGATGATCGTCTAAATCTATTGAAACTTGATTGGCCTTTTCCGACTATATTACGTAAGTCAACTGTTTTAAATTAATTGATTATGGATTTATCTCACGTTTGTTTTAATAAAATAACTATGTCGTTACTATTGGGCAAAAATCTCTTTTATTTTCACCATATAGCGTCATATATATTTTAAATTGATATCATCATCAGTGGGATAAAAAAAAGATAGTGACAGGCTGGCAGCTTTCGAGATGTGGTGCTGGAGTAGAATGGAAAAGACCAGTTGGACGGAAAGGAAAACCAATGAGGAAGTATTAGAAATAGTAGGATAGAAAAGAAGACTGCTGGGCGAAATAGAAAATAGGAGAGGGAAAATGATTGGTCACTTAAAACGACATGGCTCCTTATTTAAAAACATACTAGAAGGAAAGATAAAAGGTAGAAGAGGTCCAGGACGACCAAGAAAGAGCTATGTAGACCAACTGAAAGAAAAAGCAGGGGTTATGTCGTATCGAGCACTAAAAAGTTAGGCAGAGACCCGAGAAGTTTTGCGCATACTCCACCGACAAGAGCCACTAAGCTCTTAAATGAAGAAAGAAGATATAAATATGCATAAAAACGTCATTCACGCAGTTTAAGTCGCTAGCAAATACATACATACATACTAATCACGTCGTTATCCCTAATGGGGTATACAGAGCATTTTGGGTTATGCAGCTCTAAGCGGTCGCGAGAAAACCTGATAGTACCTAATACAAAAATATCATGACCAGTTCGTGCAAAAATGTAAAATATAATTTTAATCAGACCCTTTCAATCGTTTTATTACACACTGTACATTAATATAGGCAATTTACAGTTCTTTACTGTGTGAATATGAGATCACGAACACTAAATAACAATATTGTTTTTTTTTTTCAACCTATAGGGTGCGGCTCAAAACCATAAGAGATGGCGATATTATTTTTGGACTTATTAGTAAAACTT
The DNA here is from genome assembly GCA_963576875.1 of Acrobasis repandana. NCBI lineage: Eukaryota > Metazoa > Arthropoda > Insecta > Lepidoptera > Pyralidae > Acrobasis > Acrobasis repandana. Next base: position 18,366,481 of record OY756232.1, on the reverse strand, counting down.
TTCAGAAATTATATGTTCAAAGCGCGATAGTTTAAAAATCAATATTGCAAACCAATACTGGCATTTAACTTAAGGTGAAGATGTAGGCAAATGGCCTTGAAGTGTGAAATAAATTGTTAACTCGTAAATATGGTGATAATTTCCATATTGCTCTTCGTCATGCACTAGATAACCCTTTAAATTATTTTATGAACTGCCGTTGAAACTATTATTGGTGATCCATCTTTTAAACCACAAGCTTTAAAACTTGCCGTGGTCACTTTTGGCGGAGGCAAGTTTTAAAGCTAGACGGACTAATGTAAATACTTTCAACGGTGGTTCATAAAATAATTTAAAGGACCATCTAGTGCATAACGAAGAGTAATATGGAAATTATCTCCATATTTACGAGTAAACAATTTATTTCAAATGAGGGCGCCACTTCAAGGCCATTTGCCTATACCTCCACCTTAATTCTGATTATTTGTAGATGAATTCTAAGTCGATTACAGTAAAGAAGACTTAGTTTTATATAGCATTACTATGCTCAAAATCGCAATACTAGCAGGCCCGTGTCACTCCCCGTTTAGGTATCGAAAATGTACCTACATTATTACTATGCGCGCAGCGGCCCCTCCGGGTGGTAAATTCAGTTTTTTTTTTTATTATTTTTTTATTAGAAATTTGAGTGCGTTTGATCTCTATCTAGCCTGATGGGAAGCTAAGATGAGGTCTAAGGTGTATCACAGTTATACGAATCGTTTGTCCAGAGTAATAAAAATGAAATTGGCTTGCAATGGACGTCTAGGTATCTATACGAAAAGGTGCTGAGTTCTGACGTGAGCTAAATTAAACCATATCGCTAGCCACATGAACTTCTGAATTTATGTAATGTGAGTGTAAATTTGTGTCTTTTTGATATCAATGAAATAATTATCTATCTATCTATCTATCACATTGAGTAGATATTTGTTTGAATTTCTTTGCTGAGTGAGACTTCTGTACGTTAGTATTATTTATTCTGTGATAATAGTTCGAAAGAAGGTAGTTTCGTCGTGGTGCCGCTAAATTTCGGAAAAATGGCGGTAAGAGCGTTCATTTCCTACGAACATACAAGCGCCAACACAGATTTTTCATAGAAATCGTCAGCCTAAGTACCCGGCATCCATTGTATGACTAGCGGGCGAGATAGGAGTAACATTTAGAAATACGATAATACAGGATTTTGCCTGTCTAGCAGAGTACGTGTTTCTGTATGAGGTCCATGGTAATTCCGTTTCTAATAATAGGTAATTCTGTATGAGGTGCATAATAAGACGGATAGTGCATACTTTTAGTATTCTTTCGTGACTTGGGCCGAACCCAATAACGTGCTCTCGTGAATTTAAAGAGCGTGTTAAAAAGGCGAATTCTCTTATAGAGTATAAAAAACGTAAACTAGGCAGCTTTATACCCAATTTGGAGCTGATTATGGTCCTTTGTAGTAACGGCTGTACTCCAAATTGGATTTTCGGCGATGACCGTAGAGTTAATTTTCGGATATTGCACTCTTTATTGGTTTTGTTCTAATAAAGTCTGTTTTAACGGGATTGTCAATTGAGTTGAGAAAATAAAATGTGTATGATAAGACTTTTGTTTACTGTTATAATTTTACCAACTTTATAGGAAGACTCTTCCAATGGAAATAATAAAAAAAAAATATTGCTTCGAAACAGGACGATCACACTTGAACTGAACGATACTATACATATTTTAGAACAATTTTTTTGTGAAAATAAAAAGTACATGTATAATATTTTTTACTAACCATCTGATGCGCCAAATAGAAATTTTTATTCACTTAGCATGTTCTGTTAAATTTTACAATTACCAATTAATTAAAATACAATCATTGATATTTTTGATTTAAGACAAAACATAGTATTAAATAGCTTTAGGGACTATTCTAGAAATTAAAGCTTTTCAAATGTATTCAAAGGCACAGAAGACAGCAAGAGTATACAGAACGGAATCTCCTAAGGTTTCGGTTTCGCCTTCTCTCAGGGCGAGAGCGGGCGAACACACACTGCACGGCGGCACGTGACGGCACAAGAACGGGGGAGAGGTGCGGGGACGGGAAACGGGGGCGCATATTGCGCGTACCTTAGGAGATTCCGTTCTGTATACTCTTACTTCTGTGTCAAAGGGAAAAAGGCATTGTATTTTTCGAACTGTACATAAATTAAGCCTGTACCGTACACAACATTTTAATTTTCTTTACTTATAGAAGTGACTACGGCAAAATTTGTGTGATATGTACTAGATATATACGGCAGTGTGATATGTACTTAAAAAAAGCTACGATACTACGGTGCTACGATACTACGGTGCTACGATACTACGGTGCTACGACTCACGTAGACTTCGTAGAGGCTACGTAGCGATCTACATATCGCTCGTAAGATGTATTCAGTGAGAATATAGAGCTTTGACGTTGTTTGTATTTCGTGTGTGTTAGTGGCCAACACTGGTGTCAGATTTTACAAGTTGCCTAAAGGCATCTGACAAAGCTTGACGTCTGTCATGCAGTGATGTCAGCCGGGCCGGGAAAAACGGCGTCACGTGCCTTCCGAAGCTCGGAGGTGTTCAAGATTTTTTTTTTCCACTTGTGGTCACCAATCCAAGTACGGACAATGCTGGGGGTTCCTGTACACTAGTGAACTAGTGTACAACCTTCTCACAATGTATTCCTCCACCGGAAGCAAGTGGTGGTTGTTGAAAATGACCTTACATACAAACTCAGATATTCAAGGTGTGTATACATATATTTTTCATCTTGAAATTGTCTAGTAAAACACGTTACGACTATCAATTCAAGATATCTTTATTATCGTAAGATATTTATATTAAATATTAATAATAGTCACTTTGTTTTGTTTTGCACAAATGTTGATGTCAAATCGTTACTTACGAGTACAGCTAAGTTTAGTGCCGCTTCTGGGCGCAAGTGCAGAAGAAGCGGCAACAAACTGCACTGCAGTATTTACTCGTCGGACGTCAACTTTCAAGTTTACAACTTAAAATTAGATATGTAAACTGAGAATACATTGTTTGTTATTTCATAATTTAAATAGAATTATAAGAATTACGATATTTAAAATAATGACAATTTTTTATGACATTTATAGGGTGTGAGAATACATTGTTTGTTATTTCAGAATTCAGAAAGAAGATTTACGAAATTTAAAATAATGCCAATTTATTATGACATTTATAGGGTGCGCCAAGATTAAGCCAGACTTTTCACTATTATATTGTGTGGTTTCATAGTATGGACCCTATTAACGACCGCTTATTATGCATGGGTTTATGAAGAACCCTAATCCTAATGGGTACTTAAGTGGCCCCGAGTTGAAATCAGTTATTATTCTTTAATTGCTCGCTTAATTTCAGACCCCTTTTTATCGGACTCGGAGCTGACGTCCACAATTATTTCTTGTCATTAAACCTCTTAAACACACTGAAAGACTTTCCCAAAGAAGAATAAATTGACGTAGTTATCTTAAAATGTGGACTAAACTAAATCTAGTGGTTTTGTGGGAACAGTAGACCTCATCATCATCGAGCGTATTCCTGGTATCATCCTCAGCGGTAACACTTCACAGCCCGGGGTCTGCTACCTAACCTAGGTGATTTGACAAGGTTAAAGGTTTTTAAACAGAGCGACTGCCGTCTGACCTCCGCAGCCCAAAGGGTAGACCAGAACCAATCCTAGGATAGGTTAAAATAAACGCTAAATGACATTCGGGACCCACAGGTTTGCGTGCCTTCCGCAGCACGGAATCATCTTTACTTTCGGATAATCCTAACTAATATTATAAATGCGAAAGTGAGTTTGTATATTTGTTTGTTTGTTTGTTACCTCTTCACGTTTTATCTACTGAACCAATCTTTTTGAAAATTCGCATACACATAGTTAGGAGTACTGAGAAGGACATAGGGTACCTTTCATCCCGGAAAAATGTAATGTTCCCGTGGGATACGCGAGCGAAGCCGCGGGCAAAAGCTAGTCAGTCAATAAATCAAATCACCTAGGTTTAGGTAGCGGACCCCTGGCTCTGAAGCATAACCGCTGAAGATGCGACCGGGAATGTTCGGATGATGATGATGACAAAAAGTGCGGACTAAGCGTAAGGCGTTCTAAAAAAGAAAAGACTTATTTGCCAGATGAGTCTTAAAGATGTTTAAATCAAGTACATTTATAAATAAAAATAAAAAAATCAACCCTACATATGTTTTTGTCGTTAGTTGAACTATTCGCCGCATACGAACAAAGCATAATAAATAACACAGCGGTTACTCTGTTAAGCAGTGTATGACAAATTCCACCATATATCAGGCGCCGCGGTCTCCTTATTACTGCGTTGAATAAAATAACAAGGTGCAGAAAGATATTTAAACTTATTTAATAATTTACATACAGATTCACAGTATACATCAAAATATACTAACAAACCAATAAGAATACTATAAATAATTATTTCTTTTACAAAAACATACAACCGACTTAATTTTTTTAGGAGTTTCTTCCATATCTCCAAAGTTCTTCACCAAATTAAAATAGGACCAAATTGGTAGGTACTAAAGGCTTTCAAATAAAAAAAAGAATCATCAAAATTGGTTCACAATTGGCGAAGATATCGCGTAACAAACATACATTAAAAAAAAACATACAGTTGAATTGTTATCCTCCTCCTTTTATAAAGTCGGTTAAAAAGAATTTCAATGTGAATCAAACGATACATTTATGATTTTCTAATTTACGTCATAACTAGTAATTATATTGATAAAATGAATACTGAATTTCATGTCAAAGCTTAAATTATGTAATTAAACAGAATTAAATTATGAAATCAAATTGCTGAAAAATACTCTAAAAAACATCCACGTCATTGTACTGCACGAGCGACCATGTCACCGAGCTCTAGCTGCCGAAGCGGTTTTGGCATACTCCGTTCGAATAGGGGGCGGATATTACGTACAGGCGTGTTTTTACCTAAATTTTAAAATTTGATTCATTAGTGTTTATAACCAATCTGTTTCAACCATCAAATAGTACAGATTTTGGCTTTCTAGCAGAGTACGCTTTTTAGGGTTCCGTAGCCAAATGGCAAAAAACGAAACCCTTATAGATTCGTCATGTCTGTCTGTCTGTCCGTCCGTATGTCACAGCCACTTTTTTCCGAAACTATAAGGACAATACTGTTGAAACTTGGTACGTAGATATATTCTTTTACACAAAAATAGAAAAAAAAAAAAATTTTGGGGGTAACACTTCCAAAGTGGTAAAATGTGTCTCCGCCCCCCCCCCCCCTCTTTAACTTCTAAAATAAAGGAATGATAAAACTAAAAGAAATATATGACGTTACTATGCAAACTTCCACCGAAAATTGGTTTGAACGAGATCTAGTAAGTAGTTTTTTTTAATACGTCATAAATCGTTAACCGCAATTTACCTTTACAACTTTTATATTATGTTACTTGCTGCTACGGAACCCTTCATGGGCGAGTCCGACTCGCACTTGGCCACTTTTTTATGGGGTTGCCAGTCCTCTTGTATTTCTTTATCCACGGTATTAGGTATTTTTTAACAGTAAGTGTTAAATGAGGGTAGATATTTACCCAGCAGTGGAACACTACCACTGGTATGACTCTCCATACATTCAGAGTAACATATATACCTACTATACTACTACAACACAATTTATCTGTACACACGTCGATGTGTGACTTTTATACTTAGGGTCGCACCGCAGAATTAATTTAATACTTACCTACTAACGAGTTCGACATATACGAGTATATTTACGATTATATCTTTCTATACCGGGAGATTTGCGAACACTATGACGTAAAAAATATTCTGTTTTATATGTATTAAATGTTACAGAAAAGTCGGAAACAGCTACATAATATCACTTCATAAATATTTTTTATTATGTCTATTGTCCATTTCACCATTAGTTCACTTTACTGGTTATTATTGAGTCATTTATAATATAACGCACTTAATTCACTAATTCACTTTTATAATATGTTAATTCGGCGCAAAACTATACCGTAATTATTTGAATAAATTCAATAAAAATAAACAAATGTTTATCTTATCACGCTTCCACGCACGGCTTGTCAAGTTGTCATTGTCAACAATGACATTATAGCACTACACTATAATATAAACAATTATTATATGCGCATATTCTCACCATGATGGTTACTTTTGATTGACAGTTCTCAAGACAAGATACGTCGTGTATTGCGTGCGCCTAGTAACTAAACCCTAGTTTAGAGCACAGAAAGGTACAGAAAGTGCGGGAGAGAAGTGCGGGGATGCCAATTTGCGGGAGACGCTGTTAGATTCCATTCTGTTTGACTCTTATGTATTCTGTGACACTACATCTACCGACTGTGTTAAAATTGTTAAATTCACACTCTCTAAGACCCCTCGCCCACGACGAGATTTTGACGCGCGTTTCGTAAACGCGTGACAGCATCTACTAACGCGCGTTAGTCGCATTTGCAATGCGCTACAGCATCGCGACTGTAGTGATGCTAACGCGTGACCGTGTCGGACGACATCGGGAAAAGAACGGAGGGAGGGTGGCGCGTGAGGAGAACGGAGTTACTGAATCGCATTTGCATCACAACAGAAGTGCGACAGTATCGCGTTCGCATCGCGCATTTCTAGAGCTCCTCCGTGCTTCGGAAGGCACGTAAAGCCGTAGGTCCCGGCTATCATCATTGCATGGCAGTCGTCAAGCTATGTCAGATGCCTTTGGGCAGCTTGAAAAATCTGACGCCAGTGTTGGTCACTTACACACACGAAAAAACAAAAACAATCGCGACTGAATCGTGTTTACGTGGGCGAGGGTACACAGCTTGCGACCGAATCGCGACTGTATCGATGCAAACGCGCGACAGAGTCGCGACAAAAAGTCGCCGTGGGCGAGGGGCCGAAGGTACATAATGACTTGCACCTCTTCTATAACCTCTCTACTTAGTGACATACCTACTGTACATTCTACATGTGCATATTAAATTGCATATGTTGTGGTTTTAATGTAGTTCAGGTTATTATTCTTGTGAATTATAGTGTTTACAGATATAGGTATCTTTAGAGGGCTCTTGTCTCAATTAGCTAACATTAGTTTCAAATTTTTCGAGCTACCTAACTGACGTAACTCAATGACTGCCATCTCGTGACAACATTAAGTAAGTAACACTTTATTGCAACATAAACGAATTCCGTGGCGTAATGGATAACACGCTAGACCGCTATTCCAGAGGTTTTTGGTTCGATCCCCAGCCAGGGCAAGTTGGAAAATGGCCTTTTTCTAATTGTCCTGGGTCTTGGATGTATTTATCATAAATATAGTATCGATGAGTTAGTATCTCATAACACAAGTTTTAAAAACTTACTTTGGGGCTAGCTTAATTAGTCTGATTTGTCCCTAAGTATAAAAAAAAACTCATAAATAAAATTCAAAAATAAGTTTGGAAAATCCAAAAGTGCACGCCTCATAATCTCACTTTTCACAATTAAATTGAAATTACGATTAAACTACATTGAATAAGACCATGATCTTCAAAAGGACTTAGTTTTGGATAATACTGAAGCGTATAAAAAAAAAATGGACTTGATCAGATAAGTATTTCGGGAGTTATTGTGACCACGCCAGTTTCCATACATACAGACACACGGACGTCCACAAAATGATTTTATTAAACATTGTTTTTATCTATTTAAAAGGCAAAATGTCTTTTAAAAATGTCATAAGTGTTGAAACTAGTATTTTTCCTTGACATTTATGTGTAAATATTATTGTACAAGTGCGATGGAAAATAAATAGAGACACATTTAGTTTAAAAAATCACTTGATTTTTGTAAGGCGAGAGTAGAGCACTATCTCATGCGCTTCGCTTATGAGGCGTGCAATATGTACAGTATAGGTATACAATAAGCGGCCTTATCGGCGAGGCAAACAGACTACGTTTGGGTAATAGGAATTATGCTAAAAATAAAAGATGGAGCGATGAAGAGAAAAATGTAATTACTACATACTAGTGAACTAGTGTGCAGGCTTCCTCACGTAACAGCGAGACCGCCACTTGCTTCCCATGAAGGAAAACATTCCTTCACTGGAAGTAAGTGGTGGTATTATAAAATGTTCGAGATACAAAGTCACGTCTAGTAAGGATCGAACTCATGCCTCACAGACGGAGAGACAGTGCTTAAACCACTTGGTTAACACCGTTTCAAGGTTCTGCTGATCAAATGAGTTGAACCTTCGCGTTCCGTTTTTCTTTTCGAGTTCGCCAACTGTCGCCGGCGGGCGCCGACCAGGATTGCGAGCTCTCCGGCGTAAATATCAGTCGATGGTCTTCCTGAGCCCTATTGACATGGTATAGTAACTAATAACCTTGATATTGAATAGAAAAATTATACCTAAATTTTGTGATTGCATATTAAAGAATTGTAATATTTCAATTGTAATATTGAAAATCAATTTTGCACACGGTAAAATGTATTGAGAGTATTGGGACTATAATATTCTTTTATCATCCTATGTACCTACATTATGCAAATAAAAAATTATAATAAGGAATAAGCATGTAATACCAATCCGTCTCATATTTTTATTTTACAATTTCTATTAATATTAGGTCCTTACATATGAAATTGCCGATTTTCAATACTGGTAACTTTAAAATCAAATATCTAGCCTTCGGCGTAAGTGACAAAACGATACTTATCCACTTGCGCCAAATCGGAAAAATTAAAAAACTCGAAAAGTTGACTGAAGAACTGAGAAACCCGCACGAATTGACTGAAGCAAACCAACAAACACGCGTTGTTTGCTGCGTTTCTTTGCTTAATCGCCACAATAATGAGGGGATTTTGAACCGTATCGTGACTTGTGATGAGAAATGGATCCTGTACGACAATTGGAAGCGATCATCACAATGGCTTGACCCTGGAGAACCGGCAAAACCTTGCCCTAAGCGAAAACTGACCAAAGAGAAGATTCTGGTTAGTGTTTGGTGGACCAGTGCTGGTGTTATCCACTACAGCTTCTTGAGATCAGGCCAGACGATTACTGCAGACTTGTATTGCCAACAATTGCAAACAATGATGGAAAAGCTTGCCATTAAACAACCGAGACTGATGAATTGCTCTAGCCCACTGCTCCTTCAGGATAACGCTAGACCACACACTGCACATCAAACGATCGCCAAGTTAGAGGAGCTGCGACTGGAACCTCTGCGTCACCCACAATACTCTCAAGATCTTGCCCCAACCGATTACCACTTTTTTCAAAATTTGGATAACTTTTTACAAGGAAAAAATTTCAAATCTGATGAGCCAGTCAAAACCGCCTTCAAACAGTTCATAGACTCTCGCTGCCAGGATTTTTTTTCCAAAGGTATCAATGATCTGCCTATAAAATGGCGGAAGTGTATCGATAACAACGGCGCATACTTCGATTGATTAAATAATAATTTCATTAAAAAAAACTTGTTTCACTTTTTTGATACTGAACGGCAATTTCATATGTAAGGACCTAATACGTTACCACGCCTAGTTAATTATTTTTCTTACTGACTTTTATTTGGATTAGAAATAAATAATTGAAAATATGCAAATATTGCGCGGGAACTTTTGACAAACAAAAGGGAAATGACGACAAAGTTTACAAAAGGGAAATGACAAGTTCGGGTGCGTTCGGTAGGACTGTCCGTCCATGTAGTTTGACTGTCGATGACATTCGAAATGTATGTACTTTTATATAGAGGTTTAACAGACATCACTGGCTGATAATATCGAATGTACCCGAAAAAGAAAAACATGCGTTGACAGCTTCTGTCTCTAGCTATAAGTTTTTTTTCTAACGGTATGTCAGCGGATACAGAGCGGATATTGCAGACTTTGACGTCATATTTTAATATGGCGTGTTTTAGTTGTTATAATCTACTTGCTATTTTAAATATTTATTTTCTACACCATATACATGTTTTTCGGCACTGATTTATTTTTTGCGGCTATTTCTCGACGAGGACTATCGATTAAAAATATAAAAAAATGCATGTATACTCTCTATTGACATTTTTAAAAAGTCTAGATTTAGAAAATATACGATTGTAATCAAATAAAGAATATTTCTTTTTTATGTCTTCTTTTATTTATTTATCAAACTTAATTGTTTCAAAGTAAAAATACAGTTTTAACAAATGACAGAATTAATGCATACAGCATTGTCTCCCAGTTAGCCACCATAGAGATAAACAAAAAAAGTTGTACGACGCAAAAAATCAATACAAGTTTACCTACATAGGTACTAAAATATTACTATTTAATATTATTTTTATAAAAACACCTTTCTCAGACCTAAACTTTTCTTAAATATAAATCGGCATATAAAATCAAAACACATAACAAGATTTTTGCTTGAAATTGAATACAAATGCTTTACTTTGGCAAGGTTCACAATCACTCTACACCAACTTATTCTTTTATTGTCGTGAAACGGAGCGCAAGTGACAGATAACGTTATTATGGCGAATATGGAGAAGAAAGAGATGATATGTTACACTCATATAGGCAGCCGAGGGTCTTAATGTTCTGATATTTCTGACCTCTTTTGTATAAGTGAAAAATTGGGCTATAAGCCAAGATGTGATAGAATTGATAAGGAGAGGCTGCGATATGTAACTAAATAAACCAGTCAAGTGCGAGTCGTACCTCCATACAATATTTGCCTCCATACAAACGCTGAAAAAAACACGTTTCTTGTATGACGACCCCTTTAATTTTTTTACTTTATCTTATTATAAGTATTTGTTTGAGAGATGATAGAGTTCCGAACAGACAGACGGACAGACAGCGGAGTCTTAGTAGGTAATTGGGTTTCGTTAGCAGAAAAATGCTCTGATTTCCAGACTGCCCCATTAAGGATAAAGCCGTGATAGTACATTGGAGCTAAGAGGTGTTACTTTACGTGCTTGTAAACACGGGACTGGTCTTTTCTACACAGTATATAACACTAGTGTGGTATTTATGTCTCATCGTGAATCCCCAGGCTCCAGCACACGTGCGTTAAACATCACGGTTTTTCCCATCCGGTACATAGGTATGAAAACATATGGTGGTATATTGTGAAAAAAACGCATTAGAATGAATAGTTACTATTCCTATTGATAATTGAACCACAATGCTCGGAATAATATCATAATCAAAAATATGCGATTAAAATGGCGTGGTGAAAATTTTTCATCACATATTATTAATTTAGATATCTAGGTACTGTCCTTTTAGAACTAAGCAAATTAGACACAATAGAAATAACAAACAGCCTTACTGTTCCTTAAAGTATTTCGCGTCCGGTATCACTCTTCTAAATGTATACCTACTAATCACGTTGCTTTATCGCGCCACTGAAAGAGTAAATTATAATACCACTTTCTATTCAAGAGGAAACTCTGAGGTTAAAAAAATTACAAAATAGGAATTTTTAAAATCTATGCTGTCGCGCTGTGTGCCCGAGCGAGTACAATTGAGACAACTGCCTCTTGGACCGAAAATACCTATGAAAAGTTCATAAAATCAACGTTTCTAATGCCCTTGATTTCTCCTCCAAAACTTAACCGATTTAATTTTTTTTTTCATTCTTCAAGCTCTTTTTTGCAACTGCTGCGTTTTTGTACAAAATTCATCTGGATGCCAGGCTTTAGATCGATCATTTTAGAAATCTTTGGGAAAGGCCTATTTCCAGCAGTGGACGTTATGTGGCTGAAATGATAATGATTACTGTACTGGAAAAAATGTTGAATTTATACTGTATTTGCGAGGTACGGGCGTGATAGCATAACTAGTTTTTTGTCCTGTTTTCCAACAGCTGCGTTTGTTTACAAACTCCAATCACGTGTTTTGCACTATAGTGCTACAGTACCGAGCATCCGTACTGTATTTACGAGGTTCGCGCGTGACACGCTAGTTTTTTTCGATGAGTAACGCGCTCTGAGGCCCTTACTACCGACTTCACTGTGAAAAAATCTAGTCCTGTAATATTAGCTAAATTGTTGGTTAAACTATTTCGCTTTGAACACATGACTTATAGTGGACTTAGCACGAACCTTTTTGTTGTGTCTAACGTTTCGAGTGAGAGTTTCCTACGTCTCTCGTCACTTTTAGCGTAATGATGTAGAATAAAAACCTGTTTAGTAATGAGTTGGCAGTTCCATTCGAATCTTCGTTCATTCCTTCGATCGGCTTTTGCGAAAAGATTTGTTTTCTGGGCGGAAAAGAGAAATAGCTGGTATTCTATTCTACATTCCAAGTGTTTTCTTTAATCCCAGACTAGTATGGAAGTTTAATAAATAGAATTTAAGATATCCTAATCCTATCCTAACTAATATTATTAAATGCGAAAGTGAGTTTGTATATTTGTTTGTTTGTAACCTCTTCACGCTTTATCTACTGAACCAATCTTCTTGAAATTTCGCAAACACATAGTTAGGAGTCCTGAGAAGGACATAGGGTACCTTTTATCCCGAAAAAATGTATTGTTCCCTTAGGATTTAGGAAACGCGAGCAAAGCCGCGGGTAAAAGCTAGTGAAATATTTTTTCTGGAACTAATCAATGAGAACAGAACGCTACAACGAACGTAATGGTGTGACACTGCTGTTAAAAAATGTTTACATAATAAAAATGATAATAACATAATAATATATAAATTAGATATATAATAAGCTAAATAATAACATAAAAAACCGGCCAAATGCGAGTCGGACTCGCGCACCGAGGGTTCCGTACAAACCTGCAAGGTTTAGTATTTGGTATGAATTTCAATTTAATACCTCTACGCGTTTATGAGGAAATGGGTAGTAAGTTTAAAATTATTAAAAAAAAATTATAATGTGATGTAACTAAAAATTTATGGTTTTCGTAATTTTTCCTTTATCTATGCTATAAGACGTTGCTTCGATTTTCTTGAAATTTCAAGATTCTGAGTTCACGGGAAGCACCCTGTAGGTTTTGATTCCCTTGCAAGTGTCGAAAATTTGCGGCATAAACGGCTGTATCTTTTGATTGCGTTGGCTTAGAAGTTTGATTTTTTCACAGCTTCAAGGGACAGTAGACCTGAGTAATTGATATAAATTTCAGCTTCATACCTCCACGCGTTCCTGAGAAAAAGGGTCTTGACAGACGGACAGACGGACGGACAGACGGACAACAAAGTGATCCTATAAGGGTTCCGTTTTTTCCTTTTGAGGTACCGGAACCCTAAAAATATATAAGATAAATAATAACATAAAAATCATCATCATCATGTCTTTTTTAGTCTCCACTGCAGGAGCACGACCCTCTCTGTACTACCAGAGCCATACTGCCAGAGCAGCCAGAGGGTTTGGCCTACAATATCCACGCTGGCCAGATGGGTTGGAGGTCTCATTGAGGTTTATAAGCTTTGTTTGGCTTGTGTTTCCTAAGTTGCCTTCTACGACATCCACGGGAAGACTTGGAGTGGTCCTATTTTACTCTGCCGGGATATGCGGCATGTTATTACAATAATAAGTTATTATATTTGAATTTTTAAAATTTTTACTATTGTTTGTAAACATTTTTAACAGCAGTGTGGGAGCACCATAAGAAGAGGATATACAACGTGGAAGGGACATACCCGTAATAAATCAAACCACGGGCTATACTAGACCATTATAGTATAATGAAATTAAAAATAATACTACAGAAACAAAAAAAAATTCGACATTTCCATACAAAAGTGTGCAGCCGCCTGGACAATTTGCATGGGAATGTGGAATTTTCTTTTTGTTTTTTGGCTGTATTTTAATTTCATTATACATTAGTGATCTAGTATAGCCCGTGGTTCGATTTATTACGGGTATGTCCTTTCCACTTTGTATGTTTAGGCCAACCTATACGACAGGTCAAATTCATTAAAAACATTATGGAGAGGAAAAGTATGACCAAGAATGTCATAAATGGATGAAGTAAAGGAAAAGGTGGAAGTCGTATCGTATAGGAAGGAAACATTAAGCTGAAAAATAGAGTCCTGAAGAATACTCCACCAACAAAAACCAAGTTCTTAAATTATTGATGGTGATATTTTTTTTTAACATATAGAATGCCAGTGGTAGGGGCGCTTAAAATGGAGTCACGCCCGTGCTCAGGGAGAGCGGGCGTGAATGGACGTGACGGGCGAAGGTAACGCTGCGGCTTGTCACGGGGCTATTACGTTACGACCCTTTATTATTTACTTCAAACGATAAAGCGCTTTGGTTTATGGAAAAAAAACCATTATAATAACGTAAAAAAAAACAAAATTCAAACGTGCATACAAAGCCCCTTTGTGTTTTTCACAAAATACTGGCCACTGAGAAAATCTTAGGATAAGTTCACGCTGCGACACGCGATGTGGCGCGCAGTCGCGCACTTTGGAAAACTTAGACTTTTTACTACACAAAAAGATACTAATTTCAGTGAGTCCAAACAAGTCAACAAACAATCACTTCTCCATTTCTTCAAAAGTGCGCGATACGTCGCGTCCGGTTGCGTCTCGGGGTGAACAGACCCTTATTAAGAAATAGTTGTTTTTTGTTAAAATTTATTGCGTTTTCGTCGCAATTCTGCAATTCTTAGCGCGTTTCCGGTTGCATCTAAAGCTGTGCTGCTTCGGAGCCCGGGGTGCGCTTTCCCGCCTTTTCTATTCCAAACATAATATGCATGTCAATGGTCAACCAAGGATGCCAAAATCCTTGCAAAGTGGAGAAGAAATAGCCGGAACAGTTAAAATGATTTAGCTATAGTTTTAAGACCAACCAGCCTGCCTAACGTCAGCCCTGTTTGGGAATGCATTTGTGCAAAAAGTTTTACAACTGGCCGCCGCTTGACGTTAACCTTCCTTGGGGATGCAGTTTAAGCACGAGATGTTTGTGCTTAGTCCTTCCCGCCATTCCGTGTACCCAGCTTGTATTATTTTTGCTGGTTTTATCCAAAATACAATTCACTAATTAATTTCTATCACTATTTATCAATTTTTTATTACTAGTTGAGTTCTACAATATATAATATCAAATAACTCTCGCCGTTGTTTCACAGTTCGAAATTCGAACAAAATTGACTACTGTTTTATTGAAACTTGATAGAGTTTCAATAAAACAGTGACCGACTTGACCCGCTTGTTCGTTTACCATAAAAAAACAGTATTTTTTTTCCTAGTCTTTCCCAGGAGTAAACGAATAAAATTTTCTTGTTTCCAAAATAAAAAAAAAAAAACAATCTATAGGCCCAGCCCATTCATTACGATGCCAACCACAATTAAAAAGAGAATTACCACCCAAACCGGAAGTGCAATTTTAAATTCGAAATGGCGGACGCCGGGTTAATAAACATTTATATTTTTATGAGCCAACTTAATTCCGACGGAAATTAAAATGTTTCTACAATCGACGTTAATGTGGATTGCCTAAAGAAAATACATACGTATGAGTTTTAATTAACTTGTAGGAACATATCACGACGAACCGATGGCCTGTTGGACAGAAAGGTTCTCGAATGGCGACCACGTAATGGCAAGTGAAGCGTAGGACACTAGCCTAAAAGGTGGTCACACGATCTGACCAAAGTCGCTGGAAAGCGATGGACGCCGGCCGCTCTAAATTAGTCATTTTGGAAATCCTTGGAAGAGGCCTATGGCCAACAGTGGACGTTATGTGGCTGAAATGATGATGATGAATGTTGTAAGAGCAGACTACACTGGAGGTGACAAATAGTATTTCACTAGCGGTTCTGTGTGAACAGTAGACCTCCCGAGCTCTTATGATACTATCTTAAACAACGAGATCTATGTACTTACGTACTAGAGAAGACGCCACATACAACAGTTGTGTTCTGTTCATCATATGCTATCACTGTTAACCTCACATTAGTCACTCGCTAGCAATACGTGCATAAAACACTCCACAATTCATTAAAGATAACTCTGTCAACTTAGTCAAAAATGCCTTGGTGTGTGTTGAGACACTGCACTAGTAATTCAAAGAACAAAGCAAAATATGAAGGAATAACTTTCCATCGGTAAGTAACTAGATTTCATTGATTGAAAATTAAATACGGATTGCAAAATTTCGGCTGCCATAATGAATTTAATGAGTGAATGATCTGTCAACCGATGGAATGATTCGTCATAGACTAAAAAAACAGAAGTGAAATGTAAACATCATAAATATGCCTACATTTCACTTTCTTCATGGAAGCATCGAAAAACTATTTGTTTGCTACTCAGTTACTAATGTTTGTAAAACGTTTAAAAATGTTTAAGTTTTATAATTTTTATCTACATATGCTACAAATGCTTTACAAAAGTTTCCTAAAATCCTATAAATCCTTTATAAAATTAAGTCATATCTCGTAACGTCTCACTAGGACCTCCGATCCGAGGGCTCAAAAATTTTGTATGTAGGGGCTGTAACCCTACAAGTGCCCCGCGCAACTTGAAACTGCTATCAGATTTTGGATCAAAGATGGCCGCTTACACATTTTTGATGTTTTATTATGTTTGTCCCTATAGCTCTGTTTCCTCGTAACTGCTACGCGGCTAAATCGATTTTGATAAATTATTATATAACTATAAGCCAATTACAAATCTTCATTTATGTAATCTAAATAAACATATGTAATTTAGACCCAATACCTACGTATATGATTATATAATAAATTAAATACAGAGATAGCTAACAAAGAAAAAAAAACAAAAAGGTATACAAGTACAAGAAATCACTTTCTTCTAGTGCAAAACATTATGTTAAGAAATTAAGTAAGAATACTGGTTACCAAAGAAACCGATATGTGCAGTTTAACTTTTACCTTTATAAATATGATAGTCGTGAGTCTACAATCTAAAAATCTATACAACGATACAACCATCCATACACCCATCCATACACCCATCCATACATCCAGCCATACTCATCAACATCCGCATTTATTAAAATATATGTAGGATTTAATTTGAACCACGTACTCGTAGGTATGTAAAAATATATTGATCTTTCTGTACTACTCTCGTGTTTAGTCTATATTACCAAAAAGGACATGGCCGTGTTTGAAGATGCCGAGTCTATATATTCATGTCAATGATCTTAAATCATATCACTATTTTTATTTAATTTTCCACCGCCCACCCTCACGGTAATATTGGCATTTGAGTTTTGCGGCCCTGGGCTCTGTCTGGTTTAAGCCGCAAGACCCAAAATGCACTGTCTGCCCCAATATGGATAAAGACGTGATAGCAATAAAGTTGAGCTTTAATGAAAAAAAAACTCAAGAAACAAATATAATTAATTATGATATTTATTTAATTATATTACACGGACAAATAACACAGATTGAGCTAGCCCCAAAGTAAGACCTGGAATCGAACCCAGACCTCCGGTGTGACAGCCTGGCATTATAACAACATACAACAACAAACAACTAGGACACAGAGGTCGTCTACAAAAAGCTCAAACAAGTTTATTTGCTTGCCAAATAAAAAAAAAAACCCGACTGTCAAGAACGCCATCTAGTGATGAGTAGCGGAACATTCGATACGACTTTATAACCGTAGCGTTATCTATATTCCTATTTGCTGAAAAAAAGTCCTGACTTTCAAGCGTTAACCCCCAATAACTTTTAAACGGCTAAACCGATTTTCATCAAACATAGCTAAGGACCCCCCCGCAAGGGAATTTACTTTCACTTAAAAAATACCGCATCGAAATCGTTATATCTGTTAGAGCGCTACGATGCCACAGACAGACAGATAGACATTCGCATCAAACTTAAAACACCCTACTTTTTAGTCGGGGGTTAAAAAGAGTTCAAATTCAATTTTTTTCCTTTAGACTACGACCTGTGGAAGTGAGATAACTAGACTACTTTACATTTAATCCATGTCATAAAACACACATAAATCAGGGCATGCCAGAAGCTGCCTATTTCACTGTAACAATAGTGTCGAGTTACTATCTACAAATTCTACGATATTACCGCACATAACGAGGTGTCATTGTACCGAGATTGATCGTCGAGGTGATGAATGATCCTGTAGTAAAATGTGCTAGATGTACAACATTTGTTGGAATTGTACAAAGTTGGCCCAGCGTGATTACGGCAAATTTTCCCAATATTGGTAGAGCTTTTTTGATTTATTTTAGTTTTTAGTTCAATACTTTATGTCCTATAGAGGGCTCCACCATGAATTTAGTGTGACGTCACACAGTCTATAACCAGTGGACAGCTAAGACGATTCCGACGATGCCTCATTTGTTAAGGTATCATGGATATATTTGTAGACGCGAGGGAAAACATGAACATACATACATAGTGGTCAAACACATAACCCCCCTTTTTGGCTTCACCGTCGTCGGTTAATAAGTAAAGTCTGGCACTTTTGGGCTCTTGGACCTAATTATATGTGCATCTAAAGGCTTCTAGATACGGCTGTGCCTTTGTTTGTTTACTTTGCTCTTCTTAACACATTGTTAGACACTAAGTCTGACACAATAGAAATAACAATTGAAACAAAATCAACGTCTATAGGCGTATTGTGTCCTACAATGTGTCAAGTAGCTCCAATGTACGGAATTTGCTGCAAAATATTCCTACCGAAAAATATTTAATTTTCGTAACTACATTTTAAAACAATTCCTTTTATTACTTGTATAAACCTTGTTTGTATAAACGTCGTTTCATCTAAACTACTCGATCCCGAACAAGACAATGTTCCTATTAATACCCAGCACATCTAATAATGAAACTTTACTCGTTGGACAAGATTGTCTTCAGCCGTTGACTATGGTGAAGTCCATAGAGCGATAACGTAAATAGACCGGCAATCAGAATTTAAGACAACCTACTAGTCTAACAACGTAGCCTAATCTTCTAACTAACTGAGCTCCAATGTGCTCGGTGGCTTGGCGGGAGTACGCGTTACTAGCGTTTTCGCAAGTTAAGCGACACTTGGCGTGCTCTGCTCTTGGATGGGTGACCACAAGTGGCATACAAATTTTCTCGAGCTCCTCCGTGCTTCGGAAGGCACGTTAGGCCGTTAGTCCTGGCTGTGATCATTGTATGGCAGTCGTCAAGCTACGTAGATGCTTTAAGGCAAGTTGAAAAATCTGACACCAGCGTTGGCCTTTTACACACACAAAAGAAATGAAAAACAAACCGATCCTGTCTACAGCTCAAGCCCATTAGCATGCAATCTAGCAGTTGTCATCTGGGAGCGACCGCTGAAAATACAGATACCTAGTTGTAAAAAATCAAACGACTGTATTCGAGATAATTTTGTGATGAATGACTTTTATTTTGTACTTTGTTTTGCAAAGACTTAAGTGCAATAAAAAAGTTACAAATTTATAGAAAAAGAAGTTGGTTGGTTGATGATTGCCAACATTAGTAAAGTAACATATGTATTTATAATAATGACCTACCCAACAGGGCCTTTTCTTTCATTATTTTTTAATATAAGCGTTAATTCATGTGATTTCTAGTCGCATGCACAAAGCAACCACAAGTTATTAATCAGTTTTAAAAATGACGAAGTTTCTTTATCAGAAAATTAAAAGAATTTTTTTCAAATAACAAATCATTTAGGACATGTTAATAAACACTTTAAATATTTCCACGAGAGTGTAACATTACACCATTGGTTATTACCCGTGTGGTTCCGGGTTAGAATAGGACCACTCCATCTCTTCCTGTGGATGTCTTAAGAGGCGACTAAAGGATTAAGCACAAACATCTCGTGCTACAATTGCATTCACAAGGAGGGTTAACGTCGGGCGACGGCCGGTTGTAAAACATTTCGCACAAATACATTCCCAAAGAGGGTTGTAGTCAGGCAGGCGGGCGGTCGTAAGGTCGTAAAACTATAGCCAAATCATTTAAAGTGTTCCGGCTATTTCTTCTCCATTTTTCAAGGTTTGGCATCCTTGGGTGACCATTGACATGCATATTATATATATGAAATCAGCTACCACCGAGCATTCGAGAGTCTAAAACCATAACGACGTTCAAGAAACGAGTAAAAGATCACTATCTGTATTTATCATCCTAATATATTTAGAAATATTAACATATGTATTTATTGTATATATGCTTTATGAATATATATTTATTTATGTATTTATGTAAGTATATTTATGTATGTTTATGTAGGTATATATCTTGTCTATTTATTTATTTATCTTTGTATTGTAGGTACACGCCAATTACCTCTTTTTTTCCCATTTCCTCTCGCGGGTCTACTGGAAGAAATTTCTTTAGAAATAAGTAGCACCTAAGTACTATGTTTTCCTTATTTTTTTTAAGTGTATGTTTGTAAATTTCCAAGTGTACTTGAATAAATAAAATAAATAAATAAATTATATTTGGAGAAGAAAAAGCGGGAAATCGTAACCCGGGCTCCGAAGCAGCACAGCTGAGGATGCAACCGGGAATGCGCTTAGACGAAGAAGAAGTGTAACATTACACCATGATTAAATATTTCAAGTTTTCCTGTACTAACTAGTATGTATGACAAAATGTGTTCTCTATTTAAATGTCAGTCAATACTGTTCTCAGTGTGGCGAACTCAAACTCCATAACTGCATTACGGAGTCAGTAAAGAGCATGTAACGTGCGACCGAGATAGCACGACTTCGCTAAACTGCGTGAGTGAGATAAAACGAGTTTTGCAAACTCCTAATTTGATTCGGTGACGCGGTTTTGGCGAAAAATGAGTTAGGCGTAGCGGCTCCCGGGCGCGCTTGGAGTTAACGTGTTGGAAAGTCGGGTAATTGATACTTTGAGAGTTTGGTGGTGGACGTGATGAAGAATAAGTATGTATAATTCTTTAGGAGTGCCTTGAGACTTGATGTAACAATATCTTGCTATTCATATTGAGTGCTCGCACCGAACTCCTCCTCCTTCTAGCGATTAAATCCAAAGCAGTTGGATGTGATGATGTGAGTCGAGAAATGATAACAAATATTTTAACAGTAATTCTCCCAATTCTTACTCACATCATAAACTTCTCATTAGTTACCGGGACCTTCCCTTCTCTTTGGAAGAAAGCATTTGTCATATCCCTTCCTAAAGTCCCCACTCCTGCCCTTTTGAATAATTTTAGACCTATATCTATCCTTCCTTTTCTTTCCAAAATACTAGAAGCCGTAGTTCACGCTCAAGTGTCATCCTAAATCTTTACCAATTCCCTCCTTACTCCTTTTCAATCTGGTTTTCGTCCTGGCCACAGTACTGCCACTGCTCTTCTTAAAGTCACCGAAGATATTCGACTTGGCATGGAGAATACGTTGGTCACCATTTTAGTTCTTATCGATTTCTCCAATGCTTTCAATATGGTAGACCACAATATTCTGCTTGCAGTCCTTGAGCACCTTCAATCCTCGTCTTCAGTGTTGGATTGGTTTTCTGAATATCTCTGTCACCGCCAGCAGGCAGTTCGTATGGACCGCGTTTTCTCGGACTGGAATGATCTGTCTAATGGCGTGCCTCAAGGGGGTATCTTATCACCGTTGCTTTTCTCTCTTTTTATTAATTTACTTTCCACTTCCCTTGGCTGTTCTTACCATTTTTATGCTGACGACCTACAAATTTATGCCCAATCATCAGTTGACGACCTTGATTCTAGTGTAGCGAGTGTAAACTTGGCTTTGTCGGCTATCTTGTCCTGGTCCGATCAATTTGGAATTCAGGTTAATCCCTCCAAATGCCAAGCTATAATTGTAAGCAGTACAAGGCAAATTTCTCTGATTGACTTTAATGCTGTTGCACCTGTCATGTTTAACAACTGTATTATCCCCTACAGTAAATCCGTAAAGGATCTTGGCTTTTACATTGATTCCACACTTAGTTGGACCACTCAGGTAGCTGAAGTCAGTCGTTCTGTTACTGTTGCTCTTCAACAGCTTAATCGTCTAAGGAACTTCCTGCCTTTCAAAACAAAGCTCTTATTAGTCCATACATTGATATTACCCATCATTGATTATGCTGATGTGTGTTACCCTGATCTCAATGTAGATTTACTGAATAAGCTTGACCGTCTCGTTAATAATTGTATACGTTTCATTTTCTGCCTTCGCAAATATGATCATATATCATCTTTTCGTTCTGAGCTTAAATGGCTTCCTATCCGTGAACGCAGACAAGTGCGAATTCTTTGCACTCTCTTTTCAATTCTTCTAAATCCTAATTCCCCTGAGTATCTCAGATGTAAATTTAAATTTCTTTCTGACACGCATGATAGGCAACTTCGTTCTACTGATAATCTTCTCCTTTCAGTTCCTCCTCATCGCACAAATTTTATGGCGAACTCTTTTAACTTACAAGCTATACGGTTCTAGAATGCTTTACCCATTGACATCAAAGATATTTCGACAAAATTTTCTTTTAAGAGAAGAGTGCTGTCGCACATAGCTTAGCTTAACGCATTTTATTATTTTATGTAAGTGCTGTACATTTACCACATACCTGTAACCTGATATGTAAGTGCAGCACATAGGTCACATATAGGCTAATTTGAGTTATTTTTATTGTTAAAACTATTTATTTTACTTGTCTAACTCTAATAACTTCGTAGGTATTCATTTTATTATATTAATTACTTAACTATTGTAATTTGTACCTACGTTTAAGACCAATACCTATGTTTTGTCATATTCAAATTCACGTCTAATTTTGTCTGTTCATGTCTGATCGTGTCTTATCATGTATTTATCTTTACTCTGAAGTAAACGCCCTTTTTTGCTGTCCAACGAATGAAACCACCAATCAGAATGCGTCGTTTGGTTTTGGATAGTTTTGGACGTTACTTATAGTGCTTAACCCCAAAGCATTTAAGATAGTGTCCCAAACTAATAAATTCCAGAGCTACCAATGCTCCATTGCTAGCTCGGAACAGCGATCTCCATCGCGATCTAGAACTCCCATCCATTAAACACTTTATGAAAGAAGCGTCCACACGCCACTTTGATAAAGCAACCAACCACCCGAACCGTTTAGTTAGAGAGGCAGCTAACTATACCCCAGAACATAACCCTCGTAGACTCACCGGCAGACGTCCGAGGCATGTTCTCACCGATCCCGATGACCAAATGACGGCTGACATGGTCAAATTCGATAACTCTGCGGCTCCGAGTAGCCAGAGTTCCCACGCGATCCGTCCCCCCCGCATTCGTCGGAATCGAGTGCATAGGCGTAGAAACATTAGCTTGTTTACTAGGTACCGCCCGGCGGCACCTGGACGATTTGCGTCCTGATTAGGCCCTTCTGGCAACCGTAGCTTCGGCCCTTCATGCAAAACATGGGTGTTGCAGCACCCCAAATTTGCCATAACCCCTAGCACGCCCAAAGCCGAGGTTTCCCCCTTGGGAGCCCTTTGCGCTGTTGCTAGTAGTATATAAATATAGGAAGCCGGGCCTTTGGCCCGCTCCTCAAACCTTGTCCGGTGGAGTAGGATATGCCGTCTGAGGCAACCTATATATGTCAATCATAAAAAAAAAAAAAAACTAATAAATTCACTTCGCTACATAATTATTAAAAAATACGACGTCTCCTTGTTGGCGGGCAAAAATAATAGGGGTCCGATTTTGTTTATCTTTTTTATTTGTTTTTATTTATAATTTATTACATTGTCAGTCAGATGACATATTTGAGCTAGGTGAACTAGTTTCTGAACTGACAAACACCTACATACAGTTCAAAAGTGCACTCTTATCTTTTTGATCGATGTTAGTATCTTTCTTTATTTTTCACCATCATCATTCATTATTTATATATATTTATAATATATTTATTTGTTATATGTATTATGTACGTATGTAGGTATATTCTATGAGTTATATTTTATTTATTTGTATATTATATATTGTATTATATTATATAGTGTTAAGTAGACATATATTATATTATGCACATATTTTAATACTTTATTTTGTATCTAATTTTTTGCGCCGCAACATGATTTGTATCTGTTTATCCCTATGGTTGACTGGGAGAGAACGCTTTTAGCGTTAAGTCCGCCAATTGTACCATTTTTTTTTATTGTGGAACAATAAAGTTTTTTAAAATAAAAAATAAATAAACTCCTGCCAGCCACACATATTTTTTGCTTGGTCTAATGGTTGACCGGGAGAAAATGCCATATGGCATTAGGTCCGCCACTTGTACGTTTATTTTAATGTGCAATAAAGATTAAATAAATAAATAAACTCCTCAGAAAAGCCCCACTGACGGGCGCGCTCAATTCAATTAAAATATCTTTATTACCATAGGATATTCATAATATCTCTTAATAATAGTCACTTGTTTTGTTTTGCACATATATTGACGTCAAATCGTTACTTACAGCGAAGTTTAGTGCCCCTTCCTAGGCGCAAATGCAGAAGAAGCGGCAACAAACTGCACTGCAGCATTTTCTCCAAAGACGTCAACTAACAAACCTAAAACTTAAAATTAGTTATGTGTATGGACTGAGATCACATTGTTTGTTACGTCATAATTTAAATTGAATCATAAGAATAAAAAAAATTAAAATAATGTCAATTTGTAAAATTTGTATGTACCAATGTACCTAAAATGACATGTCTAAGTATACAAACCATTAAGAGGGACTCGCGCAAAGCTCAAGCCAGACTTTTTTGTCTTTAAGATCATCATCATCATCGGTCCTATAATAAGCCTTCTCACAAATTACTTTCTTTATACCTATATGCTTTGAATTTTCTGTCTGGCATGCTGCTGGCTGCTTAACATCAACCAGATTGCCGAAAGAATAGACCTGTTTGGCTGTTCCCAGAGCGAATTCATTAAAACAGCTTGGTATGTAATGTGTTACAATAATTGATTGATACATCGTATTGGTTCATACGATACGAGGAAAACGCTGGATGCAGGCTGCTTCCTTTCGGTCGTTTTGGAAAACCTTGGGGGAGGCCTATGTCCAGCAGTGGACTTCCTGTGGCTGATATGATGATGTTGATTGGTTCATACTGTAATGATAGATTTAAGCTATGTTGGAATAAATAAATAATAAGAATAAGGCAGAAAACTTAATACCTTGGATATACCAACTGCTTCTTGGATACCTTCGAGTATTATGGGAGAGTACAATTGAAATATCAATTGAGCTCACAGTTTATACTAATATTTTTTCATTTGTACTATGTATGTATATATCAAACCCTAGAGAGTAAAGTTAGCAGATCATTTTTAGGGTTCTGTAGCCAAATAGCAAAAAACGGAATTATGGATTCGTCATGTCTGTCTGTCTGTCCGTCCGTATGTCACACCCACTTTTTTCCGAAACTATAAGAACTATACTGTTGAAACTTGGTAAGTAGATGTATTCTGTGAACCGCATTAAGATTTTCACACAAAAATAGAAAAAAAAACAATAAATTTTGGGGGTTCCCCATACATAAAACTGAAATTCAAAAAAATTTTTTTCATCAGACCCATACTATATATATATAGGGGGAGGATATCTTTAGATAGGTCTTCAAAAATGATATTGAGGTTTTTAATATAATTTTTTTCTAAACTAAATAGTTTGCGTGAGAGACACTTCCAAAGTGGTAAATTGTGTCCCCCCCCCCCCCTTCTTCTAATGCAAACTTCCACCGAAAATTGGTTTGAACGAGATCTAGTAAGTAGTTTTTTTAAAACCGCAATTTACATTTAGGACTTTTATATTATGTTACTTGCTGCTACGGAACTCTTTATTGGCGAGTCCGACTCGCACTTGGCCGCTTGTTTTGCAATAATATGAGAATCGTCACATCGATTTTTCGGGTTCCCGTTTTTTATCTAAGGACCTACTCATTTTTTGTATCTCGTTGTCTACCAACAATTTCTTCTATTACGAAAATTTGTTGTAAGCTACCCAAAGGACAATCGTTTTACATATTACTCGTAAGGCAGCCAGAATATGAAACCCAACTAAGAGAGATCGCCGATCTACTCGAGTCCTAATTAACAACCAAAGACGCCAAATAACAGCTGCGACTGCAACGAAACAAAGATGAAGTTTTGAACTCTGTGGAACTCGCTCAAAGAGATCAGCTATTACTTGCCGCTTCTAATTAACACTATGTCTGTAGTCTGTTAAAGATGGTATGGGTTCTTAGAATGGCAGTAGCATATTTTACAGAGAATAGATTATAGATGATATGCCTGCTCTATCCTCATCTTACGGGATCTCAAGTGACATCAGGGTTATGCTTTTCGGTATGATATTATGCATTCAAGGGTACAGATCAAGAGTCATACAAGGATACTGAAGACCGTGCAAAATGGGCAAGGAAATGCTGGAAACAATAAAACTATTTACAAGGGGCTGCCTGTCTGAAGTCCAAGGAAGATCATAAAGGGAACGCAGTTGTTGCAAGAGATTTTTTAGGCATTCACAGAAAGAGTTGGATTGGTTCTATTTTCTGAATTCCAAACTAGTCCATTATGTATTTGTTAGTGCCATTAAGGGGTTACGACTACTTCAAACTTTTTTAAAAACCACGTCAATAGAATATTACTCAGGGTTGACAACTCATGTAACAGACGTCAATAGGCCACGGTCACTATCTAATATCAGTAGACTTTATGTCTTATTGCCAACTTAAATATGTCTTCTCCTTATCTTAATATCAATAGTGCCTTCCCGGTTGCATCCTCATCTGTGCTGCTTCGGAGCCCCTTCTCGCTTTTTCTTCTCCAAATATAATATGTATGTCATAGTCACCCAAGGATGCTCCAGACCTTGCAAAGTGGAGAAGAAATAGCCGGAACAGTTTAAACGGTTAGGCATTCGTTTTACCACAGAATAAATACCAGTAGTACAGAAGTCTCACTCCGCAAACGTTTTCAAAGAAATATCTACTCACAGTGGTTAGCAATATGGTGTAATTTAGTTCGCGTCAAAACGCAGCACCTTTTTGTTTAGACACCTACCAGAAATCCATTGCAAGCCACAAACGATTCAAAATACACACAAAACCGACTAAAATAGACTCAGCGAGCGCCACGCTAGGGTTGACTACTACAAGAAGCTACTATCGCCATTTAGCGCACCGTATTATCTGTCTTCCATGCTGGTCTGGGAGGCAAGAATAAAACTTGAATATAAATAAATATAAATATAAATATGTAAGGACAAATCACACCGATTGAGCTAGCCCCAAAGTAAGTTTAAACTTGTGTTATGGGATACTAACTCAACGATACTATATTTTATAATAAATACATATATGTACATATAGATAAACATACAAGACCCAGGACAATTTGAAAAAGGTCATTTTCGAACTTGCCCTGGCTGCGGATCGAACCCAGAACCTCCAGATTGGCGGACTAGCGTGTTGACCATTACACCACGGAGGTCATAGCTGCTTCTCTTCCCGCGCAAATCGTAGAAGCCGATCGAAGGAATGGGCGAAAATGCAAATCATGTTAATAGACATACGGCTAGCAAACCCACACTATTTTGATTCCTTTTTCCACCTTCTCGCCCACCATCACGCTAAAAGTAGCCTTTGAGTATTGCGGCCCTGGGCTCTGATTGCTTAGAGCCGCAACACTTAAAATGCTCTGTCTGCCCCATTAGGGATAAAGACGTGATAGTATGTATGTATGTATCATCGTTTGGTAGTAAACTATAATGAATGAAATATAATATAACATGAGCGAAATTAAAGACTTTGTTTTAGCTGGTTAGATACCAGCTAAAACAAAGTCTTTAAAGTAGATACCGAATTCTATGGGATGTACTTAGTAGGTACATACCATTTCTGTAACTTTAATAATTATTTTGCTAGCGAACAGAAAAGTTACTAAGTAGGTGGGTTAGGTAGGTACCTAACCCACCTACTTAGTAACTTTTCTGTTTGATTTTTCTGTAAGATTGACGATCGTCAAATCAATCTCAAACCAAACATCAGAAATTCGAAAGAATAATATATACTTATACCTACGTTCCTACTTATTTTCGTAACCCAAGAAGGTACCTAGATCCTAGGTCTTAGGTATTAAACCTACTTAGTGTACCTATCATGAATGACAACATAATAATAATAACCACTTTAAAGTAGATCTTACCTTTCAGCGTCTTTAGGAAGTCTTAAACAAGTTAAATTTGGATCGCAATCCTTGTTTAAACAATTAAAAAACTGCACAGTATTTATAGCCTTCTTTTTATGTTTTTCCATTTTTAAAACGGCCGGATCGGTGAAGTACCTAGGCGACGAACAAAACTCGCGCGTACGTCACTGCTCGCACGTGAGCCCCGACTGAATTAGCCACCCGAGAAGGCCGCCGCGCGTAGGTATATTTTTGATACCTACACGGGGAGTCACACAGGCCTGGTTTTACGACCAGACGCAGAAAAAGTTTGATTTAACTAACTGGTGAGTGGACGCCGCGATAGGCAGAAACAGTATGATTTAAACAACCGGTGAGTGGACACGGTGGGTAGAAAAAATTGATTTAAGCAACTGGTGACGAAATGCGCTTTCGTAAAATAATTTAGAGAAAGCATGCAATTTATTCACGACAGCATCCATCTCCCAAATCAAATGAACGACTAAGACATGCAAGTTGCAATTTGGAGACTATTAAGCAAAATGGACATTTACATAATTACAGTACTAGGAGCTTCAAGAAACCAGTTTCGGATGAATTGAGTTACTGTACAGATTTTCGTCTTTATAGCTGCTATGACCGGTGGCTAAGTTCTCGCCATCTCGGCAAATTCTTAGTTGTAATACTTACCTCGCCGTAATCACGTTCCTTGTATGACAAACCCAGTTAATTTTTAACCTTCACTTTTAAGTATTTCACACGGTTCAAGAGATAGAACCATGTGACTCACGGACGGAAGTACAAGCAGCGGATTCTCAGTAATAGAATCCCGTTGGCACCTTTTTTGGTACGGAACCTAAACGTAGAATGTTACCAGCTGCTACCAGCAGCTTCTCTTTTAAATTCTCGCCCATTTTCTCGTACGGCTTCTATGATCCGCGCGGAAGAAGCAGTTGGTACAATATACGTTTTTTCTTTTAGAAGATAAATATTATAAGATTTTTTTAAATAAATTTACATAAACAAGAACAACGCAGTATCACCTACTCGACATTTTACGTAATTTTAACAAAGGACATACCAACTACCAACAGAACTTACTGCCATTGATAACTTAGACTAAATAAAAATAGACTTAATTGATCGTCCCTTATTCATTCTTCATATCATATTTTTTTGCAGTAAAAGTAGGATGTAATAAAACAGTAGTGGTCGCTCAACGCACTATAAAAAGGGCTATGCTCGGTGTTTCTCTACGTGATCGAATCAGAAATGAGGAGATATCGTAGAAGAATTAAGGTCACTGATAGTTGAAGTGGCAGTGGATAGGACACATTCATAACGCGACGAACCAATGGCCGATGGGGAATAAAGGCTCTCGAATGGCGACCATACAATGGCAAGCGAAGCGTAGGACACCCATCTACAAGGTGGTTGGATGACCTGACCAAGGTCGCTGGAAAGCGCTGGATGTAGCTCGCTTCCTTGGTAGAGGTCCATGTCCATTTATCCCGTTAGTCTGAAGATGTATAAATTTTTAGAAGTTTTTAAAAGTTACAGAATTTTTCAGACAAACAGCTAGTGTTTATTTCGTAGCAGTATCCTCATGCAACGTCTATTTTTATATAATATCACCAGAATCAGACCACAGAGAAACAGTCCTCCTTTTAATTATTGTGTACACTTTGAACTTGCGAATTTCCGCGACTTCACATTGCTTGTTCCAGCTCTCTCTATTTTATTCTTGGAAATAAAACTGGGACGTGCAACTTTTTGTTTGTTTTTGTATTTGTGTTAGTTTATTTGAATTAACACAAGTGTGGTTCCCGGCAGAGTAGAATAGTACCACTCTAAGTCCTCCCGTAGATGTCGTAGAAGGCGACTAAGAAAATATAAGCTAAACAACGCTTATAAACATCAATGAGACCTCGTTTCCATCGATTCTTTGATTCCGATACAGGTTGTAAAGAAATCAGATAAAAAGAAAAGAAAGCAGGCAGGTTGGTAGGGTCTTGAGTTGGTTGAAACTGCGGTTAATTTTGGTACTTTTTACTTACCTTTGTATTCGAGCATCAAACAATTTAGCACAGTACAACCTAATAGCTGGACAGAGATATTGGAGGTAAATAGATTCCGCAATGACGTCTCAAAAGCATAATCTGTTTTTAAACGTAGTGGTCACATTTTTTGTATGCAGACGCCAGGACTTTACTATTTAGTAGCATCATACACGTCGCTACTAATATAAATAAGAAAGTCTTCTACAGAAGCCAATCTCATTTAGACAATGTCATTTTAATTTTGTCGTAGGTATAGGGGCAACATTATTATTTTGGCGTATTAATAGGTTACATTTTTACTTTTGAGGTTTGGCGAAGTCTCATTCTGGCAACAGTGGCCAATAAGAGGGAAAGAGACACAAGATGGGTTTTAAGTCAGATTTCCTCAAAGGTTCATCAACATCAACATTCCAAGCTCTTTGGCTGGAGACGTGAGATGTCGAAGTAAGTAGACAAAACAATATGTTGCCATTACATAAAATGTTTAGTTTTAAATTAATAAAAAATTTTGCCACTTCCGACACAGATCTATGCTATTTTATACACTTAAGCTTCTTAACTCAAAAAGAGATCAAGACATCTAACAGCGTTCAAATAATTATTTCAGTACTTGCTCAGCAGGAGCTCAAATATTACCGCCCGTCTAGGGAATGCACTTGCAAGTCTGAATTCGCTTCGGATGTCACACTCGCAAAGCGACAATTACACGGCCCAACAATTACTAAAGGCGGAGTGAAATACTAGTTTCCAGATCGACACATGGAACAATGTCAACTGGATTCCGGACTAGGATCGGACCGCTCCATCTCTTCTTGGTAAGTGTAAATTTGTATTGCAATAGCCGTGTGGTTCCCGGCAGAGTAGAATAGGACCATTCCAAGTCTTTACGCGGATGTCGTAGAAGGCGACTTCGGAAACACTAAGCTTGTAAACATCAATGAGACCTCTCCAACCCTGGCCAGCGTGGAGTAGGCCAAATCCTCTGTTTGTTCTGGCTAGGGTCGTGCTCCTGCAGTGAAGATTAAAAAGACCTGATGATGATGGTGACGATTGTGATGATGTATTGCAATAAAGCCCATCAGTCTGGGTAGAGTACTATATACTGGACTGGGTTTCTTTAAGCGTATCTTCGCAGCAGTGGTCTGTCTGAAACGCTAGTAGTTTGCACTAAAATAATGACCTTCAATGAGACATATATTTATCCTACATTAAATAAAAAAAATTGACTTTGACTTTGACTTGTAAGTGTTTTATTTTTGTGTGTGCGTGTGTGTGTGCTCACATAATTATATATAAAATAAAATAAAAATTTGTTTATTAGGTAACTATTATATATACTTATAGATATATATATATACTCGTATATTATTGTCGTGTATCATTAACGTGTATGTCTAATAAGATAAAGTTTGTAACTTTTTTAAGTATATAAGAGTGCTTGATTAGTTTTTGTTTTTTTTATGTGTATGTCCGAGATAAGGGATATATGGTCTATGTGGCCAACACTGGTGTCAGATTTTTAAAGCTGCCAAAAAATCATCTGTCACAGCTTGACGACTGCCATCAATGATAATGACAGCCGGGACCAACGGCCCCACGTGCCTTCCAAAGCACGGAGTAGCTCGAGAAAAAGGAAATTTTCCATATTTTAAAGTTGCTACCAGATTTCACAAAGCAACAATTAAAGCTCAGGACAAATCTGAATAGCGTCGCCTCGAAATGTTCCGGTGAGTTTAAACGCTCAGTCATTTACTGGGATTTATTCATCTTTTATAATTTGTTCTACGATTTTGTTGAGATTAATTGCGAGGCGGAAGCTGCATTTAATGCGGAACTTTGTGTTAGGTGTTATTATTTATACTAACTGCTTACTTAACCCAAGGAGGGCAGGTAGCTGGGCGTAAAATATATATTATCACGTTTTTATCACTGGAGCAGACAAAGCATTTCTTGAATGGTGGTTTAAGCAGCCTAAGGCCTCAACCCAAAGCGACCAAAACCCAGTGGGCGAGAAGGTGAAAAATGAAATCAAAATAGTGATGGGTTGCTAGCCGCATCGCCTTTTAACGTGATTCGCATTTATGTGCTCCTCGATCAGCTTGTTCAGCTGCCGTGTTTTGGCAATCAATGGGATATTCCGAAATTACAACACAATAATATTATTATTAACACATAACACTATCCTTGTCGATGTGTTAATAATTATAACGATAATGTCTCGCTCCTTTTGAGTATATCTTGGCCATATAGTTCAGTTCTTCTTCTTCTTTAGGTGCCACTTAATTCCTGAAAATTTACAGTCAGCTCTTTAAATCTTAATTTGTCTATTGCAAGCCTGACCAGTTGTGCTACCATAACGGTAGCATGCCGATGCCAGTCCATTGTCGGATGTTCTTCAGCCAAGACATTTTGCGACCCAACCTGGTGCTTTCCGGCAATTTCACCCATCATTGTTGTCTGGATTAGATGATATTGTTTGTTTCTAATGACGTGACCAAGCATGAACGCATTCCTCCAACGTTGCCATAAATAAAAGATTTAGCAATGTTTTTTTTACAATCGGCCGTCAACCAGATCTTCTCATTTGGTACTAGGCTTAGCAGTAGTAGCTTTTCTTATTCTGTCGTTCATAAGTCTGTATTAAACTTTCCCTCACAGTTCAAATAAAAGATTTCCAAAGCACTAGAGTGGAAGAGTCTGTTAAAAACACGTTTCCCCGACCGGCACCAAATTCACTTAATTCGGTGTCTTAGCGCACTGCTGTATATTAGATTAACCGACTGCGCTAAAGTGGTTAAACTAGCGCAGAGTGGAGTCAAACGCGAAGTACGGCGGGAGTCAGCATTGGAGACGAGAATTTTCATTAGTTTCTTTAATTTTATTAGATTTCGTGTGTACAGAATTTTTTATTAAAATAATAACATATCAGTTGGTATAGACTAACATGCAGTGCCGACCCCACTTAGATGGGATAAAGGAAGGAAGAAGAAGAAGTAACATATTATACGCCTGTATGCCTTTCATATATGAACATCTCCTCTCACGGGCCTACTGGAAGAGATCTCTTTTGAGATAAGTAGTTCCTTTGTACAACTTTTTGTTTATGTATTCTCTGTATATATTGTCCGTGTACATAAATTGGTAAATAAATAAATAAATATCAGTTGGTCTTGGATATTTATCTATATAAATGTATTTGTCATAAAATATAGTATCGTTGAGTTGGTATCCCATACACAGAAGTCTCAAACTTACTTTGGGGCTAGTTCAATCCGTGTGATTGACCGTATAAGTATTGTAAAACTAATATTTTTATTTACAGCAATAAAAAATCTCAATTAAGATAAAAAACTACGATAGTCAATTTATTTATTTATTAAAATCTTTATTAACCACAATGGTACAAAAGGTGAACTTAACGCTAATGCATTCTCTACCAGTCAACCTTTAGGAAAAACAGAAATTAATTTAATTGCGATAGGCACTTTACTACACTACCAACTAATATTTACAAGTAAAAAGGCCGAGTAGTTTTTAACCCTGCGGCAACGTGCCCAGAAGGATGGCAGCATTGTCACGTTGTATGGCAATGCTTATTTTCCGACCTAGATATAGGCCAGCACTCTGGCCACAGGAAACTCAAACTACTTTCATTGAGCTACCGTCGAATAGTTTGTAGGCTGATGGCCTTAAAGTTTCAACCCC
The DNA here is from genome assembly GCA_963576875.1 of Acrobasis repandana. Classification (NCBI taxonomy): domain Eukaryota; kingdom Metazoa; phylum Arthropoda; class Insecta; order Lepidoptera; family Pyralidae; genus Acrobasis; species Acrobasis repandana. Next base: position 18,332,565 of record OY756232.1, on the reverse strand, counting down.
AAACGGATCTTTTCTAGAATAACAATAAAACAACTATTCGAAACTTACATGTCAATAAAATTTTAAAACGTGTCACATTTCATTGCAAAAACATCCATGCTACGAATTTGAACAAAATGGCCGTTGCAAAAATTACGGAGTGTCAATTCAAAAGCGTTCACTTCGTTTGTGATTGCTTTGTAATATTGTCGGTGTCCATTTAAAAAGCAATGAATTTATATTCTTTAAAATGTACTCGTACCTATATCCATAAATGGGTTACCTCTGTGTGATAACATCAATTTATTTTACAGTAAAGCCAAAAACTATGCCTATTGTTTTATCCTTTGTTATTTCATTTGCATTTTTGTATTTTAAAAATACTTTATTTAACTTGCATGCCCCGAAAGGTGGCATACATTACCACAAATTGGATTCCAGATGGCCGAAGGAAGTCACGACGATCAAGAAAATGATGGGCGAATAATTTGACTCATTTTGAGTAGGAGTGGAGGGTGATATCAAGGGAAGACGTATGGAAGGAGAGAGAGGAGGCTTTTGCCCAATAAATTGGACCTATTTAGCTAACAAAAAAGCGGCCAAGTGCGAGTCGTACTCGCCCATGAAGGGTTCCGTAGCAGCAAGTAACATTTTACGATTTAAGACGTATTAAAAAATAACTATCTGTGATACCGAGACCGCTATAGTTTTAATTGAAAGTACATACTTTGAGGTATATAGCACATTTTTTTCAGTATTATTTTAGTAATATTTCAAAAGTTACGGTGAGGGGACACCTCAAATTTTAACTTTGTATTTGATTATCTCAAGACTGGGGGGTTTGATCTACATAGTTTTAAAGCAGTTTTGTTGCATTTTAAAAGACCTATTCAACGATACCCCACACGTTGGGGTTAGTCCAATTTAATTTTTTAAATTCACTTTTCGTTGTATGGCACCATTATGAAAATTATGAAAAAATGTTTGTAAAAATTTTTTTCATAGTTTTAAAAACCAACTTTTGGAACTTCCATATCTATCTCTCCACCAATTTTATTGATAATCGGTGCAGTAGCGGCGGAGTACGAGCCCGGACGGACAGACAGACGGACGGACGGACATGACGAAACTATTAGGGTTCCTTGTGGATTACGGAAACCTAGAAAAACAATTAAGGGCTGAAACTACGTCAAGCGGACGCCTGCGATGGGTTCAGTCCGTCTCTGTCACACACCCTACGTGCGATAGAGGTAGCTGAAACTGTCGCGGGTCACGTGTCTCTGTCACACTTGTGTAACAGTTTGTGACAACGCAGTTTCAAGTCTAAGATGAATAAGAAATAAGTTCGAATACAACAGAGAGGTCTCAGAGAGGGTTAAAGGTTGTTTTACGACGGTTCGTTAGTGAAACGCCTTAATAAAAATCTAAGTGCTCATTAAACTGCACTTCTGTGCCATCCGGTGGCCGAGACGACATGTCAATGACCTCTTTTAGATGACTGATAGCAAAACAACTTTTATTGTATATTTAACTCATATCACACTATTTGTTAAGGTGCCGTGTGGCTCCGGCCTAAAATAGGACCACTCTATCTCTTTCTGTGGATATCGTAAGAGGCGACTAAAGGAATAAACAAAAACATCTCGTGCTTCAACTGTATTCCCAAGGAGGGTTAACGTCGGACGGCGGCCGGTTGTAAAACATTTCGCACAAATGCATTCCCAAAGCGGGTTGACGTCAAGCAGACGGCCGGTCGTAAAACTATAGTTAAATCATTTAAACTGTTTCGGCTATTTTTGGCATCCTTGGGTGACTATAGACAAGTATATTATATTTGGAACAGATAAAGCGGGAAAGGTCACCCCAGGCTCCAAAGCAGCACAGCTGAAGATGCAAAAGAGAACGCGCTTGGATTAAGAATAAGATCACACAATAAGGCGTGATTTTTTTTAGAAGAATGGCTGCAAAGACATACACTTGGAGCTCAAAATTACTATTACTCTATCTTTTTAGTCAGAGCTAAGAGACAATGACTTAATAGTTTAATATCAATTTAAATAGCATAACAATGCTCCGAACAATATTAAAACTAGTGATTCGGTGAGAGCAGTAGACCTCGCGAGCCTTTATAACCATGAAATGACCTACACTTTCCCCTTTCTCCTAGCTTAGCAAAGGTTACAGCGCAAACGCTGCAGCAAACACACCCCCTTCCCCCCTCCACTCCTCCTTTTGTATTTCTTTTGCAACAAATATGTAGAATTTCTTCTTCCTTTATTTAACGAACATGCCTGTATGCCTTTCATATATGAACATCTCCTCTCACGGGCCTACTGGAAGAGATCTCTTTTCAGATAAGTAGTGCCTTTGTACAAGTTTTTGTTTATGTATTCCCTGTATATATTGTCCGTGTACATAAATTGGTAAATAAATAAATAAATGAAGTCCATTTTGTGTATCTCAAATTTGATTGAAATCCGTCAATAAATAACGTTACAGCAAAGTTCCCTTTTCCTTCCTTCCTTAGAAGAAAAGCTTCTTCAAACAAAAATGGCGATCCAATAAAAAAAATTAATAAATCAAGGAACCAATTTTCTTCGAAACTGAGACGCTTCGCTCGCTCAGTCAATTAATAAACGGGCAAGTGCGAGTCGGACTCGTACATGAAGAGTTCCGTACCTCCTTACAATGTTTTAAAACGCTAAAAAAACACGTGTTTTCTATGACGACCCCTATTAATTTTGAACTTTGCTTTATTTTTAGTATTTGTTGTTATAGCGGCCATAGTAATTACATAATCTGTGAAAATTTCAAGTATCTAGTTAATGTTATTATGAAGATTTGGTTATAAACGCTAAAAAAACCACGTTTTTTCATGGCGACCCCCTTTGATTTTTATTTTTTTTTATTTTTAGTATTTCTTATTATAACGGCCACAGTAATACATACACAAAAATTTCAAGTGTCTAGCTATTACGGTTCAAGAGATAGAGCCCTGTGACAGACGGACAGACAGACAGACGGACAGGCAGCGGAGTCTCAGTAATAGGGTCCCGTTTGCACCCTTTGGGTACGGAACCCTAAAAATGAGTGACAAAAAAGGTTTTTTCGAGTGCGATTAGACCACTTATGTCTGTACCATATGCAATAAAAACAATGTTATCGTGCTGTACAGGCTAAAGAGTTATAACAGATGACATAATACTTGAGAGTTTAGACAAAACTTATACTGTGTACTAAGATTGAAGTTGTGGAGGAACAAAGGGCTCTGTGGGGCATTAACGTCCGATTGAACGCTTCAAGAAGAGGTTACAATACTACTCAATTATTAAATACTTAGCCGCATGGCTTGGAATACCGTTAAAAATCTGGTAACGTTAATTCTGTCAAACGGCGTTAATGTTATCAGCTAAGATAACGTTATGCTGGGTAACGGTATTTTTCCCACTATTTACCGATAATCAGATAACGTTACCAATGATATTAACGGTAAAAGGTATTGTTAACACTATATTTCTTTTCGATATTTGACAGAATAAATTGATGAGATTTGTCTAGTAGGCTACTAGAGCTATGTATATAATACTTTACAAGTATTGAAAAAAAGTATCGTTACTTATATCGTTAATTGATAAAGTTATAAACTATATTATCGATACCCCTTATAACGTTACCACGAAAATAACGTTATTTAACGTAACTTTTAGTATGAATTTGGTATCGTTAACAAGCCCTGCTTAGCCGGCACCGGACACAGACAGTCACATTTGGATTCGATTCCTACGGGAAGACTCCGGAACTCCTGTCGTAGATTGAATTGCGGTAACTTGTACTTAGATGTTTGAGCTTAAAGTGTGTGTTGTAATGTATGGATTTTATTTATTTATTTAACTTCATACACAAATATAAGTGTAATGGCGGACTTAAAGCCTAAGGCCTTATCTACCAGTCAACCAACCGGGTGATGTTTAGAAAGACAAGGGTAAAGCAAAAACTCAAAAAGAAATGTGGTGAAAAATGAACCAAGTATACTTAAATATATAATAATAAACCACATACAAATAATACATCCTATCTATCCCATCAAAAGCGGTAATGTAAAAATAGGAGCTAAGTTCAAAGTCCGACAAAATAAGTGAGATCTAAATGGCTGCCAAGTTCTGAAGAGTATCAAATTTAGGGATTCTCTTGGAATCTCTACAGAACTTGGCATTTATAAGAAATTCAACATTTGACCTAGCTAGTTTTTTACCAGCAAATCTGATACATATTTAGAAGACACAATACTATACAATAACTTGCGTATAACATATTAGCCAAATATAAGACGAGTGTTATCGTCGAATGACTATACATACATATGACGGATTGTTTATGTAGGCTCAGAGAACTTGGCTTGCTACGATTGCTCGTTCAAAAATTCCGGTTTTCAAACGTAATTATATCAATAACTGTTTGAATTTAGGATTTAGGATAATTTGTAAAAATGTGTCAAATTTTATATCTGTGAGTTAAATAGGTTTCCAGTTGTGAAGGGGTCAAAAGTAGCTCGAAATGGTTCGTGTAAATAGACACCCGGCCGCTGTGTTGCCAGTTCTTTTCTCTGAACTTGGCTTTGGCACTCTGCTGTGTGTCTAGATCTGCTGAAAGAAAGACGACTTGCATTCGCTCGGTCTGAGATTGAGATTTATATTCAGTTACGTTATAATTCAATTGTTAAATAACCTAAATGGTACTGCCAAGTTTCTAATTTCCATATCTCGGCAACTCTCTCACCGATTTGGCTCATGTTCGAACTTAAAAATTATATCATCTACACGCCTACTAAATTTCATGAACTCTACGTGTATTTACTACATAACATAATACAAGCCATAAAAGTCCGTGTGCTATGATAACAGCACGGTGGAGTGTAAATCACCGGCGGTTTGGCGCCGCGACAAATCACATTATAAATCAGCATAAACGGACGCTGGAAGCCGAGATATAGAGCCTCCGCAATCATTATTTTTGTACTATTGGCTTTGTAAGCTGTAGACCTCGCGAGTCTGTCTTTCCATAGCTTGTTTGTTTGTTTGTAAAAATTTTACTGTACCAAAACATAAAAATAAAGTACAAAACTCAAAAATTCTGTCAACCTGCGATGTATTATTTATATTATTACGCTTTTATTATTGATATTGTTTCAAAACTAAAAATCGACTTCAATACCAATAAAGCTAAATATTCAAACAATTGTAGTAGGTACCTACTTAGACTAAATAATTTTATAGTTATTTTACGTTTGAAAATCGAATCATACATATCTCTAAATCGAATCAAATATATGCTCTGATCCTGGCAATTACAGGCCTATTGCCATTACCTCCTTACTCTCCAAAATAATGGAGTCCATTATTAACCGCCAGCTCCTCCTGTATCTCGAAGAGCACCAGCTTATAAGCGATCGCCAGTATGGTTTTCGTCAAGGACGGTCTGCTGGCGATCTTCTGGTATACCTGTCCCATAAATGGGCGGAATTGGTTGAGAGTAAGGGGGAGGCCTTGGGGGCTGGCCTGGACATGGCGAAAGCCTTCGATCGGGTTTGGCACAAGGCACTTCTGTCAAAACTTCCGTCTTTCGGGTTGCCTGAGAGATTGTGCCAATGGATTACCAGTTTCCTCACAGGGCGTAGCATCAAAGTCGTTGTTGACGGTTCATGCTCTGAATGTAAGCCCGTGAATGCTGGTGTCCCACAGGGCTGTGTTCTGTCTCCTACGCTTTTTCTTCTGCATATCAATGATATGCTGCAATCCAGCAGCACTCATTGCTATGCGGATGATACCACGGTAGACACTTTTTATTCCGGCCAAGCCAATATTTCTCGGGCAAGAGTCTCTGAGTGTCGAACAAAACTTGTTTCTGATATCGAAACTTCATTGAACCAAGTTTCAGATTGGGGTCTATCCAACTTAGTCCAATTTAACCCCAATAAAACACAAGTTTGTGCGTTCACCGCTAAAAAAAGTCCCTTTGTCGTATCTCCCTCGTTTCAGGGCGCTTCCCTCGATATACAACCGAGGATCGGAATTCTCGGCGTCGAGATTTCAAGCGACGTTCAATTTCGCGGTCATCTAAATGACAAGGCTAAGTTGGCTTCTAAAAAAATTGGTATCCTCGGTAGAGCAAGGCGATACTTCACACCGGCACATCGCCTTCAGCTGTATAAGGCACAAGTTAGGCCGCATATGGAATATTGTTCCCATCTCTGGGCCGGGGCACCTTAATACCAACTTCTTCCTTTTGACCGTATTCAAAATCGCGCAACTCGTATAATCGATGATGAGACTCTCGTCAGCCGTCTCGATCCTCTGGCTCTACGTAGGGATGTTGCATCCTTGTGCATTTTTTATCGCATTTATCATGGGGAATGTTCTGAAGAATTGTTCGACCTAATACCTGCTGCAAAATTTCACCACTACACTACCCGCCTGAAATTAAAATACCATCCACACCACCTGGATAGTTGGCAATCAACCACCGTACGTTTTAAAAGGAACTTCCTGCCACGAACGACCGAACTGTGGAATCAACTTCCTGCAGCGGTGTTCCCGAACCGATACGACATTGAAACCTACAAAAAACGAGTCTATATCTTCCTGAAAGGCCGGTAACGCTCTTGTTACACCCCTGGTGTTGCAGTTGTCCATGGACAGTGGTGATCACTTACCATCAGGTGACCCGCTTGTTCGTTTGCCGCCCTATAACATAAAAAAAAAAAAAAAAAATACAACCGATTTTAATAAATTTTCTATACCACCTAAAAACACCCTTTCAAACAAAAATAACGTTTCAAATCGGTCCAGGCGTCTTCGAGTAATCAGGGAATATAAATAAAAAAATCCAACGAATTGATAACCGCTTCCTTTTTTTAAGTCGGTTAAAACTGAGTAAATATTTACCGAGCAACTTAAATAAGATCTGCTATTTTGATGAATTATCAAAATAATAATCAACGGTTTAAAGTGTTATAATATAAAAAAAAAAGTTGTTTTGCTATCTGTCTTCTAAAAGAGGTCATTGACATGTCGTCTCGGCCACCGGATGGCACAGAAGTGCAGTTTAATGAGCACTTGGGTTTTATTAAGGCGTTTCACTAACGAATAGTCGTAAAACAACGCTAAACCTCTCTGAGACCACATCTCCATTACTAGAATTGGTTAACGTGTCGTCTGATCTGAGAGCGAAAGTACAACGTAGAATGTACCAGCTGCCGTAGCATGGCACCGTTGATAAACGCAGATAAAGTTTATATCGCGCGACGGTCTAGTGCCATTTTGCTCTATAATATCAATTAAATGAAAAACTTCATTCATAACATAAATGAAAATAAGTACAAATAATATTATTGAACTAAAATTCTACTATACTACTCGTATGCATGTAATACTAAATAATATAAAAAAATGTCCCCAAATCGCTGCGCTTGCAGGGTAGGGTATCCAAGAGGCTGCCAGCATTCCCGTGATGAATGGCAAAGCTCAGCCTTTAGACAAAATGTGCGCCAGTGGAAATTTCCGTGTATGACTGACGGGCTTCCGCACCTTAAGGCCCTAAGGTCTCCACGGCAAAAGGCGCAAATATAGGGATACCTACGGCTCTCCCAAAGCCATCTATTTGCGCCTCATAATTGCTTCAGCATATGTAACTGACAATCTGTCAGTATTTTGTTTCATTATCACTCTTCTTCTTTATCTTAGCGCGTTTCCATTTGCATCCTCAGCTGTGCTGCTTTGGAGCCAGGGGTGCGATTTTCCGCATTTTCTTCTCCAAATATTGCATTACATGCATGGTAATAATGATCACCCAATGATACCAAGGACCTTGGGAAGTGGAGAAGGGATAGCCAAAAAAATTTAAATGATTTGGGTGTACTCGTAATTTTACAACCAGCCGCCTGCCTGAGGTCTACTCTCTTTGGGAATGCATTTGTGCAAAAAATGTTATATTACAACAACAGGCTGCCGCTCGACCATAATCCTCCTCGGGAATGCATTTTAGCACGAGATTTTTTTTTATTGGTTCGAATACACTTTAAAACAATACATTTTACAAACAATACATTTAAAAAGAAAACATAGTATTTATAGGTGCTACTTATTTTTAAAGAAATTTCTTCCAGTAGACCTGCGAATGGAAATGTTTGTGCTTAGTTCTTTAGTCTCCTCTGACGACTTGCATAGGAAGAGACATTACACAGCACAAATTCTAAGTATATCTTCACTCTTCTTTACAGCAGATTAAGTCCACTACTGGACTAATTCTTTTGATCATAGGGGAATAAGCCCATAACCATCACGCTCTGGGTAGGCGGGTTGGTGATTGCAGTAGATAGCACAAAGGACGCTGGTGCACATTCTTTGTTACCATCAATCATCATCAGGTCTTTTTTTGTCTCCACTGGCCAGTAGCACGGCCCTCCTCGTACTATCAGTGCCATACTTAGTCAGAGTAGCCATAGGATAAGGCCTGCACTCTCCACGCTGGCCAGACGGGTTGGAGTGGTCTCGCTGATGTATATAAGCTTTGTTTAGCTTGTATTACCTAAGTCGGCTTCTACGACATTCACAGGAAGACTTGGAGTTATTCAACTCTGCCGAGTTGAGAGTTGAATGCCGTGTGGTTCCCACACGGCATTCAACTCTCAACTCGAACCCTCTAAATTATCACTAATCCCCATTACCGCACATTACAGCAGAAACACGACAAATCGTCGTACAATACTCGTACAGCCACGTCTGATTTATGTGTACGTTTCATGGCGAACAAGTACGTGGTGTGGACGCTTTTGTTGAGAGCGATGGCCCGAATCCCGATAAGAGAACTCATTACTAGCGCACTCTCATGGCAGCAAACCCTGGGTGTAGTCGTCAAATAGATTGGAAGCCATAAGAGGCATTTTCTTGAATTTCTCTGAACGCCTATGGAACTCGCTATCATTTACTATCCTAGCTTTAAATCCGAAGTAAAATCTAATTTTTTATCCTTTGGAAAGGTAATTTCTTTATTTTGTCCTGTTATTTTTTCTTTGAGTCAGTTGTATGTTTTTAAGTATAATGTATATGTATGTTTATTATAATTATTGCATATTAGTATATACTTTTATACTTCCGAAAGCACTAAATTGTTTTTACACATAGGAAAAAACTGATTTATTGCTGGACGCATATTTGATAGATAATGCATTAACGTCAAGTTTGACCTATTGTAATCAATCAATCAACTTAAATAAATAAATATTATTTTTTTGTCAGAAAATTTCTGACGCCCGCCAGAAGGCACTCTATGTTTAATTCTAGACCCCGCCCGCATACTTTAAGAATTCGGACGTGTCTGATGTCCGCTTCTGTTGCAATCTATCGAACGTCAAATTTTTTTCTGATCAGAGTTGACCTTTTTCTTAATTTTCAACCGACTTCAAAAAAAGGAGGAGGTTATCAATTCGACGTGTATGTATTTTTTTTTTGTGTATGTTACCTTATAACTCCGTCAAATATGAACAGATTTAAAAAATATGTTTCGTTTTAAAGAATACATTGCAAGGTTAGTCCCATGTAATTTTTTTTTAAATCGGAGAAAATATCTTGGAGCTGGAGACCGAAATTCCTCACCAGACAACTGCAGCTCAAATATTATAATGTTTCTTTTTTTTTTGAAAGGCTTTACTACCAAGTTGGTCCCATTTTAATTTGGTGAAGATATGATGAAGAACTTTGGAGATATGGAAGAAACTCCTTAAAAAAATTAAAGTCGGTTGTTTTTTTTGCTAAAAAAATTGGTTGCCTGTAAAGTCGGTATACGGGCGAAAGTTTTACGTGACAACGTACGTCTTTTTATGTCTGTCTCTCTCGCTCTTAGGCGGGCTAACCATGCCCGAGTGGAAGGGACGCGTGCCTCTCACTCGCTCTCATTGTGAGCGCATAACGTGAGCGGAGCGTAACGCAGTTTCTTGAAGTGTCACCCGGCTAACCAACAAAGACGTTGTCACGTCAAAATTTAATTATTAAGTTATATCTGCCCGATTATTGAAATTTTAGTTCAGAATATTTAATCTCATAATGGCGGACAATCAATATTTAACATGACTCCTGTAAATAATCTCTAATCCCCATTTCCGCGCATTACAGCGAAACACGACAAATCGCGCTAAAATACGGCCGCGTCTGATTTATGTGTTTACACTTCATTACGTTTTATGGCGAACAACTACATGGCAAGTGGTGTGGACACCATTGTTGAAATATGTGCTTAGATCTAAAAAGAATAAACAATTAAATTGTATTTTTGGTAAAACTTACGTTAGACACATATATTGTTAATATGCAAAAAACGGATAACATACATAAAGTGCGGCTCGGGACGTCTTCGTGTACGCGTCGCGAATCACATTAGCATTGAGGAAAGCATCCAGATGACGTCGAAACATGTTGGGCAGTATTCGCATATTAAGAATTAAATTGTTATCAAAAATCATAAAAAATATGGCATCCAACATCACAGATTTTCTCTTAAATGTTAATCCTTATGATGCATCCCTAGCTGTCTTGTTTTGAAGCCTAGGAAGTGCTCTTTATGATATTTTATAGCTTTACTTTTGTCAATGGTGAATTGGTGACCAAATGTCGATTGCATTTGTACGTAAAGTTTTTCAAAGCGTCGTCAATTCCTTTTAGGAATGCAGTTGGAATATTTTAGTCATCATCTAAAAAAGACCTGATGATAGGTCTTGTTTAGTCTCCACTGCAGGAGCACGACCCTCTCTGTACAATCAGACCCATAAATTAGCCAGAGCAGTCAGAAGATTTGGCCTATACCCTACACGCGGGCCAGACGGGTTAGAGAGGTCTCAGTGATGTTTACAAGCTTTGTTTAGCTTGTGTTTCCTAAGTCGCCTTCTTCGACATCCACGGGGAGACTTGGAGTGGTCCTATTCTACTTTGCTGGGAACCACATGGCTAACAAATACATTATCACTTCCTTAAACCTAACGGGGCAGACAGAGCCTAGAGCCCTAAACATTAAAGTAATAAAATATAAATCAGCCATGTTTTTAGCTTCAGAAAGTTGCAATCAAAAACACGTTGAAATTATCGCATTCACACCACAGCCTTTTACCATAACACGTTCGTCGATGTATTCCGTTTGCTTTGCGGATGCAATATGGCCGACATGCCAATCTAACTAATAACAAACCACTCCATATTGCGTTTGAGGCCAACACGACGGTTGAAAAAGCATTTTAAAGGCAAATATTGTAAAAAACAAATTTCGGAGCAACACAGCTAAGGCTTCAACCGGAAAAGCTCTAAGATGAAGGGAATTTTGAGATCCCATTGATTCTATAAAAAATTTCATTCATAAAATTGATTTTCATAATTACTTAGTCATATTATTTTTACAATAGCCATAGTTTTACATAATATTCTTTCTTATTATGTTTCTGTAGTCATAATATGCATTAACCTTATATTCTAGACTTTCTTAACTTCCGAAGCACGGAATCATCATTTTTTTCGAATAATTAGGTGATTCAAGAATGCAATATCCTAACAAGACTGGAAAAAAGTTTTTACAAAGTATGTGTACTACTAAATACATTATGTAGTATCTGAATTAATCCATAAGATAAAATGCTTTAATCCCGTACAAATATGAGGTTCCCGTTGAATTAGGGCTTACTATTGTACCTATCTCTAAAATAAATCAGGAAGATATTTTACAGTATTATCAGTTCACGTTTCAGATTTACATTCCAAATGTGGTGAAATAGGAAAAATCTTTTTGGGCCCATTTAAATGTGCGGTTAACGGTTGACAGGGACAGAATGCTTTAGAAATAAGTCTACCAATTGTAGCTTTTTGTCGCAATATAGTTTAAGATAAATAAATATATAGATAATATAAATAAACAAATATAACTAAATAGCCTTATCTCTGTGACTTTTCACCTTAAATTCAACCATTTTATTAGCCAGATGTAGACCGTACCATGTTAAACAGTGGCTTTTTAACTTCTCTACAATCGGTTCTATCTTTTAACTCCCTCTTTTATATTGATTCCTGATCTTATCCATCTTCTTACACATAACTTTTTAGCTTTTTAAAATTTCACGGTTGTTAACATTAGTATGAAATAAATCGGGATATTTACCGGGATACTATAGTCTGTCTACGACCGCTGTACCTCGCCTGAGGTATGCGCGGGGAGGCAGAGATTCATACTGTCGGATAGATCTTAAGATATACAATATTTTGACGTGTATACATAGAGGTATTATATACAATTCTTATAATGATTCAATAAGATTTTTTTAACACAAATAAGTGAAATTAATGTGTAATTATTGGAAAAATAAAACGTTTCGAAAATCAGTTCTATATTCGAAACTAACTTTGTCTGCTTTTATTTTCCTAAAATATACGGGCACTTTAAAAAGGACAGCCTTGACATCTTGCAATAAAGCACGACCCACCTTTGGTAGTCTATCTCAAATTTGCGTCTGACATAGACAGCCCCCGTCTCGCCGCTCGCATACCTCAGGCGCGGGACAGCGGTCGTGGTCAGACTATGACACATAACTTTTATTTTTATTAACCTATACCTATTATCCCACTGCTGGGTGGTCTTTCCCATCTCTTTACAAGACTCTCTATTTAATGCCAGTTCCATCCACTGTATCCACATCCACTTATCTTTTACATTTCTCAAATTCAGCTCAAAAATGGAGGTCAGTGGCCTGATTAGAAGCTCGCACAGTGGAAGAAGTTTTCAATCTGTAAATCTCTATCAAACCATGATCCTTTTATTACGTCGATTAGACCGTATTAATTCTGAAGCAAATGTTTTCCCCACAATAGGGTTATAAATGAGCGAACCCCATCGTTATCTGCAAAAGAACAGTAAATCGACCAAGTTTTTAACGAGAAAAACAACAATTTCGAAACTCATCTCACATTGTGTAACTGAACTACAAAAAAATAACGACAGCTTAAAAGAAAATCTATTAAATTTATTTACTAACTGGTGATATTAGTAAAGTTTATTATGAAACTTTGTTATACTGTGATGTTTGTGAAAGGATATTTTGAAAAGGTTCCAAAACAAACCAAACGAGCAGGCATTTGTTACTAATTACGACTTTTTCTTTTTTATGTCGGGTTTACAGCTCAACTGAGGGACTCTTAAGATAATGTACCGCATTTATTGGGTCGAGAGGAGATCATTTGAGGTAAAACAGGTGCTGCTCATGACCTTCGCTTTTATTTCATGTATTTCAAAGCCCCTACATTTTAGGGCGAAATTCTTTTTGTTGGCTTCTGCCTGAATTTTATACTCGATACGGATAAGTAAAGTAAGCAAGACTTTATTAAAGGAACACAAAAGTTACAAAATATACACAAAAGGTACTTATATAAGGTGTTTTTTTATAAGGTGATTTTGAACCTCGTAGCTATATTCAAGGCGAAATAAAGAACAAATATTCCGTCATTATAAGAAATTCAATAACAGAAAGTTATCTATATACAATAAAAAATAATAACTAAACTAAAACTAAGTAACTAAAAGAAATGTCATGTCTTGTTTCATAACTAAAACGGAACATATCAGCCGACAAAAGCATACCAAAAATCTCCCATTTTAATGTCACCACCCGCGGCTACCGGACGTGGCAAGCGGCGGCCAATAAGCGGGGAGGGCAACGGCCGCGCGTATAGTAAAGTCAGTAGGTTAGCCATTTATTAGAAATTTGTTGAAAAATGGGCGATAAATAATATAAATAAATAGATAGGGACAAATCGCACTGATTGAGCTAGCCCCAAATAAGTTTAAACTTATGTTATGGGATATTTACTCAACGATACAATATTTTAAAGTAGGTAATAAAATTAATACATATGTGATGGGCGTATTAAGACGATTCGAATTTCGTCCATTTACGCGATCGGCTTCTACGATCTGATCTGTCCTGCATGCGAAACCATCTCAACATTCCTGTCTCAATTTTTGTCACTGCATCTTCTTTCAGTCCACACCGTTCCCTTATACCATTATTTCTAATCCAATCTTTCAAAGTAACCCTACACATACTTATCAGCGCTCTCATTTTGACTTCAATATTTCTTTTGACGACCTCCTTGGTGTAGTGGTTAACACGCCAGTCCACCACACCAGTCCCGGGTTCGATCCCCAGTCAGGTCAAGATGGAAAATGATTTTATTCAGATTTGTCTAGGTCTTGGATGTTTATCTATATATGTATTTGTTATAAAATATAGAATTTTTGATTTAGTATCCCATAACACAGGTCTTGAACTTACTTTGGGGCTAGCTCGATCTGTGTGATTGTCCCTATATATTTATAATATTTATTGATATGATTAAGATCGGATTGGGAAAAGAATCTTCTAATATATTCTTTTTATTTAGTATACGGGTAGATAATTCTATATTCATTTTACTGATACACCAAAATATTATAAGTAAGCCAATCTTCTTTTCTAATAACACAAACGTGACCAAAAGTACACGTGTAAGAAATTACTATTAAATTACGTGTTACTAGTAAAATCACTCGAACCATTTCGACCTAATATTGAAGATGTCTTCATCTGAGTAATCTACGTCTGTAGGTTAAACCGGATTAAGAAAGTCACTATCACAATACATATATAAGATATAATACCCCGTACTAAAGCTCGTCTGAAGCTCTCTAATTCTGTTAGACTGATTACGCGACGGCCGTTAAAGCTCATAATAATTTAGTGCTTAAGAAGTGGTAATGACTTATATCAATAGTAGAATACGGTTTTTGAGTCATTATTTTTTTTTGATTCTTCTTCTTCTTCTTTAGGTGCCGCTTCATTCCTGAAGATTGGCAGTCAGCTCTTTAAATTTTGATTTGTCCATGGCAAGCCTGAAGAGTTGTTCTACTGTTTTGATACCAGATTGCACATATCGAAAGCATTATCCGAAAACTAAATATTTTTGGTGGAAAATGTATTTTTGAAGAAAATGTGAGTGGAAGAGTAGGTCAGGGTTGACTTGACGAACGTATTCCGACCATATTTTAGACATTTTTAAAAAAAGGAGAGGTCAGAAGTATCCGTAACCGGTGGACATGCATGAAGAAGTTGATGAGTGTAGATGAAGCGAGAGGAATGTATCAGGATCGTAGCAAGTATAGGTCCATAACCTCGGCCTAAATCTGTAAGAAGCATGCGAGATAGTATTTATATATGTATGTTATACATACATACTATCACGCCTGTTTTCCACAGCGGTAGGTAGTGACCACTTATTACGATCCTTACAGACTTCTTTCGCTTCATCTACACATCATCATCTTCATAAATGCCCTTCGGTAGTACTTCTTACCTCTCCTTTTTTAGAACGTCTGCAATCTGATCGCAGAATGTTCGCCGAGGTCAAACCTGTCCCGCTCTTCCTTTCACACTTGCCTTATGTATGTTATTTCTATGTAAATATCCAAATGATGCTCTCCTTTTTTATCAAATTCAATATATTTCACTTGAGTTATATGAGAATGTATCACTAAAACTATTTGACAAAACTCTGTAAATATTTTATTGAAATCCCTTTGTAAGCCATATATAGTAGTAACTCATTTATGAATTGGACCAGTGGCCTACATACCTGCATACTAGATTACCTACAGAAATAGGTTTCTATGTATTTTGATTTCCTTCAGAGTGAAGTAAACAGTTTATATAAGAGATTTTATATTCATAAACGTTTTCACTATTTCATGGTATCCTCGAGAAAATGAGATATAATACAGATACGTACTATTTAAATATTGAAACAAAAATAATAAATATATAAGGACATATTATACTAATTGAGTAAGCCCCAAAGTAAGTTTTAAACTGGTATATTGTGATACTTTACTCAACGATACAATGTTTTATAGTAAATACATAGATAAACACCCAAGACTAAGTTGAAAAACAGTTTGAAAAATACCTTTTTTTATCTTGCCGGGATCGAATTCAGCACCTCCGGAGTGGCGGACTAGCGTGTTTACAATTACGCCACAGAGGTCGCAATGATAATGATAAGTATTGAAATAACTAATAATGTTTGAACAATAAGATAGTCAAGTTTCACATATAAATTACTTTAGGTAGGTTATTCATTTTCTCCAAAGCTCTCCAAAACTATTACCAAAGGTTTTACATTACGTCTAGTAAAAAGTTAGGAAAAGTCGTCGATAGAAGTAGTTAAAAACGGCCACTCAAAAATATTTTAGTGCCTAACGCAATTAGCGGACAAAGCGAATGCCTCTCAAAATGGACATGTCACTTGATAGCGTCGTTTAAAGCTTGAAATTTAAGCTCTATCACAAATGCATAAGGTTTCGAATTGTTCGGGTTAGTTAGGGCTTCGAAATAGCTTCAAAGCTGGCCAAAGAAACAAATGGCAGTGATATTGGGCGTCAATTTTGAGTTGCATAGCGACTGTTGGTAGTCGTATTATGACGATGGAAGCTCGATTGGCTTCGTATTGTATAAATGATTGCTTTTTATGGCGTATTTTGCCTGATTCTGACATTTTCAAGTGAAATTAATACCACCAACTTTTTTAAGTTTGTAGTCTTGTAGTAAGTGTTTTTAGGGTTCCGTACAAAAAATGTAAAAGCGGAACCCTTATAGGATCACTCGTGCGTCTGTCTGTCCGTCCGTCGGGTCTGTCACAGTCAATTTGCTCTGAATCTACTGGACCGAATCAGGTAAAATTTGGTAGAATGTTGTAATCATACGACTCAAACACATATGAGCAAAGTAAATAAATTTTTTTTTTAAATAAGGGTCATTTTCGGGGGACAAATTAGGAAATAAAAAAAAAAGTTTTGCTAACCTTACTGTCTCATATATCAAATGAAAGGGCTCGTTATGAGGATCTTAAATATATTTTTTTTATTATTGTAAAATGAATAGTTTTGATTTTATTCATGAAAGAAGACGAAAATTGACTATTCCCCCCCCCCCCTGATCTCCGTAACTACTGAGCCTAAAATTTTAAAAAAATTACAAAAGGTTGCTTGTAGATTACAGGAAAACCTATAAGAATTCAATCAATTGTACGGAACCCTCTCAACGCGAGTTTAACTCGCACTTGGCCGGTTTATTTGTTGTTCATGTGCGTAAATGGGCAATACTGTTGGCATATTTTTTAAGCTTTGTAAAGACAAAGAAAAAAGGTTCAATATTGTGAAAAAAATAAGTATTTAAGATACGGTCCACCGTTTTGTGGGATTCGACGAAAAATTATGAAAATTTTATTTGTTAAACATTATATGCCGACCAAATTAAAAAACCCCCGACTTTCAAGCGTTTACCCCTAATATTATTGAACAGCTGAACCGATTTTCATCAAACATAGCTAATAAACCATCTCAACAAACAAGGCTTTCGATTAAAACAAACTGCATTAAAATTGGTCTATTCATTTAGGAGTTACGATGCCACAGACAGAGACACAGACATGTTTTTTCGTCAAGGTTAAAAATAGAATTTGGTAAAATTAGAACAGAAGAAAATCAACAAATTTTGATGAAGATCATGTTCTAACTTGCTCTATCTGGGGATAGAACCAAAAACTCTAACACAGAAGTCACCAGGATGGAACGTGGCTCATGTTAAGGTTAAAATTATAACTCTCAACCTAACTCCAGCCACTTTAAGTCGTTTTTCATCATATCTCGTTATAATAATCAGTCACTTAACAGTCTTGTCTGCAGGCGTTTATAAATAACTCTTTGAATCCGCTCCCACTTTGCCGGCTGTAATGATGGGGTGTCAGCAAATTGCAGTATTCCAAGAACTGGTCGTGAGTGATCAGCATTCGATAAAATACGGTTCGCTTTACCAAGTGTCGCAGGTATAATTGGGCATCCATATTAGTCTGGTAGCAATTATAAAAATATTAAGAATGTCTCAGTTATTTCCCGTTCTGCACAGATCGTTGAAGCTGATAGAAGATATGGGTATATCTTGAGGAGTCATGTCAAAAGTCACCAAAAAGCCCACAGTAAACATGCCTTTGGGATCGTCTAGCCCTTTAGCCATAGGTATTAAAAACAGAACCTTTTTACCCTGATGGTGATAAAGATGTTTTGTTCCCTCGTGTGTATAAGAAGCCAACACTGGTGTCAGAGTCAAGCTGCCTAAAGGCATCTGACATAGTTTGACGACTGCCATACAATGATGCCAACCCGGACCAACAAAGACTTTACATGCACTCTCAAAGAGGGTTGACGTCAGGCAGGCGGCCGATCGTATAGTTATAGATAGATAGATAGATAGATAAGATGTTTATTTGTAGCTACAGTCACACACATACAGAAAATACACAACATAAGAGCATAATAAAAAAACACAAAAAAACACGGAAACATATATCAATATATTTGTATCTGTGTGCTACAGCAACCCAAAAAGGTCATAGCTCAGTGCTTAGCGCTGCTCAGAGAGCAGCTCACTGATTTTCAGCTACGGCCTGTCAGGTGCGTATAGCCAAATCTTTTAAACTGTTTGGCATCCTTGGGAATTCATGCATTTTGTTTTATATTATACAGCTGGTTTGCCGTGTGGGTTCCGGCAGAGTATAGGACCACACATTTGTGAAGAGTCATGTGGTTCCCAGCAGAGTAGAATAGTACAACTCTAAGTCTTCCCGTGGATGTCGTAGAAGGCGACTTAGGAAAAACAAGCTAAACAAAGCTTATAAACATCAATGAGACCTCTCCAACCCGTCTGGCCAGCGTGGAGAGTGTAGGTCAAATCCTCTGACTGCTCTAGCCAAGTATGGCTCTAGTAGTACAGGGAGGGTGGTGCTCCTGCAGTGGAGACTAAAAAGGACCTGTTGATTAAATAGCTGGTACATTCTAAGTTTTTCCTTATCCCCTAGACCAGTGTGGAAGAGCATGCAAAAAATATTTATAAATTAATATATATAATAAAAAAAAACATAAACTCGCAATGCACACCATCGTATGCCCTTTACTAATTAGATATTTATCGTCGAGGTGCGAATAGGCTTGTTTAAGTGCCGACATGAACGTCACATGACACCTACTTAGCGATCCGGTTAAAACCGGATCTTAATGATTGAATATCATATCAAGTAAATTGGTGCACTATTGCATATAGCCATCGAAATATAATTCTCCATATAGCGAAGCTTTTAATGAGCTACTATTTGAGACAAATACTTACAGGTGTATTCATCATCATCATCAGGTCTTTTTTAGTCTCCACTGCAGGACCACGACTATCTCTTTACTACCAGAGTCATAGATAAGCTAGAGCAGTCAGAAGATTTAGCTTACACTCTCCACACTGGCCAGATCGGTTGGAGTTTTAATGTTTTAAATTTTGTTTAGCTGGTGTTTCCTAGGTCACCTTTTACGACATCCACAGGAAGACTTGGAGTGGGCCTATTCTACTTTGCCGTGAACCACACGGCTAACAGATATATTATCACTTCCTTAATCCAAACGGGGCAGAGAGAGCCTAGACCGTAAAACCCAAAGGCCATGCATGTTTAGCCAGATGGTGTAGAACCATTTATTAGCACTAGATAATCCAAGGTTGAAACATGGACTTGATCTTTCAGTTGTTTAATAAAACTGAAAAAACTCATCATGTCTAGTAAGCTAGCATAGCATTTTCCCTCCTTCTTATAATATTATTTTTGTAACAGCACCTTGGAAGCTGATATACCTTGACGACTTCCTAACAATGACAGCCGGAACCAATGACCTATCGTGCCTTCCGAAGCACGGAGGAGCTCATTTTTTTATGCCACTTGTGGTCACCTATTAAACAAAAGCAAAATAAATGTGGAAACTTATGAGGAGGTTATGAACTTAGTGGAGGAAAGAGATACCTGAAAAAGCCTTCACCGAGAAGACCACAGCTCTTAAATACAAGAAGAAGAATTCAATTCAATTCAAAATATCTTTATTACCATAGGATATTATAATATCTCTTAATAATAGTCACTTTGTTTTGTTTTGCACAAATGTTGACGTCAAATCGTTACTCACAGCTAAGTTTATGCCGCTTCCTAGGCGCAGGTGCAGAAGAAGCGGCAACAAACTGCACTGCACGTTTTCTCCAAAGATGTCAACTAACAAACTAAAAACCTAAAAGTAGTTATATGGATAGACTGAGATTACATTGTATGTTATGTTATGTCATGCTGGCTTTGGATTAGTAGTAGGCTTTGAATTTCATACAGGAAATTCAAAGCCTATGTAAAGAAAGTACTTTGTGAGAAGGCGTATTATAGGACCGATGAGTATCTTAAAGACAAAAAAGTCTGGCTTGAGCTTGGCGCGGGTCCCTCTTAAATTTCGTAATTCTTATTATTCAATTATAATAAATTGCTTGTCCTTGATATTATCAAGGACCGATTCTGGAAATTTATTATAAAAAAGTATACACTTCCCCAGTCATTTATTTAGATTACAATTAGTCACCCATCCAAGTGCGCACTAAGCCTAGTGTCGCTTAACTTGCGAAAACTGTTAAAATAGCACAAATAGATAAATACATATATAGGGACCAATTACACTGATTGAACTAGCCTCAAAGTAAGTTTAAACTTGTGTTGTGGGATACTAACTCAACGATACTATATTTTATAAAAAATACATATACCTACATCGTGTTAATTAAAGAACGCAAAACCTCTCAGATGGTACCTCAGCCCATGTAACTAAACAACTTTTATTGAACAACTTTCACGAAAATAAATAAAAAAATTTTTCATACAAACTGATCAGCTGATCGAGTCAATTTGTAAAAAAAACGATTATTTTTGATTGCGTTAAAGTTGTTCAGTTTCATGGGCTGAGGTACCATCTGAGAGGTTTTACGTTCTTTAATAAACACGATGTATAGATAATTAGCTTTAACCCGCGGCTTCGCTCGCGTATCCCAAATCCTACGGGAAAAATACATTTTTCCGGGATGAAATGTACCTTATGTCCTTCTCAGGACTCCTAACTATGTGTATGCGAAATTTCAAGAAGATTGGTCCAGTAGATAATAGCGTGAAGAGGTAAAAAACAAACAAATATACAAACTCACTTTCGCATTTATAAAATTAGTTAGGATAGGATTAAACACCCAAGACCAAGGACAATTTGATAAAGGCCATTTCCAACTTGCCCTGGCTGGGGGTAGAACCCAGAACCTCCGGAGCGGCGGACAGGCATGCTAACCACTACGCCACGGAGGTCGTCAACATACAATGGACACTTGGAGTTATTTTACATGTAAAGAAGGAGGATATATATAATCATAATTACAGTTCCGTGTCCTAAACTTCAAGTTTCCTTCTTAAGTACGGTCAGTCCGGGCCAGCAGCACGCATTCGCTCAAACTATGTATTTGATTAACTAGCCGGCCAAGTTTTATGAGCCAGTGAGGGGATACAATACAATACAATACAATACAATTACTCTTTATTGCACCATGAAGAAAGGACATGTACAACAATACAGAGAAAAAAACAAAAATGATACAAAGGCGGACTTATCGCTTAAGTAGCAATCTCTTCCAGTCAACCTTTGGGATGCCTCCAGGCAGTGATGCTGATTATTTAAAAGATACACTTTGGAATGCTTAACCATTACATTATTTTTGTTTTGCAGGGTTCCGTAAAAAAAATGAAAAAACGAAACCCTTATAGGATCACCCGTGCGTCTATCTGTTCGTCCGTCTCTCACAGCCAATTTAATCCGAATGTACTGGACCGAATCAGGTGAAATTTGGTAGAATGTTGTAATCCTATAACCCAAACACATATGTGCAAAGTAAACAAATATTTTTTAAAATAAGGGTCATTTTCGGGGGACAAATTAGGAAATTAAGAAAAAAGTTTTGCAAACCTTACTGTGTCATATATCAAATGAAAGAGCTCGTTATAAGGATCTCAAATATAGTTTTGTTATTATTGTAAAATGAATAGTTTTGATTTTATTCATGAAAGAAGACGAAAATTGTGTGCCCCATCAAGACATGATACTGTATTAACTGTACTGTAGTAAATATATGTATAGTATATTTAAGGAAACAGATCCCTTTAAGTGGAAAATAGTGACGAAGTTACATTCTTCTGTAAGTGTGTGTGTGTGTGTGTGTGACACTCAACACACACACACATTACTAGATTAAAATGCAAGCACTCAAGCACGTACGCGCGTACGTGTGCACCAAAAGTGTTCAGTGAATTATACAGTCACATGCCTGTGTAAAATTGAAACTTTTCTACAAACAAAACGCACATCACTATCCATTGAAGCCAACGGGTCGATGTAAACCGAATAAAGTCCGTTAACAAAACAAATACTTTGTATTAACAAGTTGGAGTTCCTTCGAGTTCGGTAACGCGATCCAACTTCATCGACACTTATAGTTTATACACAGCTGTGTCCCTAGATCTATTTACTCGGTTGCAATGCTCTACTTAATAGGGTGAAAATTGAAGTTGTGGTCTGTAGCATTACCAACATGTATATATTTTTTTAATTATTTTACGGCCCTGGATACTCAAGTCCTTCAGAGCCTATCTTTAGTTTCGTTACTTCTTTATGGTCCGAGAGCTGGCACGAATTTTTGGGTAGGTGTTTGATGCAAGTTGAAAACTTGTTCGTTTGATTTTTTTATTCTTTAAAAATTAAACTACAACATATAAAAAATGCATAATGCCTCAAATACCTATTTTGAAAAAAAATATTATAGGTTGCTTTAGCCCCGCTACTCACCAGCCAGGTCTGCAGTTCATAGGAGATGTATGTGACAAGTTTTCAACTTGACTCAAACACCTACCCAAAAATTCGTGCCAGCTCTATCTATTATTCCTAACAAGTTACAATCAAATACCTTTGATTGCTTCAAGAAAGCTTCTAGCGAAAAATCTATACTCATCTACTAGTTTTCATAGCTGATTTAGTGGTGGACGATGCCTGAAGGCGGCCACACAGTTTTCCTAACAAATGTCACTACAACCGTATATGACTGTCTACTGTAACTGTTTCACATAGTGTTCATGAGCATTTATAACACCAAACTACACCAATTCCATATTATAAAAACCTTTGAAATCAATTTTCAAAATAATTTAAAGCCATCCTCAACCGAATTGCCTTGACTTCTCGTCAAAAACTTTCCTGTAGCATCACATTTTTTTTAAATTTGTTTTATTATTTATTTACAAAAACATAATTATTTACATCGAAATGGGATGAGCAAAAACCATTCGAGGAATACACACACATCCAACTCGCAACACAATTTTTTTCACACACAAAATACACATGCACGTAACTACACGAAAATTACAATTTAATACAAAATTATGATTAAATAAAAACTCAATAAATATAACTACCTATTCAAGGCAACACCAACTGCAATGCACCTCACAAAATAATTTGGTGGGTAACGAAATAAATAATTTAGATGAACCCGATATTGACAAGTTTACCATCCGCACACGATGCAAATGTGTGCAATACGTGAATAGGTCGAGGTCAGGTGATAATAGCTCCATTTATTAGTGTGAAGTGCATCCATTAACAGTGTGATACATTCAATAGATGCTGCTGCAGTCTATGCTTGATGTTCTTGATAGTAACTTTTTGTCTTAATTAATAATAATAAATATATAGGGACAAATCGCACTGATTAAGCTAGCCCCAAAGTAAGTTCTAAACTTGTGTTATGGGATACTAACTTAACGATACTATATTTTATAATAAATACATATATAGATAAACACTTAAGACCCAGGACAATTTTAAAAAGGCCATTTTCCAACTTGCCCTGGATTTGTTTGGAATTAATAATTAATTTAATTCCAGAGTTTGTTTGCAACAATGTCTGAAATAATATGTGTAGAAAATATTTTCGCCTCGCATGAGATTCAAACTCAACCATGAGTGCACTTCCAATTGTGCTCCCGTAAATTCAAATTACCCTGACGAACTTCCTTATCACATATTGTTCCGATCATTGTAATCCTATTAAAATAATTAAAACCAAGCTTTTTCACTTTATTCGGTTTTCAACCAAACTAATATGAATTAATTTGAATACCACAATTCTAAATAGCTGATAGTAATGAAGACTTACGTACGAATGCTTCAAATGCGTGAGTAATATGTGATGAGGGAATTCGTCGGGGTAATTTACCAGTTTTAAGAGCCCGTATGACCCTAATAGTATTTAGAGCGATCTTAAATATTATCAATAGTAACGAAATACTCACTTTGAAATAAAAACACAGCAAAGTTCAGGACTAACTCTATACATTATATGTACTATACTTAACACGATTGCTTGAAATTTTCTCGATAGAAAAACATTGCGAAGTTGCCTCCAAGTCACCTCATAATAATACTAAAACTGAAAGTATTCAAGAAATACAATAAATTAGTACTTGTAACTTTGGATTATAATTGTATTAAACATAAGGCAGTCATAATATGTGTTACTTTTCAATAATTCTTAAATATTCTTTTAAAAACGAAAAAAAGCCTCAAAACCAAAACCAGCCTCATTGACCTACCGCGATCTTTTCCCCGCGCATGGCTCGCTGTCTCATTTCGGCTAGAGTAAATTTGTGTGAGTGGAAGCGGGGGCAAAACTTAGATTATCCACATCAGGCCGACCCTTAACAGTTTTATTTTACTACTCGTACTTCAGCACCTAGATGTAATCATTCCTCACACAAAACACGTCCAAAGCATCGTCATAATTTATTAACAAGTAAAACACTATCCGCCATACCCCGCTTTACGCAATTTCGTTTGATGTCCGGCTCGTGGAGGTTGAATGCGTAATTTTTCTCTGGGGGTAATCTCGCTTCTGATTTTTTCAGCGCTTTGATGTTTGAGTTGTGGTAATAGCGACGTCATTTTCACACAAAAACAGTGGGCTTTTTCCCAAGAAAACATACAATTCTATGAATATAAGCAAAACATGCGAAACAGTGCAAAAAAGTAAAAATCAGCAACATAAATATTTACATATCACTATAAAAGGTATATAATATTTAAATTAAAAATTAATGCTAAGAACTGTCTACCAGTTCACCTTAGGGATGTAGCAGAAAAGGCAGTAAATGGGTTGCAAGATTAATTATAAAATATGTAAATAAAGAAACAAGAGTATTTAAAAAAATAATAAACCATACATGATACAACACTAAGTTAATGAAAATGCCCTAAATATCTTTAATCAAAAAATTACCAACATTATTCAAAATTAATTTAAACAAATCGCCCCCAATGTAGATTACAAGGAAATGCTCAGTAGCAAATGTTTAGTGTAAAAATTTAAATATTTAATGGTGATATATTTGAGCGGCGCGGTGCGTCGCGATACGGATCTCGGAGAAATTAGACTTCCTTCCTTATTGTGGCGGCGTGAAATACAGCGCGCGCGGCACGGAATCCTAAAGTAGACAAACTTAGAGAATAAGCTACTATCACTCCACTAATATGTGATACATGGGTAACTCACGTAAAAATTCAGGTACTGGTCGACATTTTTTGACCTCATCCGGAGGCCTTCCTCAGGGCGAATATAAATTCGCGAAGCCTAGACGAAGCTCCCGAGCCACACGATATCTTCCATGCAGGCCTGGGAAAAAATAAAAAAAAACTTAGAATGTTCTAGATGCCTCTATTCCCGCGCAGATCGTTAAAGATCGAGGGAATGGACTAAAAAGGCGAATCACATTAACAGGCGATGCGTCTAGCAACCCATCACTATTTGAATTCCTTTTTCCACCTTTTTGCTTACCGTTACGGTAAAATGGTCTTTGGATCTTGTATCCCTAGGCTTTGTCTGCTTTTAGAGCCGCAAGTCCCAAAATGCTCTGTCTGCCCCATTAGGGATAAAGACGTTATAGTGTATGTATGTATAACACTGCTAAAGCTAAGTGCCAACTTAAACGATAAATTGGATAAGGATAGAAGCTATTGCGATTACTCAGTCATTTGCGAGTCGAAAAAAAAATCCAAAAGATTTTTAGATCCAGGAAATTTTTGGTTTATTTTTGACAAAAAGTGTTTAAGGTCCCCAACCACTTTTAGTGGATCACTCCGGGTCAATTTCAGTCAATATTACTTTCACATCCGTTTGCAGTGTGTATGACACCACACTGAAAAAAATATATTCACAGTAAAACCATATCAAGCCGTCTTGCGGGGAAAATATATCGTGAGAGTGAGTGAAAAAGGAGAATTAATCATGTAATAAATTAAAGGCATCCAGCATGTATACAAAGATCAGCTTCCATCTTTTTCCAGCAACGTTGGTCAGGTCGTCTGACAATTTTGTAGATGGATATCCATTGAATTTTTAGTTTTAGATCACCATGATTTTGAATCTTACTGCCCCATCGGCCATCGATGCACCGCGCTTTGTGCTTCTCTCACTGCCACTTCAATGAGCTAATACGCCTAGCTGTGTCCGTGACTATTATTTATTTCCTAATATTCCGTTATTTGTTGTAAAATAAATAATATTTAGATTAGTTTCTGTAACTCTCTACTCTGTGACACAGCGGAAAGTAGCAGTGTTTTGTAACAACGCTTATAAGAAAATTGTGGTAAATAAAAATTTGAAACATCGGTAAAAACCTATCTCATTTTCACAACAATTAAAAATATCTTACTTGATATAAATGTGGTTATATTGGGG
The DNA here is from genome assembly GCA_963576875.1 of Acrobasis repandana. Lineage (NCBI taxonomy): Eukaryota > Metazoa > Arthropoda > Insecta > Lepidoptera > Pyralidae > Acrobasis > Acrobasis repandana. Next base: position 18,305,804 of record OY756232.1, on the reverse strand, counting down.
ATATATTATAGACTTTACTGTCGGACAATGCCAACTAGGATCAGGTGATTTGGCGTTTATTTTTGACTGAGTTAAAAAATGGAGGAGGTTATCAATTTGACTGTATATTTTTTTTGCTCTCTTGCCCTCTCACTCGCACTTGCCCGTTTATTTAATCTCGCGTAACATACATACGCGAGATTAAATAAACGGGCAAGTGCGAGTCGGACTCGTACACGAAGGGTTCCGTACAATGTTTTAAAACGCTGAAGAAACACGTTTCTTGTATGACGACCCCCTTTAATTTTTAACTTTATCTTATTTTTAGTGTTTGTCGTTATAGTAGCCATAGTTATACATAATCTGTGAAAATTTCAAGTATCTAGCTATTACGGTTCAAGAGATAGAGAGAGCCCTGTGATAGACGGACAGACAGACAGACGGACAGACAGACAGACAGACGGACAGACAGACAGACAGACAGACAGCGGAGTCTCAGTAATAGGGTCCCGTTTGCACCGGGTACGAAACCCTAAAAAGCCTTTACTATCTTATTGGTCAGACGAATTTAGAAAAGATACGATAAAGAACTTTAAAGATATGAAGTCGGTTGTTTGTTGTTTTGAAAAAATCAGACATTAGGAGCTATCTAAGAAATCGCTGCCATAATTTTGCTGCATCAGACACCTTTGGTTTTAGAAGTGGTACAACCTCCACAGGAATGCAAATGTAGCACAAGATATTTGAACTAAGTTCTATCACCTTTTACGTTTACAGGAAGAGCTAGATTGGTCCTATTCTACACCGAAAACCACACGATAAGTATGCTTACCTACTGTATATCATTAAAATGTTAAAATACAGCACAACTACTGTTTTGCTGACGTAAACAGCTATCCATTCTACCAACCAACCACAGAACACAAGTCAGCCATTGCGATTTAAACAACGAAGAGCAATTTTCCGGGCGCGAGCAATGACTGCTTTAATGTCGTAGATACGTCGTGTGATACGAGCACATATTACATTTTATTACAAATTTTCGTCTGTGGTTTAAATATCAGCTCGGCTTCGCTTTTTAACTACTTAGTATTCCTCTAATTTTGATTTCTTTTCCACCATCACGCTAAAAGTAGCCTGTGGGTCTTACGGCCCTGGGCTCTGTTTGTTTGGAGCCGCAAGACCCAAAATGCTCAGTCTGCCCCATTCGGGCTAAAGACGTGATCGTGTATTCGTAGTATTCTTTATTATGTCCTTAGCTTTAAATCCCAAGTAAAATCACATTTTCTATCCTTGTGAAAGGTAATTTCCTTCCCTTGTTTCCACTTAGTTTCTTCATTTTGTCCTGTTATGTTTTCTTTGTGTAAGTTGTATGTATGTATTTAAGTATTAGGTGTATGTATGTTTATTATAATTATTGTATATAAGTATGTTTATTATATTGACCACCCCGCACTACCTAATTTCCCATCATTTTTTTCTATATAAACGAGGTTGCCTGGAAGAAATTGCTTAGCGATAAGGCCGCCTTTTGCGCATTTCCTAATTTTTAAGATAATTATGTTCTGTTTTTTACTTTTGTGCAATTAAGGGTATTGTATTGTATGTCACTAACACGGGAACATTACTTTTTTTCCGGGATGAAAGGTACCCTATGTCCTTCTCCGTACTCCTAACTATGTGTATGCGAATTTTCAAGAAGATTGGTTTAGTAGATAAAGCGTGAAGAGGTAACAAACAAACAAATATACAAACTCACTTTCGCATTTATAATATTAGTAGGATTAGGAAGTTAGGATTAGGATTAGGATTGGGATTAGGATTTATGTTTGTTCGGTCGTTTACAAACATTAAATGTTATAAGTCAAAATTGTATCTTATTATAAAGACACATTATAAAGGCCAAAGCCCTTCTGGTGAGTAGACGACCAATGCTGTGTAAATGAGTTTCTTTCGTTTTTTTTCAGCGGTGATTGTTGCGAAATAATAGTGCCGTTAGCTTTTCTTTAAAATAATGAAAATTTATAAACATTACACGTAATCTATACAAAACTTATTGACGTGTAAAAGTGCCTGCAAAGGCCTAATTACCTACTGAGTAAATTACTGTCAACAAATCATATTACTGAGATTTACTCAGTGAAACTTACTTGCAAGTTGCATATCCTTTTACAGAAACATCATTGCGCTCAGTCAGTTATCTTAATTCAAATAGATTCATTTACATTTGATCTCGTTTCTTTATTTACCGTCTCTAGATAGCGCCTTTGTGTCGGCGACTAAAAGAAGTGGCTCGATTTAAAATAGTTAACTTTTTATACTATTGTAGAGGAAGCTAATTTAACTACCTAGGGTAAGGACCCTAGACTTTTCCACTCAAACGTAGTCTAGTTTTCATTTTGAAACATTTCAGATTTTGGAAAAAAATTGTAATTTCAAAGTTGCATGCATATTGTAATGCAATACAAATAAGTTCACAAACAGGCATATGGCTTACTTGATGGTAAATTTATTTTGTCCATGATGGTAAGGTAAAAAGAAATAGAATGTTCCAGCTGTTTCTCTTCCCTCGCAGATCGTAAAACCCAATCGAGAGCTACCAATCATTAATTTGATTCCTTTTTCCACTTTCTCGCCTCGCCTGTCACTATAAAAGTGGCGTGTGAGTCTTGCAGCACTAGACTGCCTGCTCAGAGCCGCAAAACCCAAAATGCTCTGTCTTTACCACTAGGAATTAAGTGATGTATATAATGGTAAGTGTTTACCGTATATTAAATATTGATCTGGCCCCGGAACTCCTAACACATAAAGCAGCGGCTTTATGTGTTAGGAGTTCCGGGGCATTCATCATGTGGCAGATTGAAAATTACTCCTGGTGTTGGCCACTTGGGAATAAAAAAAGCAAATTAAAATGAACTAACTCTCAGAAAATTGGTCAACACTGTTCAGTTTCAAAAACAAATAGATGTGAGTTTGAGATCGCGCACATGTGCCAGTACTAAGTTACAGGTCGCCCAGATGGAATATAAAACGCGCGTCGCTTGCAGTGCGCTCTAATGAATTGGCTCCGTATCACAATATTGTTTAGGGTTAAAAACAAATAGATGTTAGTTTGAGATCGCGCACATGTGCTGGTACTAAATTACGGGACGCGTAAATGGAATACCAAACGCGCGTCGCTTGCAGTGCGCTCCAATGAATTGGCTCCGTATCATTATATTTTTCAGTGTCAAAAACAAATGGATGTTAGTTTGAGATCGCGCTCATGTGCCAGTAATAAGTTACGGGTTGCGTAAATGGAATAAATTTAATTTTCTGATAAATCAACTCTTTCGATTCCTTCGTACCGTACTGGGTTTGTCTTAAATTCTTTTGCCGTTACGGCCGTACGACTATGGAATGCCCTCCCTGGCAAAATTATGAGAGCACAGTCGCGGGATCATTTTAAAGCACTTGTTGGACACTTCCATAAGCAAGCTATGCTGTACTAGTCTATGTATGTTTATTTATTTTAAAATATTTATGTCAGTATATATTTGGAGATATTAAGTATATTTTATCTATATTTTATATATAACTTATTTAATTTAATATGTAGGCGTAGTTTATGTGTCTTAGCTAGTAAATAAAGTAAGTTAGCGTTTTTGCCAAAAGTGGGTGATTTTCGTAAAAATGCAACCTAAAGCTTAACGTTCTTACTTTAAACTGTAAAATGTGGTTCATAAAATAGTTTGAAGGGTTATCTAAGTTTTAGTAGCTTAAAATTTTAAATGATATCTGCGTTTCCTTACAACCAATTTATTTCAAATGGGGGCAGCACTGGACTCCGTGTATCGTCTTAAGAGATATTATAAATATTCTATGATAATAAAGATATTTTGAATTTTTGAACAGATTTTCATCAAACATAGCAGGAAACTCAGTATCCGGAAAAAGACACATTGCAAAAGCAGGAAACTCAGTATCCGTAAATAAACGGGCAAGTGCGAGTCGGACTCGTACATGAAGGGTTCCGTACCACCGTACAATGTTTTAAAACGCTGAAGAAACACGTCTCTTGTATGACGACCCCCTTTAATTTTTAACTTTATTTTATTTTTAGTATTTGTTGTTATAGCGGCTACAGTTATACATAATCGGTGAAAATTTCAAGTATCTAGCTATTACGGTTCAAGAGATAGAGCCCTGTGACAGACGGACAGACAGCGGAGTCACAGTAATAGGGTCCCGTTTGCACCCTTTGGGTACGGAACCCTAAAAAGACACATTGCAAAAGAAACGCACCAATTCAAACGAACCTATTGTAGCAGGCATCTCAAAGGGTCACTGAGTGACGATATGTTACGCAAAGGGTTGCAAGTTTCAAATTTAATTTGTGATGTAGCGTCTTCCAGGACTCGAACCTCTGGACGCTAACAACAACACAAATTAGGAACGAGGATGAGGTGTCTCCCAGGAATCGAACCTGGGTGGTGCTGTCATCTACCTAATCTGAGAAAGGCCCTTGTTACCTACTTAGTGTGACAAGGGTTCAAGTATCTATGAGGAGTCCTACAAGGGAGTGATGAATGGAAACCAAGTATACCAATAGCAACAAAAGTATATTTACAAGTCCAGCATTATTTACACTTAGCCTAGACTTAACTTTAACTTATAGCACTAGGTTCACTCTATTTAATTACAACGGTACTTATATCTACACGGCACTTATATCTTGAGAGAGTGAGGAGCTTACTCTCGACGGTTAATATTTACGGACGCGAGCACAGCGGCAAGCGATACGGAATTACGGACCCAGGGTGAGGACCCTGGGATAAACGGGGTGCGCGCGGGTACCGGACAGGTAAGTAAGCTAGGAGCGAGACGGTCTGACCGGGTGGCCTAACTAAACCTTATACGCAACGGGTCACGTCAGTGACAGCACCCTGAAGGGGTGCGGAACGGGACGCGTGGGAGCGCGAGCGGGAGGGTGGCGCAGGAGTGTACACCCCACAAGCGGGTACGCGAGACGCACGCGGGCGTCGGCGTCGGGACGCTAGCCCTGCGATCGAAGACGCGGGGGGAGCGGGGGAGTACGGGAGTACACCCTGCGGACGGGACGCGCGGAGGGCGCGAGCGGGGGGGTCGTGCGGGAGTGCACGACCAACAAACGGAGACGCGAGACGCACGCGGGCGTCGGCGTCGGTATTGCGACGTCCCACCTCACGGGGTGAGGGGGGAGGTCGCGGATCGGGCCGGTCGCACAAGGGTGCGCCGGGATTTACGGGACGTGCAGGAGCACGTGGCGTCGCGACGTCCCTTCGCAAGCGGTTGCGAGGGGGTGCCGCGATGGCCCAAAAGGGTTGGTGGTGGGGAGGATACTACGTCTCTGGGGTATCTGACCAAGCCAGCGACGCAGCGGGAGGAGGAGAAGGTACCTAAACCAGATCTCTGGGGTATCTGACCAAGCCAGCGACGTGGTTAGGTGGGCAGCCTGGGAAAGACTGACCGCCTGTATGAGGCCTGATCTCGCTTATATAGCCGCGGCCGGCGGCGGCGGGCGGCGGTCGCGGTTCGGGGGACGGAGGTATCATTGTAACTGCGCGTGCGCGGATATCGCTTATCGCTGTGTGCGTGTTACGGATGGTTCATGGAATGTTCTAGGAGTGCGTATATGTGTGCGGTGACGTTGGCTCGGCGCGCCGCATCACACTCTCCTCCCTCTCCCGGAGATTTTTACCTGGGGGAAAAATCGCCGTCTTAGTGACCTGTATATAGATCCTTACTATGTCTATGGACAGTTGGACATATCAGTCTTAGTTGTGAAAGGAAATATTTACTATATAGAGTAACTCAGTTAGGGTTCTTGAAAAACTTCAACAAAAAAAATGAACCAACCAATTTAACTAAGTTCTCGGAGAAATACTGAGTTAACAAAACATTTATCGGACTTATTAAACTATTTTATAGGTTCCTATCTCTATTTATTAATGGTACATACAACATCATATTCAGTTCAGATTACTATTGTATAAAGGCAATGTTTGTGCCCTTTCCTAACCGTAAGGACGGAAAAAAAAACGAAATTTAAAATTAAAACACTTAACGTTAACTACCGGTAGTCTAACATCTAGGGGTTTTATTCTTGCCCCATACAATCCAATATAACAATATAAGGAGAAAGAAAGAAAAAAAAATGTCCTTATAAGAGTAACTTATTGTCCCTTTAACGGTTTCGGGAAAAATATAAACAAAATTGTCGCTTTATGACTATACCTACTTACTTATTCTCTATGATTACACTTATTATAGACTTCGGGGTACTTGCCCCCTGATTTCTCAGTCGTTTCATTATGGCCTTCTTGCCTTTAAAAAAAATAAAAACTTTCTTAGCTTAACTAAAAGAAAATACCAATAAAAATTGTCTCCTCTTAGAGATCTGACTAAAATGGGATTCTACATGTAGTATAATTATGATAAAGAATTACTGGCCTTGTTTAGGTTCCTTGCACTTGTAGCGCGGCAACCGAACGATGCCTCGTCTATTTCCTTTGTTCTGCTTCCTGCCGCGTCTTCTTTTTTTCTTTTTCGGTGCGGTGGTTGTTGCTGCGCAGAATGTAGTGGTTGGGTGCGATGTTTCTGCCCGTAGTAATGGTGTATCCGTCGGCGGGGTCGTTGGTTTGTCCAACAGTGGGGGCGGTGGGTTGTCCATCAGTGGAGGCGGTTCGTCGCTGTGAGACGGTGCGGTGGTCACACTGGGTGTTGGTGACCGTCGTGGGGTTAAGTTTAATGGTATTGTATTCCATAGTGGTGGCAGGAGGTGCCGTGCGAGCGGCTGTAACCGCCACGGAAGTGGGTATTGGGGTTGCTGGTTACTGGTTTGGGGCGGCGGGTAGTGCCGCGGAACTGAGTATTGAGGTAGTAATAGGGGGTGTGGGGGTCTTGGTGGTATTGTTGTGGCAGAGACTATTGGTAGGTCCGGTCCTGGGTTCAGCACTATTGTCACTTTTTCGAATTTCTGTACAATTGGTCTTGTTGATTCGTCTTTCCTTGTATTTCCGCTCGTGGGTGGTTTTCTTGGTCGTGTTGGTCGCCTTATTGTTGGGTCTTCCTGTTCGTGTACCCATCTGGGGCTCATAGATGGTTTTGGTTTTGTCACCAATATGATATTCGCGGCTGTGTCTTGTATCTGGCTCCAGGACATTGTTGCGAGATGATTATTACGACTGATGTCTTCGGTCTGGCTTATTGTGTTTAAATCGTGGGAATATGAATTTGGTGTGCGGGTAGTTATTTTTCTTCTGACCTTTTGTTTTTGACACGTACCCTATATTTTCCTCCTGTTTTTCTCATGGTGTTGCTAGTCGTAATATTGTGTTATTGTTGTCCTGTGTATTTTTTTATGTCTTTAACATGGGTCACGTACATCTTTTTATTTGTCATATTTTGTAATTTGAATATGACCGGCGATTTTTGTTCTAGAACTTTGTAGGGGCCTGCGTATTTAGGGGCCAGTTTAGCGCAGAAATCCTTGTTTGCGTCGGACAGCGGAAATTCCTTCCTCCATACCCAATCGTTAATTTTTGGTTTCCAATCTCGTCTGTTTTTATCGTAATGGTACTTTTGTGCGTTAGATGCGTTGTTTTGGTGTGTGCGTACTAGTTCGTATATCTCTTCCAGCTTATTATGTCCTGTCAAGGCGGGGGTTGGAAAATTGTTGTCGTCGTTAGGTCTTCTTAGTTCTCGGCCGAACAGGAGAAATGCTGGTGTGTATTTTGTAGATTCCTGTCGTGATGTATTCAGCGCGAAGTTTAGTTCTGGTAGGTATTCGTCCCATTTTTTATGGTTGTTTTCGACATATGATGCTATCATGGTTTCTAGTGTCCTGTTAACTCTTTCGGTGGGGTTCCCTTGCGGTGAGTATGGTGCCGTTAATTTGTGTTCTATCGCGTATCGTTGCAATGTATTTGTGAAGTCTTTGCTGGTGAATTGCCTGCCGTTGTCGCTGAGTATCGTTTTTGGGCATCCGAAGCGTGTTATAATACATTCTCTGAGTGTTTTTACGACTGCTTTTGCTGTTGCGTTTCTTATTCCTTTTATCTCTGTCCATTTGGTGAATTTATCATGGTAGACAATTATCCATTGGAAACCTTGGGTTGATCTTGGTAATGGGCCTATAAGATCCACAGATATTATTTCCCATGGTTCCGTAGCGTTATTTATATGCATCGTTCCAGATTTCTTTTGTTGAGGGGGTTTTTGTTTTTGACAAACTTCGCACCGGTTCACATATTGTGCTGTGTCGCGGAACATTCCTGGCCAGTAGTAGCGCTGAGCTATCCTATTGAGTGTTTTCGCTGTCCCTAAGTGTCCTGCTGTTGGCGAGTCGTGGTTTTCGGCCAGTATTTGTTCAGTCATGTGCCTTGGTATGCATAATTTCCATTCAGATTCACTATTAAGTTTTACTCCATATGTTGGGTTGTTGATTTTTCTGTACAGTTTGTTGTCATATATCCGGAAGTTTGTCGTGTTTTGTGGGTTATGTGCGATCTCTTCTTTCTTTTTTTCGTACCAATCAGATCCTTTTATTTGTATGGTGTTTGCTGGGTTTCTGGATAGTTCGTCTGCTATTATGTTCTGTTTGCCGCTTCGGTATGTTATTTCGAGGTCGTATTGTTGTAATTCTAGAGCCCACCTTGCTAGTCTTCCTGTGGGTTCTCTCAGTGTGTTCAACCACTTCAAGGCCTGGTGGTCTGTGATTACTTTAAAGTGGTAACCTTCCAAAAATGCCCTCATCTTCTTTATTCCCCAGATGACTGCTAGACATTCCTTTTCCGAAGTTGTGTAATTTTTCTCTGCTGGCTTAAGGGATCGACTTGCGTACATGATAACCTTTTGTGATCCTTCTTCTTCTTGTGTTAATACTGCTCCTAAACCTATGTCGCTTGCATCAGTTTCCAGTGTAAAGGGCTTCGAAAAATCTGCTCTTGTCAACACAGGTTCTTTGGTCATGATTTCCTTTATATCTGTAAACGCTTTGTCTTGAGCTTTTTCCCACCTGAATTTTTGATTTTTCTTTAGTAGTTTTATTAGAGGTGCCATCATTTCGGCGTAATTTTTTATAAATTTTCTGTACCACGATGTCATGCCTATTATTCTTCGTAGTTCTTTCTGGTTTTTCGGTGCTTTGAGTTGTTCTATTGCCTGAATTTTCTCTTTATCCATTTTAATTCCCTCTCTAGTCACGATGTGTCCCAGGTATTGTATTTCGGGTTTGCAGAATTCGCATTTCTTCTCATTAATTTGCAGTCCTGCTGCTCTTATTCGATTAAAGATTTCTTTTAGATGGTTTAAGTGTTCTTCGAAGGTTGCGCTGCAGACGATTATGTCATCCAGGTACACATATGCGTTTGGTTCTAGTTCGGGGCCTATAACTTTGTCTAGTAGTCGTTGGAAAGTTGCTCCACTTGAATGTAGACCGAAGGGTAAGACTTTAAAATGGAAAAGACCTCTCCCTGGGACTGTAAATGCAGTGATTTGTTTGCTTTTTTTGTCCAATTTTACATTCCAATATCCGTTTTTTAAATCAAATTTTGAAAAGAACTTTGCTTGTCGTAGTTTCTCTAACGTGTGGTCTATTTGTGGGATTGGGTACGCGTCCTTCTCTGAGATTTCGTTTATTTTCCTGAAATCTATGCAGAATCTATATTCTCCGTTGTCTTTTTTGGCTAATACTACTGGTGAGCTGTACGGGCTGTTTGATTTCTCGATTATCCCATCTTCTAGCATTTTGTCTACGTGTTCATTTATGATTTCCTGCATCTTGGGATTCCTGGGGTAGTATTTTTGTTTTATGGGTTCGTTGTGTTTAAGTTTAATGACATGTACAGCTTCCTTGTTACCTTTGGGTGCAGCTCTACACTTTTCGAATTCTTCTTTGATGAACTTTTCCAGATGTTTAGTTTGTGAGTTTGTTAGGTTATTTTCGTTAACTCCTGTGGTTTTTTGTATTTTGTTTTCGGGTTTTTCCCATTCTACGGTCAGTCCACAACGTTTCAATGCATCCATTCCTACTATAATGTAAGGTGTTGTTGGTAAAAGGAACACTTCTTGTTGGATTTTTGTGCCGTTGATCACCATTTCCACTGTTTTACTTTCGTTTATTAGGACTTCTGAGCCATCTGCTAATATTACGGTTGTTTTCCTGTTGGTCTTCACTTCTTCATCTTGTTGTTTGTCACTTCCCCATGCTGTTCTATTTAAGTAGGTACATGTTGATCCTGTGTCTACCAGAGCCTTATGTTCCGAAGAATTTATTTTTACTGTTATGAATATTCTGTTATCGCCTTGTGAGTTCTGTTTCACGGTGCATGCTCCTTTCTTTGTGGTTTTACAGCAATTTCTGCTTAGCACACCCATGTTTCCGCACCCGCTACAAAATATTTGTTTCTGTGACTTGCATTCTCTTGAGGCGTGATTGGGTTTTCCGCAGTTCCAGCAGTGAGTTTGTTCACTGTATTGTGGATGTATTTTCTTGCTTGGTCGTGCTCCGTTGCTTGTGCGTATTTTTTCGTTTGAGTTGTCGTTATTGTTTCCTTGTAGGGATTTGCCTTGTTCTAGACGGTGATTGTTGTTTTGGTATTGTTGTTTCTTGTAGTTTTTTGTTCTCTCTTCCTCTCTATTTATGTTTTCGAAATCACCGGCCATTGCAATCAACTCCCTCATGGTTGTAAAATCTTGCCTTTTCACATAGTATTTGTATTTAGGACCCATGTTGTTATATATCATCTCTATTGACTCTGATTCGCTCATTTTCCCGTGTCTTCTTATAAGTGTTTGCATTTGAGTGAGATAATCTGTGAAGCGCTCATCTGGCCATTGTTTCCTTGCTGCTATACGGCTCAAGAGGTTTGCTTCGTAGTTTCTAGGGAAGTAGAACAATTTGAAGTCATCTTCGAAGTCTCTCCATGTTTTCCAGTATAAACTATTGTTTCTGTGCCACAACAATGCTTTTCCTTTCAGTAGTTTGGGAACGAATGGTAGTAATTCGTCTTTAGTTTTCGAGATTGTATTTATTTGTTCGTCGACCCTTTCAAGGAACTCCACCGCATCTCCCGTGGTGTCAAAACTTATATTCCATTTAGCGAATATTTTCTCCATGTTTCTTAGCTCTTTTGTATTCTCCATCTTCACCGTTTCGGCTTCTCTGAAGTCTTCTAGTAGTGAATCTTCTTTATTATTTTCTTTTTGTTCGGGATTGTTCTTTTCTACCTCTCTGATAATCTGTACTAGTTTTTTTCTTAATTCTTCTACAGTTTTATCTGTTGCTGATATCCCTCTATTTTCGATTTCTTGGATCAATTCTTCTTTTTTCAAATTATACACCCAGGATGTCGGCATTTGTATTAATTTATTTCTCTCAGTATTTATTTACGCGGGATCACGGATATGTATTTTTTTTTTGCCAGCGAATGTATTTACAAATATATTTATTTATTATTTTGACACGGGGTTGATACTGAAACTTATTTACGCGAGATTACGGATATGTGTTTAGAAAATGATTTTTTTTTTTTTTTTTTGACGCGGGTTTAACACTGAAACTTATTTACGCGGGGTGGCGGGGTCTGGATCCGGGTTTATTTAATTGATACTTTATTTACGCGGGTTAAGGGGGTTTTTTTTTTTTTTTTTTTTTTTTTTTTAAATTGATTTTTACCGGGCACGTTTTTTTTTATAATTTTTAGGAACAGGTCTATTTATTTGAAATTGTTTATTTACGCGGAATGACGGAGTCTTTAGAAACAGGTAATATTATTTATTTTAATTTTATCCGAAGTTTCGAATCGATTTATTTCATTTATTATCTGTTTTTATTTTTGCGCGGAATATTTTATTTTAATTTACGGGTATACGGGCTTCGGGCTTTTATTTATGTTTATTAAGGGATTGGATTGGGAGAAATCAAAATTATTTGTTTATTGCGCGGTGTGGTATATTGGCAACCAGTCACTGGACTCCTGTAGGACCCTTAGATTTTAACGGATTTGGGTTTCTAGTGAGATACTTTTAAGATAGAACGATGCGTTCTCATGGACCTCCCGGTAGATCCTGCTAGACAACCCCTAGTGGGTTTTTGAGTTGGGTGCCAGTGTGATGTCGCGCAAAAACAATGGCACCTCATGGATCTCTCGATAGATTCTCCTAGAAAATCCCCAGTGGGTTTTTTCGTTGGGCGCCAGTGTGATGTAGCGTCTTCCAGGACTCGAACCTCTGGACGCTAACAACAACACAAATTAGGAACGAGGATGAGGTGTCTCCCAGGAATCGAACCTGGGTGGTGCTGTCATCTACCTAATCTGAGAAAGGCCCTTGTTACCTACTTAGTGTGACAAGGGTTCAAGTATCTATGAGGAGTCCTACAAGGGAGTGATGAATGGAAACCAAGTATACCAATAGCAACAAAAGTATATTTACAAGTCCAGCATTATTTACACTTAGCCTAGACTTAACTTTAACTTATAGCACTAGGTTCACTCTATTTAATTACAACGGTACTTATATCTACACGGCACTTATATCTTGAGAGAGTGAGGAGCTTACTCTCGACGGTTAATATTTACGGACGCGAGCACAGCGGCAAGCGATACGGAATTACGGACCCAGGGTGAGGACCCTGGGATAAACGGGGTGCGCGCGGGTACCGGACAGGTAAGTAAGCTAGGAGCGAGACGGTCTGACCGGGTGGCCTAACTAAACCTTATACGCAACGGGTCACGTCAGTGACAGCACCCTGAAGGGGTGCGGAACGGGACGCGTGGGAGCGCGAGCGGGAGGGTGGCGCAGGAGTGTACACCCCACAAGCGGGTACGCGAGACGCACGCGGGCGTCGGCGTCGGGACGCTAGCCCTGCGATCGAAGACGCGGGGGGAGCGGGGGAGTACGGGAGTACACCCTGCGGACGGGACGCGCGGAGGGCGCGAGCGGGGGGGTCGTGCGGGAGTGCACGACCAACAAACGGAGACGCGAGACGCACGCGGGCGTCGGCGTCGGTATTGCGACGTCCCACCTCACGGGGTGAGGGGGGAGGTCGCGGATCGGGCCGGTCGCACAAGGGTGCGCCGGGATTTACGGGACGTGCAGGAGCACGTGGCGTCGCGACGTCCCTTCGCAAGCGGTTGCGAGGGGGTGCCGCGATGGCCCAAAAGGGTTGGTGGTGGGGAGGATACTACGTCTCTGGGGTATCTGACCAAGCCAGCGACGCAGCGGGAGGAGGAGAAGGTACCTAAACCAGATCTCTGGGGTATCTGACCAAGCCAGCGACGTGGTTAGGTGGGCAGCCTGGGAAAGACTGACCGCCTGTATGAGGCCTGATCTCGCTTATATAGCCGCGGCCGGCGGCGGCGGGCGGCGGTCGCGGTTCGGGGGACGGAGGTATCATTGTAACTGCGCGTGCGCGGATATCGCTTATCGCTGTGTGCGTGTTACGGATGGTTCATGGAATGTTCTAGGAGTGCGTATATGTGTGCGGTGACGTTGGCTCGGCGCGCCGCATCACAAATTATTCTTGCGACTCCTTCTGAATAAATTCTGTGTTTGTAGAGTTCTTTGTCAAATGAGCAAATTTGGTAAATGTAATTTGGTCGTACCACGAGTGTAAGTTATTTTTTAGGGTTCCGTACCTCAAAAGGAAAAAACGGAACCCTTATAGGATCACTTTGTTGTCCGTCTGTCTGTCCGTCCGTCCGTCTGTCAAGACCCTTTTTCTCAGGAACGCGTGGAGGTATGAAGCTGAAATTTATATCAATTACTCAGGTCTACTGTTCCTTGAAGCTGTGAAAAAATCAAACTTCTAAACCAACGCAATCAAAAGATACAGCCGTTTATGCCGCAAATTTTCGACACTTGCAAGGGAATCAAAACCTACAGGGTGCTTCCCGTGAACTCAGAATCTTGAAATTTGGTACGAAGCAACGTCTTATAGCATAGATAAAGGAAAAATTACGAAAACCATAAATTTTTAGTTACATCACATAATATATATTTTTTTAATAATTTTAAACTTACTACCCATTTCCTCATAAACGCGTAGAGGTATTAAATTGAAATTCATACCAAATACTAAACCTTGCAGGTTTGTACGGAACCCTCGGTGCGCGAGTCCGACTCGCACTTGGCCGGTTTTTTTTCATTTTATTCATCCCACCACTTCTTCCGCTCACTGCTGAGAATAGGCCTCTCTTCATCGACGCCATCCATCTCAGTCCTGTGCTGTTCTTACCCAGATGCGACCTGCGATGCGATTATGTCCTCAATTATTAAAATTACTAATTAGTTATTCAAGCCTGGGTCGAATCAGTCGAAGTGATGCCGAAATATTTTATTTTTAAAAGGATTCCCAGATCAGCTTCCACAATTTGTGTAATTTGTCAAAAAAGAGATCTGCCGAGAAGGGGAAACAGCTGCTTTTAGTTTTTACAAGCTTTTGTTTAGTTTCACCAGTCCCGTTGCCTGTGTATCCGTAATCAAATCTTGCAAGCTAAATTAGACCCACTTCCCATTATTCGATCCAGTTGAAACTTTATATACTTAAGTATGTAAAAAAGGTGACAATGCAATATTATATTTTTTTTATTTATTTAACTTTATTACAAAAATTGTAAACGGCGGACTTAACCCTAGATAACTAAACATTCGTCTGGCAGACTACGCGACCCCTTGCATAAGTCTAGTTCACAAACTTTCGCGTACCCCCTGCTTGCACGCCTTTGTATACCTTCATAGTTAGAGTAAAAAGTGACACAAATGCGGCGTTTGCGCAAACAATTGTCTTTATTTGTGATTTATAACCACCGCGTCGTCTAGATGACGAAAATTTAGTTATAACAGGTGCAGATTTTCAAAGGTATCTAAATTGCATTTTATTTTATATTAGTATTTTTAAATAAATAAATCTAATAAATGTTTGTATTATAATTAGATAATATACATAAGCATACTAGGAAATAATATGAACTTCATAAAAACGGTTATTTTTTAATGACTAGAGTTTAATAGTAAGATGTCATTCATACTACTAATTGTTTTCAACTTTTTCTCATACACCTAATATTATTGATGGATTTATAAATGGAAACATATAACATGTCCTAGGCTGAAAGTAGAAATTCACGTTTATTAAGATTGATTACTCTGATAAAAGTAACAAGATAATTTAACTTCTGCGGTGATGACAAATAATTGGAAGGTTGAAAGTCAATACAATATCAGCATTGATACTAATGTCTCGTGCCAATCTTTGGGTTTTGAAGGTGATTTTTTAGTACCAAGTAAAATACAACAGAACCCAAATTATTGATTCGGATGATTTTATATTGTCAAACATGGAAAGAAACGTACTACATACTTCAGGTAGCATCCAACATGTGCTTTAGCAACTCTTCGATTTGTATCCAGTAAAGCTCATCATAAATGGTCATCTGCACCAAGATTATTCCTACTTATGTTATACGACGCGAATAACATCAAAAATAATAAAAAAATAGAAACACGGCGAGATTTTGTTTTGAAATTGACGAACAACCTCATGGAGCCTTGGTTGCGGCAACTTGTTCGGACGGTAACTTTGAGACGTGACATCAAGGTCATGATAGGAGATATCCTTGGTGAAATCATATGAATAATCTGCTCCATTTCCTTATGTATGAAATATTTCAAAAAAATTATACGTTTGCCTGTCGAAATTGCTAAGGAAGACCAAAAGATGCCTTAGATGTAAAAATGCAATTTGTGGCACCCATAATGTAGATGTGTATAAAAGGTATGTGTCATCATTAGTATAAAATTATTTCGACTTGTCTCTATTCACAACGAGCACTTTATACGAATCACGTAACAATTTCTTCCTCACGTTAAATTATGTTGATAATATAAGATTTTTTAATGCGTAGTCCGCTAGACGAATGTTTAGTTATTGTGTAACTGCCAGAATAGTTTAGTTATCTAGGGTTAAAGCCTTAGGCTTTATCTACCAGTCCAGACAAGTGAGGCTAAAGTAGGAGCAAAATTTATCATTACTTTCTAAATAGTATTTGAACTTTAAACTTACATATATATTGCATGGCTATGAATAAATTACATAAACTACAAAATATAATACTTAAATATAGTATATTCATTAAAATTACCTACTACCTAATATATATATATATATATATATATATATATATATATATATATATATATATATATATATGTATATATATATATATTATATACACATTAATACATAAATATCCATAATTTATTTACGAGTATTATCTGACAGTCCATGAAGAAAGTAACCGCACACTGCTTTATATTATGATACCAATGACCTGATCTCATGATGAAGCTGGAAGTTGGCCACGGCATCTCTGTGATAAAACAACATAACCCCACCCAATTTGAGGGCCCTTAAGTTTTTTCTTTTTTTTGTATGTTTACGCGACTTTGATGATTTTTTAATTATTTAAAAGCCTTTAATTACCAAGTTGGTTTCCATATTAATTTAATGAAAACATGATAAAGAACTTTGGAGATATTGAAGAAAGCTTTTCGTTCTCTGTTACTAATGTCACTTAGTAAAACTTTAGTCGCCATTACGACCCGTGTGCGAGGAAACTGGTATGATAAATTATATTGTGTGTCCTCACAATGCCAACATCTTAAAACAATTTAATTCAGTAAATTTAACAAACGAACTGGCGAGATAACGTCATTACAAGATAATTTCGCAGCGCACCTTAATCCAGGTAGATTCATCTGCAAAAAGACCACAAAGCCGATACTGGTCTTGAATTAATTCTCTTGCCCGCATTTCGTTTTGATTTAACACGTTTTTTACCCCTACTACTTTATTCAGATTAGTCCAAGATTATATGGATTAAGATACGATTAGAAAATAGAAAATATACAGGAAGGAACATAAACACGTGTGTTTCCACTATTAATTCCGCATTGTCTTCAATTTTGTCCTGGTCTAATGACTTTGGAATCCAAGTTAATCCCTCCAAGTGTCAGGCTATAATAGTGGGAAGTTAGAAGCAAATGGCTCAGATTGACACTAAATTGATCCAACCTATAATTTTCAAAAATAATACTATTCCTTATAGTAACTCCGTAAAGAACCTAGGATTAAAAATTGATTCCACACTTAGCTGGATCACTCACATTACTGCAATTGGCCAAGCGGTCACGGTTAGTCTCCAACAGTTGAACCGTCTCAGGAATTTTTTACCTGTAAAATCAAAAATTTTACTTGTCCAGGCTTTAATTTTACCTATCTTTGACTATGCTGATGTGTGTTATTCTGATCTCAATGTTGATCTTCTTAATAAACTTGATCGTCTTCTTAATAATTGCATCCGTTTTACCTTCTGCCTTCGTAAGTATGATCATGTGTCCTCTTATAGTTCAGAGCTTAATTGGCTTCCTATCCGTCAACGCAGGGAACTTCGGTTACTGTGTACACTCTTTTCTATTCTTACAAATTCTAACTATCCTGAATATTTAAAATGTAAATTCAATTATCTTTCAGACACTCATGATCGACAACTTCGTTCTAATGAGACACGACAACTCTTTATCCCTGTTTTCCGGACAAACTTTATATCAAATTCTTTCTCCCTCCAAGCTTTACGGCTCTGGAATGCTTTACCCGTTGACATAAGATAAATTTCCACCAAATTCTCTTTTAAGAGAAAAGTTCACCCTCATCTTTTGAACTCCCTTTCTTAGTAAAGTCATCATCATTCATTTCTCAAAATTGAACATAATATTATATCTGTATAATGATATGTATTATATAGTATAATAGGTATGTATGTAGTCATATTTTATGGGGTATGTATATATTCATAATAGTTTATATAAAGTATTTGTATGTATTATACCGATAGTCATTGTAGGTTTTTATTTAGCTTTTTTGCGCCGCACAATCCTGTTTTTCTCTGTTTATCCCTATGATTGACTGGGAGAAAATGCTCTTAGCATTAAGTCCACCATTTGTTAAAAGTATATTTTTACTTTGCAACAATAAAGTGTTAAAATAAATTAGACTTAAGTTGATTTTTTTTATTAAAGCGGAATAGCTGGACTATTCAGTTCTATCTATGTACTTTAGTATGCCACGTGTTTGGTGACGCACTCGTATTTCAGAATTATGAAGATGTTATCGATCTTCAAAATACATTAGAGAATTTGATGAGAAACTAGTGAAAACTCCTAGTAGCACTAACTTAGGACCACCCACGTGGCGATGCACGACACGATAAATTGTCTCTCAATAAATTGGCGAGCGCCATTACTTGACGTCACGACGGAACCGCCCCTTAAGTGAAACCCGACATTAGCCATGACTTATTGTTGGCGTTTGTTTAGTTTTGTTATTCTCAGTAAACATATGTTTTTATGTTATGGTTATTTGCTATTTTGGGGTAGTCGTTTGTTGATGCTAAAAATAAAATGTTATATCAATCTTTTTGGAATGTTTAAAAAATATTTGTTCGTTTTTATGTTTCCTTTTTATGTTAAACCTTGCAAGTTGAATTTGACAAAATTCTTGGAGTTAGCTTTACATATAGGCAAATTAATCCTTGCAATTATACACATACGAGTACATCAGTGATATTGTCTTCGTTCGCTCGTAAGCATATTCCTGGAAAATTTCGATTTTTTTTCACCTGTTAGATAAAAATATAAAATTATCTCATACTTTCTTATTTTTCTTGATTTATCTGTTTCAATGGATGCGAACCTCTTTGTTCTAAAGAGGCCGACCACGTATTACGTATCATAAAATTTAACTTGTTAGAACCCTTTGACATTTGGCATGACCACCCCCCTCCTCCATCGCTGTGATGTATTTAGTACCTATTTATTTATTTTCTTATACAGTTGTCTTT
The DNA here is from genome assembly GCA_963576875.1 of Acrobasis repandana. Classification (NCBI taxonomy): domain Eukaryota; kingdom Metazoa; phylum Arthropoda; class Insecta; order Lepidoptera; family Pyralidae; genus Acrobasis; species Acrobasis repandana. The sequence continues at coordinate 18,286,902 of OY756232.1, read as the reverse complement.
ACAGGTTATCCCTAATAGGAATTGCGTGTATGTACTTTTAAACTAATTATATTCTTTAGAGTCCTCTTACCCTAGACTTTTCCATACAAACGTAGTCTAGCTTTCAATTTGTAATGACATGTCAGGTTTCGACAAAAATTTGTAATTTCAATGAAATTGCATACTTACCTATAAAGTCAAAATGTGAAATTGAAAGAAAATATATGGTCGTAAAAGTTTTCCAAACGATTGCTTAAAAAATATATTATACACTAAATTCTCTTTCAAGTTCATATTTTGACTGTGAAAACCAGTTTTATGTCTATTAGATATCTGCAATTTCTTTGAAAATTTTCCCAAAATCTAACATGTCGTTTCAAAATAAAATAAACGTTTGTATAGAAAAGTCTAGGTTGGTCTATTGTATTGTAAGAAGGACTCTTAATTTACCCACTTACAACAAAATATCCTCAAAGCTACCCTTGTGAACAATTTGTAACATGTAGCATTTGTCTTGCCCTTAAGTGACCCAGAGAGGGGTAAAAAAAAACGTAAATTTTATCAAATAATTCCATATCCCTATTAATATTGATGCACCCGGCCTGATCCCATGGCATCAGTTAATCATATTAGCTCTCGTTTATGGCTGCTGGATTAACGTTCACGACCATAATATATTTTAATGGTTTTGTTTAATGGAGTTGAGTGTGCTCAGAGTGCTACGGCCTGTTTACCAGTTATTAACTTATTTTTTAATCATCATCATCATGTTTAGGCCTTTTTAGTCTCCACTGCAGGAGCACAACCCTTTCTGTACTGCCAGAGCCATATATTAGCAAGAGCAGTCACAGGATTTGGCCTACACTCTCACCGCTGGCCAGACCGGTTGGAGAGGTCACATTGATGTTTATAAGCTTTGTAGAGCTTATGTTTCCTAAGTTTCTATTGAAAAATAAAGCCGTGCGGTTCCCGGCAGAGTAGAATAGGACCACTTCAAGTGTTCCCGTGGATGTCGTAGAAGGCGACTTAGGAAACAAAAGCTAAACAAAGCTTAGAAACATCAGTGAGACCTCTCCAAACCGTCTGGCAAAAGTGTTGACCAAATCTATGAAGAAATACCCGCTTTTTATAACGGTTTTTTTATGTTAGGTCGATAAAATCGATATGTTCTTGAAGGGACAACTTAGTGTCATACAAATTATTCATTCACTAAAGGACAAGGAAGGACAGCCTGTCAATATAATCAATTCAGAATAAAAATCCAATAAATTGCTTATGTCTAACAATTATTATTTGTTGGATTTTATACCGAATTTTCATCTTTAGGTCATCTCATCTCTACCAAACTTCAACTCAATGAGTCCAGTAATTTTGGAGAAAATAACAGACGAACAGACAACCAAGTGAGTCCATATAAATAATTTCATTTTCCTTTTGAGATACGGAATTTTAAAAACTGCAAAGGAAGCTTCCAATTAAACTTACATGATACCTTCTAAACTGAAAGCGGCTATAAATACGGTTCGCGCCTCAGTGTTCCACTTTAATCCGCAAGAAGTGCATTGAAGGATTTATTTCAACGACCCGCTCCAATTTACCTTTCAAGCCCACACACGATCAAGTGCATAGAGTGAACATGACACACTCAAAACAAAACAAAAATTGCAAACTACGAGTATCTAAATTTATAACTTAATTTATTGCCTAATTTAAGATGGTCTGGTACATTCTATATTTGTAAGTAGTCAAGTTGCCTAAAATTTAAGCTACCTTACAGATAAGTAAGGCCAAGACCAACTGCACAGAAGTTAACAAGAGTGCCAATGGTTCAACGTATTTTTCAAAACACCGCGGAGCCGTCGGCTTTATTCAAAATATACGGAAATTTTCCCATTGATTTACGGGAATATTCCTAAAGTTTCCAGGTAAGGCACATCAATAGTGGTCACTATCCGAGTGCCGACTTATACTGCATAATGCGTTCTCCCAAGGGAAGGGGGGAAGGGGGGAGAGGCCTGTGTTAGTTCTCTCCACTTCTTCATAATGATATATTAAGTATATAAATTATAAACTGGACCACGTAAAAGTCCAGAATTGTTCATCTATTACAATCATTTCTCACCTCCAGCTAGAATAATCGCAGTGTGCTATAATCAATAAAAGCCTTTTAGCGTCGGAACCACGTTCATTATTCAGAAGATAGTCCAAGTGCGAATTAAAATGCGCAGTTTGTAAGGAAGAGGAAGGAACATGCAGACAGCTGTGCGAATTGATAACATCTGTTAGTTGAAATCTCGCAAAATGTATGGTAAGTAAAGACTTGTCAAAAGTAACATTTTAACCTATTGTCCTTTTGTCCCTAATAGATCCCGTCGTCATAGTCCCCCCCTATTAGTTTGTCATAAGTTTCGACCAAACGGATGTAGACTAAAAGAATATGTTTGACTCATCAGTTTCAATCAAATTTATCTGCTTGGCAAATTAAAAAAAAGTGGCCAGTCGGACTTGCCCATGAAGGGTTCCGTAGCAGCAAGTAACATTTTACGATTTATGACATATTAAAAAAAACTACTTACTAGATCTCGTTTAAACCAATTTTCGGTGGAAGTTTGCATGGTAATGTACATCATATATATTTTTTAGATTTATCATTTTCTTATTTTCAGAAGTTACAGGGGGGGGGGGGACCAACATTTTACCACTTTGGACGTGTAAACTATTCAGTTTAGAAAAAAATGATATTAGAAACCTCAATATCATTTTTGAAGACCTATCCTCAAAAAATTTTTTTGGTCATAACCTATATAGATAAAAAAAATTTTTTGAGTTTCAGTTCTAAGTATGGGGAACCCCAAAATTTATTGTGTTTTTTCTATTTTTGTGTGACAATCTTAATGCGGTTCACAGAATACATCTACTTACCAAGTTTTAACAGTATAGTTCTTATAGTTTCGGAAAAAAGTGGGTGTGACATACGGACGGACAGACAAACATGACGAATATATAAGGGTTCCGTTTATTGCCATTTGGCTACGGAACCCTAAAAACCCCCACTGTCAAGAACGCGATCTAGTGATGTAAACCGGAACTATTGATACGACTTGATCAAGTCATATCAATACGGACATCAAGTCGCGCTACATATTTGCCATCTATATATTTGCTAAAGAAAGCCCTGTTTTTCAAGCGTTAATCCACACTAACTTTTAAACGGCTGGACCGATTTTCATCAAACATAGCTAAGAACCACCGCAAGCCTAGGGAACTTGCTGTCACGAAAAAAAAACCGCATCTTAATCAGTCCAACCGTTAGAGCGCTACGATGCCACAGACAGACCGACATTAGCGTCAAACTTATAACCTCTTTTTGTCGGGGATGAAAAAGGTTGACCGTCCTGCTGAACTTCGAAGTTCGAAATATCGATGTACCTACTGTATTCATAAAAATTATGAGTATTTTTATTTTCTTTCATGTGGAAGAAAGCAAAAACGTACAAGGTACCAGCTGCTTCTCTTCCCGTGCAGATCGTAAAAGCCAATTGAGGAAATGGGCAAGCTTAATTAAAATATATGTATTTTAATTCCCTTTTTAAGTTTCGTACTCAAACCTATTACTGAGACTCCGCTGTCTGTCCGTCTGTCAGTCCGTCTGTCACAGGGCTCTATCTCTTGAACCGTTATAGCAAGACACTTGAAATTTTCACCGATTATGTATTACTGTAGCCGCTATAACAACCAATACTAAAAATAAAAAATAGTTAAAAATTAAAGGGGGTCGTCATACAAAAAACGTGTTCTTTCAGCATTTTTAACTAGATCTTTATATTGGCATTAACTAGATACTTGAAATTTTCACAGATTATGTATTACTATGGCTGCTATAACAAAAAATACTAAAAATAAGACAAAGTTAAAAATTAAAGGGGGTTGTCATACAAGAAACGTGTTTTTTTCAGCGTTTTTAACTCGATCTTTATAATGGCATTAACTAGATACTTCAAATTTTCACGGTTATGTATTACTATGACTACTATTCTTCTTTGCTGGTCTGGGAGAAAAGAAAAAACATAGAATGTACTAGCTGCTTCTCTTCCCGTGCAGATCGTAAAAGCCGATCGAGGGAATGGGCGGGAATCTGAATCATATGAATAGGCAATGCGGTTAGCAACCCATCACTATTATGATTTCCCTTTTCCACCTTCATGCCCACCATTACGCTAAAAGTGGCCTGAGCTTTACCGCCCTTGGCTCTGTCTACCCCGTTAGGGATAAAGACGTGATAGTGTATCTGTATGACTACTATAACAAAAAATACTAAAAATAAAATAAAATAAAATATTAAAAGAGGTCGTCATACAAGAAACGTGTTTCTTCAGCGTTTTAAAACAATGTACGGAGGTACGGAGACTCGTACTGGCCCGTTTATTTAAAAGTAAATATAGGCAAATTTAGAGGTATGCTTGTTTTTTTTTTTATCGAGCCAAATATGCTCAATCGTGTTTTGGATATTGTGGGTGTCTGTAGAAAAGCCTTAAGGTGAATATAGAAGCAAATGGCCTTAAAGTGGCGCCCTCATTTGAAATAAATTGTTAACTCGTAAATATGGAGATAATTTCCATATTGCTAATCGTCAGGCACTAGATAGCCCTTTAAGTTATTTTATGAACCACCGTTGAAAGTATTTACATTAGTCCGTCTAGCTCTAAAACTTGCCTCCGCCAAAAGTGACCACGGCAAGTTTTAAAGCTAGACGGATCACCAGTAATAGTTTCAACGAGTTACCAATTTATTTTTCCTTCAAGGCCTGCTTTAATATTCACCTTAAGGGTCGGCACCATGTAAACTGGGTTTGCGCGGGCAACAAGTTTGTACAGAAAGCGTTTGATTTAAGTCAAATAATGTATACACATAGATAGAGGAAGAGTTGGGCCAATAGACGAAAAAAAGGATTTTTTAAAATATTTTGTAGTTTTCCTAAAAACGAGCATTGAATTTACCCAAAAACATGCAAAACGCACTTTGCGCGGGCAATAGTTATGGCTTAAGTAGAAAAGACCACTAAGAAAATTACATACCTAGTTATAGGTGAATAGACTAGCCAGTAGACGAAAATCGTATTTTTTTAATTTTCATTCAGAAAAAGTAAGATAATTGTAAAGAAACCTGAAAGAAATATTTTAGAAAATCTTGCTACAAACTGGCTTGTTTTTCTGCGTAAAGAAATATTCTAAGAAGGGATTGCATATATTTTTTAAAAATAAAGGCTATTTTGATACATTATTCTTAATATTTGCTTACAATGCAATTACGAAATAATAAAAAAAATAATTTTAAAAATTGGATGTTTTGCAACGTTTTTGACAGAAATCTCTGAAATGGCGGCCATGATTCTTCCATACAAATTCAGTTGCCCGCCGGGCGTTCAGGAAGGAGGCCGTGTCGAATTTTTCAAAAAAAATCCATTTTCGAATTACGTAAAATTGCATTACAGTCTAAAATATTTCAATAAAAAACTATGTCCAAACTGCCAAATTATGTCATACTTTTGCTACACTATGGTACAGTTTTGACATTTTGTTGACGTTCAAGTAAAGATGTAATGCTATCGCAGATACGGCATCGCACTTTTTTTTTTTAATTTTATTGAAAATTAAGTCAATGAAAAAAATTATTTGGTTTGATTTATTACCTATATTTTTTAATTGGCGATTAGGGTGAAAATCGGATTGGAACTTTCTCGGGTCGCGGAATCATATTAACTGTTTTTGTAATAAAAGGTGCTGTGTAATTAGGGTTATACAATTATTTTGAGGGGTGATTCAGTCTCAAATTTTGAACAACTTTTCCCCATGAATATATATCAAAATACGAATTGACATTATGCGTAATATATCGAACCACAGGCTTACCTAGATCTATACTTGGCTAGGCAGGCAGGCTATAGTAGGCTATTTATCTACACTAATATTATAAAGAGAAAAGATTTGGTTGTTTGTTTGTTTGCACTACATGGCTCCGAAACTACTGGACCGATTTAAAAAAACTTTCACCGTTGGCACAGGCCGGACACTTCTAAGGTACGCGCAATATGCGTTATCCAGGCGTCCCCGTTCCCCGTCCCCGCACCTCTCCCCCGTTTTCGCCTCGATTTCTCACGTTGGCCGTCAAGAACCGGGGGAGAGGTGCGGGTGCGGGGAACGGGGACGTATATTGCGCGCACAGAACAGGTGATTGCGCGTACCTTAGAAGAGTCCCTTCTGTTTACTCTTACTGTATTCTGTGCCGTTGGAAAGGTACAGTATCCCAGAGTGACATAGGCTTTGTGTGTACCAAGGGCGAAGCCGGGGTGGACTGCTAGTATAGTATAATGATATTAAAACAACACTCAAAAAAATCTGCATTTTTATACAAAAGTGTGCAGCCGCCCGGGAAATTTGTATAGGAACCGATTTTTTCGGTGTTTTTACTGTTTTTAGGGTTTCGCTTGTCTGTCTGTCCGTAAGTCACAGCCAATTTGCTACGAAACTATTAGAATGATTTAGTTGAGATTTAGTACCTACACTTATGTAACTTAGTGACCTAAAGATAGACGTATAATGTAAATAAATGAAATTTAAAAAAGGGTGCCACTTATTGTTGGTAAATTAGACATTAAAAAAAAGTTTTGATAACAAAATCGTGTGACATATCAAATGAAAGAACTTTTTATGACAATTTTAAATATATTTATTTTTTATTATTTCTTAGATCGGTATTTTTAAGTTATTTAAGAAAATAGGCGAAAATTTAACCCCCCCTACTAAACTACTGGACCGATTCAGTTGAAATGTGGTGCACATAATGTAAATTTGAGACCCAAAGACGGAAGTAAAATGTAGGTAAATGAATAAATAAATAAAAAATGTCTCATTTATCTCCCATAAAGTGGCCCCCACTTTATGGGAGATAAATGAGACATTAAAAAAAGGGTTTTGTGAACTATATCGCGTAAAATATCAAATAAAAGAGAATTTTATGATAATATTAAATAATTTTTTCTATATTTTTTAAGTTGGTGTTTTTGAAGTTATTTTTGAAAATATATAATAAAAATACACTTATCTCCGAAACCACTGAACCCAATCTTTTGAAAAATATACAGTTAATAGTTCTTTACGTATAGATTACGGGAAAACCTATTAGAAGATAAACAATAAAAGGGTGCAATAATGCTAATTACTGCTTCATTAATCAACCAATTTTTTTAGCTGTTTTCAGGAAAAGATTTCTTTTTAGTGCTCTTTGTTGATTCGTTAAAAATATTGTACAAAATCAAACAGTCAAGTCATTGATTGAGCACGTACAGCTGCTACGCCAAGACTGTTAATCTGTTCAACGTGCAATCCTTTTTTACCCTCCGTACTTACATAATAAGGTGAATAGAAGTGAAAGGTGTTACGATTGCAGATGGTCGCTAAACGTATTGTTTCACAAAGAAAATTCAAATGTGTACATTTTCTGTCAGTGGAACACAAAACGTGTAGTTTTCCAAGTCACCGCTCGCGTAAAATACTATTTGATTGTATTTTTGAGAACGTCATGTCAGCGATAAGTAATATTGATTTACACAGAAATATCATAAATTTGTCTATGGTTCCCTAAAATTTAAACTTAACCAAAATAAACCGGCCACGTGCCGTGACGGGCCACGTGCAGTGTAGGGTTCCGTAGTCAGTACCTACTTGTTTTATGTAACTAACAACTGCCTAACTTTAGGTCTGAATTCAGTCCATGATACTGAACAACTTTCACCAAGGAACAAACGAAATACAAAAAATATTTTTGGTCTCTTACACACAAGATTTGGCAAAATGTAATATTTATGTAATATATGTATGGTAATGTAAAGACAAATCACACTAATTAAGCTAGCCCCAAAGTAAGTTTTAAACTTGTATTATGGGATACTAACTCAATGATACTATATTTTATGATAAATACATACATAGATAAACACCCAAGACCCAGGACAATTTGAAAAAGACCATTTTCTATCTTGCCCTGGCTGGGGCTCGAACCCAGAACCTCCGGATTAGCGGTCTAGCGTGTTAACAATTACGCCACGGAGGTCGAATGGAAAGCAAACATTTTCTTTTCATATTTAATTATGTGTTCCTTAGGAAAAGTTGTTCAGTATCATGAACTGAATCCACCTTAAATTAGTTTTAGTACAGGGAGACGTTATATACTACTGCCGTGAATTTTTTTAAGTGTATGTGTGTGTATCATATACAACCGTTTAACTGACAGAGAGGGAAGACACATGATTCTAACAAAAATTTGCAATCAAAAACCAAATATTTCACAAACGGATTGCTAAAACGAAAAAGGGTGTTCATAATCTTACAATATTTTTGAAAGACCTATTCAATGACGTCTCACACCACACATTTTTTTTTCAAGTTTTTATTACCACATGTCCATGCCCATGCCCAATTACAGCTTTCTAGTACTAATAGTCTATGAGTAAAACTGGGGATAGATAGACAGACAGACATGACGAAATTATAAGGTTTTCTTGTTAACTACGGAACCCTAAAAAGCTGCGTGAAACTAAAAAGATTCTCTATTCTAAGGGTTCTTTGTCATTTGCGCTTTAACAAATTTCAAAATACGAGTAATCAAAACCACTTGTGCAAATATTTCGCTCCACTTCGCATACGATAAATTCAAAAATTGATGGATGAATGACCGTGCTTTTACAGGTTAAGCAACTTCTAGCTTGGTCACAGTTAGGATGGGTGACCGTGCTTTCAATCTTAATGTTGTCCAAGTCAAATGTTGAGATTCTTATGAATAAATTTCAGTTTTCTCTACCTACATTACTTGGCAGCTATTTAAATTTCAATTGTTTTGTCGGAATTTGAACTTGGCATTTTTACATTTATGTTTTTGATGGGATAAAATAAACACCCAAGAACCAGGACAAATTAAAAAAGGCCATTTACCAACTTGCCCTGGCTGGGAATCGAACCCAGAACCTCCGAGTGAAGGACTAGCGTGTTAAGGAATCGCCACGGAGATCGACTAATAAATTTTACGCAAGATTCGAATAACTATAACTTGGATTTTTTAGAAAGTGCTATATGAATTTCACATATATTTAAACTCGCTTTTTAAATAAACGTCTTGCATTCACGCACACTACTGTATTTTCGACTTTAGCCTTTTTCTACTGATAGCCTGTCTACTAAAATGTTAAGTACATTATAATGACGTCTGCCAAGGCCTTAATTCAGAAATAATAATTAAAACAAAATAATTCTTTGATTTGATTGATTTGAAAATTTTAATAAGTATCGCAGACTGGAAGTCTTGACGAAAAGAAACAAGTAAGCTTCTACGTTACAATTTATGATTACCTACATCTATTGTCCCGTTTACACATTATTAACTCTATGTAACCTCATCTTGACATTTTTATCCCCCTAGCGGGAAAATTTTGCATATTTCAGAGCCAAATCCGACCACGTGGCTTTGTGCATACAGTCCTTAAGATTCCTATGTAAAACTTTTGAGAAATAAACTGTAGTAGTTTTATTACAGTAATTTTTTAAAAACACGCTCAGTATTGCGCGCTGTGAACCCATCTCGCCTTAAGTATTTCTAAAACGCCTTGTACTATTTTTGTTTGGGTTCTATTCTCAAAATTTTTTAGCAATTCATAGCAGGCGAATAAATAAACGATTTATATACAGCAGTGAGTACTCTGTATCAGCTCAGCTTTATGTTAGTTTTATGGGAGATGAGCAATTATGTTTTATATCATATTTGTGTAATCTATTCGAGAAGGCGCAGGCTACCGCCTCTCTTACGGCGGTAAGAGTTAGAGCTGTGATGTGTATTTAACAACCAAGCTTGTGCTCTTTTTAACCGACTTCAAAAAAGGAGGAGGTTATCAATTTGACTGTATGTTTTTTTATTATTTTTTATGTATGTTTATTACGCGATATCTTCGCCAATTGTGAACCGATTTTAAAGATTCTTTTTTTATTTGAAATCCCATTTTAATTTGGTGAATATATGATGAAGAACTTTGGAGAAATGGAAGCAAATCCTTAAAAAATTGAAGTCGGTTGTTTATTTTTGTTAAAAATTTAATGATTATGTGTTAAAATTATTTAACAGGTTGGCATGATGAATTTAATTGGTTATTTAGTAGTACATAGGTTCAAAAAAGCTTTGCCCAATTTGAGAAGAGTCCTCCGACCACTGAAAACTATTATTAAAATACTTATTACATATTATAATATAGCCAGTATAAATAATGTAAAACATTTATTTTAAAATTAACAAAAAAAAACATGTTAAATTAATTTTTACCCCCATGTGTTTTGAATAAAAGTGCTTTGTTAGGAGACTAGCGCCATCTGCGTGTGATCTTCACAAACACAGGCAAGATTATCGATTCATCGATTTCCCGTGCGCGGATTGTCTTTGCCCGACCAGAAAAATAATCATTGTCTTTACGTCAAAATAGTAAAAAATGTCTGATTTTGCGTGTGTCCCTTTTTCGCGTGCTATGGCGGCATTGGTTTTGTAATTTTGATATATAAAATCGAAAGTTTCGTGGAGAATTGTCGGTAATTGTTTGGTGGCCAATTCATTTGAACGGCGGGGAGCCGAAATTGTTTGTATTACGTAAAGAACATTGATTTGTGTCAGATATGAAACGCGTGCCATGCGACTTTGAAAATTGTTAGTTTGTGATACTGTATGTGAATAATCGTGAAGTGTCGAAAGAAGAACAAGAAAATTATTGTGTTATAGCAGTGGTGTAATAAATACTAAAATAATACGTATTCATCTTGGGGCAATGTACATGAGCTCATGGGGTTAGGTTATTGTAGGGACCCAATTCTCCGTACCACTGACTCGGGATCCATGAAGAGACCTGAGGCCGTCGCCACCCCTGAGGAGGGCCTCATGGTCGACGCGAAGGCCAGGCGAGGCTGCCTGAAGACTGCGTGGACGCGGTAAGTTTTATACTTAGTGTAATTACTCTTAATTAGAATTCAGTTCAACTCATAATTAGGTTAAGTTAGGTTAATAGGTCCCTGTACCTATATACAGGGTGGTAGCAGACTGCGTAGGTTGTTTGTGTGTGTGTTTGTTGCCGGTGAAATTGCCGGACTCGTACCAAGAGCGTAGTCACAAAATCTCTTGGTATAAAAAACGTAATCTTAGCTATCTGCGCCCACACCATGATAGTAAAGCAAAAAAAATTAAATGTTAGTGATAAGATTGTATAAAATGATGAGCAATTAAGCATGCATGTGAAAACGGAAACCAAAATAGTGACGGGTAGCTGCATCTTCTATAAGCATAACTAAGTCTAAGTTTGTCACCATTTCAACAGCTTTTTTTCTTTCTTCCCCAATTTTTTTTCTTTCTTCCGGGTCAGTAAAATAAAGCGCTAAAAACACAAAAAACCTAAGTCGCTATCACTCAGACCGGAGCCTTAGGCGTCAGATGTTGGTCGTAATGACTGAGATAGTGATATTCTAAGCTTTATGGCTCCAGTAACGTCTGAATATTATTAATTTAAGAGCATCTTATACAGGGTGACATTGAGGCGATATGAAAAATATTTCTAGAGAATGTAGCTCAGTATCTGAGAATCATATGCGATACATCATACGATTATGTTTAGGGATGGATTATTTTAGTATAGATATAGACAGATTTGAATGATGTACGTGCTGCTTACTCTCACGGATTAGGGTAAGGACCCTAAATGGGACACTGTGCGAATTGGAAAAAAAAGGATACAACTGGAAATGCAGAAAGAAGAAAGGTAGAGAGATCTAAAAAAAATTTAATTTTTATACACGTTGTCTGTCCATAAATAGGTAAGTGCATTATATTTATTTATTGCATTTTTTGCTCTTTCACTTCTTCATTTTAAATGAGGCAGACAGAGCATTAGAGGTCTTGCGATTCTAAGCAGATAAAGCCCAGGGCAGCAAGTCCCAAAGGCCACTTTTAGCGTGATGGGTTGCTAGCCGCATCGCCTATTAACATGAATTGCATTTTCGCCCTATCCCTTGAACGGCTTTTACGATCTGCGTGGGAATAAAAGCAGCTGGTGCATTCTAAGTTGTTTCTTTTCGCCCAGCATTGTATATATTTAATTTTAAAATTTAGTATGAATTCTAAAATGAGTAGGTATTATGTTTACACAAAATAAGCTAATACTCGTAGGTAGTAAAAAATAGTCTTTATAAACTTACTATTTTACTTCTGTATACGGTTACCTGTTCTTAATTTGAAAAAAAAAACAAAAAAAAAACATTTTTGTTGGGTTGGCTATTCGGAAAAAAATGGTATCAAAGCTAGCGACATTGATTTTTGAATTAATAACTTTTTATTTATCTAACAAATGTAGGTACTTGGTAGGTAGGTAATTGATCTCTGTACGTTCTTGTCGGTGGAGTACTTTTGACCTCCCTTGACACGGCGTCAACTTTCTCCTTTACTGATCTATAAATGCTCTACTTGGTCGAGCAGTGTGGTTCCCGGCAGAATAGAATAGGATCACTCCATCTCTTCCTGTGGATGTCGTAAGAGACGACTAAAGGACTCAGCACAAACATCTTGTGCTACAATTGCATTCTCAAGGAGGGTTGACGTCGGGCGGCAGCCGGTTGTAAAACTTTTCGCAAAAATACATTCCCAAAGTGGGTTGACATCAGGCAGGCGTTCCGGCTATTTCTTCTCCATTTTGCAAGGTCTTTGGCATCCTTGGGTGACCATTGACATGCATTAACATGCATTCCAAATATAACTATTTGGAGAAGAAAAAGCAGGAAAGCGCACCCCGGGCTGGAGCCCGGGGTGCTTTGAAAAGCAGTACAGCTGAGGATGCAATCGGGAACGCGCTTAGACGAAGAAGAAATGCCCTTCTTGGTCTTCCCTTCCTCCTTCATACTTTTCCTTCTTTTATGTTTTTAAGAAATAGATGGTATCGTATAAGATGACCAAACATCTTTCCTGTCCCTAATATCGATTGATTTTAACCTATCGATAATTTTCTTAAAACTATCCCTTCTCAAAATCTTGTGATATTGTGCTATGTACATTTTTATTTACTCGCAAGCCTTATTGATGTTTAATTAAATATTCTATTGAATGAACACCACGCTAACGCGATTCGATTTCTTAGAAAATATGAACTAATATTTTTATGGTTTTTTATTAGGTTTGTATCGAATTACTATTTTATTAGGTAAATAATATTCTCTTTACGACTTCAATTTGATGTTTTTTAGGGTTCCGTACCTCAGAAGGTAAAAAAAGAACCATTTTAGGATCACTCACTTATCTGTTTGTCAGTCTGTCACAGCCAATTTGCTACGAAACTACGGGACCTATTAAGTAAAAATTTGGTGCACATAATGTAATACAAGACGGTGCCGCGTGTTTGTATATACTGACCACATGGTGAGCGGCAGCAGCAAAACCCGCTGCCGCGCGGCGTAATATGTTATCGCTCTTACCATCCCACGTTAGAGGAAGGTTACACGATCATTCTGGCATTAGTCAAGCCCATCAGTCTGATCAGAATGATTGGAGAATGGTCGTGTAACCCGCTGAATGACAGACTAATGGTTCGGACTGATGAAAATTAAAATTGTTTTTAATGATGAAATACTGATGGGAGACTGATCGCGTAACCCGCTCGTATCATTCTCGCGTCAGTTACTGTACTTTAGTTACTTTACTACACACCGTACACCAATGTACATAAGGTTCATTATAGCTCTTTGCCGTACACGTACTTTTTATCAGACTGCTGTCATTCTGGATTGACCGTGTAACTGTGAAAAAGTCCATCATTCTAGCGTCAGTCACGTCATTCCAGACTGATGGACTTGACTGATACCAGAATGATAGTGTAACCTGCATCTTAGGGGTTGGAAATCCTAATTGTTCGAGAAGATATACCGTACCATGTTATTATCTTCACCATCAAACCACATTTTACTATGTTACCATAAGTCGTTACAGTTGACATAAACTGGGTTTAATTGTATTAATAATGCAGATTTACCTCCCTTTCGCATGCCCTGCTATTTTGCGTTAATATATTGACACTTTAATGTAACTTGTTGTACCGTTTCGGTTAGTAAAGCCTAGATTTAGGATCTAGTAAGATAGATGAGATAAAAGAAAGACCAGATATCGGCAAATGAGATAGGTATAATGAACAACTATTACATTACATAAGTTACAAAGATTCACAAGAACACTAGGTACAGATTAGGTAGTCAGGGTCGTGAGTTATAGGCACTAGATCAGTTGAGTAGCCCTTCTAGGTAGATGCTGCCGAAGACGAAGAGGACGAGCGCCGGCCGCCGCGCCTTATATATGGGCATGAGCCCCCCCGCTGCGCCTAAGAGGGGCGGAGGAGTGCTGGAGCCCGCGCGATGTCACATTGTTTATTACTTACTAGCTTTAACCTACAGCTTTGCCTGAATGTAAGTAGATAGATTTAGTTTTAAAGAGTTAACACATTACTTATACTAGGGGTTTTGTGATAACGGTAGACTTCACTAGCTCTCATAAACCATGCAATAACCTACAAGCTTTCTCCTTTCCCCTAGCAAAGCCATTTCCTTGAAATTCGTCCGAATATAACGCTATAAACTTCCCATCTTTCCCCCCTCCGCTCCTTCTGGATTTTTTTATGCGAGTCCAGTGTGGCTCTTAAATTTGAATAGTGCTACAGCAAAATTCCTCCTCTTCCCCCTATTTCTCCCCAATCAAAAATCGCAATCGACCACAGACCTACCACTACTAGACTTGCAACGATATTGCTAGAAAAAGACTGTCAAATACAGTACAACGTGAGTGTAAAAGAAACGCTGATATGTTTTTTTGTCTCTATCGGCGTGGCTGTTATAAGCTGGCCTACTGTCAAAATCTGGGCCAAACAATCCACAAAACGATCGAAGAAAATAATTAATTTTAGGGATTTTATCATTTAAAAGGTGATTTAGGGTTTTATATGAGCTTATTATAAGTTAGTAACCATAGTGTGTTCTGTGACGTGTGCAAAATATGGATGGAGGCAACAATCAAAAATAGGAAGAGATGCACTAAAGTGGCCACGCACTATGCAGGTCTAGTAGTGGTACATAAATAAATAAATAAACTAAGAAAAATAAATAAGTTTCAATCAATCAATATCTGTTGAAAAATGCGGCCTGTAGGCGAGTACAAAATAATTTTTGGCCAATCTTGAAACTGAGACGCTTCGCTCGCTCAGTCAATGAATTCTGACACATTTATAAAGTACTTATATTAATTCTTTACCATTTTGTCAGTATTTGTACTGACCCTTCCACACGGTGGTACCGCGTCCGCGGCACCGCAATGCAGTATCGGCGATAACTGCAGCTGCGGCGGCGTATGTGCAATCGCTCTTACAATCTGTATCTTTAAGGGGCAGATTGAATCATAGAACTCGTAAGGCTCGAAGATTATATCAGTAAGATGGAAAACAGGAATCCGAAAAAGTGACTGCGGTAACCTATCGCAAATTTTTAAGGGTCTTTAGAAATGACCTGCGTGGAAAGACTTTCTACCAGACCAGCATGGAAAAACTGACCGAGCAAAAAATGCAAATCATGTTAATAGGCGACGTGACTAGCAACCCATCACTAGTTTTTTTTTCTTTTTCCATCTTCTCGCCCATTATTACGTGATAGTGTTCGCATTTCGCTTATCCCCTCGGTCAGCTTTTACGATCTGCGCGGGAAGAGACACTTCTGGCACATTCTAAGGCCGGCTCCACGGACACGCGGCGCGGTGTGCGAGCGGGCAGCCACGCGGGCCGCCTGGCGGACCGCCGCCGTTAAATTTCCATAGCTTGTAGTCGCGGCGGCAGCCCAAAACAAACTATGGAATTACGGCGGCCCGCGTGGCAGCCCGCGTCGCACACCGCGCCGCGTGTCCGTGGACGCGGCCTAAGTTTTTCTATATTCCCAGACCAGTACCGAAGAATCGTTATATGTCTACTCGTATATATGCCCAAACGAATGAAAATAGACACAATAAATATCTAAATATGATAAAATTGAAATACAAAATTCTGAGGAAACAGTAATTGAGAAGCCATTAGGTGCCAGTGATGAAAATGATGTCCCGCGGCACTCGCTGCGAATAAAACGCGGATCGACCTTTTGTCTGCTCCGAGCGGACGACTAAGATTCAATTTGTCACCAATCTGTTTTTGGAACAAGTCTTAAGCTGACAGCAATTCGATACTTTTGCTCTTTTTTTGACCTATGTCAATGTCCCACTTCTGGGCAAAGGCCTCGCCGAAAGCGAGGCAGACCTCGAAAAAGATGGCGTGATGACTTGGACAAGTACATGGGCGAGTGGCAAACTACTGCCCTCGATAGGACTGATTGGAAACTTTTGCTCTTAAATAATAAAATTGTCAAATAAACAAGTTTAAAAAGTAAAAACTCATTTCACTTGGCGTTTCGCCAAATTTTGGCATGACTAAAAAAATAGTTTAATGTTAGTTAAATAGTACTAATACCTATAACACAGTCGACTTTAGTCTGCCCCACGCGGATGACTAAGATTCAATTTAACATCAATCTGTTTTAGACCAATTCTTATACTATCTGCGATTTGAATAGTTTTTAAACTAAAAGCTTTATAAATGTTACATTCACAATAGATATTCTAATTTGCAATATAATCTTTTTTATCAAAAAACTTCATCTCTGGTGACCCTAAATACCACTTAAAAGCGGTACGCCGAGCGGATGACTATGATGTTTGACTTGACGCAGCGAGCGGCGTTGTGCGTGCACATGGTGAAACCCGCATCTTTGGTGACAGACTAAGGTTACAGAAATCATAAATAAGAGAGTTTTTGGCGGGAAGTCAAGGGGATCGGTTTGGGTTTGCTTTAAATTATTTTGCAAATTGATTTTAGTGGACTTTATAATATGAAATTGATGTTGTTTGGTGTTATAAATGCTCATGCTCATGAACAATGTGTGAAATAGTTGAAGTGGACAGTCATGGTACGGCTGTAGTGATATTTATTTTGCGGACTGTGTGGGCGTCTTCGGGCGTCGTCCGTCCGCCACTCAGTCGTCTATGAAAACCAGTGGACTCGTACAGATTTGTCGCCAGAAGCTCCCTTGAAGCAGTCAAAGGCCTACACCACCCTTTCATTGTAACTTGTAGGATTAGGTTAGGTGAGGATTAGGAATAAAGAAAAAAATAAAGATAGGCTCTAAAGGACTCGTATCCAGAGCCGTAAAATTATTTAATAAAAAAAAAGCATAAATAACATTTAATTCAAAGAATATATTTTAAGTGTTCAGAAATTGTAAAATTGTAGCGATTTATTCTTTTTATTATTATTATCTCAGTAGAAAATATTATTAGGTCTTTGTTGTTATTATTTCAATTTATATTTAGTATTAATAGAATCTATTCAGTTGTTATTATTATTTTTGCTTATGAACAAACAGAATTAACGTGGCACCACCCTGGTTTGTTTGTTTGAATTTTATGTATGTGTTTATTTTTATTTTGTTTTGTTTGTTTGGTTGGTGTCCTCGGAAGACCAGCGTTGTGGTCGGACGGCCACAACATTATGTTGAGAGGAGACCATTTTGGTATAGGCACAGATATAATTTTGGATAGTGAGAACTGTTATTATAATTGTGTGTATGTGATATATCAAATAAACTATTTTTCTATCTTTCATTACAAAATGCCAATCCATTCACATTTTTATAACCTTAAACCTATTTTAACAGAATAGATATTTCATTTGTATTTCGTGCCAGGAAGAGATCCAATTGTCGTGCAATAAGGCCGCCTTTTTTATACATTGTAGTATCTGTTTTTGTTAAACAGTATATTTTATACATATGTTTATATATATATATATATATGTATTATATATAAATATTTATTTATTTACAAATATGTCATATCTTTTTTATTTGTTTTTATGGTTTTTTTTTAGTATTTTAGATTTTATGATTTTAAGTTAGTCTTAGGATTTTCAAAATTTCTTTGTATTATATTGACACTAAAAATAATCCAAAAATATGTAACCTTTTAAAGTCTGAGTTGACTGGAAGAGATCCCTTCTTGGGATAAGTCCGCCTTTGTACAAGTTATTTCTTCTGTCTTTGTATAAAATAATGTACATTTAAATGTAATTTTTGTGCAATAAAGAAATTAAACAAACAAACAAACAAACAGTAAATGTAAAATGAATACGTGCCTACAAAACATCTTGCACGCCTCCATTGATGGAAAATCACACCATGAGTTGCATCGTGCCTCCATGCACTTATCTTTGCCTATATATTGCTAGATCCGCTTTTCATCCATGACTTGGACACGTGGCACAAAGAGCAGCGCCCCAGGGAGCCGGTTTGTCGTCCGACACCTGCCAAAAGATCCAGTTTCTTGTTTGTGAATTCTTATTGGCGACTGATAAGCGCCGCTTTACAACACCAGATTTACAAGAAAGAAGAGAAAGACAATGTATTTCGAATTTCCTCAGGCACATTTTAAGTGAGGCCCATGTCGCATACATAAAGAATAATATTTAACAATAGAAATGGTAATATAGAATGTGAAATTAATTGTACTTTTTATTAAATAATAAATACCTACCTGTAACTCTATTTTACAAAGCATTTTGTAAGCCAAATGAGAAAAGATTACGAAAAGATTGATGGAAATGCATTTTAAGTTAGCACTGTGAAGCTCTTAAAAATTAAGTTCATTTCGCGTAAACGAAAATCAAGTCATAAGGATAGTCGGCTTGAACAGAGAAGAAAATGGAAGCATTAATTTAGATATCTTTTATCATTATCATCATCCAAGCGTATTCCCGGTTGCATCGTCAGCGGTTACGCTTCAGAGCCCGGAGTCCGCTGCCTTACCTAGGTGATTTGAAGAGGCTACTAGTTTTTACACGACTGCCGTCTGACCTTCGCAACCCAAAGGGTAGACCAAAACCGATCCAAGGATAGGTACAAACCCTAGATGGTGTTCGGGACCAACAGCTTTACATGCCTTCCGAAGCACAGAATCATCTTTCTTTTCGGATAATCAGGTGATTCAAGCCTGCAATATCCTAAACAGACTAGAAACAACTTTTCACAAAGTATGCTTCCCAGTGGGATTTGAACCCATGACCTTCGGATCACAAGGCAAACGCCTTGACCACTGGACCGCAGAGGCAGTCAAATTAAGATATCTTTATCTTAGGATATTTTAATGAACCCAGTGCTCTGTCTGCCCCATTAGGGATAAAAAACATTGGGTTTTGCGGATCCTAGCAGGCAGAGCCCAGAGAAGCAAGACTTAAATGCCACATTTAGCGTGATGACAGGTGAAAAGGTGGAAAAAGGAATCAAAATAGTGATGGGTTGCTAGCTACTTCGCCTATTAACATGATTCGCATTTTCACTCATTCTGTCTGTCAGCTTCTTCGATCTGCTTGGAAAGAGAAGCAGCTGGTACATTCTTAGTTTTATTTTTTTCCAGACCGGCTGGTCTTGGTCTGCTGCTGGTCATGCTGCTGCATGGAAGAGATTTGAATGAAAACCCTTTTGAAACTGTAAGTACCTTTTTATTGGATCTTTATGGCATTCTAGATGCAGTACACGTGATAGCTCAGTTAGAAAGAGCATAGTCGTAGTTAGACCAACTCGCAGGTTCAAGTTCCGCTCACGTGGTATTTTCAAAATTCTTGGAAGTAGTTTAAATTATGAGAATAGAATAGTTGCATTTTTGTAGGGTTCCGTACCCGAAGGGTGCAAACAGGACCCTATTACTGAGACTCCGCTGTCTGTCCGTCTGTCTGTCTGTCCGTCTGTCACAGGGCTCTATCTCTTGAACTGTAATACACCTGAAATTTTCACCGATTATGTATTACTGTGGCCGCTATAACAAAATAGCTTCAAGAATAGACTGGACGAAAACAAAATCTCCAAACATTAAGACGCACACGCACAGCATAATAAGCTGCTAGTGTGTTTAATAATAAAAAAATAATAATAATAATAATAAAATTAAAAAAGTTGAAAATTAAAGGGGGTCGTCATACAAAAAACGTGTTTTTTTCAGCGTTTTTAACTTGATCTGTCACAGGGCTCTATCTCTCTTGAACCGTAATAGCTAGACACCTGAAATTTTTACCAATTATGTATTACTATGACCAATATAACAAAAAATACTAAAAATAAGATAAAGTTAATAATCAAAGGTGGTCGTCATACAAGAAACGTATTTCTTCATCATTTCAAAACATTGTACGGTGGTACGGAACCCTTCATGTATGAGTCCGACTCGCACTTGCCCGTTTGAAACTTGAAAATTTCAGGTGTCTAGCTATTACGGTTCAAGAGATAGAGCCCTGTGACAGACGGACAGACGGACAGACAGACAGCCCAGTCTTAGTAATAGGGTCCTGTTTGCACTCTTCAGATACGGAACCCTATAAATACATATTTCAGATTCTCATAACAAGACATTTTATTCAATATGTCACACAGTAAAGTTTGTTTTTGTATTTTCTAATTTACCTCAAAAAGTGGCCGCCATGGCCACTTTTGTGGGTGTATTATTAATTTGGAAGGGGGATTATTATAAGAGGTAAATTAGAAAGTTAAAATCTTCTCCACTTGGATTAATTTTTAATGGCAAAAAACTCACTATCAAAACCAAATACTGACACTATAAGTGATGTGACATCAAATTAACGTCGAGTACCCTCTATCGTCTCACCTATTTGAGCGCAACATCCACTTTGAGTTATGGGGGACGCCAAACTAAGAAACAAGCAGCCACTAAGGAGAGCAGGGTCGAGGAACAAGCCGTTCGAATGATATTTCGTGATTTTATCTTGGGTGACGTCAATTTGACGGCACGTCACCAATTGTAGGTTAATAAGTGATATATTTATCGTACATTGAAAAAAAAACTTTTTACGAGTACTAAGTACATATCGTACCTTATAAACTATCCTAACATACGGCCAAGAAGGGAAATCTATTAGCCTGCAGACCCTCGGTTCCCAATCGCCAACTTTCGATGTATCGCGACATTGGATGTAGCCAATCGCATGCAACAAGGGTATTTGTGTTTTGATACGATCTTTTCTGTTTTCCTCGCTGTGCAAATGGTTTGTTTATATATGCGAAGTATTCTGGATTTATTTTACACATCCCCATTAAATCTCTAGGATTTATGGTTTTCCTCACTAAATAATTGATGAACTTGAAAGAAAATATATTATCATTAATTTTAGATCATTAAAATTTAATATTTCTACACTCTATAATTTATTTCAAGTTTATATTTGACGTGGATGTGGATGGATGTATTTATATATTTTTTCAGTAGTTTCTATTTTATATCTACTATCAGTAAATCCGACATACTGCATCGCCTCTCTCATAATTCACTTCTCTCTCTACCCAAAGGTTGACTGGAAGAGATTGCTACTTAAGGCCGTACCTGAATTTTCCGGGGTCCAGTGCTGCCCCCATTTAAAATAAATAATTTCAAAGAAAACTGAGACATCATTTGAAATTTTGCAACTATCAAGTCCTAGATAGCCCTTCAAAGTATTTTATGAACTACTGTTTACAGTTTATAATGAAAACGTTAAGCTTTACTACGCACATTTGCCAAAAGTGGCCGTTTTTCGCAAATGTGCGTAGTAAAGCTTAACGTTCTCACTTTAAACTGTAAACAGTAGTTCATAAAATACTTTGAAGGCTTATCTAGGACTTGATAGTTGCAAAATTTTAAATGATGTCTCCGTTTTCTTTGAAATGATTTATTTTAAATGGGGGCAGCACTGGACCCCGGAAAATTTAAGTCCGCCTTTGTATCATTTTTGTTTTTTTCTCTGTATTGTTGTATTTCCTTTCTTCATGTAGCAATAAAGAGTAATTGTATTGTATTATATTGTATTGTGGAGAACTTATTAAAATCCTATATTTAAATCGAAAAATTTTGTCGAAATTTCACATGTCGTTCCAAATAAATACAAGTTTATTTAACTTGCCCTGTTTGGTGTTGTTTTTCGTTTTTTGGGTCAAATCCAGCAAGTTACATTTGAGCCACTTCCCAATTGAGATTAAATTTTGTATGCTAATGTAAATCAGATGACATGCAATATTATTATAACAAGAAGCTGATCTTAAGATGGAGCTGGAAGATGACTCCTAGGGTTCCCATACCCTGTAATAAAACAACGCACTCCCATCGAGTTTGGGCTTATTTCTTTACATTTGTTTTGTTAATTACTAAGGCCTCACAATAAAACTTGCAAGAATTCAATCAATTCAAACAAAATTCAATTCATCAAAAAACTTATTTGTTTGTAACATTTTAGGGTATTCAATTCAATTCAATTCTTTATTTGCTTAATAAGAGTTTTACAATACATGTGATCTTACAAAGTACACAGTCCTTCTTATTGACCTTTTCAGGTATAGCAAATGTTAAAATAACAATAAGTATATATTTACAATGGCAGTATTTACTTTACACAATTTAATCGTACGGTTTACAACACTGTCACTTTTTATTTCATGCATAATTATATTTCTACACATATATTTTTTATTTATATAGAGCAGTCCACATAGTTTATTCAAAATTCATGCATTTTATTTTATTAGTTATATTGTTTATTTCTTTTTTGGCTCTAAAAAATCTTTGATCGAATAATAGCATTTTGATGTCAGATAATTCTTCAAGGATTTGGAAAATTTATTTAATTTAACTAGTTTCGTTTTTTATAACGGTTGGAAGTTTATTGAATATTCTAATAGCCATGTGGTATGGACTTTTTCTTAGCATTTAAATGCGCGATTTAGGTAAATGTAGATTATTTTTTTGTCTCGTGTTTATATTGTGAACGTCCTTAACTTTTTTAAATTAAGGGTAAGGGCGTCCTCAAGTGTATGATGGCCGTACATAATTTTATTCTCTGTTATTTTCGTAAACATTATTGGTAGGAAAGCACAATTAATAAGGAAGTACTGTCTTGTTCTGCTTCTCGTCTGGCGCAGATTTTTGGCTTTGCCCTCAGACAAGCATGGAAATACTGTACGAAAGCGTGAAAGTAAAATAAGTAAAAGCTATTAATCCAGTATCACTTATTTGTCCTTAACGGGGCAGAGAGGGCAGTTTGGGTCTTGCGGCTCTAAGCCAAAAGAGCCCAGGATTGCAAGACCCAAAGTCCACTTTAAATGTGACCGATCGTGGTCGTGTATATAAAAAAAAAATCTAAGGTTCGTATTTTCGTCCATTCCCTCGATCAGCTTTTACGATCTGCGCGAGTATAGAAGCTGCTATTACATTCTCAGTTTATTATTTTCTGCCAGACGAGCATGGCAGTGATTCAACTATTAATATACTAATAGGTAAGTATAACTACAGTTCTTGACGACTTATCTAAAGAAATACTGAACATTAAATTGCTTAACGTCCAAAAGTCTTAAAGATTAAACCATAGATTCGGTTTGTTAGGCGACGAGCGACGAGTGAACTAGTATAAAAAGTTAGTGAAACTCCGTGGACTGTATGACGACTGATAGCGAAGTGAGAAATGGCGCGAGTTAGGAGTGAGTTTGGGTGCGGTCTGAGAAAATATACTACCAGAGGTAGGGCTGGGTGTATGTTATTTCATTGTAATATTTTTTTTTATTTGAAGACGAGGATAACAGCCTCTGTGCTCTAGTGGTTAAGGCATTTGCCTTGTGATCCAATGGTCGTGGGTTCAAATCCCACTGGGAAGGATGCTTTGTGAAAAGTTTTTTCTAGTCTGTTTAGCATATTGTATGCTTGAATCACCTGCTTATCCGAAAAGAAAGATGATTTCGTGCTTCGAGAGGCACGTAAAGCCCGAACGCCATCTAGTGTTTGTATAAACCTATCCTAGGAATGGTTCTCTACCCTTTGGGGTACGGAGGTCAGACCCTTTGTGTAAAAACCAATAACCAGTAGAAGTTAATGTAATCTAAAGATAAAATTGACAATTATTAAGTGATTTAAACATCAAAAGATAAATAAATGGTTTTGACTTTGACTAACCTCGTCGAAAAAATATATTCGATTTCACATATAAATCAGCGATCTTCTTCTTTTGCCAGTGCCATCTTTAACGAAGGTCGGCAATCATCATTGCGATCTGCACTTTTGAGACGGCTGCTCGGAAAAGGGATCGCGTACTCTTGTTTTGTACCATTGGCGTAGATTTTGCAGCCCCGTATTCTCCTTCGTCCAGGCCTCCTTCTGCCTTGGATCTTCCCTTGTATGATAAATTGAAGGAGTTCATATTTATTATTACGCATTATGTGGCCCAGATATTAAAGCTTCCTAATCTTGATGCTTTTGAGGATCTCAGCGATCGGCCAAACGTATTTTGTATGGGAGAACGAATTTTTATTTTTTTATTTTAATATTTTTTTTTAGAAAGTTTTTAGTAAGTGTCATAAACTTGCTCTAAAAATTTGGCTGGTGGGTAAAATGTCACCTTGTATTATTCGAAAACCACATTAAGAAAACATTTTCTTTTTATTATTTATTTATTTATTTTATTATTATTTTAGACACTAAGTACAATAGAACATTCACGACATTTCTATAAACCATTGAGGATATTATAAAGCGACGTTTCTAAAACAGTTCTTTACTCACGCGTAAAACTTTCGACATAAACTTGCTTTTACCTCTTGAATATTTCATTAAGACGGACATTTTTTCTCCCAGTACTTCAATTTGCATGTTATGAGTTAGGCATGGGCTCTTTTGTGCCTTATATATAATATTCTTCTTAGTTACTTCCCGAAAGTCCTTTTTAAACGCCATTCTGTGATGCTGACGTTTATGTATTATTAAATATTTACTCGCTGTAAGTGTATATAAAGTGTTTTTCGTACAATTTTACTTTTTATCGTTAATAATAGAAATATTTTATAATATATTATATATCTAATAATTAATACTAGTGGTTCTCTGAGAACTGGAGACCTCGCGAGCTCATAACTATGCAATGCTAGGTATTTAAATTTTGAATTGCATTATAATACTAATAAAAATAATATTCATAATAAGGTATTTTAGTTTATTTAAGAGAATATCTAAAATATAGTAGGTGTAATACCCTATTCTTTATACCTAAGTTGAGATACTAAAATATCCGAGTAAATCTCAGTAAACAGACATTTCGAATCCATCTTCTGAGCTCAGAGAGGTGAGAAGTTAATATTTTACGCCCGTTTCACGGCGAAAGCTTTGTCTTTAAGTTATTTTGTGCTTGGTACTGTGAATAGAACTGGAACTGGAGTTAGAAAGTATATTAAATTAACATTTTCATGTTTTTTTTTGACGCGGCTTGGTGGCCTGGCTGATTGTCAACACAACAAACAAAAAAAAAACTACAATGCGTTTGTTCATTAAAAAACCGGTCAAGTGCGAGTCGGACTCGCGCACGAAGGGTTCTGTACAACATAGGTACAAAATTAGACATTTTATTTCATATCAAGCAAAAAACGGCATAAAAATCACATTTATTGTATCGGGGCTAACTACTAAAATATTTATTTTACTTTAATTATTTAACTTTAAAGTGAATGTACCTACAACTTATTATTCTGTGAATAAATTAAGCCTCTACCTGTTACCGTTATTAATATTAAGCAAAAAACGGGAAAACCACGTTTGTAGTATAGCCCTGTTTAAATATTTATTTTATTCTGTTTTTAGTATTTTTTATTATAGCGACCACATAATCGGTGAAAATTTCAAGTGTCTAGCTATTACGGTTCAAGAGATAGAGCCCTGTGACAGACGGACGGATAGACGGACAGACAGCGGAGTCTCAGTAATAGAGTCCCGTTGGCACCCTTTGGGTACGGAACCCTAAAACTAATTCATCACTTTTATATTATGTTCCCATTTTTGCCATACAAAAATTAACAAATATTTCGGGTCGATGAATTTTTTATGAATTTATATGACTTTAATTAAATTCGAAGTATTTCACGGGACCCACAAAACGTAATTTTTCTTTACCAATAGAATTTGACGTGTAATAAAAATGGTTGCCAAAAAAAAGAAAATATGCTTACGTGAAGTTTGAAATTTTTAATTAAAAAGAAATAAAAATATTTTATAATGATCCTCTTATCTAATTCTAACTACTAGAGACTAGATCTTCAAACTAGGAGTTTAATCAAGCGGCCCAAGTTAGAACTTCAATGTTCAGGTGCTGCGATCCTTACAGCTGCCGTTAGTTTCATAACTTCTATATGAGTTACTTGAATTATAACAAGCGTAGGTATACCTATGTCATAATTGATGTTGTAAATGAAAGTATCAAGCTTATTAATTCATTGAATTAAATTATTAAATTTCATTAAGGTGAATATAGAAGCAAATGGCCTTGAAGTGGCGCCCTCATTTTAAATAAATTGTAAACTCGTAAATATGGAGATAATTTCCACATTGCTAATCGTCAGGCACTAGATAGTCCTTTAAATTATTTTATGAAAGTAGTATGTTGAATGTATTTACATAAGTCAGTCTAGCTTTAAAACTTGCCTCCGCCAAAAGTGGCCACGGCAAGTTTTAAAGCTAGACGGATCACCAATAATAGTTTTAACGGCAGTTCCTAAAATAATTTAAAGGGCTATCTAGTGCCTAACGATTAGCAATATGGAAATTATCACCATATTTACGAGTTAACAATTTATTTCACACTTCAACGCCATTTGCTTCTATATTCACCTTAAATATAGTATCATTGAGTTAGTGTCCCAAAAAAAAACACAAGTTTAAAAACTTACTGCAGAGCTAGCTTAATCAGTGTAATTTGTCCTAGTATATTTATTTACTGGCAGCCTTCTATATCCCACTGTTGTTGTGTTCTGTCAATAAATTTCCAGTTGTATAATTCATCTTTTATAACATTGTAAGGAAAAGATACTTGAGTACCCACTCATTTTAGAACAAAAGTCGCATAACAGCAAACTATACAGACAGTTCCCACAAAAACCGCCACTTGAAAACCTCAAACATCTCATTCGAAACCACGAGCACTTTCGACAAACACTCACAGAGAGGCGTATCGTGCAATTTGCAGCGAAAACCCTCCTTATTCGGAGCTAGTTCGGCTATACGTGCTCGGAGATCGGCCTTTTTCTTCCAGGCCCTTTCATGCGGTATGAAAGGGGTTGTCAATATTTTGAGCGTATGAAAGGTGGTGTGGATGTCAATGGCTGGAGCGTTCTCCAGTGGCCTGATAAAGTGCGTGGAGAAATTTGATTTTCTTGGATTGTGCTGTGAAATAAAATAGTTTTTTTTAGGGTTCCCTACCCAAAGGGTGCCAACGGGATCCTATTGCTGAGACCGCTGTCTGTCCGTCTGTCTGTCACAGGGCTCTATCTCTTGAACCATAATAGCTAGACACTTAAATTCACCGATTATGTTCTACTGTGGCCGCTATAATAACACGTACTAAAAATAAGATAAAATTAAAAATTAAAGGGTTTTTTTTCAGCGTTTTAAAACATTGTTTGGAGGTACGGAACTTTTCATCACCCAAAGGCCACTTTTATCGTGTTGAAGGGTTTGTAGAAAATCAAAATGTACTCCTTAAGTTTTTTGCTTATATCTTTCGATTGGCTTTTGCAGTCTGCACGTGTAAAATGGCTGATCAAGAGAAATACAGAGTTCGGTATGTATCTTTTTACATATTTGGTACTGCTTAGGGCTAATGCGCGTTAAAACAGAGAGAGTAAAAAATGAATGTATCATTATAGTTATATAGTATTTATACCTGGTGGCAGTTATTTGAACTAATTAATAAAGGTGATGCCACACGTATTGACCGGATTCGATTTACTAGAAGTTACTTAATTAAGCAAGCCATATCGATGGCGTGGTGTTTAACAGCACGGTAAGAAAATTAAACTTTTTTTCACCAGTCCAGCTAGGAAGAGGTTTTTTAAAAAAGAAAAAAAAAATTGTGTGCACTATGGAAAACCGCACGTATCCAGCCTAAGAACCTTTTGAGATAGCTCAAAGCCAATTAGATGCGGCGACAGCCCGAGTGGTAGATAGGCCCGTCAATGGACTCCTTTACAGCCGCGTCTATGGGAAACTTTGTTAAAAGACCTTAAAAAGAGGGTGCTTTAAAATGTTTTTCAACATAAGGGTTTTAGGACTTGGTAGTAGCAAAATTTTAAATGATGTCTCCGTTTTCTTTGAAATGATTTATTTTAAATGGGGGCAGCACTGGACCCCGGAAAATTCAGGTACGGCCTTAAGTAAAAGTTTTATCAAACACTTCATAATGAATTCAAACTCCCAGCGCATCTGAAACTACCTAATTAAGATTAAGTCTGACTGACTCAGCGACTAATTTCACATTAGTTGATTGTTGTAATTAAGCTGCTTTAGTGATTTACTTACTAAGGGAGAGAGCGTTATCTTGAATGCGAATATTACATATGTATTATAATTTTAAGGACATTTTTATCTCTTAGGTCTTTCTTTCTCTTAACAATAATTCAAACATACTATTTAATGTAAAAACACATCTGGGTTTATTAAAATTTAATATTCCACAATAATTGCCTTTTACTAGATGTTGATAACGGAATTATTTTACCTATAAATAATATAATTCGAATTACATTTACAGTTATCGATGTAATTCATTTTTCAACAATTACTTATTTAGGAGTTAAAGTTGTAGTCAATCCTAGTCGATTGGATCAAACCTAAGTTTTACATAAATCGCACTGGAATTTTTTATGGTCAATGTTCCGTTTGTGGAGCTAATCATAGTTTTACAAAAATGGTACCTAAGTGAAAAAAATTTAATTAAAAAATTTATTAATTAATATTATTAATATAAATTAATTAATATGTTTTTTCTTTTCTCCCATGCTGGTTTGGGAGAAAAGAAAAAACAAAGAATGTACTAGCTGCTTCTCTTCCCGCGCAGATCGTAAAAGCCGATCGAGGTAATGGGCAAGAATCTGAATCATATCAATAGGCGATGCGGTTAGCAACCCATCACTATTATGATTTCCTTTTTCCACCTTCATGTCCACGATGGTGGACATGAAGGACGCTAAAAGTGGCCTGGGCCTTGCCGCCCTAGGCTCTGTTTGCCCCGTTAGGGATGAAGACGTGATAGTGTATCAGTATCAGTGTATTAATATAAATAATACCTACCTCATCACGAGTTTTAACTTTAAGAACAAGGTTCTTGTAGGTGGAGTAATTTCCATGTCTCCCTATTTTGGGCTAAATATTTGACCTCTTCTATGCGACACACTTCTGTTTTTTCTTTTACTTCATCCCGTTTCAAATTATCCTGGTTCTCGGGTGTTTGTCTATGTCTAACAAAATATACTAAAACTATTTAAAGGTTAGATTCAGTCCATTATACTGAACAACTTTCCCCAAGGAACATACTTATGTCAATAAAAGAAACATAAAATGATTATAGAAACTTGGCTGATCTCAAATTGTATAATAACGATCTTCTTAGTCATGATGTGACTCGACAGATAAAAGCGTTTGCAAAATCTACCGACCTTCTCATAAATTACTCTAATAGCGCTGTTATACAGCGATCTTTACAACTACCGTTTTATTAAGGCGCTAAATAACCTCCAGGCTGCATTTAGAATGCAGTGAATCTTTTGGCAGCCCCCGATGTCAAGATAAGATTAGGATAGATAATATACTGTCGACGATCTGGATAGTTAGCCAGTTTTAGTTTTTTTTATACTCACCTTTTTTATACCCGCCGTCCCACCGTCTCGCCGTCCTGTCTTCCCGCCGTCCCGCCGTCCCGCCGTCCCGCCGTCCCGCCGTCCCGCCGTCCCGCCGTCCCGCTGTCCCGCCGTCCCGCCGTCCCGCCGTCCCGCCGTCCCGCCGTCCCGCCGTCCCGCCGTCCCGCCGTCCCGCCGTCCCGCCGTCCCGCCGTCCCGCCGTCCCGCCGTCCCGCCGTCCCGCCGTCCCGCCGTCCCGCCGTCCCGCCGTCCCGCCGTCCCGCCGTCCCGTCGTCTCGCCGTCCCGCCGTCCCGCCGTCCCGCCGTCCCGCCGTCCCGCCGTCCCGCCGTCCCGCCGTCCCGCCGTCCCGCCGTCCCGCCGTCCCGCCGTCCCGCCGTCCCGCCGTCCCGCCGTCCCGCCGTCCCACCGTCCCACCGTCCCAGCCCACCCGCCGTCTCGCCGTCTTGCCGTCCCGCCGTCCCACCGTCCCGCCGTCCCGTATGTAGTATGTTAATATAAAATTAACATATATTGTAATTAATGCACCCCTTCGCCATGCTTGACCCTTGGAAACATGTTCGGTTTAACCGAGAAGTTGTGACGCCGGCAAGTATTACAACCTTAGGTATTTACTTAAATCAGTGCACTTTCGGTACGTAATACAGGCTTGCATTAATTCATCATCATCCGAGCGTATTCCCAATTGCATCGTCAGCGATTACAACGCTTCAGAGCCCGGGGTCCGCTACCTTACCTAGGTAATTTCACGAGGTTACTGGTTTTTACACAGAGCGACTGCCGTCTGACCTCCGCAACCCAAAGGATAGACCGGAACCAATCCTAGGATAGGTACAAACGCTAGATGGCGTTCGGGACCAACAGTTTTACGTGCCTTTCGAAGCACGAAATCACCTTTCTTTTCGGATAATCAGGTGATTCAAGCCTGCAATATCCTAACCAGACTGGAAACAACTTTTTCACGAAGTATGCTTCCCAGTGGGAATTGAACCCATGACCTCCGGATCACAAGGCAAACGCCTTGACCACTGGACCGCGGAGGCAGTCTATATATACAGGCTTGCATTTAACCCAACACTTATTGTAACATTTACAAATACGGTCGTAAACCGCGCAATAAACGGAGTTTAAAATTATCAGTGTTTAACATTTAACAACAACCACCGCATTTCCCGAACACGCATTTATCGCAATAAATATTTCTGTTATTAAAAATATTTAAAAATTTTACAAAATTTTGTTATTCTTATTAAGATGCAATTTTTTGTCCGAACAACTTTATCATCCGATAAACTTCAAGGTGTCTGGGGCTACGAAAGAATAGACTCGTGAGGTCTACAGCTCGAGGAGAGACTCGTAGTAACTATTCTGAGATTAGGTCATCTCGACAGTTTCATTTGGCACCATGACAGCTGAATAGTAGTGCGCCTGGAGACCTGCAGTTATGAACACGGCTTGATTATTGCTACAGTTTTTTGGTTTAATTTGTAATGAAATCCTTGTACTTAGGAAAAAAATCCGAAAAAAATTCGATGCTCCATACATTTTATACGGTAGGTATGTAATTTCCTGTGGAGCAGCGAATTTTTTCGCGATTTCGGAATTTTTCACTAAAAGTTGTTCGTTTAAATGACGAAAGCATGTTCTTAAATTATCGCTAGTCAGTAACAAAACACAATGTATAAATCCATGAGTCAGTCAGTGAATATTTTGTTTAGTTTTAAGCTTTTCATCTGCAAAGAGGTCTAAGCTACGAGCTTGCATAGAGAGCTACCAAGTAGTTTATACTAGTATTTATATATACGTAGTTAAGACCTTCTTTTTACCCACAACCTGCAAATAAATATTTGTATCTTTGAATCTCAGCAACAAAATCACAAACAAAATCAGTCACAATTAATCCGAATCTTTGCATTACAAGCACTAATGGAGATAATTAAGGCCGTACCTGAATTTTCCGGGGTCCAGTGCTGCCCCCATTTAAAATAAATAATTTCAAAGAAAACAGAGACATTATTTAGAATTTTGCAACTATCAAGTCCTAGATAACCCTTCAAAGTATTTTATGAACTACTGTTTACAGTTTAAAGTGAGAACGTTAAGCTTTACTACGCACATTTGCGAAAAACGGCCACTTTTGGCAAATGTGCGTAGTAAAGCTTAACGTTCTATTATAAACTGTAAACAGTAGTTCATATAATACTTTGAAGGGTTATCTAGGACTTGATAGTTGCAAAATTTCAAATGATGTCTCCGTTTTCTTTGAAATGATTTATTTAAAATGGGGGCAGCATTGGACCCCGGAAAATTTAGGTACGGCCTTAAAAGAATATTGCTACAGCGAGTACTAGAATAACTGGCTTGAAAACGGTCTTAAAGGCTTTTACTTGAGTCAGCGTTGGAGCTAGGACTTAAGAGTGACTTTTCTCAAGGAAAATAAATTAATATAAAATTTAAGACAAATATGATTAGTTATTTTTATAGGGTTTTTAGGCATTCAAGATGCAGTACTAAAGTACTCAAATTAAATAATGAAATAAGAAGTTCAAGTCCTGCTCACGTGGTATTTTTTACCATTTCTTATTTGATTATTTTAATATGATTATTTTATTAAAATTTTATTAGGAGTTCTTCCAATGAATAAACACATATTAAATTTGCAACATGGTTCGTCAATGGGTCACAGAAAAATATCCGCAACATGCTTCTTAACCCTGTTAGGGGTAGATAGTGGTCCTAAAGATAGAAACAGCCTCGTAGCTCTATACGAGGTTACATCCTCAGCTTTGCTGCTTTGGAGTCCGGGATGCGCTTTCCCACTTTTTCTCCTCCAAAAAAGAGAGAAAATATAGTTATGTTAGGACCCGCCGCCTGTCTGACGTCAACCCTCCTTGGGAATGCGGTTGTAGCACGAGATGTTTGTGCAAAGGATTACCTTTGGTCACCTCTTTCACATCCACATTAAGATGAAGTTGTCATATACCAGGCTAGAAACTACACGGCCTATCAAAATAGTGGCAGGTTGTATATATCCACCGCCTCTCGCTCTTTCAATTAACATTATAGACAATAAGAATGACTTGTTTTTAAATGGCTACCACTCACTGGCATGTAAAGCGTAGAAAACCTGACCAAGTCAGACGACAAAAGCGCTGGATGCAGGCCACTCTAGATCAGTAATTTTGGAAATCCTTGGTAGAGGACTGAGTCCAGCAGTGAACGTTATGCAGCTGATATTATGAATATTTAATAAAAAAATAACTTAACACGAGAAATTTATACTTACTAGTTGGTTATATTTAAAAGCTCCAGCCAAGTTGAATAAAGCTACAACCTCCATGCTTTTGAATGCATTATGAGTTTATTATGATGTTATTGTATTACGTGCTTCAGAAAGCTGTCTGAGCTCACAACATTGTACGAGCTGGAAATGTTTTATTTCTTCTGTACTCGTATCGATACTGTTATAAAATTTACAGTCAATTCTAATGTTCGTTGTCGCTTTCTTGTGTGTGTAAGTGGTTTCAAGTAGTTAAAAATATGACTGTCATTATTTTTATTTCGGGAAACATTATTAATAGTTATTATTTTAATAAATTACTTTTAATATACTATTAGTCGTATGCCAAGTCTTCCCGTGGATGTCGTAAAAGGTGAATTAGGAAACACATGATAAACAAAGCTTATAAACATCAATGAGACCTTTTCAACCCGTCAGCAAGCGTGGAGAGTTTTGACCAAATCCTCTGACTGCTCTGGCTATAAAGCTCTGGTAGTACAGAGGGAGTCGTTCTCCTGCAGTGGAGACTAAAAAAGACCTGATGATGATACTTCGCTCCATTCATCGTTGGCAAATTCCAAGCTTGCACTTTTGTGATAAGGTCAAAGACTAGGTCTGCGCTCCGTAAGTTAGTTCGGCCAGGATACACATATCAACCAATTTGCGCTTCAATGTTAAGGGGATATCTCCCTTTATATGTCGCCCATGGACAGGAAACTTTTCCATATATCCTTTGGATGCCTGTCTGGGAATGAACGTCAATGAATGTCTCTATCTGTGCCAGGTAGAGACATTCATTGACGTATTGTATGTACTATCCGTCCACTTTAATTTTAGTTGTTGGTCATCACTTGGTGTTAGATCTGTTTATCGTGAGTCTTACCTCTAGGCTTACTGTGCTCAGGTCTTGTAGCATATCTTGTAGTTCTTTGGGGGAAGAACACGCAAGGACTATGTCATCGGCGAAACAATCAATTTATGCAACAATAAAATAAAATACTGTAGGAGAGCAGTTTTTAAGCGTATTCAAAAAAAGAATGATCTTTTCAATTCGAATGAACAAATGTTTATTTTATGTACTTAAATGTTCCCCGATAATTTTTTCGTTTTTAAACAGATTTAGAAAATTCTTTTATTGTTTGAAAGCGTTGGCGTACAAGCAAGTTGGTCTCATTATCACCAGGTGAAGATCTGATGATGGGATCCTTGAGAAATTGAGAGAAATCCTTTCATATAATATGCACACATATAGTGATTTATTTATTTATTATTTATAGCCACGTTACCAGAAAGGTGCTGAATTTGAAGGTTACAGGAAATAGGAACAGAGGAAGGCCTAAGAAAAGGTGGATGGAGTGCGTTAAGGACGATATGGATAAAAATAATGTAACAAGTGCCTTGACAAAAGATAGAGAGGAAAATGGAAAATACTAACATGCTGTCCCGACCCCACGTAAAGTGGGATAAGGTGAGGAAGAAGAGAAGAACATAGTGATTTATTGTTTATTGTCAATGAACCAATTAATTAAATAAATGGGACAAATCACACTGATTAAGCTAGCCCCAAAGTAAGTTTTTTTTTTAAACTTGTGTTATGGGATACTAACTCAACGGTACTGATAAATATATAAACAGTCTGCCTTTTTATCCACCAGCCAAATTGATGGAGCAAGTTTAGTCCATGATACAGAACTACTTTCCATAAAAACAATTAACGAAAAACTAAAATAAAAATTCACCTTCTCATACAAATCAGCGCTCAGCCAAACGGATTTTGTATGGGAGGACGAAAAATTTTTATTGATTTTCAATAACTTTTTTTTATAGAAAATAGTTCAGTACCATGGACTGAACTTGCTCCAAAAATTTGGCTGGTGTTTAAAAAGTCAGATCCAGGACAATTTGAAAAAGGCCATTTTCCAACTTGCCCTGGCTGGGGATCGAACCCAGATTAATTGCATTCAGAAAGTGAGTTTTGATGAAGTGGTGAAGAACTGATGTAGAAGACCAGAAATTTAAGTCTTTTTTTTTGTTTAAAGTAATTCCTCAATGCTTCATAAAAAGCTTAAGCTTAAAACAACAAAACTTAATGAAACTAACAACTGCTCTCTAAAACTTTATAGTAGATTATAAAAACAAACAGCCAGTTATTAAGCAATGCCAACTACGAGGGCCATTCCCTCCGAATTACCTCGATAACACAACGATGGAGCGACAGGCATTAGCATTTATATGTTTTAGTTGAGCACTTATCTCTTAAGAAAGTGGTGGGTGTCTCAGTACTTAATACAATATACTCGTACTTGTTGGTACTTTTATTTTAGGATATAAGAGTGCCTTTTAGTTTAGGTCTTTAACTCTATTATCATCATCATCATCAGGTCTTTTTTAGTCTCCACTGCAGGAGCACGAACCTCACTGTACTACCAGAGCTATATATTAGCCAGAGCAGTCAGAGGATTTGGCCTACACTCTCCGCGCTGGCCAGACGAGTTGGAGAGGTCTCAAGAAGCTTTGTCTAGCTTGTGTTTCCTGAGTCGCCTTCTACGACATCCTCGGGAAGACTTGGAGTGGTCCTATTCTACTCTGCCGGGAAACACACGGCTTAACACTATTACGTACTTGTTATGTTCTACAGTAAAAAACACGGTTGTTCACCATTTATCGACAGTTAATAATCTCGCGCGATAATTTATAAACTCTCAGCGTTTACAATCATACTCGTATGGTGACATATAAAATCAGCATCTTAAAATCAGGATAGTTCCTGAATTTAAGATGCTGATTATATATGTCACCATATCCACTAGGATTCCCAAGCTATGACTGTATTAAGAGGGTAAATGTTTTATGAATATAAGTATAGAATAAATCTCCAAAAGTGTTATACAGCTAAATCTTCTTTGTACAATACATCCACTTTATCAGCTTTTCAACTTCAACCAGTCAAAACTAATCAATCCCAAATCAAACATACCCGCCAAGTCAACGTATGCAAATACATTTAAAAAGCGCTGTGTAAGTACATCGCGATAAAAGGATCTTCGGGTACAAAAATAACTGAGCTACAGAAGTATATTTCATTTGTTAAATTGGTATGCATGTCGCCGGCGTGCCACAGGGGCCGCGTCTTTGTAAAAGCCGATGTTGCCTTTGAACGCGCTGACAGCATGCCATCCAATTAAGACGATACACGGTGTCCAGTTCTGCCCCCATTTAAAATAAATAACTTGTAAGGAAACAAAGATATCATTAAAATTTTGAGCTTGTAAAACCTAGATAACCCTTCAAACTATTATATTATATTTTATGAACCACTGTTTACTGTTTATAGTAAAAACGTTAAGCTTTAGTTTGCATTTTAGCGAAAAACGGCCACTTTTGGCTAAAATGCAAACTAAAGCTTAACGTTTTTTGCCAAATAAATGAACAGTAAAGGGTTCCGTAGCCCTTCATGGGCGAGTCCGACTCGCACTTGGCCGCTTTTTGAAGTACCTTAAAAAAGGTTTCCTGATTCGCAGCTGAATTTTATGAAACGATGCGTGTAGTTTGGCAGTGTTTATAAATTTGCGTATCAATTGACGTAATTTTAATTGTCCATGCTTGTTTTTAACAAAAGAAAAAAACTTAGAATGTACCAGCTGCTTCTCTTCAGCGCAGATCGCAAAAGCCAATCGAGGAATTGGGCGAAGATGTGAATCATTTTAATAGGCAATGCGGCTAGTAACCCATGACTATTTGATTCCTTTCTCGCCCACCATCACGCTAAAACAGCTGACCTTTGACTTTTGCGGCTCTGGGCTCTGTCTGTTTAGAGCCGCAAGACCTAAAATGTTCAGTCTGCCCCATAATGGCTAAAGATCTGATAGTGTATCAGTATATACCTACAAGTCAAGCACATTATTATGCAGTGTTTTATTTCTAGATTTAGGGTTAAAGACCTCTACGTCGTACCGCCAGCTACGAGAGTTCGTAGCGATGCTACGAAGTGCTACGAGATCGGTTTAATAACATCGGAGCGGAGTTGGCAAACATGGAGGCTTCTTGGGAAATCTTGAACGTTTTTCAATATTGGCTTTTGTGTGTGGAAAGTTAAATAGTTGTTGACATTAGTTTGGTATTGGATGTGAGATATTGGTAAAAATATGTTGTAGCTTTCAAAGAGCGAGGAGCTTCTAATTCGAATGATTTTATATATTTTTTATGTTTGTTGGCCAATAACGTCTCCGTTCTTGAATCGATTAAGAAAATTCTTTTTTTATTTGAAAGGGTATAAATATGCAAGTTAGCCATTATCGAAAAATCTAGGTTAATCGAGAATCACACAGGCACACATACTTTTTCATTACAAGATTTTGATGTTTGTGTTGAAAATCATATCTAGAAAAGAATAATCTTTATTTTTATACAAAAAAAAGATAGGTAAAATTAAACTTAACTTTGCCAAGTCTTAGGGCTACACAGGTTTAAAAAAAAATGGTTAAGTGCGAGCCGGACTCATAAATGAAAGGTTTTGTACCTACGTACAATGTTTTAAAACGCTGAAAAAAACACTTTTTTTGTATGATAACCCCTTTAATTTGTAACTTTATCATATTTTAGTATATTTTGTGACATTTTCAAGTGTCTCGCTATTACGGTTCAAGAGATAGAGCTCGTGACGGACGGACAGTGGAGTCTCAGTAATAGTGTCCCAATGGCTTTGGGTACGGAACCCTAAAAAATACTTAAATTGTTATCTACAACTTATTTTATTGCGATTGTATGACCTATTTATTTAAAATGAGAAAGCACTTTTTATATAATAAGACCTTTTCCATAACGTGGTCACATGACCATGTGAAAAGTCACATGGTCATGGTCAAAAAGGTCAAAACCCAAGTTTGCCAAAAAAACTTCCAAACTAAAAATCATCACTAAAAATCCAGACTTCGTTAGTCGTAAAACAACAATAATAAAAATAAACAAACGTCACCACAAGAGTCATCAAGATTTACACGAAAAGTTGTCGATGTCACCGAAGGAGCTATTATTACTGTTCTGAAAACCATTTTTTGGTTTTTTCCCATTGTTCCCACTGAATAAGCTCTAGTTTGGACAATGGACGCGTAAGATTCATATAAGTAAGCCTCAGTTAAACAAGAAGAGTGTCTCGGACGTGAGCGGCGATTTCTTCTAGGCAATAATATGGTCGCCTTTCGAATACAATTATTGCTACTTAAATTCTGTTTCTTCTTTATTTTAATTATTATATGTGCCTTCATTATGTAGTATTCAAATCAATTTAGCTGGCGACATGGAGTGGATGGAAAAATCCGCCAAACTGACCGACATGATGGACCTAAGGGTCTACAATGGACTGCCTTAAGATGTTATTCACACGCCAAGCCTAGCATCTTTTAAAAGCCAACTAACATGGTGGCTGGTAGATAGGGCCTCCTAAACGGTCGAGGATTTCATGGAAATTAAAATGACTTGATTAGGTAAATAATTTTATTTTTAATTTTTTTTTTGTCAGAATGTTATTTAAGTCCTAATTTGACATTACTATGATCTTAATGATTTTATTATTTGTATACTTGTAAAAGTACGTATATGTATTTGAAAGGATTGACGTGTAAATTTTATAAATAAATGACCATTTTAGCATTTTTTGGAAAAGGATTGTACTTACTATGAATAGGGTTAAAAGAATTTATTTCTCAAAAGAATACAAATAGGATTTACGTCATGTGGATCACCTTAAAACTGTAAAACTTCGTATTTCTAAGTCCTTAAATAATATCTGCCAGTAGGGGCAAGAAAGGGTGGTCCCTTTCTTGAACGGGATCAGGTCTAAACGAGTAATTTACTGGGCATAAAGTTTAAGACATAATGTAAATATAGGCTACATTAGATTGGCCTAACTTTAGTCTAAGTATTATACATATATAAGTATAACAAAAAAAAACAATATTAAAATATCAATTTGCCTAAATATGGGACCTAAATGGCAAGAAAAAAAAAATCAAATAAGTACACATCATAAATACATATTATAAAATGTAGACACTAGAATAAGAGAGTCAGGTTGGCCCAATTGGGCCTTCATACTTCACTGCACTGCAATACTCGACCGGCGGCCGATCATAAAACTACAGCTAAATCATTTTAATCCTGATTTTTCTTCTCTTCTTGCAGATGTCAACGACTCGATGAAAATCTCATCAAAGTACAAAGAGGAAGAATGAGAAAGAGAAAGAGCCATCCTGCCGCATTGCAATTTTCTCGACCGGCAGCCAATCGTAAAACTACAGCCAAATCGTTTTAATGATTCCAGATTTTTCTTCTCATCTTAAAGGTATTAATAATGTAATGGTCAACACGCTAGTCCACCAATCCGAAGGTTCTGGGTTCGATCTTCAGCCAAGGCAAGTTGAAATATGACCTTTTTCAAATTGACCTGGGTCTTGGGTGTTTATATATTTAAGTACTTACTAAAATATAGTATCGTTGAATTAGTATCTCATAATACAAGTTAAAACTTACTTTGGGGCTAGCTCAATCAGTGTGATTGTCTATTATCTATTTATTTATTTAATATTTTGACGAGCACAAAGGGGATGAAACCAGTGAGAGCACAGGTATCCCACCGTTGCGTGTAGCGATGAAGACTGCCTCAAAATAGCGCCTAATCTACATAATTGCATAACTCCAGCGGGCGTTTCATAAAAAAATGTTAAAGGACACCTGCGAAGGGATAACTTTTGCCCCTAAAAATTATTTATTTCAAACTTCTTTCATAAATCTGGCTAAACTTGTTTACAAAGTAATTTTGAGCGCGACCCATTTTTCAGCGCGAATATACGATGTCGTTTGGTGTTGTTACATCAGGAAATAGCTTGATCGGCATATAAATGTTACAAGTAATTATCATATTTACGATCTTGCCCATTGTTATAATCATCGTCAGGTCTTTTTTTATCTCCACTGCAGGTGCAGAACCCTGTACTTCTAGAGCTATTACTATTTGATTATGATTTAGCCTGCACTCTCCACGCTGGCCAGACGGGTTGAAGAGGTCCCATTGATGTTAATAAGCTTAGTATGGTTTGTGTTTCCTAAGTCGCCTTCTACGACATACGAAGACTTGGTGTGGTTCTATTCTACTCTTCCGGGAACCACATGGCACAGTCGTATAATATTTTCAGTCTATACTTTCTGACTGCAGGGAATTGACAATGTTTTAAAATTTAATTTAACCGGCTTGATTTTTGAAAATTCCGTATTAAATCGTGCAAAAATATATAAAAGGAAGGAACACGCAATACTTACTCCCCGATGTATGTTTAAATCGAGGCGGGCATGACAGCTCGGGGAGTTCCCTCATTGGCGGTCATTAAACGGCCGTGGGCAGTCTCAGGGTAGCCATTTTTGTTTTTCCGTTTTATACGTTGCATTTTCACATTTGGTAAAATAATTTTGACAAAAGAAAGCGGCTAAGCCGTTTAGGCGTCGGCTTTTTGTCTGTGAGGCAAGAGTTCAATCATCATTAGTACCAGGAAACCTTTACTAGTTCACTAGTAAAGTAAATACAAACTTTGAATCGGGATCCGCATTATACACCTGTGTACTCGTATATCATCATCCAGGTCTTTTTTAGTCTCCACTGCAGGAACACGACCCTCTCTGTACTACCAGACTTTGCCAGAGTAGCAAGAGGATTTGGCCTACACTCTCCACGCTGGCCAGACGGGTTGGAGAGGTCTTTAATTCAACTAAATTGTCATTATGTTATGTATATATATATATTTATATATATATATATATATATAAATATATATATATATATATATAAATGAATAATGTAAAAATAGCTTTTTTATTTTAATGTAGGTTAAGTCATCATTAAGTTTAGTTTTAGTTAGTTTTCTTATTTTTTAGGGTTCCGTACCCAAAGGGTGCCAACGGGACCCTATTACTGTGACTCCCCTGTCTGTCCGTCTGTCCGTCTGCCTGTCCGTCTGTCCGTCTGTCTGTCTGTCCGTCAGTCACAGGGTTCTATCTCTTGAACCGTAATAGCAAGACACTTGAAATTTTCAGCGATAATGTATTATTGTGGCGGCTATAACAATAAATACTAAAAATAAAGGGGGATCGTCATACAACGTTTTTAACTTAATCTTTATAATGGCATAACTAGATACTTGAAATGTTCACCAATTATGTATCACTATGACCACAATAACAACAAATACTAAAAATAAAATAAAGTTAAAAATTAAAGGGGGTCGTCACACAAGAAACGTGTTTCTTCAGCGTTTTAAAACATTGTACGGTGATACGGAACCCTTCATGTACGAGTCCGACTCGCACTTGCCCGTTTTTTTATTTTTATTAATTGTAACTATTATAGTTTTAGATTGTTTTAAATTAATTTGTTTATAATCTTCTTGCTCAATTTGTATTTTCTCTCCTTCAAGTAAAAATAGATAAGCAATCTCTATTAAATTCCATTTTGAATTTGTATCTTATGTCATAAAAAATATATCACTATATGCTGCTTCGATTGTCGAAATTGATGCTCATGATTTTATTTATCGTCAATCAAATGCTTTTTTCGAATAAGAAACAATAATATTCATTGCAATATAATATAACAGCCAGCGTTTTGGGCACCCTACCGCAGGGCATTGAACTCAATAATATTTTTTATTTATAAAAATATTTTTAAATTTATATTTTTAATAATATATTTAGTTTTTAAGCTCTAGTTTTTAGTTAGTTTTAATTATGTTTATCTACTTATAATTTAGATTAAATAATTAATAGTAGCTATTGTTACCTATGTTTGAAAATGAAATAAAGTGTGTATAATAAATCTGTGCTAAAACTTGATTGGCCAGTTTGTAATTGCAATATTAAATGAAAATTCAGATCATATTCAAGTATGCAATATATATTCCTTCTCAATTAATCCACAAAAAAAAATACGCCCAATAAAAATAAGCCACTACTTACAAAGTCCCAACTAGCCTTTATTACTTCTGAAATTTTCATCTTCACTGGGAATATTTGCAAAAAGTGTTCAAAGTTTCCCGATATCTTAATATTATTCAGAGGGCAATTTCATATGAAATTTACGATTATTCGGAAAGTAATCCAAGAGGGCCGGGTTAGGTAACAGCTCTTAGTTATTCGTCCCTGAGGACGCCGCTTACAAGAAATAAGTTGAACAGGGAGCTTCCCAGTCCTTAGTTTATATAAAAAAAAAATACATACAATACGTTTTTATATCTAATGGGGCAGACAGAGCCCCGGGCCGCAAGATTCAAAGGCCACTTTTAGCGTGATGGTGAGAAGGTGGAAAAAGGAATCAAAATATGATGGTTTGCTAGCCGCATCGCCTATTAAGGTGAAGATATAGGCAAATGGCCTTGAAGTGTGAAATAAATTGTATAAAGTGATAATTTCCATATTGCTCTTCGTCATGCACTAGATAGCCCTTTAAATTATGTTATGAACTGCCGTTGAAACTATTATTGGTGATCCGTCTAGCTTTAAAACTTGCCGTGGCCACTTTTGGCGGAGACAAGTTTTATAGCTAGACGGACTAATGTAAATA
Organism: Acrobasis repandana; assembly: GCA_963576875.1. Lineage (NCBI taxonomy): Eukaryota > Metazoa > Arthropoda > Insecta > Lepidoptera > Pyralidae > Acrobasis > Acrobasis repandana. Next base: position 18,244,168 of record OY756232.1, on the reverse strand, counting down.
CTTTCAACGGTGGTTCATAAAACAATTTAAAGGGCTATCTAGTGCATGACGAAGAGAAATATGGAAATTATCTCCATATTTACGAGTTAACAATTTATTACAAATGAGAGCGCCACTTCAAGGCCATTTGCCTATATCTTCACTTTAACATGACTTGTATTTTCACCTATTTCCTTGTTTACCTTTATGATCTGCGCGGGAATAGAAGCAGCTGGTACATTCAAAGTTTTTTCTAATCCCAGACCAGCATGTAAAGTAATAAAAACATTTTAAAAAATCCCTGTTCTTAGTTTTATTACTCCTTTCAAAGACAGTTACGTCCATAGAATAATATGTTATTTTTATTGTAATCTAGTGAAGTGTCCCACTAAGTGTTAATTAATATTATAAAATAATTTTATTCTTTGTCGCAATTGTACTCGTAACTATGGAGAAATCCGAAATAAAGATTTTTATTATTATTTGTATCTCCTTTGGATTCACAGGTCTTTTCCTTTGACCCCGGTCCTTTGAGAGGCTTGCGTCGAATTACAGATCCAACAAGTAGAGGCCCTTTGGACAAGTTGATGTAATGTGGCGCCTCCGTTATTATTATTATAAATGAGGTAAAGAGGAAAAATATATTTTAAAGATTTGGATACACTGTCACTTTTGGTGTAATAAAATTGTTTTTTTTTCAGCCTTGGTCTCTTCTTATTACGCTAATCAAATCAGTTGTTCAGCTTTGGTGACTCCACTATGCCTCAACTACAGCCCGGCAATATTTTTGCTTTGTATCTTGTTCTATATAATCTATGGGGCACAGTACTGTACATTTCTAAGAATGTAAGATTGCATATTTGACCGCGTGGCGAGTGGCGCCTGTAGAAGTTTCCTTTAGTCGGCCGCGCCTACTTAGCGAAATAACTCCTGCCTGCCTGTTGCCCTGATTTTATATAACTTTCGAGTAATTTGTCTACTTCTTCCTCACCTTATCCCACTTGATGTGGCGTCGGGACAGAATGTAAGTCTGTTAGGCTTGAAACTGCGTTAAGCGGAGACACGCGACGGGTTCAGTCCGTCACTGTCACAAACTCTACGTGAAGGTTTCAGCTATTTTTATCGCACGTAGGGTTACAGAGACGGACTAAACCCGTCGCGGGCGTCTGCTTAAGGTGAATATAGAAGCAAATGGCCTTGAAGTGTGAAATAAATTGTTAACTCGTAAATATGGTGATATAATTCATATTGCTAATCGTCAGGCACTAGATAGCCCTTTAAATTATTTTATGAGCTTTAAAACTTGCCGTGGCCACTTTTGGCGGAGGCAAGGTGTAAAGCTAGACGGACTAATGTAAATAATTTCAACGGTAGTTCATAAAATAATTTTTCTAGTGCCTGACGATTAGCAATATGGAAATTATCTCCATATTTACGAGTTAACAATTTATTTCAAATGAGGGCGCCACTTCAAGGCCATTTGCTTGTATATTCACCTTAACGTAGTTTCAAGTCAAGGTCAAGTTAGGTATTACTCTCTATGCTGAATATGATTTGGCTGAAAATTTTACGGCCGGCCGCCTGCCTGTCACCAATCCTCTTGGGGAATGCTATTGTTGCACAAGATAAAAGTGCTTTGTCCTTTAGTCTTCTTATACGACATTCACAGGAAGAAATGGAGTGGGTTCTTTGCTTGGTTAGAAACTACACGGCAATCATGTAATTTGTGTGTGATTTATATTTCCTCCTTTGCTTTGACTCTGAACTTACCTGTTAGACACATACTTACATAAATTCAGCCTATAGTGAAATAACCTGACATATCTGTCTTGTCATGTACTTAGTACTTTACTAACTTTACTTTATTACGCTCTTTGTTGATCTGCAAAAGGGTGCGTGTTTAATAGCTGGAGGAACTGCTGCTGGTTATGTGTGTGGGCTGAAGTATTTATAGTAGACGGTCTAGATAGAAATATATTATTTATTGAAATAAATTAACAAAATAACAGTGTATGAGGGTTGCTACACACTTATTTGGACCGACATTAATCGGCATAACCGGGCGGTAAAATCGAACATTTGCCGAACCAACAATGCCTGCCCAATTAAGTGTAGCAACCCTGACGCAAGATGTTCGATGGTAAGAATAAGTGATGTCGTTCCCAGCCCGCTCCGCACTGCGTCGCATCGCTTCGTATTACCCGTGTTCGTAACAATAGCCCTACTAAAGGTGTCCCAAAGGCAAACCGGTAGATAATGCATAGCGTTAAGTTTGACCCATTGTAATCAATCAAATATGAGATTGTGTGCAATAAACTTAAATAAATTTAAAAAAAATAAAGGTATAGGTACTGGAACTGACATTAGAACTAGTTTAAGGATCAACTTAGTAAGTCATTTAGACGGCGTCGTAATAAAATATTTTAATAAACTCTCAAATACAATGCATACCCGTATCTCAGAAACACTAGAACTTTACACCGTAGATTCGGTAAATTACACCCACCATTAGGCTAGTCACCTACCAATGTTGCAAACTGCAATACGCCCGCATCCGCAGGCGTAATACAGTGGGCGTTAAGAGTGCGCGCGCTAAAGTATGCGGCTAAATGCCGCTGTAAATTCAGAGGGTGTACTGTACGTTGGCAACGGTTTGTCTTGAAACACACTGACACAAACAATGGAAATCATAATACACCTACGTCAAATTGTACAATTCTGGGTATGTAGAAATATAACGTGATGTGCTGGAATATTCTATTTTTGAAATTTGATAAATAGTCGGAGACCGCGCGCTAAAGTATGCGCCTAAGCGGCCTAATATGCCGCTGTAAATTCAGAGGATGTACTGTATATTCACAACGGTTTGTAGCGAGACACGGTGAGTTAAAGTTTAGACAATATCTGTGACAAATATCAAACCAACTTTAAACTAAACGATGCTGGCCATACAGAATGCTATGATGAGCTGAGATGCTCTATTATTGTATCTAATTAAAATAAAATAAAACCGTAGTAATATAGCGAGCGTTCAAAGTGCGCGCGCTAAAGTATGTGTCTAAAAGCGTGTACATTGACAACGGTTTGTAGTTAAACACGAAAGTGGCAAAAAGTTCATAAAACATAAAGAACTTTTTTTTAAATTAACGATGCTGGTCATAAAGAATGATGAGCTGAGACGTTCTAAAATAACATAAAAAGAAAATAAAACTCTAGTACTAAAGAGGGCGTTAAAAGTACCGTTTTTGAGTAACTACAATGGAAGTTCTTCGACTGTCTGACAGTCACAAAATGTAACTTAACGTTGTCTGTCTGAGCTGGCCGTGTGTATCGCTATAATACTACAAAATTTGGATTGCACTGCGGTAATTAATGTAAACGCTACCGGTTTTTAGACGCAGCGGAAGTTGGCTGACTGTTTGACAAAGCAAGGGTAATGGTTAATGATTGCATTTTAAATACTTTGGCGTTGGATAACAATAGGCTTGTGGATGTTTAGTTTTGATTACAAGTTTTTATCCAACTTGTACGTGGTCCTTTACTATTAGTCTCATAAGAAGGCTTTAGATTGCTCAGCGGGCTATGAAGAGGTTTATGCTAGATGTTTCTTTGGATCAGATTTTGGAAACGTTTTCCGACGTTAATTTGTCCACCAAATCATTCACCGACTAAACATTACAGTCTTATATTTCCTCCGTTAGTAAAGATATAGTTTCATTTTCTTTACATGCTGATCTTCCATGCTGATTTGGAAGAAAAGAAAAATCTTAGAATGTGCCAGCTGCTTCTCATCCCGCGCAGATCGTAGAAGCCAATCAAGAGAATGGGTGAAAATACGAATCATATCAATAGGCGATGTGGCTAGCAGCCCGCCCACCATCACGCTAAAAGTGGTCTTTGGGTTTTGCGGCCCTGGGCTCTGTCTGCCCCATTAGGGATAAAGACGTGATAATGTATTTATCTTTTCATATAAAGCGACGTATCATGAGAGTGTTAAGATGGATGAGTGGAGTGACAAGAAAGGATAGAATTTAAAACGAGTATGTCCTCATCGTACCTCTCGATTCGCCTCCTCCTTCATTGTGCGAACCGCTAAGGTGTGGAATTCCCTCCCTGCGTCGATGTTTCCCCAAACATATAATTTAGGGATTTTCAAGGCAAGAGTGAACAGGCATTTTTTGAGTCTGCGTGATACACCTTAGACCTCATCTTAGCTTCCCATCAGGCTAGATAGAGATCAAACGCACTCAAATTTCTAATAAAAAAAAAAAAAAAAAAAAGAGGAAGTAAAAAGGTAGCCCCAATAATGGAAAAGTTGAGAAGCAATAGACTAAGATGGTATGGACATGTAATGAGGAGTCACTCTTGGTAAGGTCGGTGAGCCCGACCCTGACATGCTCACTAAAATGTCCAGACTGGTGGTGGCGTCCTGGGTCGGGGCACTGGATTACCTCTAATATAGTTGAGTTCAGCGATGGCTGATCCACGCGTTAACTCGTGAACGAGTGCCGCTAGTAGGGACTGGTCAGCTCGGACTACTCAGTGTTACTTATTTCTGTAAATTGAATTTGGCACTCGTTCGCAAGCTTTACATGATATATTGTGATAACATTGTATTAGGCATAATATCTTTGTAAATTGACAAAGCCCTTCTGGCGGGTAGGCGACCAATACTGTGTAAATGAGTTTCTTTCGGCGTTTCTTCTCAGCAGAGGCCGTTGCGAAATGCTATTATCGGTATCCTACATAGAATAAAAAATTTTAACTTTGACTTTGACTTTGGAGGGAGGAGAGCCACGTTACCAGCAAGGTGCATTTGAAGGTGACAGGAAATAGGAACAGAGGAAGACCTAAGAAAAGGTGGATGGAGTGCATTAAGGACGATATGGATAAAAATAATGTAACAAGTTCCTTGACAAAAGATAGAGGAAAATGGAAAAGACTCACATGCTGTCCCGACCCCACGTAAAGTGGGGTAAGGTGAGGAAGAAGATGATATAAAGCGACGTATCGCTAAGCGGGCACTGATATTTACAAATCGAAGCTTATATGCATAGCAATATGAGAGACACTGTAACTCCACCGTCTTTCACACACGCGTTGTAGACCCTAAATAAATTTTAGCCATTTCAAAAAGCCCGAGCTACTCCTGTAATGTAAAATTCCAATTGTAGCACAACTGTCATTTATTTGTATGTCGGGCAAGGCCCAGTTGCCGAGGTACATTTGCTTTGCAAATCTGTTCTCGATAGCCGCCCGGAAAATGTTTTATTTAGTGTACTAATTAGCTATTCAAATGTAGCTGTCTTTGGAAAATGTACCTTATTTATTAAAGACTCGATTGTTATTGTTACTTTATTTGTTTTTTATTTTTGGTCTAAGATCTTCCATGCTGGTCTGGGATAAGAGAAAAACATAGCCTTGTATTTGCCAAAACGGACTTCATCATTATCATCATCAGGTATTTCTGAGTATCCACTGCAGGAGCACCCACTCTGTACTACCAGAGCCATATATTAGCCGGAGCAGTCAGGGTATTTGGCCTATACTCTGCACGCTGGCCAGGCGGGTTGGAGAGGTCTCATTGATGTCACAATATTAGTTACCATACTCCTCCGAAACGGCTTGACCTATTTTTATCAAATTTTTTATGCATATTCAGTAGGTCTGACAATCGGCTACTATCTATTTTTCATACCCCTAATCTAAGCGGGCGAAGCCGCGGGCAAAAGCTAGTTGATGTATATAATTTGAGCTTTGCTTAGCTTGTGTTTCCTAAGTCGCCTTTTACGACATCCACGGAAAGACTTGGGGAGACTTGGAGTGGTCCTATTCTACTCTATAGAGTAGCAATCAACCTCGGAATGGGAGATAAAAAGCTGGATTTTTGTATCTACCTTTATTGTCGTGAAAAACTGATTTTTTTACCTTTGACCTTGAATAACTTACGAAGTAGACACGAGATTTTATGAGACTTTTAAAACAACTTTTAGAATGCCAAAATGAAGGTATATACAAAAATCCAGCTTATTACCTCTCATTTCAAGGATGTTCGTAAAAGCCAATCGAGGGAATGGGCGTATGTGCAAACCATGTAAAGATAAAAGAATTGTTCGGGGTCCAGTGCTGGCATTTGAAATAAATTATTTGAAATAAAACAGAGATATTATTTAAAATTTTGTCTTCAGTAGGTATGTCCTAGATAACACTTTAACTATTTTATGAACTACTGTTTACAGTTTACATTTGCCAATTCGCAAAGTTGAAGGGTTAGCTCTTGTATATGTTTGTCCATAGTATGTGTATTGTATGTTTCAAACGATGACAGCGATATTCATTTGTTTAACATGCCTACAATCCTTGTAATAAAAAAATTGCCGAAACCAATGTAGAATTTGTAATCTTATATAGCCTTTGTCCGCAATTTTCTTTATCCGAGAAACAAATAAATCGCGATTGAGATTTAGGTACACCGATCTTCGATTCAAACGGATTACTAGCCGGCTAACGATGTTTCAAACTAAAGATACGCCGCTTGAAACGGCGTTAAGCGGAGACCCGCGATGGGTTCAATCTGTCTCTGTCACAAACTCGTGACACGTGAACCGCGATGGTTTCGCATGATTAAAGTAAATATTTTAACAATAACGTACTTTAAATGTAATCTACCGTAGCAGACGCTAAAAAAAGATGCTTTACAAAAAGGAGAAAAGAAAAAAACCGAGCTATTAGTTTAGATGCAGTTTGTTCTAATGATCTTTTAACAAATTGTAGGTAAATTATAGATAGAACCCCAAAAAATATCAGAAATTTGGAATATGGTTTTGTAATTAAAAGTTTCTTATATACATTTTCTCGCACAGGTCAGATCTCTTTTGAGGTAGAACTAAGTAGTGCACTTGTACAACTTTTATCTTACGTATTCTTTGTATACATTTCAGTGAACATAAATTGGTTAATAAATAAATAAGAAGGTTTATTATTCCTAAAGAGATTCTCTTAGCCAACCTATCTATCTATCTTTTCTCATCATTGGCATTTCATTCCAAGCCTACGCGACTAGCGTACGCAAGATGGCCGGCCTCAGATAAACGATCTTTTATCGCGAATTGATGTATGTCCGACCTAATGCCGGCTCGTGTGGTGCCCCGAAATTGATTAGCATTGATAAATAAAACGGGGCAAGGACGATTTGGACATACATCAATGATTCCGTGCCTTGGAGCCTTTATTCTGTCTTTATGTCCTTCAAAAAATAAAAGTACTGAGAAGGCTTATTATAGGACCGATGACTATCTTAAAGACAAAAAGGTCTGGCTTGAGCTTGGCGCGGGTCCCTCTTAAAGGTTTGTATACTTTGACATGTCATAATTTAGGTACATTGGTACATACTAAATTTACAAATTGACATTATTTTAAATTTCGTAATTCTTATAATTCAATTTAATTATGACATAATAAATAATGTAATCTCTGTCCATCTATATAACTAATTTTAAGTTTTTAGTTTGTTAGTTGACGTCCTTGGAGAAAACGTGCAGTGCAGTTTGTTGCCGCTTCTTCTGCACTTGCGCCTAGAAAGCGGCGTAAACTTAGCTTTAAGTAACGATTTGACGTCAACATTTGTGCAAAACAAAACAAAGTGACTATTATTAAGAGACATTATAAATATCCTATGATAATAAAGATATTTTGAATTGAATTGAATTGAACTGGAAAATGAAGGGGGTAAAATTACCCATAACCCGAGGGTATGTATGAAGGGACTGATGAGTGTATGTAGATTATTTGAAAGAGGTATGTCAGCATCGTAGCGAATGGAGGTCCATAGTCTGCCTACCCCTGTGGGACAAAGGCGTGATAATCTCATCATCATCATCATCCAAACGTATTCCTGGTTGCATCCTCAGCGGAACCGCTTCAGAGCACGGAGTCCGTCCGCTACCTAACCCAGGTGATTTGACGAGGATACTGGTTTTTACACAGAGCGACCTGTCTGACTTCTGCAACCCAAAGGGTAGACAATAACCAATTCTAGGATAGGTTTAAACAACCGCTGGACGCGTTCGTGACCCACAGGTTTACGTGTCTTCCGAAGCATGGAATCATCTTTCTTTTCGGGTAAATCAGGTGATTCAAGCCTGCAGTTATAGTCCGGTATTTCATACAAATCCCATAGAAATTGTTTGTTTTGACATAAGGATAAAAGTATCTGATTTGACTTGTTGGAAACTAGCGGTTAGCTTTGGAGCTTTTCTTTTAATAACAATAACTAACAATCGTGATATACCTCAGATATAACTGATCTTTTTCAATCTGTACGTCATATTTCCCACAAGGAATCCTAAATGCGCGCCCACCAAATTTATTGGGGCGTTTCAATCGCCTGAATTGTTTATAACCCGGATTATAAAATAAGATAGCTCTCGTGTTTCTGATAGGAATTTGTATTTTAAAGACTTTTGGCATTCAATAAGTGATTTTGTAAGGAATAAACGATTTATGGTATGGCAGTATTTTCTGATGTTAAATTTGGCTCATACTTTCTGTATTTCTAACGAGGTAGACAATGCCTGAGCCTTTAAGGCCACTTTTTAAGCGTAATGTTGGGCGTGAATGTGGATGAAATCAAAACAGTGATGGATTGCTCGCTGCCTCGCCTGTTAACATGATTCCGAAACAAAACTATGTCACAGAATAAATAATACTAACATACTGAAGTATTACTCAGCAAAGAAATTCAAAGAAATAATCTACGCAATGTGGCTAGCGATATGGTTTAATTTAGCTCACGTCAGAACTTACCACCTTTTTGTATAGATACCTAGACATCCATTGCAAGCCAATTTCATTCTTATTACTCTGGACAAACGATTCGGATAACTGAATTTACCACCCGGAGTGGCCTGCGCGCATAGTAATAATGTAGGTACATTTTCGATACCTAAACGGGGAGTGACACAGGCCTGACTAAGTACCCAATATAGGTACTTAACGTGTTTAAAGTATATGATAAACAAACTGAGTGACAAACTATATATTGGTTTATATATTATTATAATTTTCACCGATTATGTATTACTGAGGCCGCTGTAACAACTAATACTAAAAATAAAAAAAAGTTAAAAATTAAAGGGGGTAGCTATACAAAAAACGTGTTTTTTCAGCGTTTTTAACTCTCTTTATAATGACATTAACTAGATATTTGAAATTTTCACAGATTATGTATTACTATGGCCGCTATAACAACAAATACTAAAAATAAAAAAAAGTTAAAAATACATAAAACATCGTATCATCGGTCGTCATACAAAAAACGTGTATTTTTAGCGTTTTTAAACATTGTACGGAGGTACGGAACTTCCTACGATGAATCCCTCACAACGATAAGCCCACCATTGTACATTTTTATTTTGTCATCATCATCATCCGAGCGTATTCCCGGTTGCATCTTCAGCGGTAACGCTTCAGCACTCGGGGTCCGCTACCTTACCTAGGTGATTTGACGAGGTTACTGGTTTTACAAAGAGCGACTGCCGGTTGACCTCCGCAACCCAAAGGGGACACCAGAACCAGTCCTAGAATAGGTATAAACGCTAGATGGCGTTCGGGACCTACAGCTTTACGTGCCTTCCGAAGCACGGAATCATCTTTCTTTTCGGATAATCAGGTGATTCAAGCCTGCAATATCCTAACCAGATTGAAAACAACTTTTCACAAAGTATGCTTTCCCTGTGGGATTTGAACCCATGACCTCCGGATCACAAGGCAAACGCCTTGACCACTGGACCATGGAGGCAGTCCAGTACATTTTTATTTTGTAATGCATATTATTTGTAATTTGCTTATATTCAAATGTGCAATAAAGAGTTAAAACAAATAAACAATAACAAATACGAAAACTAGTTCATTTTCCAAATACTAGTAAATGTAACCGACCATTGTCACGACTTTCTCATTTACAAAATGGCTTCAATCTCAAGAACATACTGTAGTGTTAGCATGCCAGTCTGTTTATACGAGATATTTAATTAATTTAATTAAATTATATCTTATTATGAATATGAGGCTATCTGCATTGCAGCTGATGTGCACTTTTTGAAGCGTGTTTCTGGGTGTGACGTCATTATGTAGAAATGAGCGGAATTTACCAGTTCACGTTTTTTATGTTGCTGCAGCTTACATACATACATAGCATCGATAAAAACCTGCGTATGTAAATAACACAAAGTATATAACACAACAAAATATAGTACAAAGAAAAGTCAATTCATGGTTTTCAAGGCAGGAAATAAATGTCCAGAAAATGTGACTCCCTTATGCTAAATGGTACTGCTCTCTGTAGAGTCTCGGAGTTTAAATATCTTGGTCACTACTTGACTGAAGATAGCTAGGACAATAGAGATATATAGAGGGAGCGGAGGGCATTGTCGGTTCGGGGGAATATGGTGACCTGTAGGTTTGCACGCTGTAGCAAGGAAGTCAAAATTACATTGTTTGAGGCTTACTATCAATATTTTTATGCCAGCAGCCTGTGGATCTCATGCGCCTAAAATGATCTCCGTGTCCTATATAATAATGTATTCAGAGCCCTGTTGGGGCTGCCGCTCTTATGCAGTGCATCAAGGATGTTTGCAGAAACACGTACGGATCATTTCTACGCCATAATACGGAAAAAGGTGCATTCCCTGATGTCCAGAATGCGTGGCAGCTGAAATGGGATCCTGTAAATATTAGCAGGGAGAAATGACAGCCATATGCATTATGCAGACCCACTGGGGCTGTCTATTAAAATCACAGATTAAATAATACTAACGTACAGGAGTCTCACTCAGCAAAGAAATTCAAAGAAATATCTACTCAATGTGGTCAGCGTTATGGCTTAATTAAGCTTACGTCAGAACTCAGCACCTTTTCGTATCGATACCTAGATATCCATTGCAAGCAAATTTCATTCTTATTACTCTGGACAAACGATTCGTATAACTGAATTTACCACCCGGAGGGGACGCCTGCGCGCATAGTAAATGTAGGTACAATTTCGATACCTAAATGGGGAGTGACACAGGCCTGCTAAAATACCCCTTTTGCTTTTGTATATGTCTGTAACTAATAATGCATGTACTACTAACAATATAATATGGACTTGGTCTGAAATAAATGATTATTAATATTTGTCGCTTTAACCCTAGAACCACAACATGGGGTCGTGGGAGACCCCACGTCTTGATATTTTTATTTATTTTTGCATGAGGTAGACATAGAAACTTGTGCATCTGAGTACCTTCCGCTTTTAGTTATCAGTAGCCCGTGCCGCTTTGCGAAGTGCATACGTTCATTAGTTCTTGAGTAATCACCTGTTGGGGTCGCCCGCAACCCGTGTTGTGATTAGTGCAGCTGTTTTTTTGACGGACTTCCATTACGTTTTTTTTATTTATTTGTCGCATATTGTGAACAATATGGCGTCAACGTCCCGTCAACTAAGAAGTGATGAAATAGAGGACATTTAGGAACAATATGATGGTAGCCAATCCAGTTCGTCGGACTCCGAAGCATCGGATATTATGAATGCGGAGTATATATCTGAACACTCCCTCTAACCTCCCTGATATATGTATCAGGGAGGTTAGATGTACCTGTACCTGTATCATATGTTGGTAAAATATCAGAATGTCCTGAAGGAGAATCTATTCCATTATATTATGTTTTGAAGCTATTGGAACCCATTCATCATACAAACCGATAAGAATTTTCCCTACGTCTCTGCATGCATTTGATAAAATATGACTATTGTGTCCCATTTCCACAAAAAAAAATGAGTCGTTTTGATTTCCTTACCGTCCAAGTCCCGCCCAGTCATCCCACTTCAAGTGCTCGCTGCTTTTTATGTCCTAGGTCTAAAGATAGGAAGGTTAGAGAGCATTGTGTAAAGTTTTCAAGAAATGTATGTGCACAGCATAGGTTACCAATTTATTTTTGTATTGTATTGTATTTATTTATTTCAAACAATTGTCTTTACAGGCCTCAAGACCCAATGCGACATGCTTGCCTTACAACTACCTAATTACATAATACAAATTATCCTCAAAGATATCCTTGTGAACTCACTCAGACTGCAACAAAATAGGTCGATCTCATTCGCTGCTTGGTTCAGCGTGTGCAACGCCCGCGTCAGCGGAGCCTTCTGCAGCAGATTAGTTCGCGCGACCGGCACCGCCAGTAGCGGCGGCTGTATGCGGCGCCACACGTACTTGTTTTTGTTCCGAGTGTGTTTAATATGTAGGGTTTATTTATATTTTGTTGTTCCTAAAAGTTCCTGAAATATCTAAAGACATGTATTTTGTTTGCTAAAGTCAATTACACTATAAAGTTTTCTAGGAAAATGCATTTTTATTTGGGGTTACCGGCAACCCATGTTGTATTTTGTGAAACAAAATAACATGTTGTGGATCTAGGGTTAATACGCTTTTCAGAGCTAGTTGGCAGGTTTCCTCGCCATATTTTCCTTCACCGGAATGTTTTAGCTTTCGCAAGTTAAGCGATACCGGATGTGCTTTGTACTTGGATGGGACAAGTAACAAAAAATTATCGTGCTCCTGCGTGTTTTGGAAGGCATGTTAAGCCGTTGGTCTCGGCTATCGGCATTGTATGGCAGTCGTCAATCCATGTCAGATGCTTATATGCAACTTGAAAAATTTGACACCAGTGTTGGCCACAAACACACGCGAAAACAAAATGTCAGTCAGTAATTGTCTACCGATCACGAATCCCAATAACAACTTATGTTAACCTATACATATATATAAAAAATATTAACTCTTTCTGACCTTACTATATCCCCTCCCCTACCCCCACCCCGGTTCCGGCTGAATTATCAACTGCGACCTGCTAATTGGTGGCCCTCTTAATGTTAACGATCCAAAATATTTATACCCCTTATTTCGGACAGTTTATAACCATTTACGTTTTAAAGTATGTAGTTTATTACCATTATTTTTAACCCCCTGACGATAAAGAGGGGTATAAATTTGACGTTTTTGTTTATTTGTATGTGGAATCGTAGCTCATAAAAATACACCGATTTCAATGCGGTTTTTTTTTTAAAAGCCTAGTCTAACGAGATGGTTCTTAGCTATGTTTTATTAAAATCGGTTTAGCAGTTCAAAAGTTATTAGGGGTAAACCCTTAAAATTCGGAGTTTTTTTTGTCTGGAAAATAAAAAAAAACCTTCTCTTTTTAGGATTCCATACCCGAAGAGTGCAAACGTGACGCTATTACTGGGACTCCGCTGTCTGTCCGTCTGTCCATCGGTCACAGGGCTCTATCTCAAGAGATAGGTTTAAGAACCGTAATAGCTAGACACCTGAAATTTTCACCGATTACATATGTATTACTATGGCCGCTATAACAAAATACTAAAAATAAAAAAAGTTGAAAATTAAAGGGGGTCGTCATACAATAAACGTGTTTTTTTCAGCGTTTTTAACTAGATCTTTATAATGGCATTAACTAGATACTTGAAATTTTCACAGATTATGTATTACTACCACTATAACAGCAAATACTTAAAATAAAAAAGTTAAAAATTAAAGGGGATCGAATCTTCATACAAGAAACGTGTTTCTTCAGCGTTTTAAAACATTGTACGGTGTTACGGAACCCTTGATGTACGAGTTTTTGCACGCAATTGCCCGTTTATTTTTAATCACTCTATATATTGATGAAAACCGCATTTAAATCAGTTGAGTAGTTTAAAAGATATTTATATGTACATACAGAGACAGGGGCAAGAAGTTTTTTCATATTATATGTTGCTTTACAGCATAAAATGCATCATCATTATTACGTATAGTATCACGCTCACAGTGGAATCCAATCATGAATACCTAGTATGTTGCTTGTCGTGTTGGTGTCTGAATGATAAAATGTATATCGCGCAACGTACCAGTGCCATCACGCTCGTTATTATTACGTAGAGCGTGTAAGTGAAAGAGATAGCGTGCGAGAAACGTTGTCGCCGGTGGCACACTACGGCAGATGTAAGGCCGAGAATACATTAGAGATGGACAAGAATGAAATTTTTTCACAAGCTTTTATTTGCCCTGTTTGTTGAAGTTTATTTGTTTGGGTCAAATCTTGCAAGTTAAATTTGACCCACTTCCCGGTTTCCGATGGAGATGAAATTTTGTATGCTAATGTAAATCAGACGACATCATCACCATCATCATTCCAGCCCTTCTTCCGCCAGGTGCGACCCGCGACATTGATTATATCGTCAACCCATCGCAAATCAGACGACAATGTAATATTATTATAAAAAGAAGCTGATCTGATGATGGAGCCGGAAGGTGGCTATAGGAACCCTGTAATAAAACGACGCAACTCCATCGCGTTTGGGCTTATTAGTTTATTACATTTGTTTTGATTACATAGTAGTTAGGCCTCACAATAAAATTTTCATACATTATGAACATAATGTATTTGATGTATTTTTACACTTTATCTTGCAACCCACATTTAGACTTTCTGTATAACCCAAAGGTTGACTGATAGACAACGCTTTTAGCGTTAAGGTCGCCTATTGTTCTGTACAATTTGTATTTGATGGACATTAGAGATTCATCATCATCATCAGGTCTTTTTTTAGTCTCCACTGCTGGATTACGACCCTCTCTGTACTACCAGAGCCATATATTAGCCAGAGCAGTCAGAGGATTTGGTCTACACTCTCCACGCTGGCTGGCCAGACGGGTTGGAGAGGTCTCACTGATGTTTATAAGCTTTGTTTAGCTTGTGTTTCCTAAATCGCTTTCTACGACATCCACAGGAACACTTGTAGTGGTCCTATTCTACTCTGCCGGGAACCACACGACTTTAGACATTAGAGATCATAGAAAGATTAGAGAAAATATGTTTTTTTTTTTGCGAAAAACTTATTTGTGTTCTAATAACTCGCTCTTAAAATTATTGCACTTAACTTAATCCACGACGTCATAAAGGTAGGTAAGTAAACCTTTAAAAATTCAAGTATAAAGGTCATAAGAATAATTAAGAGATGCTTTTAATTTATTTTTAAGTTGGAGATTTTCATTAACTTTAAACGGTCTAAGTGTTTGCTTAATGTCAAATTAACACTTAACATTTTTAGAAGAAAACATTTTTGTTTTGACAATGCTTTTATCTTTGTTTCTTTGATCCTCTCTTCGCAATCAAAAGTAATTGCGGGTGTAATAATTAAAGAACGATATAAAACAATCCTTAAAATTATGAATCATTTTTCTTACTTTTTAAAGTAATATTTTTACACATGATTTTTAGATTTTTCATTTTCATTGTAGTACTTAATTGTATAAGTTTAAAAATAATTATAAGCTAAGTATGTTTTCACAAATAATATCTTCCATGCTGATCTGGGACAAAAGAAAACTAAGAATGAACCATCTGCTTCTCTTGCCGCGCAGATCATAAACGTGAAAGAAAGTGCAAATCATGTTTTTAGGCTGCGCCTGATGTGGATAATCTAAATTTTGCTCCTGCTATCACGTACACAAATTTACTCTAGCCGAAGCGAGACAGCGAGCCATGCGGGGTGAAAAGATCACAGGAAGTCAATGAAGCTGGTTTACGCGTTTCTGGTTTTTGAGGTTTTTTTCGTTTTACAAAGAATATTTAAGAGTTATTTAATAATAAGACATTGATCCCTGCCTTATGTTTAATACAATTATTATCTAAAGTTACAAGGGCTAATTTATTGTATTTATTGAATACTTTCCGTTTAAGTATAATTCTTAGATGATTTAGGCAACGTCGCAAGCAATCGTGTTTTCAAAACATATTATGTATAGAGTTACTTTGCTGTATTTTTATTTGTGAAAGTGAGTATTTCGTTAATATTGATAATATTTAAGATCACTCTAAGTACTATCAGGGTCATACGGGCTCCAGCTAGCAGTAGCAACCCATCACTATTTTAATGTCTGTTTTCAGTTTCTCGCCCACTATCACGCTAAAAGTGGCCCTTGGGTCTTGCGGCCCAGGGCTCTGCTTGAAGCTACTAGACCTAAAATGTTCTGTCTACCCCATTAGAGATAAAGACGTGAAAGTGTACTACACTACTTTTTCAATTATTCTCAACAAGTAACGGATGCTTAGCCATAAACGAAATATTAAAAAAAATTAAAACTTTTTGTTTACGAGCCATCACGACCATCACGTGTTCCACAGCTGGGCAAAGGCCTCCCTCAACTTCTCCCATTCAGCCCGGTCCTGTGTTATCTACTTCCATTCTCTATAAAATGTATCTAGTTTATCGCGCCATCGCGTTCTTGGTCTACCAGGTCTTCTGGTATTAGTAGGGATCCAGGAAGAGGTGACCTTTGCCTGGAAATCATTTGGCCTACAATACCTAAAAAACACCCGATTATAATGATAGAATTGACATTGAAAACTAGCAGAAAAAATATTCAAATAGCATACGTTAAATAATAGTAGAAATTTTTTTTAAAAACTGTTCACCTTTTTTACAATTCCAGCGGCGACGGGACAATGAAAGCTTCAAAAAGGCTTCAGACCATAATCACGGGCCGCGCTCTCGACGCGCTTTTCTTTATTGTTGTACTTCACGTGTTTCATCGTAATATCTAGTAAAAATAATCTGCCTACATTTAAGAGCCAGGCTCTTGTTGGTGTAAATGTAAGAGATGCACACATGACTATTTTTGGTCCGAATTTTGTACAATGACTTTAATTAATGAGTCCTTAATTATTATTTCGACAATTCACGTGCGTTATTTTAATGACGACAAAACATTACATAATTAAGTACTACATTAATTCACGTAGCAGAGTTATTTAATAACCCAGGGAATTCATAATTTATTCATACAATACCACTAGTAATATAAATCGACGTCATGCAGGCGGCCGGTCGTAAAACTATAGCCAAATCACTTATACTGTTCCGGCTATTTCTTCTCCATTTTGCAAAGTCTTTGGCATCCTTGGGTGACCATTGACATGCATGTTATATTTGGAGAAGAAAAAGCGGGAAAGTGCACCCCGGGCTCCGCAGCAGCGCAGCTGAGGATGCAACTGGGAACGCTCTTAGAAGAAAAATACCACTAGTAACATAAATTTTGCATGGTCTTAACAGCATTACAGTACAGTTTTTTTTTTTTAATTTTAAAGTTCACATATCTCAAAAGGAAAAAGCGGATTGCTCGCGTGTCGGTTTGTCCGACAACCACAGCAAATTTTCTCCGAAACTACATGCATGATTGAGTTTTAATTTGGTACACAAATACGAGTATGTAAGTCGGTCATGCAAAGA
Source organism: Acrobasis repandana (assembly GCA_963576875.1). Classification (NCBI taxonomy): domain Eukaryota; kingdom Metazoa; phylum Arthropoda; class Insecta; order Lepidoptera; family Pyralidae; genus Acrobasis; species Acrobasis repandana. The sequence continues at coordinate 18,226,860 of OY756232.1, read as the reverse complement.
CGAAAATGTACTTAGATAAATAAATTTCATACATGGGGACCAAACGGGGTCTTCATCCTTAACCGGGTAGCAGAGCCTACGGCTTTACGTGGCCGTGGGTCATAATAACTCAAAGCTACGTTAGGCTTTATGCCTATGGTGAGCGTGAAGATAGATATTTCATTTACAATTTTAAATTAAATAGTTCTGAATCAATTTAAGAAAATAGGCAAAAATTGACCTTTCCCCCCTTATCTCCTAAATTATATACCTAAATTTTTCTTCTTCTTCTTCTCTCTTTGCCATTTCTCTATACGGGGTCGACCTCCCCAATACTTTCATGCCATTTTTGACGGGTTTGCGCCATTTCTGGGCTTATACCCAACGTTTTCATATAATTGTAGATGGCTTTACTCCAGGTTACTACCTGGGGTAAAGCCATCTCTTCCTTTCTTGCCCTCCTGTATGTCCATCACATTAAGAGTCATATGGACTTAAAAATACTTTTTTTTTGTTTAGATTACAGTAAGAAGTCTATGGTATTTAAAGTAATATAGAAAATGAAACTTAAATAATCAACGTACGGAACCAAACAGACAGTCGACGACTGTCGCGTGACCGTCGCCGACAGGTGTCGCGGGGATACTGTTGCTTATTTATCAGTAATAGCCCTTAATGATTTTATAAAATGATTTAACTAAGGGCCCGCCTAATTAGTTATGTGCGCTTGTTAAATTTCTAATTTTCATTATCTGGAAGCCATTCAATGAAAACCAGGTACAAGACAATGCTATGTAATTAAAAATACAGGTCTTGGGACCTACAGGCGTTGCAAACGGGCGTTATTTAACGTTGTGGTGCATGTTTGTGTAAATTATGTAGGTAAGCAATTGTTAAGTTATAAGTATGTAGCCAAATAAATAATTTTGTCTTTCTTTTTTCCATTCTTTTATTTGTCTGCGAAGACAATTTTAAGATATGTTATTAAAAAAATACAACTTTGTAAACTTTCAGGATACAACAGCAATGCCTGGAATGCAACATCCCATCCCACACGTTTCGATGAGTGGGTTATTGGTTGTTTTTTAGCATTTTTCATACCAAATTACCTTTAACCACAAATACGTTTTTGTTTTGTAATCCTTCCATAAAATCCTTTATACCCCAGTAGAAAGGTTTTAAAAAAAATTAAATAAAAAAATACATAATTACTTACCACACCATTCTGTTTTTAAAATTTTGATATATATATACCTAGTGTCACTCAAACATTTAAGACATATCTATTGACATCTCTTAATCTAAAATCCATCAAGCCATTAAGGCTGCCGAGCGTGCTAAAGAAATATACGTTCATAAATACACTCATAAAACATAACCCTCGTCCCTTACGCAAGCGGGTAAAAACGAGCATAGTTTTTATTCTTCGTTTTCTTGCATCTAATGAATGACACATCAGTCATTGAATGCTGATTCGTTATTGGATTGTATTACATACATATCACGCCTCTTTCCCATAGGGGTAGGCAGAGACTATGTACCTCCACTTGCTACGATCCTGACAGACTTCTTTCGCTTCATCTACATTTAGCAACCTCTTCATACATGCCCTTCGGTTACGGGTACTTCTTACCTCTCCTTTTATGCAAAAATTAAACAGAAACGCTTGTCTACAAACCCACAATAAGTCAAAACCACTTTGTTTTACCAATTTAGTACGGAGAAACATCTACAAAATGAATATTTCATTCCAGTAACGTTGCGGCCCAGACTTTGGGCTCAAACATCAAGTATCCAGCGTCTTTTTAGGGGGGTGTCAATTAAAGTAGCCAGTTAGTTAATCATGGCATGAACGTAGATGAAGAGTTCGATGGAGCAGCGGTTACTAAGTACCTTGTGTGCAAGCAAGCATACGTTTTTATTAGCAAGTACGTAAGTTCAATTCCGAAAATGTTTCATGGAATCCCGAGCATGCACGGTTCACAGTTTTTAAATTTTTCATAGTTTTCGTTTATTATTTCAGTTTTTCCTAAATGCTGACTGGTAGAGAATGCATTAGCATTAAGTCCACCTATTGTACTATTGTGGTCAATAAAAGTCTATTAAATAAATAGGTAGTTGATGATTATGGAGACCAAGAAATGTCTCGAGCTTGTCCGTACTTCAAAAGGCACGATAAGCTACTTAAAGAACCTTCCAAAGTACAAAAAATATTTGTACTTATACATTATTCCGTCTTTATTTCTAACGGGATAGGCAAAACCCCTGGGCTGCAAGACTCAAAGGCAACGCTTAGCATTATAGGGGATCAAAATACTTACTTACTTACTACTTACTATCCTGGCTCAGCGACCCAAAGTGAGTCTTGGCCTCCAGCACAAGAGCACGCCAGCGCTCCCGGTCCCGCGCTAGCTCTCGCCAGTTGTCCCCAACTTGCAGCTCGCGCAGGTCCGCCATCACCACGTCGCTCCAGCGATACCTGGGTCGGCCCACCGGCCTGCGACCGATCGGCCGGCCCTGGTATGCTCTCTTCACTCACCGATCCTCCTCCATTCTTTCGACGTGTCCGAGCCATCGAAGGCGGTGCGCTTTAGCTTCAAGGGGATCAAAATAGTGATGAGTTTCCAGCCGCATCGCCTATTGACATAATTCGCATTTTCGACCATGATTCAGATTCTCGTCCATTACCTCGATCGGCTTGTACGATCTATGCTAGTACATTCTAAGTTTTTTCTTTTCTTCCAGACAAACATGAAAGAAAGCACTAAAAAAATACTCGTAATAGGTACATTATTTGTAATAACTTTATTGTACTTTGAAAACAAATGATTAAAGACAAAAGCAACATAAAGTGTAAATTGACAACGGCGGACTTATCCCATAATGGAATCTCTTCCAGTCAACCGGCCAATAAGTAGATTAGATAGAACAATAAAATTGTAAATTACTCATTATTTTCATATTTATATTATTTTTGCATAACTTTGCAAATAGTGATATTTTCACACACACACAGGACACAGAGTGGGGATACACGTGGGACTTCGAACAGCCAGGGGTCACGACCCAATGACCCTCTGGATCCGCCCCTGGTGTACAATAGAAATATTTCAGGCCATATTACTAAATCTAGAGGGAGCGTTTACTTTGCTAGATCCTACATCATAAATATTTATAGTTTTAATCAACAATATGTTTGGGATTTGAGGCTTATTTATTTAAAAAAAAATATTGTACATCAAAGATAGTTACACATAATAAAATAACAAAAGTAATTTTACAAATGGTGGACTTATCCCAGAAGGGATCTCTTCCAGTCGACCAGTAGGGCAGAGGACAGTTACAAATTTAGTAGGAAGGCAGAAGTACGTACAGAGTAATGAAAAAAGCAAGTATAATATTAAAGCTTAAACACTAAGAATACACTACATACATACCTAAAGAATATACTACATATAATATAAAAATAAATATTTTATATAACTCAATTTATGACTCAGCAAAGAATTTCTGAACTCTTGATTTAAAGGAGCCTAGTGATTGAGACATTCATATCTCCACTGGTAAAGCGTTCCATAAACGCGCAGCGATCACAACGAAGGACTTCGCGTAGGTCTGTAAGGAATGAGAAGGGATCTGTAGAAGTGGTTGACCACGAGCACGAAGACGGCTATCAAAAACTTTAAACGAGAATTTTTCATGAAGATATACAGATGAGCGAGGATTAAATAGAGGCTTATTGCTCACTGAAATGTTATCTTTCTTCGAAAATAAGACTTTGGTGTAGAATTAGCGTCCCTGTCCCCGTAGCATGGTAAAGGCGACAGCGTATATCCAGATGTCGATTTCAGCCCGTTGATAACAATGGGCTGAAATCGAATACAATATTTTCATACAAGTCTATCTACACATGATTAGCTTCACGTCCTCACAGGGGGCAGAGAGCCCTAACAGTGTTTCGCCATTAAGATCGGTCTTGGTTTTACTAGTCTATCTTCATTTCCAAAGCGACAGTGCGCCGCTAGGTTTGTCTGGGATCTCAAAATTTCGCTTGCCCTAGACTTTAGGGCCTACAAAGTCCAACCAGGATATGTGAATGCTCTATGTGTGTGCTCTCTACTGGTATTGAAGTTTATCCAAGGTAATTTGCAACGCATTATCAATACATGATCTGTTTGATAAACGGCAGTATCCAACGCGCCGCTTAGGGGCGTTTTTTGGAGATTTTCTCTGGTCAAAAATTGCCATTTAATTACCATTTGTGACGGCATTTAATTCTTCCACGTTGGAAGCAAAATTAAATAGAATAATGAGATGAATCTCTACACGAGAATGCAATGTGAATGTGTGTGTATCGTTAAACGTGTTTCATGAGTTAAACCGGCCAAATTCACCAAATGAAATGTGTTACCACAACCTCTCTCAAACGTAGCTTCTAGTCACACCCTGTGTGTTAATCCGCCACGTCAGTGTCTGCGTCATGAGCAGGTGCCGTCTGTTAGATTAATAGGTTTAATCCCAAGTCAGACTGCGGACGAGTGGATGACATTTTGACTAGTTGTGGACGGACACTGAAGCTGTCAAAAACCGCCAAGTACCAAAATATACGTTTAAAAAACTAATTCTTACTGAAAAGTATGAATCATCCAATTAATCCAAGCTCAGCCACCAATTACGGGTAACAATCTATGTATCTTTGAAATACACAAAAGACCTTCATTTCATACCCCAGTCGATATAGAGACAATTTTATTTTGACTAGAAGTTTTTTATATGTAACATTTGTTATACACATTTATTGCATACAAATTGAAGCCTATGTCACCCGGACAATTATAGATAACCAATTGACTTCCCATTTGTGAGAATTGGATAAGCGGTTTGGATACTACTGTACAGCTACAGTGGAACAGACATAAATACCCACACACAAACATGCATACATCATAGACTGCTAAAACCATTACCCTCCCATTTGATTTTGCCGTAGTTGGGTAAAAAAGTCTTCTATTAGTGTTGAGTAGTGGCGATACAAGGATGTCATCTCAGCGTATTTCCAGTTGGATCCTCAGCTGTAATGCTGTGAAGCCTAAGGTCTGCTTTCCGGCTTTTCCTTTTCCAATTCGCACGGTTTTGAGCATCCTTGGTTGTAACCATTGACACGCATATCATCCTTGAAGACATCAAGTCTCCATTCAATCAATGACATATCGTGATTGTTAAAATATAATTGAAAATATTATATAATATTCTGGCACATACTTTTACGCAGTATAATAAAAATATAACATCAGTGTTGGCTACTTACACATGAAAAATAAACAATAGCTATGTAAGAATCTACAACAGCAAAAATAAATGCAGTTTTCGTGTTACAGAACAGAGCAATTAGGTCTATATACGGTCAAAAACCACGCGATTCCTTAAGAAATTTATTTAAATCTATAAATATTTTTACTGTGGCATCTCAATTTATGTATGACAATTATGTTTTTGTTAAATCTAGGCTAAATACTTATCAGAAAAATAGTGATGTTCACAGATTTCACACTCGGAACAAAAGTAAGCTTCGTATGCCTAAATTTCGACTTACTAAAGCCAGGCATTCAGTGCTTGGTCTTCTTCTTATTTAAGAGCTTAGTGGCTCTTGTCGGAGGAGTATGCGCCAAACTTCTCGGTTCTCTGCTTTATTCTTTAGTGCTTGATACGACATGACCCCTGCTTTTTCTTTCAGTTGGTCTACTCTGCTCTTTCTTGGTCGTCCTGGACCTCTTCTACCTTTTATCTTTCCTTCTAGTATGTTTTTAGATATGGAGTCAAGTCGAATTAAGTGACCAATCATTTTCTCTCTCCTATTTTCTATTTCGCCCAACAGTGCTAGGTTGGTAAAATTAGTTACAAACCTACCCATGCAACAATTCAAAAAGAAATTAAAAAAGTTTTGATGGAAAACGCGTATTATACGGTAAATGATTATTTAAAAGACAAAAGCGCGTGGAAAGTTCATATTGAAAAAAATCATCACTTTACTCCACACATGAAACTCAACTGTTTTTCTTAATTTAAAATATGTAAGGATTGCGATCAAATGGGTGAGAGCCAAATTAAATTAGTATTTCCTCTTAATAAGCTCTGTGAGCCCGAGCCTGGCATGCTCACCAAAATGTCTAGACTGGTGGTGGCGTCGTGGGTCGGGTCGCTGGATTCCCTCTAATATGGTTGAGTTCAGCGATGACTGATCCACGCATCAAATCGTGAACGGGTGCCGCCAGTAGGGACTGGTCAGCTCGGCTCCGTTTTTAGGGTTCCGTACAAATAAGATCACTCGTGCGTCTGTCTGTCCGTCCGTCAGTCGCAGCCAATTTGCTCCGAATCTACTGGACCGAATCAGGTGAAATTTGGTAGAATGATGTAATCCTATGACTCAAACACATATGTGCAAACTAAATATTTTTTTAAAATAAGGGTCGTTTTCGGGTGACAAATTAGGAAATTAAAAAAAAAGTTTTGCAAACCTTACTGTGTCATATATCAATGATGGAAATCAATGAAAGGGCTCGTTATGAGGATCTCAAACATATTTTTGTTATTATTGTAAAATGAATAGTTTTGATTTTATTCATGAAAGAAGACGAAAATTTACCATTCCCCCCCGATCTCCGAAACTACTAAGCCTAAAATTAAAAAAAAAATATAAAATATAGTTAATTGATTGTAAATTACAGGAAAACCTATAGGAATTCAATCAATTGTACGGAACCCTCTCCACGCGAGTTTAACACGCACTTGGCCAGTTTATTTAAGACTACTCAGTGTAACTTATTTCTGTTAATTGGATTTGGCACTCGTTCGCAAGCTTTGTTGTTGTGATAACATTGTATAATAGGCATAATATCTTTGTAAACTGACAAAGCCTTTCTGGCGCGTAGGCGACCAATACTGTTTAAATGAGTTTCTTTCGGCATTTCTTCTCAGCAGTGGTCGTTGCGAAACGCTAGTATCGGTAGCTTTTGAACAAAGAAAAAGTAATTTAGATATAAATAAACATTACACGTAATGTACACTATAATTATTGACGAGTAAAAGTGCCTGCAAAGGCCTAACTACTGAATAAATATTTGAATGAATCAAAGATATAGCTAGAAACATCTCTTACAGAAATGTTTGTATTAATTATCCTGTAGAATCCTGTTACCCAAAGGTAGCCTGTAAGAGATTGCCTTGGCAATAAGGCCCTCTATTGTACATCGAGCTAGACTACATATTTAAAATGTTACTTTGCAATAAAGTGTTTTAACTTACTTACTTTTTAATTCACCGTCAGACTGTCGCATGTCCGGCACAGGTGCTGCTAGTCAGATTAATGGGTTTAATGCTAAGCTGACTGCCGACAACCTGCTTATGCTTAGTAGTTGCGACGAATTGTTGCTGACAAAATTATAACTATGGAAGAATATAACACAAATATAGCTAGAAACATCTCTTACAGAACATGTCTGTATTAATTCACCGTCAGACTGTCGCATGGCCGGCACAGGTGATGCTAGTCAGATTATTGGGTTTAATGCTAAGCTGACTGGAGACAACTTGCTGACATGCTGACTAGTTGTGACGAGTTGTTATTGACCAAATTTTAACTATGAAATAATGAACCTCAAATATAGCTAATAACAGCTCTTACATAACATGTTATATTGATTCACCATAAGACTGTCGCGTCGCATGTCATAAAGGTGCTGCTAGTCTTATTAATGGGTTTAATGCTAAGTTGTCTGCGGACGACCTAATGAGTATGACTATTAGTGTTGATAGCTGATATTTTTAAAGTTCTAGGCTTAACCTAAACTAGCACGTCTGTCAATAACTATTATATAATATATTTTGTTCAAATTTTGCACACGTCACAGAACACACTATGGTTACTAACTTATAATAAGCTCAAATTTAGTTATAATACAAAATAAATAAATATATTTATATTGTAAAAAAGTTAAAGCTAAAATTAAAAAAAGAAAACAAAACCGAAGAAGAAATAATAATAAAAATATTAAATATAAGGCTAATCGAAGAGCCCCCTTTGTTCCAATCATGTTCTTGAATAGTTGAAACAAAAATTAAAGTACTCAGTAGCTGCTCTTTTATTTTCATAAGTAAAAAGTCACATTGCTGAGAAACCAGTATTTTTCCTTCTGTACAAAATAATATAAACACAGCAAAGCTAGCGCTGCGCCAACTCGCATCTCGTTTGAATCCGACGCCGTCACTCATCGCGCAGGGATTTGAACTGAAAACCCGCTCTGTTGACGTCAATCTCACCGACGTTTGATTTCACTGCAATTTGGTTTGTCCACGTATGCGTTTGATTGGGATTTTACTAGATTCAATGAAATGGAATATTTGTTTTTGTTTCTTCTTCTAGATATAAGTGCCAGGGTCTTGTCGGTATCATTGCATGTAAATGGACTCACAGCCAAGAAAGGTTATTTAGAAGAGAAGGGAAAAACATGTTAATTACACATTGTTAGATATATTGAGCAAAATACTTTTTTGTTTGCACATCATTTTACAAAGCCCCGTTAAATAGTTAAAATTTTATGTAAAGTATTAGTAGACACCTAAAATAAAGAAGTTACAAGTATAAGATGTGTGTTGAGAAAAAGCAAAACATTAAAAAATTAAAAAATACACACCTATAACACTTAACAAGAATTTCCGCAACATTCCCTGTGGGACACTTTACTTCCATGAATCCAACACACAATATGCTCCAAAAACTGAGCTATTCAGTAATTTCCCGGAAACCTGTATATACTCGTATGTCTCAGGAAAACCGGTTATCCGACGTTTATTAATATCCGGCTTTTAAAGTAGAGCAATCAGAAAATATTTGAGGGATTTACAAAAATGCGAATGATATTTTTTATCATTGTATAGATGATTTTATTCCAACTAGACTGATGACTGCACACAGTGACCAGCATTGGTATTATGTATGTTACAGTTTTATTATATTATTTATGTTAATTTTCTTAAACTATAAACAAATTGACATAATAGAATAGAAAAACTCTTTATTGTACACATAATTTGCTATGCTATAAATATAACCCAGCATTATTGCACGTATAATCTCAACGCAGGGTTCAAACAGCGCGGTTTGGCGGCATGTGGTAGGTATAACTCAACTGATATCACCTTTGTCGATTTATCTAGCTTGCACACACCTGCATTGTTGTTATGTATGTTATAATTTTAATATATTCTTTATAATAATTTACTTAAATTATGAATCAATTGAACGTTTACTATGCTAGAAATATACCCAGCATTATTGCATGTATAATCTCAACGCAGGGTTCAAACAGCGCGGTTTGGCGACGTGACAAATCGTGTTATAAATCAACTAACATCACCTGCGTCGAGTGACCTGGTGTGCACACAGTGACCTGCATTGTTAATACCTATGTAGGTTACATTTTATTATATTATTTATGTTAATTTAATTCTGAACAAATTAACAAATTTACTATACTAGAAGCCGTGTGGTTCCCGGCAGAGTAGAACAGGACCACTTTAAGTGACAATGTCGTAGAAGGCGACTTAGGAAACACAAGCTAAACAAAGCTCATAAAAATCAATGATACCTCTCCAACCCGTCTGGCCAGCGTGGAGAGTGTAGGCCAAATCCTCTAATTGCTCTGGCTAAAATGAGCAGTGGAGACTAAAAAAGTCCAGATCATGATGACACAATACGCTTGAAATATACCCAGCAATTTTGCACGTATAATCTCAACGCAGCGTTCAAACAGCGCGGTTTGGCGGCATGACAAATCGTGTTATAAATTAACTGACATCACCTGTGTCGAGTAGCCGGCACCCGGTCTGCACAAAGTCAGGTCACTGTGCATTGTTAATACGTATGCAATAGTTTCATAACATTGTTTGTGCCGATTTAGTCCATGCATTTTCTAAAAACTTCTTTGCACACATTTCTTAAGTAGACTTGGGCTTTTGGTGCAATTAGGTGAAGATGAAGCCAGTAATGCATTCAAATTAAATAAATCTTAAATAAGGATATTACTATTTTATAACATCCTGTATGACAGTTTCAAAAAATCAAAAATATATATTTCGGTATCAAAATCTTAATCTAAGGTACATGGATATTTGGGAGCACCTTGTAAGTATGAGATACCTGTGTTAGGTGTTGTTATGTAACGGGAGGGAGAAGCGGGGGCTTCTCCCTCCCGTTACATAACAATAATTAAATATGACACCATTATTTATTACAATTCATACTTATTAATTTCGATTTCAAATATTTATTTATTATATTTATAATATATTCATGACACAAAAGCTTTTATTAAAAAAAAATGTGAATATTAATTAAATCACAATTTATTAGTATATGTAATATAAATATAAAGTATGTATGCGCGCATGTGTGTGTGTGTGTGTGTAGTGTGTTAGTGTGTGTGAGAGAGTGTATTTGTGTGTGTGTATGTTTAATTTTTTTCATAATTTAGCACGTCTTCCACCTCTTCATATTCAAGATCCATCAGCCAGCTTGTTATTCTTTTCCTAGCTTCATGCAATGTTAAAGAATATAGTCTAAACATTTATTTACTTTATTATATACGTGTGGTGCTTGTCTGCAATAATGCCTACAAGCAAAGTCGGTTCTACAAACTGACTCTTTGGCTAAGTTATGTACTCGTAGTCTCCTCGAGAGTTTTTTGGGGTCGTATTTAATGGACTTATGCATTTTGAGAGTACTACCAAGAATATACAGTTTTCTGACTGTGCGATGTTGAGCTAGATTGTACAAAGCGTCAGTAGGAAATCGGAATGGTTTAAAATACATTACTTTGAGGAGAGATCTTTGAGCTCTCTCCACATACTTGAAACCAGTTTTCGCAGCTGCTCCCCAGATTGAAAGAAAAAATTATATTGCCCATTCCTTCAATATAAATATGTATGTTACAGTTTAGTAACATATTAAAATATCAGTTAATCCTATAAGGAATAGCAACAGAATTCTTTTTTGTTCAAAGTTATGTTAAACGAAAAGAAATTTGGAATACGTCGAAGAATAATAAAAAAATATTTCCAATATAACCAAGTCACATGGATCCACAATAACACCATAAAAATAGGAAAAGTCCGAAAAAATACACCATTAACTATCACGTCTTTATTCCTAACAGGATAGACTGAGTGTAGACGGGTGATTCTATAACGGTTCCTGTTATAGAATCACTCGCTTGTCTGTCTGTTACACACAATTTGCTCCGAAACTACTTAAAATTTTAAATATACAACGACAAATCACACTGATTAAGCTAGCCCAAAGTAAGTTTTAAACGTGTGTCATGCGATACTATCTCAACGATACTATATTTTATAATAAACACATATATAGATAAACACCCAAGACCCAGGACAATTTGAAATAAGCCATTTTAAAACTTGCCTTGGCTGGGGATCGAACCCAGAACCTCCGGATTGGCGGACCAGCGTGTTAACCATTACAGGTGGTCGTCAAAACTGTCAAAAAGTACTGGTCCGATTGAGTTTTAATATGGTACACATATGATTAATTCTTCTTTGGGGTTGTTGCATACCTTCCGGATAGTTTTTGTTATTTTATTTTGATATAATTATTGGGAGCCTTCTCCATCTCACTGTTGGGAACAGGCTTGTCTCAGCGCATGCCAACCATTTCGGTCCTGCACCTTACGAATCTACTTTTTTTATATAATCGACCCATCTAGCTCTCGGACTACCTCCATGGTCCAATGGTCAAGGTGTTTGCCTTGTGATCCAGAGGTAGTAGGTTCAAATCCCACTGGGAAGCATACTTTGTGAAAATTTGTTTCCAGTCTGATTGGAATATTGTAGGCTTGAATCACCTGATTATCCGAAAAGAAAGATGATTCCGTGCTTCGGAAGGCACGTAAAGCTGTTGGTCCCGAACGCCATCTAGCGTTTGTACCTATCCAAGGATTGGTTCTGGTCTACCCTTTGGGTTGCGGAGGTCAAACGGTACTCGCTCTGTTATAAAAACCAGTAACCTCGTCGATTCACCTTCGCAAGCTTTACATGTTACATTGTGATAACATTGTATTAGGCATAATATCTTTGTAAACTGATAAACCCTTCTGGCGCATAGGCGACCTCCTGTACAAGTCTAAATAAACGACTTAGCAATCACTCTTTATGATTCCATTCATCTATCTTAATAAAATTTCTATTACTACTGATAATGTGATTGGTTGATCCACCACCTATCCGAATCATGGCTCTGTCTACCTAGTGAGGACGATGAAGGTAATAGTTATGCATGCGAAATGAGTATATTTGTAGGTTAACTTCAAGCTACGAATTCGAAGCTTAAAAAAATCCAGTCACATACATGACACTTGGCGCTGCGCCAAACTTGGTGTTTACGAACTCACTAGCTGGAAGATGCAGTATTTTGCATATAAACAGATATACTAAACATTTTCTGACTTCGAAGATGCTCGAAGATAGGGGTAGGATGTCGGGTCTCGCATAATAACTAGATCTCGAGCGTCTTCACAATGAAAATTGTGAACATCGCTGAAATATAATATACAGGGTCTGGAGGGTGGATTCAGTCTATGATACTGAACAACTTTCCTCAAGCAACATACATCGAAATATGAAAAATAATATTTAGCCTCCCATAAAAGTTGACCGATAAGCTGATCTGAGTTTGTATGGAAATCCATACCTACATTATTTTTCATATTTCAACATGTCCCTTGGGAAAAGTTTTTCAATATCACGGACTGAATTCGCTCTTAAAATAGTGTCAGTATATTTTGATAAACGTTATAATTATATTTTACTTTTTTACCAGCTAATTGACCCACCGCGATCTTCCTACCCCGCATGGCTCGCTGTCTCGCTTCGGCTAGAGTAAATTTGTGTGCGTGGAAGCGGGAGCAAAATTTAGATTATCACCATCAGGCGCAGCTTTAATGGACTATATTTGAAATTAGGTATGAATAAAAAGTCGATACGTGTCGCCCGACAATACATACGAAACGACAATATACTATGCGGCTACCAACCCGTCACTATTTTGATTCCTTTTCCATCTTCTCGCTAAAAGTGGCCTTTGGTTCTTGCGGCCCTGGACTCTACTTAGAGCCACAAGACACAAAGTGCTCTCTCAGCCCCATCTTCTTCTTAGCGAGTCGGAATGGCTAAAATTATTAAATGAGTGTGGACCAATGTGTGGCCACACTTACTCCCCTGTCATTAGCCGAATTTAGATCGTCTATTGTACAAGGGGTTGGGCAACTGGGGCACGATAGTAGATGGTCCATGGTTTGAACAGCTCCATCACATCAATTGTTATTTGAGAAACCCCACTTTGCTCGGTTCTCGTGGCATCTCCCAACACTAGTCCGGAGCCTATTTAGGGACTTCCAAACTGCCCAGGGGAGATCACCACCCGGTGGAAGTTTCTCAGCGGGTGAAATATGGGATGGTATTTATTTTTCTACCTTGCTAACCTTGTGTTTGAGGCTTTATTGAAATGACAATGCAAGTAAAATAAAAATAAAAAATGTAAAAGTCGTAACTATTCACTTGTTATCTATAATTTTTTCTACCAGTATACTCGTATGTACCTAAATATATTTAAAAATAAAAATATTTTTTTTGTGTATTCTTATTAGATGTAAGTTAAATTTAGTTTAGTATAATTTGTTTAGTTGTCTTCCCTCATCATCAGCCGAGCGTGTTCCCGGTTGCATCGTCAGCGGTTAAGCTTCAGAGCCCGGGGTTCCCTACCTAACCTAGGCGATTTGACGAGGTTACTGGTTTCACCGCAACCCAAAGGGTAGACCAGAACCAATCCTAGGATATGTACAAACGCTAGATGGCGTTCGGGACCACTGACCGCGGAGGCAGTCAGTTTTGTTTAGTTGTCTTCCCTAACAATGTATAAATTGGCAATTAAATCGACCAGTGGGAGAGTACTGGCGTACTGTAATACAGGTTTTACCTTCTGCAGTCGTCAGTCTCCAAAAAAAAAATCTTTTGTAAACAGACCCATAATGTACTCAGTATAATACTGTATGGAGAAATTAATACTTTTTTACTTTTACTTATTTACTTCATTGACTGGGATAAAGCCCCATTAATGATAAAGACATCATAGTGTCTCGTAATGTATGTATCTTATGAATATAAATCAAAGATAAATATGAATATACATTAGCACTACCCATTACCCGGGAATGGGCTCTAAGCCCCTGCTGGCCGGATTTGCGGATAGTTTTTGCCACATGTTGTAGGTACATATTTTGCTGGCTGCGGATTAAGGCTTGATTAATTACTACGCTATGCGCCAATTACACATACACATACGAGTACTTTGATGTTTTCAGGGTTCCGTACAAAAAATGAAAAAACGGAACTCTTTTAGGATCACTCATACGTCTGTCTGTCCGTCCGTCTGTCACAGCCAATTTGCTCCGAATCTACTGGACCGAATCAGGTGAAATTTAGTAGGATTGTGTAGTTCTATGACCCAAACACATTTGTGTAAAGTAAATATTTTTTTTTAAATAAGGGTCATTTTCGGGGGACAAATTAGGGAATTAAAAAAATAAAGTTTTGCAAACCTTACTGTGTCATATATCAAATGAAAGGGCTCGTTATGGGAATCTCAAATATATTTTTGTTATTATTTTAAAATGAATAGTTTTGATTTTATTCATGAAAGAAGACGAAAACTGACCATTCCCCCACCTGATCTCCGAAACTACTGAGCCTAAAATTTTGAATAAAATACAAAGTATAGTTCATTGCTTGTAGATTACAGGAAAACCTATAAGAATTCAATCAATTGTACGGAACCCTCTCCACGCGTGTTTAACTCGCACTTGGCTGGTTTATTATCAGTTAAGTACAGTGGTAACAATGCATTCTACCTGCATGCTGCATCTTGTTTTCAAACCTCATTTCTTCATCTCATCCTGTCCACTTTTAATTTTTCATTTCTTTTAGTTCCATTTTCAAATCATTTACACATTCCTCTTCATTTTGATTCATTCCACTTCCATCTCTTATCCTGACCACATATTCAGGACTACCTATCTTCTTATTTTAATATCTGCTAAATATTTAAAGTCTAATTATGATTTTGATAGCAAGTTGTAAGTGTATCAGTACAATAAATTTAATATATCTGTGTTGTTGACTCCCTCTGTTCTCCACTCTACCTCCTATCTTGTATGTGGGAACTCCCCTGACTGCGTCGGGATCGGGACAGGTCGAAGTCCCACACAGCGTTAAGAGGAAATCGTTATGTCGCATTTCCATACAAGATATGATTCCTGGCCGGATAGTGCCGGTAGAGCAATGACTTTAAAAAAAAACTATGT
This sequence comes from Acrobasis repandana, assembly GCA_963576875.1. Lineage (NCBI taxonomy): Eukaryota > Metazoa > Arthropoda > Insecta > Lepidoptera > Pyralidae > Acrobasis > Acrobasis repandana. Next base: position 18,211,453 of record OY756232.1, on the reverse strand, counting down.
ATATATTGGCATGTGACTATGTTTTTTTTTCATAATTTAATTATTAAAAGAGAACTTTCATAAAGCTGAAAAATTGGTAAGATTTTCCTCTGTTTTCAAACATTTAGCAAACAATTTTGAATAGATTATATTATAAAATGAATACATAGGAACATAGTCATTGCTTTTTTTTTAAATATTTAACAAGTAATTATAAAAAATAAAAAAAACCTGACTGCGTGATACTACAGCAGTTCTGTAGCCTAGGTAAGACGCAACCGGGAATGCGCTTGGCGAAGCGAATATGTTGTTTTTAGCATTTCTCATTTCAAGTTTCATTGAAACATATAAGTTGTATATACTTTTGTAATCCTTGAATAAAATCATCTAATTTGTAACCCCACAACATAGGTTTGAAAAGATTTTTATGCCGTGCAATTAGGCGCCAAAAATCCGCCATTTTGATTTCTAATAATTTTAATATAGCATATGACACTCTAGTGGTTAAGACGAATCTCATCATCATCATCATCATCCGAGCGTATTCCCGGTTGCATCGTCAGCGGTTACGCTTCAGAGCCCGGGGTTCGCTACCTATAACCTAGGTGATTTGACGAGGTTACTGGTTTTTACACAGAGCGACTGCCGTCTGACCTCCGCAACCCAAAGGGTAGACCAGAACCAATCCTAGGATAGGTAAAAACGCTAGATGTCGTTCGGGACCAACGGCTTTACGTGCCTTCCGAAGCACGGAATCATCTTCTTTTCGGATAATCACGTGATTCAAGCCTGCAATATCCTAAACAGACTGGAAACAACTTTACACAAAGTATGCTTCCCAGTGGGACTTGAACCCATGACCTCCGGATCACAAGGCAAACGCCTTGACCACTGGACCGCGGAGGCAGTCAAAGTTTAAGACGAATCTAACTACGTATAATTTATCAAAATAATTTTAGCCGTTTAGTGGTTACGGGGAAACATAAAATCGGACATAAAAATCGTTGTTTTTTAGCATTTTTTATTCCAAATTTCATTTAAATTTTAAGTTGCATATATTTTTGTAATCCTTAAATAAAATCCTTTAATTTGATTTCTCACTCGAAAGGTTTTGAAAAGAAAAAGAAAAATATGCCGCGCAATTTGGCGCCGAAAATCGCCATTGTGCTTTCCAATAATTTTAACATAGCCTATGTCACTCTAGTGGTTAAGACAAATATAACCACGTATAATTTATCAAAATCGGTTTAGCCATTTAGTAGTTACTAGGGAACATAGAATCGGACATAAAAATCGTTGTTTTTACCATTCCTCATTCCAAATTTAATTTAAAACTATATTTTGTATATGTTTTTGTAATAATTGGTTTTATTAAATTATTATAGGTATTCAGTATGTAATTCCTTTGTTGATAGCTGATTCTGATAAGACGGAAGCCTGAAAGCTAACACGTCATAACACGCGGTAATTGTGATATTAATCACACGCGGACGTCGTTATCTATACTCCTAGCACTGCATCACAAACAAGATTCAATCATACGCTACGACACGATTTACTTATTGCAGGTATTTATGAAATAATATCCGTATTGAGAGCTGACTCCTGATAAGCCTGAAAGCTAACATGGCGTAACACGCAGTAATTGCAATCTTAATCACGCGCGGTCGCTGTCAACAACACTCCTAGCACTGCACAATAAACAAGGTAAAAATAAAAAGATGCATTAAGGTAAGTACAATCATATCCTACGACACGACTTACTTATTAAAGGTATTTAGTAATTTCTTTGCTAACGCAGCGTGATAAGCGAATTGTTTTATTACAAAACCTATTATAAGTATTTAGTAATTACTTTGTTGATAGCTGATTAAGGATAAGACTGAAGCCTGACAGCTAACACGTTATAACACGCGGTAAATTGTGATATTAATCACGAGCAGTTGCCATAGTTTCTACTCCTATCACCGCATCATAAATAAGGTTTAAACATACGCTACGACACGACCTTCTGATAAAAGGAATTCAGTAATTCCATTGTTGAGAGCTGACTTCTGATAAGACAGAAGCCTGAGCTAACGCGGCGTTGCACGCGGTAAATGTGATATTAATCACGCGCGGTCACCGTCATCTGCACTCCCAGCACGGTATCATAAGCAAGATCCAATTATACGTCACGACACGACTTACTGATAAAAGGTATTTAGTAATTCCGTTGTTGAGAGCTGACTCCTGGCAAGACTGAAGACTTAAATGTAAGCTAACACGTGGTAAATGTGATATTAGTCACGCGCGGTCACCGTCATCTGCACCACCAGCACTGCATCATAAACAAGATCCAATTATATCATACGACACGATTTACTTATTTCATTTATATCGAGCGTAAATGTACCATTACATTATTTATGAGGGGATGGCTCAGTCCTTCGATATGAACTTATCCTATTGTCTCACAAATAAGTAGATTTTTTATGTTTCCAGTATTGTCATCATAGAACTTCATATTGATAACTGAATCATAATAGCTTCTTCCTTCGTAGCGTATTGGTAATCACTTTGAGGTTCTGGATTTGATCCCAGGCCAGGACAAGTTGGAAAATGTGCTTTTTAAAATTGTCCTGGGTCTTGGGGTAACATATGTATTTATCATAAAATATAGTCTTTGAGTTAATATCATAAAATAATGTATAATGTACAAAAAGTAATGTTAATATTATAAAACACAAGTTTAAAATCTTGATCTAGCACAATCTGTGTAATATCTTCTATTCAGTGCCACAAGATCCAAAGGTCAAGAGTAATATTGGGCGAGGAGGTGGAAAAAAAAAGGAAATCAAAATAGGCATGGATTGTTAGCCGCATCACCTATTATTATTGTTTTCTGGACTCTACTCTACTGCTTAGAGCCGCAGGACCCGTAATGCTCCTTCTGTGTCTTTTTATTTATTCTTCTCTTCCTACGTAGAACAGCTGATGAGAGAATCTACAAAATTCTCGAGGAATCAAGTCAAATATACATAGACTTCTCATCACTGACCTGACACTATTTTATTTCCTTTTCTACCTCTGTACTGAATGGTGTGCGTTTTGGGTCTTCATTCTGATTTCTGCGGCGATAAAGACGGCTTGTATGTATGTATCTATACACTATACAGTTACTAAACATTTTTTCCATTACATTACTGCCAATCTTCTCCTAATGTTCCTCTTACGAAACCTGTGAGGCGGGAAAGCAGCAGTGATAAATCTAATACTTTGCGTTAAAATTCTGAAAACTTGTCGTACCGTATAAATGTCACATCATAAATAGTAGTGGCGTCCATTTTTCAGCGTGCATAGTTCTCGCCGTGCTGGAATATTAGAGGAAAAATATATGGTCGTATGTATTTGCGTGTTTTAGCATATTGAGTGGGATTGCATGGTGCTATGAAATATGTCATTTTGTTTGAGGAGTTTTTTCTATATCTCCAAAGTTAATCAACGCGTCTTCACCAATTGAATTTGGGGCCAATTTAGTAGTTTGCTTTCAAATAAAAAAGAATCATCAAACTCAGTACAACAACGTATAAAACTAGGTCAATGTTAAATTACTTATTAGTCTTAGTTTAGGCTAGATTGTAATATTATTAGCGTACTTGTTTATAGTAGGTACGTTAAGAAAGGGGAAAAAAAAAAACAAACTCAGTTCACAACTGGCGCAGATATCGCGTAACATACATACAAATTTTTTTTTTAATATAAAAATAACCTCCATTTTTAAAGTCGGTTAAAAAGAACAAACAAATATTTATACAGCGTTTAATAGCCAGCGCATAGCGTTGTAATTAATCACCCCTTAATCCAGCAAAATAAGTACAGCAGGCGCAAAAACTAGCCGCCAGCGGCGGGATTTAGAAGCAATTTGGGATAATGTATGCATTCATATTTAGGAAATTTTAAAGAAACTACCAGTTTTCATACCAACATTTTATAAGTAGTATGTTTGTTTTTATTTTAAACTATAGACAAATGTTTAGTTAAACTGTTCCGGCTATTTGTTCTAAAATCTGCAAGGTCTTTGGCATCCTTGGGTGATCAATGACCATTGACATGCTTTTTCTTCTCCTAATACAATATGCATGTCCATGGTCACCCAAGGATGCCTAGGACCATGCGAAATCGAAAAGAAATAGCCAAAACTTAACGATTTCATTATAGTTTTACGGCCGGCCACCTGCATCATTATACCTATTGTGCATTAATTTTATAGTGCAATAAAATAAATAAATAAAAAAAAAATATCAACCCTCTTTGGGAATGCATTTATGCGAAAATTTTTACAACCGGTGACTGCCTGGCGTTGTCGTCATTCTTAAAAATGCAATTGTAGCCAGTGATGTTTGTGCCTTTTATTTAATCGCTTCTTACGACATCAACAGAAAGAGATAGAGCGGTCATATTCTCGGCTAAGCTACACGCCATAAAACTACATCAGCGACTGATTGAACGTAATTCCTTTTTTGAATAGTAAATTCAAAGATAAAATTAATAATTGCACAAGTTTTGAAATGACACGAGACCTAAATAAAGGTTTTATTTCCTCCTAGAATTCATTGTAAAAATACGCGTGAAACTAGTTATTTCCACTAAAAACAACAGAGAACCGTATAGCTCCTCAAACATTTCTATTCCCTTATTTGCTCGCCCGATGGCCTTTAATTGAAAGAAAACAGCTCTGGGATCGGTTACGTACGTCGGTGCGATGTGGGTTTGCTTAAATTGCGTTTCAATTATAGGGAACCCAGGACTAAACAAATTGTATGTAGTTATTATTAACATTAAACTTTACTCCCGCTTTAGTTTTGGGCATATATTAATTGTACCATTATTGACTGAGCGAGCGAAGCGTCTACCAAGATTCGAGATTGGCCAAAAATGCTATTGTCCATCTGGTCCGAGAGCTGGCACGAATTTTTGGGTAGGTATTTGTGGCAAGTTGAAAACTTGTCACATACCTATCCTATTATACCCCAACACGGAACTGCAGACCTGGCTGGTAAGTAGCGAGGCTAAGGCAACCTATACATTTTTAAAAGTTTTTTTTTTTTTAAAAAAAAGGTATTTGAGGCAATATGCATTTTTTATTTATTGTAGGTTAATGTTTAAAGAATAAAAAATCAATAAGCCAGACGATTTAGTCAGGGCTTTGATATAGCAAGGCGCGTGCAAAAGTATTTTTCAAAAAAATATAAAAAAGGTATTTGAGGCAACTTGAAATTTTTATACGGTATTACTTATAACTAAAAAATAAGATTCTCTAAAAGACAGGTCATTTTGATGGGACTTTTTACCTGCCAGGTCAATCTAAATAAATCAAAATGGTTTAGCCCCGCTACTCACAAACCAGGTCTGCAGTTCCGTGTTGGGGGATAATAAGGGAGGTATGTGACAAGTTTTCAACTTGCCTCAAATACCTATCCAAAAATTCGTGCCAGCTCTCGGTCTAATCTGTCTGTGTTCGCCTACAGGTCACATTTTTCAACCGATTTTGACAACATTTGGCACACAAGTTCCTATTTCCCTGAAAAGTAATATATTACTTAAAAATATTTCAGAATATAACTTAAAATCTTTTAATTCCTGTAGGTATTCAAGAAGCAAATATTTGTTAAAGTATTTTAAAAAAATTATAATAGGTTGTAAAGTAAAAACCACTTATTTTAAAACGTTATGTTTACAGGCTACTACAATTTTAAATTATGGCGTAATTAACACCTTCGCTTCACAATCTTTAAAGTTCCCCACTCGATCAATTCAAGGAACTTTAAAGGCATAATGGTGACTGAAGACGACATGATTAATACGGCAGCCTTGTTAATCGTTACCCATATTTGGCAGGCAATGGACGCATCTGTATTTATTGGACACGTCAATGTATAAATTTGAATTTTATCGAAATTTTGAATGATAAATGAAGATGGGATGGGGAATGCTGCGAAAGATGTATAGGTAGTTATTTTGTTAATAACCAAATTACCCCCGAAGATGTAAGGTATATGGGTGTACTTTCTTATACAGACAAAAGTTTAACAGATTTTCGTTATTTAGAAAATTACGATTAGAATTAGAAAAGAAGATTATCATGTCATAGAATAATCAATATGCGGTTACTCAGTATAAAGAATTTTTAATAATAGATTTTCGTTGCACAGAAAATCAATAATTAGAATGTTTGTTATGAATAATTTGAAATCATAGAATTTTATTACAAATAACATTTACTTTTGCGATGTTTCTAATATCAGAATATCAAATTAAATATTATTATTTTTAATAAGTTTAGTTAATATAATATATTTATAACCTATAAGTTGGCCCTATTCTAGTAAAATGGATAAAAATTTTTTTTGTTGGTCGCAGTTCTAACCTAACCTAACCTATAAGTTTGCCCTATAATGTATTCTAACTTATTATATGGTATTTAATTTTATTAAACAATGTTTTCACTTAATACTTCCTTAAATAATAATTTTCAGTAAAATAAAATTCCATGAAAGATTATACCGAACAAACAATATTCTTTAAAGAAATATTCTACTGTTTGATTAGTTTGTTAAATGAAAATATGAGATTCTAAAATTCATTGAACTGTGTTTCTATAAATTGTGTTTCATGTAAGTAAATAGTCTTTGAAACAATTTGAAATAAAAATATAAGAATTAAATATTCTATGAAAAATTTTCTGTGAATCGAAATTCTATGAAATTTCAGTCTGTGAAACAAGGGGCACCCAAGGTGTATACATTTACAATACAATACAATACAATACCCTTTATTGCACAAAAGTAAAAAACAGAACATAATTATCTTAAAAATTAGGAAATGCGCAAAAGGCGGCCTTATCGCTAAGCAATTTCTTCCAGGCAACCTTTTTACCTATTTTACACAAATTTTCTAAACATATACTTTTTTTGTAAAGTTATACATCTAAATAAGGGCAGGTGTCTAGCAGATGTAATTCATAGATTTGATTTAAATCTCGGTTCGTCTGCTTTGTTTAATAATCAATGATAACTTATCCAAACGTTATAAAATTATGTTTTAATAATATCTTTAAAGGGCTGCAGGGGTTGGGTATACCTTGCAACACTTGCACCACAAACTTCTGTGCATGAAACACATTAACAGGTTATATTTTACACAACATAAACTCTAGCTATTCGCTACATAAAAATAATTTCTACACAAGGGAGAAATGAAAATCCATTTCCAGCCGGCGCTACCGCGACCGTCATTATCCAATCCACTGATTACTTCAATTAGCAAATTATAAATTGTAAAATACAGCGTAATGTGCCATCGGGCGCCATCTGGCACATTTCTTGATTAACTCCGGTCTCTTTAGCCATGACTTATAGTTAGTACAGAGGTGACACACTTTTTGCTATTGGCACATTTTTAGGGTTCCGTACCCGAAGGGTGCAAATGGGACCCTATTACTGAGACTCCGCTGTCTGTCCGTCTGTTTGTCTGTCTGTCTGTCCGTCTGTCCGTCTGTCCGTCTGTCACAGGGCTCTATCTCTTGAACCGTAATAGCTAGACACCTGAAATTTTCACCGATTATGTATTACTATAATATGACCACTATAACAATAAATACCAAAAGTAAGATAAAGTTAATAATTAAAGGGGGTCGTCATACAAGAAACGTGTTTATTCAGCGTTTTAAAATTGGTACAGAACCCTTCATGTAGGAGTCCGACTCGCACTTGCCCGTTTATATACTAACTCACAGACACAAAACGTAGTTAGTATAGGGAAGTGACAATAACTAAACCAGCACTGAAAATATTATTAAGCATATCGTAACTACAGCGATAAGTGCCATCGGGCGCCATCTGGCATATTTCTGAATTAACTCCAGTCTCTTCAGCGACGGAGTATAGATAAGGTGGCGCAAATTGTAATGCGTGTACTGCAATACAACAGCAACAGTTTGTTACTGCAGAATTGCAGATTGTTTGACCTGACATTATGCGCCTTGTAATATACTGACACTTTTGTGTGCTTACGTCTTGAAAAATTAATCATTAAGACATCAAAAATACTAAGTTTCCCCCAGAATTGTTTTATTTATTTATTTATTCAATATTTATTGAACACAAAGGTACAAAAGGTGGACTTAACGCTAATGCATTCTCTACCAGTCAACCTTTAGGAAAAACAGAAAAATCAATTTTATTGCGATAGGCGCTACAAAAAGAAACTATACATACATATATAAATACTACAATACATACACATACACATAACAAATATATAATACTATTTATACATATAATTACATTTCATTTACACAAATACATACCTAAACTACAAATGTAAAGATAATGACTAGTTCCGCTGCAACAAATTATCAAAGAGGTGCGTGTGGACCTTTTTCTTAAATAGATATCTATTAGATATCCTTGATGTCCTCGGGTAAAGTATTCCAGAGACGCGTAACTTGAAGAGTAAAAGAGTTGTGCATAAAATTTTACCCGAAAAAAGGAATATGAAGAAGAAGAGTATGACTGGAACGAAGCTCACGGTCATGACTTTCAGACTAACAGGTAAATTTGCTTTTCATATATTGGGGAGAGAATGGATTTTTAAGTATAGAGAAAAGAGTACAAAGCATTCTCTGCTATCGGCGCAGGAAGCCAGTTAAGCTTAGATCGGAAAGAAGATATGTGGTCGAATTTACGAAGAGAGAAGATAAAGCGTATGCAATTATTAATGAGCCGATCTAGCTTATTGAGAAAATCTGCATTTAGATCAGAATAACACACATTAGCATAATCAATAATGGGAAGAGCAAGAGATTGAATCAAGGTTATTTTGGTTTTAATAGGGAGGAAGTTTCTCAAAGGATTCAGATATTGTAGAGAATAAGTTACTTCTCTGCTGATCTCAGTTACCTGATCCTTCCAGCTAAATGTTGAGTCCATTAGAAGGCCAAGATTTTTGACTGATTGACTCAGAAAATTGTCATGTTACGGTTTCCTTACAACCCATACATCTAAAAATTTAATTGAAATGAAAAAAAAAGCTGTTGACATAAAAAATACTTTTTTTTGGACAGCCAGCGTAGTTATATGTACCTAAACAAACCACCCAAGTTGGGTTCCTCTTTTTATTTTATCTATAGAAAACAATATTTAATGTTTAAGACCTGTCAAATTCCGAGCACATAACCTAAAGATTATCGTTACTACTTACTTGCATTGCAACTACCTGTATTATATTTTTGTACTTTTGTTTTTTATACTTGGGTCTCCCAATCATTTAGCGTTCAGGTTTACGGATCTAGATAGGATTGGGTAATTTTAATTTGTAATCTGGGACACTGGTTTTGTTAATGTATTAATTATTATCAGGGTATTATTTGGGTGCGTTTTATTTTAAAATATTGCAACATGATGTCATTCTAAATTATGATAACAGAATAAACCTATCTTTGTACATAAACTCGGCAAAATAAAAGATAAAAACTTGCACGAAAAAATATGATAAGAAAAAAAAATCCTAGACTTAAGTAATTAGGTACATAAGTCTAGGATTTTTTTCTCATTGCGCTATATTTCTCGGGAAAAATAACAATCATGTATTAGGTGTTGGAAAAATCTTTCTATACTATTTCTCATAATATTACGAGCACGTTATTCCTGAAATTCTTGATTTCCTGGTGTTGCCATGGTATGCCTGTTGTATGATATGTTAGCCTTTTTTTACCTACTTATTCTTCTTTATTTATTCTTATACTTGGTGCAATAAATAAGTTTTAACTTATCATATCTTGCTGGCGTCCTTAACCTACGATAATAACCACTTAAAGTAAGGACCATATGCCTGTTTGTCGATTAAATTGTATAACAATCAATCTAAATACATATTTAAAATTCAATGTCATATTTTTAGCTTAGCTATCTTCCATGCTGGTCTTGGAGTAAAGAAAAAACTTACAAATACCGGCTGTTTGTCTTCCCGCACAGATCGTAAAAGTAGATCGAGGGAATGTGCTAAAATGCAAATTATGTTAATAGGCGATGCGACTAGCAATCCATCACTATTTTAATTCTATTTGCCACCTTCTCGCCAACCATCACACTAAAAGTTGCCGTCTGCTCAGAGCCGCAAGACCCAAAATGCTCTGTCTGCCTCATTAGGGGTAAAGACGTGATAGTATATTTGTATATTTTTACCTTGAAAAGCGTTTTTGTAACGAGTAACTTCAAAATATGAATGTTTCTGCATTTTACACGCTCCTTTTGATGATTCAATAACGGATTTATAAAATATTACGCATCATTGATTTCATATATTTTGGAGCAATGAAAGATTAGCTATATGAAATACGTGTCCAATTTTCTTTCTACATCATTACTGGTCACTGTGCTCTAAAGAAACACTTTTACACCCTAGGTATTACAGAAAGTCCTCAGTGCAGAGCTTACATCGAAGCTGATGAAACTGCAAACCATCTCCTCCTCGAGTGTGATGGTGTCACATACATAAAAAGAAGGATCCTGGAGCATCAAGGAACCATGGTGGAAGTGGTTAGGGTGCTTATAGACGACCTAAGCTTCCTGCAAGAGTTGGACTGGTTCGAGATCTGAGCCTGTTGGCTTTACACGCAAAACCGGTCCATAACATGGAAACCAAATTGATGAAAACTGTTCTCGAGAGAAGTAAAGCTTTTCCGATAATAATGAGAAGAAAATTTATTTTTAAGTAGTTTATTTGTCAAAATGTTAACTTACATCAAATTAATTGATTGTCTTTTGAATACTTTTAGTGGGACTAAACTCTGGAACTGACTCATCAAATTAACGATTATGTTGTAGTTAAACATATGTAGGTATGTTTAAGTGAAACTCAATCCATTATCAACAAAGTTAGTTTGCGAGATGGATAGTTCCAGAGGGACCATTCGAGGTGCTGTGATACAACTTTGGTAGCACTTTCTTTCGGGGTTCATCAATAATTACAGGAAATGGAACGTTGTTTGATACACGCGATTTGGTTCACAACGTTATACAATATTGTTTTATATTGACATTTGCAATGGCAACAATTCTGGGATCTAGTAATGAACCAACTACTTGTGTTATGCACTGGATAAGAAAGAAAGCAGTACTGAAAAAATAATCGTAATAATTCACTAGTAATACCTACGCATTTTGGCCAGAGGTTGAGCCTAGCCATTCAACGCGGCTATGCCGCCAGCCCCTTGGGCACTCTACCATACGAGCACAACGATCCATCTATGGCGTCCATCTTTTGTATTATTTATTATAATTTGTAAAATTCTTTTTTTAACGTTCATAGTTATTAGTTTTAGTTTAGTTATTTTTAGTTTTAAAAATCATGATTTATTATATCGTAATTAAATATTTGTTCTTTTAAAAATAAAATTCCTACGCATTCAGATTATTTATCAGTAAAATTAAACCATGTCCCAAGCAATGTTATTTTGAATCGAATAAAATTATTTCTCAATTTTCAACAATTTGTATTCCCGATTTACCTTGATTAATAATGCTAATTAGGTACCCTGACAATACTTGTCATGATTTATAATAATTTGAGTAAACCATTAAAATGAAATTAAAACTAGATTATTTAAATTTAGATACAAGTTCTCACAGAATCATTAGTACCTACCTATTATTATATTCGAAATCCTTGGGTGACCATTGACATGCATATCTTGTTTGGACAAGAAAAAGCGGAAAAGCGCGGCCCAGGATTCGAAGCAGCACAGCTGAGGATGCAACTGGAAACGAGATAAGATAAAGAGGAAAACATAGAAATATCCTATAAAAAAAATGCTGGAAAAACGCCATCAAATTACACCCCTTGAAAACTCCGTGCGAGCCGGCATTAGGCCAAACGTAATAAGTAAATAACCCAGAAAAAGGCACAAGGAAAGGAAATAATTCTAGACGATTATCCCTGCTGCTCCCCAGGTGATCGTTGAACGAGTGAACGAATGAGTGAACGGTACGAACGATGGGGCCAGCTAATGGGGGAGAGGAAATAGTAAGTGGAGATACAGTTACGTACTTAAAATGCCTTAATTTATATAATGGCTTGTTTCAATTTCACAAGTATTTGCTAAATGCCAAAAATTTTTTTTGTTATTTGGCTGTTATTTTAATTTCATTATACTTTAGTGATCTACTATAGACCGTGGTTCGATTTATTACGGGTATGTCCCTTCCACGCTGTATATAATTCGATCGAACAATGCAACTCGATAAATATTGGTTTATAATGATAATGCCTCTGCAGTTCTACTTCTATTGGTATAGTTGATGCAAAAGGCAAAAAGATTACACATTTTGCAGCATTTAAAAATAAATAACTAGACAAGGACAAATCACACTGATTGAGCTAGCCCCAAAGTAAGTTTAAACTTATATTTATATTATACTAATATTATGGGATACAGCAAATAAATATACTTATAGATAAACATCCAAGACCCGAAAAAAAATTAAAAAGGCCATTTTTTTTACTTTTCCCGGCTGGGGATTGAACCCGGAACCTCCGGATTGGCCGTTTAGCGCATTGACTATAATATTACACCACAAACGAGCTAAGTAAATTGTACGGGACAGCCTATGTAAAATTAACACGTGCACGTAACCAATAGAATAAAATTGTTGTTAGTTAGGTTCAACTTAAATAAAGCATAGAAATCCGGTTGTTTCATTTTCCCTTTAGACAATTAAATAGATAGATAGAATAAATTAAATAATCATATAGTTTAAAAATACCATGCAAGGATAGTTACGTACACGTATTAGTTCGAATAGATAGATATAGGCAAATAGATAATTGTAATAGATAGTTTCCTCTGTAATAGATACAGATGTACTCTGTAATAGGTACGATACAGTCTCGTCGCATCGAGAAACAGCGCGCCGAGTAACAGAGTGGCTCGACGGATCTCAACCACCGCTCGCAATAGCGGAAGAGCCCTTCAACAGATCGCCTGCAGTTCAACACACCGCGGTGCCAGCCCCACAGACTACAGTGACGCCGCCGGTACCGATAGAAACACTGCAGCCAGCCGAGCGTGCGCTACCGCTACAGACGCCGCACGCACCACAGCCGTCCGCTCCAATATCGGTGGGAGAAACAGCGATAGTAATTCGTCAGCCACAACAGGAGTTAAGTCTCAACGAGTTGGCGGATGTCTTCGCTCTCGCCATACAGAAAAACGGACAACCCACTCAAACTATTCAAACAGTGCCTCGACATGTGCAAGATTTGCCATACTACAGCGGGTCATACCAAGAATGGTTGTCGTATCGTGCTGCATACCGCGAGACCTCACGCTACTACACGGATGTTGACAACGTGTCACGCCTCAATCGGAGCCTCAAAGGAAAGAGAAGCCGTCAACAGCCTCCTGATAAACACCACCAATCCGAAAGAGATTATGGACACACTCGAAACACGTTTCGGCCGGACGAATACCATCGCTATGGCGGAAATAGAACGCCTCAGAAAGCTTCCACGCCCCGCCGACACTCCGGAGGACTTGTGCGTTTTCGCCACACGAGTTAACAACATAGTGACAACGCTCCAGTCTCTCAACCGCGAGTGTTACCTACAAAATCAGGAGGACGTGATAAACACCGTGGAGAAACTCAGTCCGACGCTACGCCACAGTTGGTATAGATACGTGGCACAGCAAACAGAAAACGAAGCGGAGCTAACCATGCTAGCAAAATTCCTAAAAACAGAAGCAGAAGTATGCAGCCGATACGCGAAGCCGGAGCCCGAACCCGAACGACGAAAACGACGAGGTATTCACAGCGGCGGGAGCGACAACAGAAAACGTTCACCGCATCGGAAACAGCAACATCGTCGACAAAAGAGTGTGTGATTTGCGATAAGCTCAACCACACTCCGTCCGCGTGCCCACAGTTTACAGACGCGGACTCCAACAAAAGATGGTCGCTAGCGAAGAGAAAACGTCTTTGTTTCCGGTGCCTGAAATATCGTAGTAGGGGCCACAAGTGCGAGAAGACATTGTGCAACGTCGACGGATGTACCCGGACACATCACAGTCTGCTACACTTTACGAAGCCCGATAGTACGGAGAATAACGAAGTCGTCGCCTCGACGTGGACACCAACCAAAAAACGCGCTCAAGCTTTCCTTAAGATCGTGCCTGTGCGCCTATCCGGTCCCAAAGGCGACGTTGACACTCACGCATTACTGGACGATGGATCAACGGTTACATTGTTGGACGCAGACATAGCAAAGAAAATAGGCGCCAAAGGACCAGTTGACCCAATGTACATAGAAGCTATCGGGAAGAATAAAGTGGACGCATCGACATCGCGACGTGTCACTTTCACCGTGCGTGGTGCATCCAACAGCAACAAGATTCAAGGGCGTACTCTCAAGAACCTACGAATATCGCCGCAAAGCGTTACCGAAGAGGACTTAGCCGGCTGCGAACATTTACTCGACATCGCGGCCCACCTCAAGTACGAAGACGCTGCGCCTAAGTTGCTAATAGGACAAGACAATTGGCACATTCTACTTGCCTCGGAAACTAGACAAGGTCGACGTGAACAGCCCGTGGCATCACTAACACCACTAGGCTGGGTGCTACACGGTGCACATAAACGAACACTCGGACAAAAGGTGCACTACATAAATCACATCGCCGTCAGAGACAGCACTATCGGCATCGACAGCAATATGGACGAACAATTACGTCATCACTCCGCTTCGGAATCACTTACGATAACGCCGAAACAGCCATGCAGCGACCCCGAACAGCAAGCGCTGGCCATTCTAGGAAACAGTACAATACAACGTGAAGACGGGCGCTACGAAACTGCATTGCTATGGAAACAGGAAGACGTCGTAATGCCATATAATTACGACAACGCCAGACGACTGCTCGCTACAGAGAAGAAAACAGACAAAAATCCGCAGTTGAAACAGATGAACGCGCTCATCGAAAAGGGCTATGCTGAACCTACGTCGCCTCAAAGTAGCGACAACGGCGAACGAAGTACACGAAATACATCGACGGGCCCTATACGAGTTAAGTCAATGGACATCAAACTCACCGCGCGTTCTACAGGGCCTCGGGGAGGCCTCAGAAAAGTCGTCAATCGTAACGAAAACAGAGCGAGTTCTCGGACTAATTTGGTAACCAACGTCCGACGAACTCTCATTCAACTTGGACTTGGCGCGGCTACTTCCGCACTTAGTCAACATCGTGCTACGCGAGCGACATCCATCGGAAGAAACGCTCACTACGCTACACGCCGAGGCCGAATACACAGTAAACAGCCGGCCTCTCACTCACGTCTCCATCAGCCCCGAGGTTCCAGAGGCCAACACTTCCAACCACTTTCTCTAGGGTGGTTCAGCACGTTCTCCGAGCATCGGCACCTCCACAGACAGCAACCTCACTGGGCGAGTGCGCTGGCACGCCTCTCACCACCTGGCCGACCTATTCTGGGCCAGGTAGCTCCGCGAGTACCTGCCCGACCTACAACAGCGGCGGGAGCCCCATTCCAAGGGCCCCGCAATCCGAGCCAGCGATGTCGTCCTTATCACCGATGGGACACTGCCTCGCAACACATGACCGCGAGGACTCGTCACCGCCGTGTATCCCGGACCAGATGGCGTCACCCGAGCAGTCGACGTGCGCACTAGAGGAGGGACCATTCGACGGTCTACTAAGAAGCTCGTGATCCCGCCTACCGAGTCGGCTGCCCTTCCAGAAGATAGATGCGACGACCTGGCGGACGACGCACGGCGGGAGAGATGTACGGGACAGCCTATGTAAAATTAACACGCGCACGTAACCAATAGAATAAAATTGTTGTTAGTTAGGTTCAACTTAAATAAAGCATAGAAATCCGGTTGTTTCATTTTCCCTTTGAACAATTAAATAGATAGATAGAATAAATTAAATAATCATATAGTTTAAAAATACCATGCAAGCATAGTTACGTACACGTGTTAGTTCGAATAGATAGATATAGGCAAATAGATAATTGTAATAGATAGTTTCCTCTGTAATAGATAGTGCTTTTTAATGGTTTATAGAATACATATTTAAGAATTTAGATAATTGTAATAGAAAATTATAAATAAAGAGATATCCCTTAGCCAAGACGAGTCAAGGCGGTGCGGACAGAGAGGGGCATACAGAAATGCACGCACGGGATTGGCCGTTCGATCGGACGCACTAGAGATAGCGTGCGCCCGACCGTGCGAGCATAAAATAGACCGCAGGTAGCCCGCTCGGACCTACATATGCAAGCGTAGTTTTTGCACACGCTGCTCCATCCAACATCTTAAAACTCCAAAGAGTCCAAAACCGCTTCGTTCGCAGAGCTACCAATGCTCCATTGCTAGCTCGGAACAGCGACCTCCATCGCGATCTAGAACTCCCATCTATTAAACACTTTATGAAAGAAGCGTCCGTACGCCACTTTGATAAAGCAACAAACCACCCGAACCGTTTAGTTAGAGAGGCAGCTAACTATACCCCTGAACATAACCCTCGTAGACTCACCGGCAGACGTCCGAGGCATGTTCTTACCGATCCCGATGACCAAATGACGGCTGACATGGTCAAATTCGATAACTCTGCGGCTCCGAGTAGCCAGAGTTCCCACGCGATCCGTCCCCCCCGCATTCGCCGGAATCGAGTGCATAGGCGTAGAAACATTAGCTCGTTTACTAGGTACCGCCCGGCGGCACCTGGACGATTTGCGTCCTGATTAGGCCCTTCTGGCAACCGTAGCTTCGGCCCTTCAGGCAAAACATGGGTGTTGCAGCACCCCAAAATTTGCCATACCCCCTAGCACGCCCAAAGCCGAGGTTTCCCCCTTGGGAGCCCTTTGCGCTGTTGCTAGTAGTATATAAATATAGGAAGCCGGGCCCTTGGCCCGCTCCTCAAACCTTGTCCGGTGGAGTAGGATATGCCGTCTGAGGCAACCTATATATGTCAATCAATAAACTACCGCTCGGACCAGTTCGCCACCGCGGGGCCAACGAGACACAACAGAAGAACAGCACAGCACGATTCGAAATTCTGGCCCCGTTACTCTGCCCGTCCGTTTATTCGTTTGGCTCGCCGTGGCTGGGGATACAATCTGTCGTCAAGTCAATTATTGTTGTTTCTTTGACCGTCAATCTATCCTGTTTCTAAGACAATTACCAGATCGTACCCTACCACAGCTCCGAGAGCCTCAGCCGCGTCGGTCAGCATAGCGTGCCCCACGTGTGAGAAAGGAAACACACGAACAAGATAATACCAGCGCACAATAAATGTGCGGCCGGTCCCGTACATAAATCGTGTCAAATATCGTTATTCCTTAATTCAAGTTTTTTTTTTTTTTAATTTCAGAGATAAATAGTTACCTCACATATCACTGTAATTTTTTTGCACGCGCACATAAATATTGCTTAGTCTCTACATGCAATCTACTTTGTGCTAATGGGCCACGTCAAGAGTGTAGTAACAAACGCAGGATTATTGCTGTAGTACTAATTAATCATTGGGCTCCCAGGGAGTCATTTTTTATGTAGTACTGTTACGGGATCGCGATTTTCTTTTTTAATGGTAGATAGCGATTGGATCCTCAATGAAGGAAAGATAAAAGTAAAATAAGATTTTTGAAAAAAATCCTATCTATGGCCCCATCTAACTTATAATTTTTATTTATAATAAATACATATAAAGAAAAACACCCAAGACCCATAAAAATTTGAATAAGGCCATTTTCCGACTTGCCGTGGCTTGGGATCGAACCCCGAACCTCCGGATTGGCGGATTAGCATATTGATCATTACGCCAAGGAGGTCGTTATTATCAAGTATAGTATCGAGGAGTTAGTATCTTATTAGCTCCATCTATATATATTTATTTAGCAAGTGATATTATGATAAGCTTAAATATAAAGAAAATAGATTTATTTCAAATTTATTCACTTAATTTACATCAAAAGCCCACAAATTACTAACAAAGCAGCATTGCAGGTCCTAACAATGAACGAATGATGAAACGATTATTTTATGATGAATGATTGTACCAATCAATACGAGTTCCACTACTAATTTGACACGTCGACAGTGACAAATTGAGAATCTTTTTTGTTCAATTCGCGTTTTCCTTTTCATATCTCACAAAAGTTGCTATGGGGACCGCGGATAAGAGATAATGAGGGCTTTTCAACTTATTTCGAGGCGAAAAGATCAAGATTATTGTTTTGATGATTTTTCTTTTTATTTTTAACCGCCAATGGAAAAGAGGGGTGTTATAAGTTTGATGTATCTATGTGTGTCTGTTTAACGTGCATGTGAGTCTGTGTATATGTGTGCTGTGACTGTGGCATCGTAGCTCCTAAACAAAAAGACCGATTTCAATGCGTTTTTTTTAAAACCTAAAGCCTTTTCTTTGAGATTGTTCAAACATCAGTCCAACCGTTTAAAAGTTACTAGGGGTGAACGCTTTTTAATTTGTATAGCAAATAAACCATTTCGAGCGAAAGACAGAGGGATCGCCGTGGCCACATACTGGTCACAGGTGATTTGAAATTGAAGCTACAGTGTAACCATTTCGACTCGATAAGAAGAAGCAAATAAACTTGTTACCTATACTTTGTTACATGAAGACGGTAATAAAATTTTGCATAAAATATAATTTTTAGGGTTTCGAAGTTCAGACTAGGTACCCTTGCTCTTAGTTTTGCGATGTCCGTCTGTAAGTCTACCGCGGCTTAGCAGAGACTGTACAAAAATAGGGCACCTGCCCTAGATACTTCAATACCGTGAAGTTGTACCTACTCGCGACCCCGTGTGGTTCAGGGTTAGAATAGGACCACTCCATCTCTTCCTATGGAAGTCGTAAGAAGCGACTAAAGGACTAAGCACTAACATCTTGTCCTATAATTGCATTCCCAAGGAGGGTTAATGTCGGGCGGCGGCCGGTTATAAATCTTTTCACACAAATACATTCCCAAAGAGGGTTGACGTCATGCAGGCGGCCGGTCGTAACAATAAAGCCGAATCGTTTTAACTGTTTCAGCTATTTCTTCTCCATTTCGCAAGGTTTTTGGCATCCTTGGGTGACCATTGACATGCATGTTATATTTGGAGAAGAAAAGCGGAAAAGCGCACCCCGGGCTCTGAAGTAGCATAGCTGAGGATGCAACTGGAAATGCGCTTAGACGAAGAATAAGAGTTGTAAAAACTTGCGTGGTCAGAAAATTTTACCCATCATTATTGTCATGTAGATGATATTGTGGGTTCTTTATTAATATATATAGTAAGTATCAACAATACACTCAAAGTTTGTTTCAATAAAAACAATTTTTAGTTCTATCTTTCAGTTCAAACATACTTAACTGCACGTCGATAAAAACAAACAGTGAAATGTTAGCAAGGACGCGCCACCGGAAGCTCCCCCCTCAGACAAACTTCCGGAGCGAGCGCCGGAAACCGGATGTAGTCTGCCATTCGGAAAAACTCGTGAAGAAACCTCGGCTATTATCGGGAATACTGGCATTAATAATATTGTACGTACAAGTTCTTGGAAAGTTAAATTACTATTCCTTTCCTTCCTTTCGGAGTAAGTGGCCAACATTGTATGTACATCCCATAATATAATAATAATATCCATAATAGTATTTACTGGAATAGAAAAGTTTTATGGTAAGTCACAGATTTAAGTCGTCAAATTACTACCTGAATCCATCCATCACCTAAGTACTCATTAAAAACTTAAGACAAAAAAATTTAAACTTTTCGAAAATCTTAATAATGTTTTTCGCACAAGCTTTTATTGTGAGGCCTAAGTACTTATCAAAACAAAGACTCTCAATGTAACTTATTTTTGTAAATTGGATTTGGCACATGTTCGCAAGCTTTACATATTATGTTGTGATACGAGTAACATGGTATTAGGCATAATATCTTTGTAAACTGACATAAAGCCCTTCTGGCGCGTAGGCGACCAATACTGTGTAAATGAGTTTCTTTCGGCGTATTTTGTCAGCAGTGGTCGTTGCGAAACGCTAGTATCGGTAGCGTACTACAAAGAAAAAAATAATTTAGATATAAATAAATATTACACGTATTGTACACTAAAATTATTGACGTATAAAAGTGCCTGCAAAGGCCTAATTACTGAATAAATATTTTATTTTGATTGATTTTGACGGACAGACGGACAGACGGACAGACGGACAGACGGACAGACGGACAGACGGACAGACGGACAGACGGACAGACGGACAGACGGACAGACGGACAGACGGACAGACTTTTTTAGGGTCCCGTTTGTACCCTTCGGGTACGGAACCCTAAAAAAAATCTCCATATTATAATGCAAGTCATTATGTTTGAATCCCCTACGTTGCAGACCATGTATTTAAAACAGTACTGATCTATACGTGGAGCAGACAGAGCCAAAATTCGTTAGTTCCAAAGGTCGTGCATGCCCGTAGCATGTCATCAAAGTGTATCATCATCTCGCTCTTCGTAATTATAATGAGTGAGATGGCACTAGTCCGGACGCGAGATGGTGGGTTAGAATGGAAAACAGCCCCTTTAGCACGGCATCTTTGATTTATCTCTATTTGTCGAGGTTATTGGTTTTTCATAGAGCGATTGCCGTCTGACCTCCGCAACCCAAAAGGTAGACCAGAACTAATCCTAGTATAGGTTTTACAAAACGCTAGATGGCGTTTGGGACCCACAGCTATTCGTTCCTTCCAAAGCATGGAATTATCTTTCTTTACTGATAATCAGGTGATTCAAGCCTACAATATCTTTTATAAAGTATGTTTCCCAGTGGGATTTGAATCCATGACCTCCGGACCACAAGGTAAACACCTTGACCAGACCACGGAGTCAGTTGGACTAGTGCCATCTCGCTCGTTATAATTTCGTAGAGCGAGATAGTGATAGATGATAGCGCTCGATAAACGCTGTTGCTGGTGCTGGTGCGGTATTTATTTATTAAACTGTATTACAATTCCTGTAAATGACGGACTTTATACCAGGGGCCTTTTCTACCAGTAAACCAATAAATGATGCTGAGAGAATAATCTTTTGGGGTAAGTACAAAAGAAAAGAAATTATATTTCAAAGTGTACATATATATCGCATAAAACACTACACAAAAATCTATATTATATAAAAGCGAAAATCACTCACTCATCACGAAATCTCGAAAACTAGAAAGCCAATGAAGATGAAATTTGGCAGGAAGGGAGATTGTGACTAGGAGATGTCCGCTAAGAAAGGATTTTTGGAAATTCCATCCCTAAGGGGGTGAAATAGGGATTGGCAGTTTGTATGAAACTTCGTTATTTTTAAAGTGAGACACATGAAACTTTTAATGTATTTTAGTAGTAGAAAATAATTATGCATTTATTAGATTTTGAAAATTACAACCCTTTAAGGGTGAAATAGGGGTTGCAAGTTTGTATAAATATTTGTAATTATTTAATTAATGGTTAGTATAAAATAATAATCCATTAATGGGATTTTAATAATTTGCAACCCCAGTAAAAAAAAAGCAATCTTAATTGTGTAGTCTACGCGGGCGAAGCCGCGGGCAAAAGCCAGTATACATATATATATATATATAAATAATTTCATTATAAACCGCATGCATCAACAACATAAATACTATTTATATAACCTCTGACAGTATTCGGTGCAGATAGTGTGCACGCACAGCCTTTTAAAACGCGAAACGAGTTTGAGCTTTCCGGATATTGACTTGGAGGGTATTTTCTACGAAACTGCTTGCGAGCAAGTCTTACTTTTGCTTGTTGTTATGTCCTTTAAAAGAAACTATCAACTTTATTATCACTACATCGATCAACAACCAAAATACCCGATCACAATACGTTGAAAGCAATGGAACGTCGACATTGTGTATCGCTAGTCCGAAATGTAATTACGTGGAAACATCCTACATGTTTACATGGGGTTCGTCGTGACGCTAGTGATGGGGCAAATTAAATGTCTTTTATAACGTTAAAAGTTTTTACATCGATAACTGAAAACGTCAATATTACGTCTTCCTCAAGTGTTATAAACTGACTTCAAAAAATCAATTCGTTTTTAGGGTTCCGTAGTCCACTAGGAACCCTTATACTTTCGTCATGTCCGTCCGTCCGTCTGTCCGTCCGGGCTTGTACTCCGCCGCTACTGCACCGATTGTCACGAAAATTTGTGGAGAGATAGACATATTGTTGAAGTTCAAAAAGTTGGTTTTTAAAATTATGAAAAAATGTTTTTTTTTTCAGCCTCCCTCCCATACAACGAAAAGTGAATTTAAAAATTAAATTGGACTTACCCCAATGTGTGGGGTATCGTTGAAAAGGTTTTTAAAATAAAAAAAAAAAAACAATATTTTTTTTCTTAAATAAAATACAATAATAACTAACTTAACTATTTCATATATCGTGTGATTCGTCTATTTAATTTTTAATAAATGTATGTATTGAATTATTTGTTCATAATAATAAATGTTATTAAACAAATAACACAGATTGAGTAAGCCCCAAAGTAAGTTCGAGACTGGTGTTATGGGATACTTCTTCTTTCGAGTCTATTGGCTATACTATTAGTATTATACTAACTTTTTATTTTTATTTTTTATAATAGGTTTATGGGGTACCAACTCAACGCTACTATATTCCTATATTTTCCTTATTTTTTTACATAGTTTGTAAATTTTTAAGTGTACTTGAAGTAGTAAAATAAAAAATAAAAAAAATATTTTAAAACAAATACATATAAAGATAAACAATCCAAGACCCAGGCCAACCTAAAAAAGATCATTTTCCAGACCACACCATCACATCCATCCCTATCGCACCTGTAATTTAACAAATCTCAATTATCGAACATTCGATAAACGACCAATAAATCTACGAACAAATTGCCCCATCACTACGATCGACGAAATTAGGTGTTACATTATAATAAGTCGACACTCGCAGTTAATATTCCGTAAAAATATTCCGTGTAGGCTGATGGATGTTAAGCGGTTTATGCGAAATTACCGGTATAATGGCGCCCAGCGGCATTTCAACGTTTTATGCCGGCTTTTTGTACTTTTTCCGGTTTTTGAAAGGGTTATTGGAGTAGAGTCGATTTAATATGGACGGAACATGTTGATGGAATGTTGGGAGTGCAATTTGCTTTTGTTTTGGACTTTGAACCGTTATTTTAGGATGTGTTGATACTGTTCTGTTCAAAGTTGAATTACATTCATTCAAATGGTTGGTATACTAGCAGCAGCGAAACAAAGACGGCACCTGTTTCTAAGACGCTGCCTTTGTGGTGCGCCAGGAGTATGTACACCATTTCAGCGATTTATTCATTAGCGATACGGCTAGCTCCCTTTTAACATAATATAACATTACTTTAATTTTTTTTTAGGGTTACGCACCCAAAGGGTGCCAAAGGGAGATTATATTACGGAGAATCCGCTGTGTGTCCGTCCGTCTGTCACAGCCGTAACAGGGCTCTATATCTTGAACCGTAATAGCGAGACACTTGAAATTTTTACCGATTATGTATTACTGTGGCCGCTATAAGAAATACTAAAAATATGATAAAGTTAACAATTAAAGAGGTCGTCATGCAAGAATTTGATTTTTTCAGCGTTTTAAAATATTGCACGAAGGTACGAAACCCTTCATGTCCAACCCGCATTTGACCGGTTTTTTTACCTCTACACGTACCATCACGCAAAGAAAAATTTAATTTACTGTTTAGACTAAATGATACAATTTAAATTCAAGTTATAACCAGATAACACCAGTTTTATCTGCCCCCGACCGACCAATCAGAGAAGTACGCGCCGCCAAAGGAAGCCGGCAATCAAAAGAAAATTAGCGTGAACCACCTTACAATTTGAAATGGAAAAAGTTCGACTTCGGGACTATTTGCCACTCCGGGGACACACTCGTTTAATTAAAAGTGAGCCGAACTGGGCCGCGTGACGCTGGAAATTTCATTAACTGTCTACCTGATTAGTACTTTTTTTAGTTTCCGTAGGTTTTTTTTTGTAGTAACTGGCGGCGTACGAGAAGGACAAAATTTACACGATAAGAAGTTTCCGTAACTTTATTTTACAAACTGGTCATGGATTTTAAAAAGAGCTAATTATGTGTATTTTTTAGGGTTCCGTACAAAATATGAAAAAACGGAACCCTTATAGGATCACTCGTGATTCTGTCTGTCACAGCCAATTTGCTCAGAATCTGCTGGACTGAATCAGGTGAAATTTGGTAGAATATTGTAATACTACCTATGACCCAAACACATATGTGCCAAGTAAATATTTTTTTTTAAAATAAGGGTAATTTTTGGGGAACAAATTAGGAAATTAAAAAAAAAAGTTTTGCAAACCTTACTTTGTCATATATCAAATGAAAGGGCTCATTATGGGGATCTCAAATATATTTTTGTTATTATTGTAAAATGAATAGTTTTGATTTTATTCATGATAGAAGACGAAAATCGACCATTCCCCCCCTGATCTCCGAAACTACTGAGCCTAAAATTTTGAAAAAAATACAAGATATAGTTCATTGCTCGTGAATTACAGGAAAACCTATAAGAATTCAATCAATTATACGGAACCCTATCCACGAGGTTTAACTCGCACTTGGCCGGTTTATTTTAGTTTTAAGATTGACATACATCCATACTGGTTGATTTAGCACCCCCTATATTAAAAATCTTGTCCAGTCCATGATACTAAACATCTTTCCTCAACGAACATATATCGAGATATGAAAAATATATTGTGCTTTCCATATTATATGGTCGGAGCTGATCAGTCAACTTTGTATGGGAGGCCAAAAATTATTTGTCATATTTCGATACATGTTCCTTGGAGAAAGTTGTTCAGTATCATGGACTGAATTCACCCTGAAAATAGTTTCAGTATATTTTGTTAGACCCTGTATACAAATTTATTGTGGAATAATTTATATTTGTATATTTTTGAATGCGATATATATTTATCTCTATACATTGTAAAATATAATTGTTTTGTTTGTTTGTACTTAACCCATAAGATTGCTTTCTCGGCATCATCTGTTGGTTGACTGGGAGAAAAGGCCCCTGGCCTTAAGTCCGCCATTCACATGTATTGTCATCATCATCATCATCCGAGCGTATTCCCAGTTGCATTGTCAGCGGTTACGCTTCAGAGCCCGGGGTCCGCTACCTAACCTAGGCGATTTGACGAGGTAACTGGTTTTTACACAGAGCGACTGCCGTCTGACCTCCGCAACCCATAGGGTAGATCAGAACAAATCCTAGGATAGGTACAAACGCTAGATGGCGTTCGGGATCAAAGGCTTTACGTGCCTTCCGAAGCACGGAATCATCTTTCTTTTCGGATAATCAGGTGATTTAAGCCTGCAATATCCTAAACAGATTGGAAACAACTTTTCACAAAGTATGCCTCCCAGTGGGATTTGAATCCATGACCTCCGGATCACAAGGCAAACGCCTTGACCACTGGACCGCGGAGGCAGTCTATTCACATGTATTGTAATAAAATTTAATAAATAAATAAATACATGCGAATAAATATGGTTATTTATTTATAGTTATATCAACCAACACTTACGACGTGCCATTATATCCGGCACAAGGGTGTAAACAAGATTTGAACTATGAAACTTTGCGCCATAAACCTCGGTCGGATCATTAAAAACCAATATTGAGGTAATAACAAGGTTCCCTGGTTGCAAGTCTTTTATTAGTTTTAGTTGGTTAACAATATGTTTGAAGAGTTATGTTCAAAGAGTTATTTTTATGGACCAACAGGTTTTAGAAACAAAAAATTAGACAAAAATCTCTCTGATCTGAGCGTATTAATTCCCAGTTGCATCCTCAGCTGTAATGTAATTGTGAAGCCCGGGGTCTACTTTTTGGCTTTTTCTTCTCCACTTCGTACGGTTTTGGGCAAAAGTAGGCACCTATATCTACCATTTTCTGATTGACTGAGTGAGCCAACAGAACGAAGGTCTCCCTTTCAATTTCGGCAAAAATTCTTTCGTGTGTCCGAATTCCACTTTCCCAGTTGTTCTCGCCTATAGGTCGCATTTTTCAAAGGATTCTCGTGAAATTTTGTATGCAGGTTTGATAATTATGTCGAATTTTATTGTCGAGCCAGTTTTTGGAAGTATTCCAAAATGGCGGCAATATGGACGTTGAAAATTTAAAAAAAAAACTCAAATTTTATCCATTTCGAAAAATATTCAAAAATAACATAAAACTTTTTCGTCTAAACTTTTTTATTCGATAAACTTCAAGTGGTTAGGAGTTTGATGCAAAAAGACTCACGAGGTCTACAGCTCACAGGGGTATTCGTGGTATGTGGTTAACGTAGTCTGATAACACCAGCAGAGCTATACGACATGCATTGCCGACTCTTTAGAAATCTTATTGCTTATGCTCTTTTAAATTATACTGCATATGTCGTAATTTAAATCTTAATGTTTGTAAACACATTATTTTTGTTAATGAAGTAAACATTTTTTATTTTAGTTTATTTTATTCGAAAACCTTATTGCTACAAAAGCCATAGTTCATAAGGCCTTTTGACCCATGGGATAGTGATAGCGCTTCCCTATATATTTGCAATATCTTCAATAAATACCATCAAGAGTTACGAATGGATTTCCACCATCGTAACTTCTCCCAATATAAGGTACGGTTGCGATCATAACTTACTTCAAGTAAAGCAGTAAAAGCGAAGGACATAGGGGTGCATAAAATAATACTCCCAATGAAAGGAACGCGGATAAATCGAAGAAACGATGAATTTTTATGTAGCTTTTATGATATACGGGAGTTTAGGTGCTCTCTTTTGTGAGATATAAGCAGCGGCGGCTGATGTGTGCTGGGGTACTATTTTTGAAAGTAAAATCTCACCTCATCTTTTACGCTGGTATTAATATCCTATTATTTACGTAACAACCATCGACATTTTAAGTAAGACTAACCGTCTTATTGTAAAACGCAAACTAACTTTTCTTAATTCACCAAAATTGTAATGAAGTTGACAGAGGCAAAAGAGAAGGTGTCATATTGAACTGGGTTTAGTTTGCCGTAATCTTCCCAGGAGTTTTCGTTCTACGCTGGTAGTTTGTAGCTTTTGTATTAAAAATAATAACCTTAATGAATAAAATAAAAATAAATAAGTGATATATTTATCCTTTATTGAACAAAAAGTTTTGACTTTGAATTTATTTTCGGAGATAATGGACTGGTTTGATCGCGTTTTATATTAGGACTATAAACGTTTTTGCAGAAATTATTTTTTTGAAAAAGTAGTTGGGGATAACGGATCATCATGTCTTTTAGTTATCATTTTTAAAAATAGCACTCCTAAAATTGTGTAATATAATAACGAACAGAAATGGAATGAAAAGTTTATGCTTGCACAGCGAGTTACGATTGCCCAGTTTTAAAATGTTGGCGGATTGACGACTTCTTTGGGGTAATGGTCAACACGCTAGTCTACCAAACCGGAGCTTCTGGGTTCGATCTCCAACCAGGGCAAATTGAAAAATGACATTTTTAGGGTTCCGTACAAAAAATTAAAAAAACGGAACCCTTATAGGATCAGTCGTGCGTCTGTCTGTCCGTCCGTCTGTCACAGCCAATTTTCTCCAAATATACTGTACCGAATCAGGTGAAATTTGGTAGGATAGTGTAATCCTATGACCCCAATACATATGTGCAAAGGAAATAAATATTATTTAAAAATAAGGGTCATTTTCGGGGGAAATATAAAAAAATAAAAAAAGTGTTGCAAAACTTACTTTTTCAATTCAATTCAAAATATCTTTATTATCATAGGATATTTATAATATCTCTTAATAATAGTCACTTTGTTTTGCACAAATGTTGACGTCAAATCGTTACTTAAAGCTAAGTTTACGCCGCTTCCTAGGCGCAAGTGCAGAAGAAGCGGCAACAAACTGCACTGCACGTTTTCTCCAAAGACGTCAACTAACAAACTAAAAACTTAAAATTAGTTATATAGATGGACAGAGATTACATTGTTTATTATGTCATAATTAAATTGAATTATAAGAATTACGAAATTTAAAATAATGTCAATTTGTAAATTTAGTATGTACCAATGTACCTAAATTATGACATGCCTAAGTATACAAACCTTTAAGAGGGACCCGCGCCAAGCTCAAGCCAGACCTTTTTGTCTTTAAGATAGTCATCGGTCCTATAATAAGCCTTCTCACAAAGTACTTTGTTATGTATCAAATGAAAGGGCTTGTTATAAGGATCTCAAATATATTTTTGTTATTGGAAAATAAATAGTTTTGATTTCATTTAAGAAAGAAGACGAAAATTTACCATTCCCCTCCCCTGATCTCCGAAAGTACTGAGCCTAAAATTTTGAAAAAAATACGAGTTATAGTTCATTGCAGGATTTTTTTTTGCATTTACAGGAAAATCTAAGAATTCAATTAATTGTACGGAACCCTCTCCACGCGAGTTTAACTCGCACTGGGCCGGTTTATTCAAATTGTCCTGGGTCTTGGGTGTTTATCTAAAATATAAACATAAATAATAAACAAAAAATTATGGGTCCATTATTTTTGGATAATCTACAACACGGAGTAACAAGAATAATACTTTTCTGGCCTTGTCGTCACCACTATTAATATTATTTGGTTTACAAATCAATATCAATTCCGTTTTAAAACGAAACAAGAACTAAGTACTACTTTAATACTTACTTTAAACTATTATTCACTCGAAATAAGTTGATACTTATGTCACATGTCACTTTCCCATCCGTCAGTGCCTACTCAGCTGTCGACTTGATTTGGACAGGTTGAAGACTAAGTATTGGTTTGATGTTTACAAGCTTTTATTTAGTTTCTCCTGTCCCGTTGCCTGTGTATCCGTAATTAAATCTTGCAAGCTAAATTAGACCCACTTCCCTACATTCGATTGAGCCTCACTTCACAAACTTATGTAAGTTGGATGACAATGAAATATTATGATACTACTGTCCTCATCTCATGATAAAGCCAGAAGGTGGCCATTACATCTTCTTCTTCATCTTAAGGCGTTCCCAGTTGCATCCTCAGCTGTGCTTCTTCGGAGCTTGGGGTGCGCTTTCCCGCTTTTTCTTCTCTAAATATTATATGCAAGTCAATGGTCACCCAAAGACCTTGCGTAGTGGAGAAGAAATAGCTGAAACAGTGCAAACGATTCGCTTATAGTTTTACGACCAGCCGCCTGCCTGACGTCAACCCTCCTTGGGAATGCAATTGTAGCACGAGATGTTTGTGCTTTGACCTTTAGTCGCCTGTTGCGACATCGACAGGAAGAGATGGAGTGGTTCTATTTCAGGCCGTATGCCACACGGCACAGTGTGTGTGACCATTACATCTCTGTAAAAAGATATAACAACATAGCCCCAGATAAAAGTTTGTTTTTAAAAATATTTTTAAATAGGCACATGTTTTAATAAACAGCTTGAGTTACACTACTAGTGCTAGTCGCGTGTGTAGTGTAGGCTGTCGATTAATTTCTGTAATTCCGCCTCAATCAGTCGAGTCGAGTGCAGCACAGCGTGGTACGGGCTTCGCACCTAGAACGGTGTGATTTACCTTGGTATGTACGTATACTGTGTTGTGTTTATGTCCTTTACTTAATTTTTAAACCGTTGTTAGCCCATTCTTATATTGTTCCAAATATAAAATAAAAAAAATAGGGACAGATCACACTGATTATGCTAGCCCCAAAGTAAATTTAAACTTGTGTTGTGGGACTTATGAGATACAAACTCAACGAAATATAGTGTAGTTATGTCCAACAGGCGGACTTAATGCTTAAAGCATTCTGTAGCACTCAAACCTTTGGGTCGAATGTAAAGTTTGAAGTGGATGTAGAAAACTTAAACTAAACTAAATTTAAAACGTTACAATCTAAACACATACTTTAAACATTATATAATTATTATTATTTACTTATGATTACTAACATACATATACTTTACTTCATCCAATATATACCTATATTGAGAACATTTTCTAGTTTTCTGGACGCAAGAAGATCAAATATTATATTAATTTACAAACGAATAATATTATATGCCTATTATACATAGCCCTAAATAAATATTGTGCAATCAAGTCCATCTCATATTGCTTATATTAGGTGCCTAAAAGCTCTAAGTATATTTAATAGAGTCCCGGCTATGAGAGTCTCAAATGGAGTCAGGAAGAGTATTCTAGAGTCGTATAGCGGTCACTGAAAAAGAGTTATCTAAAAAACCGTACGGCAATAAGGGGTGACTAGGTTTAGATACATAGTTAAAATCGTTATTGTACCAAAACATAGTGATACATACGTATTATTTGATTATGGAAAACAGGTGACAAAAGGCGGTCTTATTGCAACTCCAATCACTTTCAGGCAACCGAGCTACTTGGAGACATTTGACGAAAATAGGTGAGGTGCGAAGTTATAGGCAAGAGAAAAGGAAAATTATACCTCTAGGTACGATTAATAGTATTACCTACTACTATTATTGATTAATTTTATGCATCTATTTTGAAATCTCAATACAGCACTACTTAAATATATTTGCGTTAAAGCTAATACAAACCCTCCATTGTATTTTCTGCTCAATTTCTCAAAGAACTGCCAGACAGAAACGATGCATTTTTCATGAGTTTTTTTCCAAGAAATACTTTTGCAAACTCGACTTTGAAACAAATGTTTACATTTCAAGAACTCGCTTTGTTTTAATTAAATTATAAAGATTTTTTTGCTTACTCAACCCTATATTTCATAATATAATGAAAAAAATTGAACGAATATTTTGTAGTTAGGTACTTAATTATTCATTTAAACAGCATTACAATGGTCGTAACAATATCTTATTTAAAAATATGTGTTGAAAATTTAGCTTATATTGTTGTTGATATCTTTGGCTTTTATTACGAAACAAGGTAGGTACATCATCATCATTTGTGCGTATTCCCGGTTTCATCATCAGCGGTTACGCTTCAGAGCCCGGGGTCCGCTACCTAACCTAGGTGATTTGACGAGGTTACTGGTTTTTACACAGAGCGCCTGTCGTCTGTTGTACTAATATGTATTCTGTGGTCTGACCTCCGCAACCCGTATTATGAAACTGGTACATATTACAGAATATGTATTTTCTCTCTTAAAAAGATTTTTCTTTAAATAAACCTAGCTAGGAGATTCAAATCACCCTGTATGCGACGGGGGACTTCAATTTATAATAAATATGGATAAATGAACACACAATTGAATGCAAAGCCTTCTTTACCTTTTTTCATACTTATTAAGCTAATAAAAAGATTCTCACCTCGGACGGTACGAAAACAAAAAATAAACCTAACAAGCCAGCCTCTAACCCATTTACCCATTAACGGGTTTTTGCAGCCCACCGCCGTTCGCCCACTTCATTAAGTGGTTAAGTTTTTATAGTCCTAAGAAATTTACTTTTGTGTTATATAAATATAATACCTCAAAGGCCCAGTGCTTTAAATGCTTTCTACGGAAGCATAGGAATTGGGATGGAGTTAAATGCTACTGCAAGTTTAGTATAAGGTTGTTGAAAAAAAAATTATAGTACTTTACCTAAACATACATACACACATACATCTATCACGCCTGTTTCCCACAGGGGTAGGCAGAGACTATGGACTTCCACTTGCTACGATCCAGACAGACCTCTTTCGCTTCATCTACACTCATCAACCTCTTCATACATTCTTTACCTAAAACAAACATTTAACCGACTCCTATTATGGTGTCGACCCTGAACTTTATTGAATACATCTAAAGCTTATCTTTAACGTCTAATAAAGTAGACTGAAACTATTTGGTGAATTCAGTCCGTGATATTGAACAACTTTCCCTAAGGAAAATATATCGAAATATGAAAAATAATTTTTGGCTTTCCATACACACTCGGATCTGCTGATCAGGTGGTAGGACAAAAAATATTTTTCATATTTTGATATTTGTTCTTTGGGGAAAGTTGTTCAGTATCATGGACTGAATCTATACCCTTAAAATAGTTTCAGTATATTGTGTTAGACCCTGTATTAAACTAAAATATTAAACTAATTAGTATTGATGTTAATCGGTTACATAATTTGAATCTATGTCACGTAGCTTCAAATAAGATAACTGTAACAAGTTGATCTAAAAAAAAAAATTCTTACAAGCTTTTATTGTGATGCCTAAGAACTTATCAAGGCAAAAATAATAAGGCCAAATTTAATGGGGTTGCGTCGTTCTATTACTGGGTTCCTATAGCCACCTTCAATCATCGGCCGGAATCATCGGCATCATCAGATCAACTTTTTGTCATAATAATATTGCATTGTCATCTAATTTACAGTGGCATACACAATTTCATCTCAATCAGGAATTGCCTAAATTTACCTTGCAGGATGTGAAAAATTTTTTCAAAACTAAAAACCGACTTCAGCTCCAAACTACACTACCGATTTTGATAAAGGACCACCGGACAAGTCATCATCATCATCCGAGCGTATTCCCGGTTGCGTCGTCAGCGGTTACGCTTCAGAGCCCAGGGTCCGCTACCTAACCTAAGTGATTCGACGCGGATACTGGTTTTTACACAGAGCGACTGCCGTCTGACCTCCGCAACTCAAAGGGTAGCCCAGAACCAATCCTAGGATAGGTACAAACGCTAGATGGCGTTCGGAACCAACGGCTTTACGTTCCTTCCGAAGCACGGGATCATCTTTCTTTTCAGATAATCAGGTGATTCAAGCATTGCAGGGTTGAATCACCTGATTAACTGACTGACCTCCTTACCAGACTGGAAACAACTTTTCACAAAATGTGCTTCCCAGTGGGATTTGATTGAACCCACGACCTCCGGATCACAAGGCAGACGCCTTGACCACTGGACCACGGAGCCAGACCACCGGACAAGTATACCCTTAAAAAAATAAACCGGCCAAGCACGAGTTAAACTCGCGTGGAGAGGGTTCAGTACAATTGATTGAATTCATATAGGTTTTCCTGTAACCTACAAGCAAATTTTGTATACCCGTTTGTTGTAACACCCGTCTTTTTTGTCAGGGATTAAAAAGATGACTTCTTAAATTGATTAATTCACGTGATATAGTCGGTAAAGGCCGACCAGGTATCGAGGTTTGAGGCAGCACTCAGTGCTGAGCGGACAGTGACATCGTCGTTGGGTCACCGCTGACACTCGCCCTGAAGATGATCGTCTAAATCGATCGAAACCGGGTCGGCCTTTTCCGACTATATAACGCACGAGAGTCAACCGTTGTAAATTAATCAATTTATGGATTTATCTCACGTTAGTTTTAATAGATGACTTGTTAAAAGTCTTTCGTATCGGACTTTAATACTTTAGAACCTCCTTAAAACGTCTGTTAAAACACCATAACTTCCCAAAAATCCCATAATTCCGTGGAACCAAATTACCTAGTTCCATAAAGCAAGCGAGGCTCCAAAAATAAACGGCGATTCCCTCGTGTTATTACTTTCTAATCTTCATAACTTCGGCAAGTATTACTTTTCGTGTTACGTAAAGGATGCCATTTTTCATGCCTCACTAATCCGGTTAGTAGGCTTCCATTTTTGGAATTAGTTAAGTTTTTGTTTTTGCCTAGGTAACATAATAAAAATTACCTTCATCATCAGGTTTTTTTCAGTCTCCACTACCAGGAACACGACCCTCTCTGTACTATTGTCGTCAGAGCAGTCGGAGGATTTGGCCTATACTTACTTATAAGCTTTGGTTAGCTTGTGTTTCCTAAGTCACCTTCTACGCCATCCACGAGAAGACTTGGAGTACTCTGCCGGGAACCGGGAACCACATGGCTAAATAAATCTTCTATAGATGTATGATAAAAATAAATTGCTATTAGTTAGTCTCGCTGAAACTGGAAAACGGCTAGACCTATTTGGCTTATTTTGGTTTTTAAATATTTGTGAACATCCATGGTAGGTTTATATGGTTAAGAATATAGAAAAATTAACAGCAGAATAAAGGGTCGCGAACGGGGCGGAACGAAGTTCGCCGGATCAACTAGTAAGTGATAATAATTTATCCTGCATTTAATAAAAAAAATTGACTTTGAGCGTCGAAAATTCAGAATATTTTAACATCGTCATAGTGTCTAATCACACTGTGCTGAAGTTTTGCGGCTGGATTTCCGCGGCTTATTTATATCTTCGTGGAAAACGGGACTTAAGTTTGGCCACTGGTATGACTCTCCATTGATTCAGAGTAACACATATATATACCTACTACTACTACTAACGAAACTATTTATCTGTACACACGTCGATGTGTGAGTTTTATACTTAGGGTCGCACCGCAGAATTATTTTAATACTTACCTACTAACGAGTTCGACATATTTACGATTATATTTTTCCATACCGGAAGATTTGCGAACACTATGACGTAAAAAATATTCTGTTTTATATGTATTAAATGTTACAGAAAAGTCGGAAACAGCTACATAATATCACTTCACAAATATTTTTCATTATGTCCATTGTCCATTTCACCATTAGTTCACTTTACTAATTATTATTGAGTCATTTATAATGTAACGCACTAATTTCACTAATTCACTATTGTAATATAGTAATTTGCATATTCGGCGCAAAACTATACGGTAATTATATGATTAAATTCAATAAAAATAAACAAATGTTTATCACGCTTATTACACGCACAGCATGTCAAGTTGTCATTGTCAACAATGGCATTTAGCACTATAACCCGCAAAAATCTAGTTGGCATCTGCGTGTATGTGATTACCTGTGAGCGAGGAGCCTATATAATATTACCGGATTGCTTATTAGAAATTCGGTTATGTTACAATCTCGCTCTTGTGTATCTCCCGCCAATGCGAGAGAGCGAGAAGGGAATATATATCAAGATGGTTGCTGGGTAATAACGTGAAATTATATTGTTGCTTTGCTTACCTGTTTTCATCATTTGGAAATGTATGAAATATACGTTTTTTAGAGTATTGGGTGGATAAACAATTATTATACGCGCACCTTCTCACCATGATGGTTACTATTGGTTGACAGTTCTCAAGACAACACACGTCGCGTATTGCGTGCGTCTAGTAATTAAACCCTGGTTTGGAGCCGTCAAAGCTCACAAAGTGCGGGGGAGAGGTGCGGGGACGCCAATTTGCGGGAGACGCTGTGAGATACCATTCTGTTTGACTCTTATGTATTCTGTGGTTTGGCATTGTGTTGACTGTGTTGCTAGTAATTCAAATATCATTGTAGGCGTAATTTTGCCATAGTTTGGGCGCAGCTTCGGCGTAGTATGCTTTGATACTACTCAACTTAATCTTATTCATTAAAAAAAAAACATCAGAAAAAGAAAAACCCGACTTTTCTTTGAGGAACTTCTTCCATATCTCCAAAATTCGGACCAATTGCAATATATGCAATTATAGGCTGGTCTGGGAGATAGGAAAAACTTAGAATATACCAGCTGCTTCTCTTCCCGCGCAGATCGTAAAAGTTAATCAAGGAAACGGGCGAAAATCTGAGTCAGGTTAATAGGCGATGCGGCTAGCAACCCATCACTATTTGATTCCTTTTTCCGCCTTCTCGCCTATCATCACGCTAAAGTGGTCTTTGAGTTTTGCGGCCCTGGGCTCTTGGCTGTTAGAGCCGCAAGACCCAAAATGCTCTATCTACCCCATTAGTGATAAAGACGTGATTGTGCATGCGCTTAAAATGGCCTTTGTCCGGCAATGGACTTCCTGTAGTGAAGACATAAGAGAAACCGTGTAAATAATAATGATGCTTTTAAAAAGTATGGGATAAAATCATTCATATATAAGTTACAAGATAAAACTGACAAACACAGAAGGAAAGAGAGAGAGAGAGAGAAGTAAAAATAAATAGAAAAGGCCAATAAAGGGATGGCATAACTTAGTAAAAAAAAAATTAGTACGAGTACCTATACTCACGACCCCTAACATCTGTACTGTGAGTGCACGCACATGGCTCAACATGATTCACATTTTCGCCCATTTCCTCGATTGGCTTTTACGACCTGCGCGGGAAGGGAAGCAGCCGGCAATTCTATGTTTTTTTAGGGTTCCGTACAAAAAATGAAAAAACAGAACCCTTATAGGATTACTCGTGCGTCTGTCTGTTCGTCCGTCTGTCACAGCCAATTTGCTCTGAATCTACTGGACCGAATCAGGTGAAATTTGGTAGAATGTTGTAATCCTATGACCCAAACACATATGTGCAAAGTAAATATTTTTTTTTTTTTAAATAAGGTCATTTTCGGGGGACAAATTAGGAAATTAAAAAAAAAAGTTTTGCAAACTTTACTGTGTCATATTAAAATGAAAGGACTCGTTATGAGGATCTTAAATATATTTTGGTTTTTATTGTGAAATGAATAGTTTTGATTTTATTTATGAAAGAAGACGAATATTGACCAACTCCCTGATCTCCGAAACTACTGAGCCTAAAATTTTGAAAAAAATACAAAATATATTAATTGCTTGTAGATTACAGGAAAACCTATAAGAATTCAATCAATTGTACGGAACTCTCTCCACGCGAGTTTAACTCTCACCTGGCCGGTTTATCTTTTCTCGCAAACAAAAATGGTAGTAAACGCATAAAAATAGAGTTACTTATTTTTTCTACTGGTAACTGAAACTCCAACTTGAGAATTTAAAAGCGCAGTAAATAGCCCGCTAAACGCTAAGGATGTGAACTAAAGGAAAGAAAAAAGAAAATCACAACTAAAACGAAACAGGACTACTATAAAAGTGTTCAAGTTGGTTGGGATAATGAAAAAAGTTGGTCAAATGATCACCCGCCTTCCGCCCAACTAGGGCGCGTAGCTGCAAACTGCTTGAGTTCAGTTTGAACGGAATTTAAATTGTAGGCGCTGAAGTGTAGTAGTATTTTTGTAGGCAAGTGTAAGCAGTATAGCGATAACCCATGTTTACCCGACTACGATGAAGCTAAAAGGATGTTTATGTGTTTCGCCGCTATGTATATATGTATAACTTCACCGACAAGAGCCAGCTCTTAAATTAAAAAAAAGAAGAAGTATGTATGTAATACTATGTTCATCTGCTCCCTCGTATCTTCTATAATATTCATGATACCCTGACAAATGAGGTATCATTAGAAGCGTCTTGGCCATTTCCTTAATAGGCCATAAAGTAATGAACTAAAAAATAAAATCAATTTAATCATATCGTGTGGGGTAGAATGAAAGAGCTTGAAATGAAATGTGCTTACAAAATAATTAGCTACCCCACTGTTGAGATTGCATCAACTGAATAAACGTAATTTTCAGTAAAAAATTCCAGTAGTCTGGTTTTAGTTTTTTAAACTTATATCTTGTCATTCTCAAAATCTTAATCTTAAAATCAAAGATGCGGCCGGTTCTAATCGGCATTTAACATGAATTCTCAAAAAAAATAATGAAATGAATACTTTATTTATGTAAGCAAAGCGACTTATATTTTATGACGGCTAAGCTCTTATAGGTAGTTTTTAAAATTAACTTACTACCTGAATTTAATCAGCATAAGACTTATCTTATTAAACTGTAGACATTGTAATTACGCCGCTCGACGTCCCCATTCCCGATTCTTTACAACTTTGAGAGATAATTACTTCCTAGATGTAAAACTGTGTCTTTACGCCCTGGGCCTCCTTCTCTCCTTTAATATAACCGGATTTCCACTCATTAAGCTCACATTCTGTTGTTTAAAGGTAAGGTTATTCTTTGCCCATAATTTTGAGTGTATATTCTACCAAAATGGATCAATGATTTGTCTGATTTTCATGTGTGTAAGTTGGCTTATGCCAACGTAGTAATGTAGTGTCAGATTTGTCAAGCTACCTAAAACTAATAAATAAATAGATAAGGACAAATCGGCTGATTGAGTTAGCCCCAAAGTAAGATTAAACTTGTATTATAGGAGACTTAGTTAACGATACTTTATTTCATATAAATACATACTCGTATATACTCGTAGATAAAAATTCAAAACCGAGGACAATTTGAAAAAGGCCATTTTTCAACTTGCCCTGGCTGGGGATCGAACCAAGAACCTCCAGATTGGCGGATTAGCGTGTTGACCGTAACGTGTGGGTAAAACTAGTAATATATAACGTTTTACTAAATATTCTGAAACTATTTTAAAGGCGGTGTCAGTCCATGATACTGAACAACTTTCCCCAAGAAACATATATCGGAATATGTGAACATATTGTTTGACTTCCCATACAGGTTGACCGATCAGCTAATCCGAGTTTATATGGAGCATGTAATAAGCCCAAACTCAATGGGGTGCGTCGTTTGCGGTGTGGGAAAGCGGTTTTTATACCCACCTTGCGGCTCTATCATCAGACCGACAGACATTTTGTTGTGGAAGAGCCACGCTACCGGCAAAACTCTGTTTTGCTAATAGTATGAATGGGCCGGCTCGTCCGGGGAAGTACCACACTCTCACAGAAAATCGACGTCTAAGTAGTAGCTTCACCGCTTCTATGCTTCATTCGGTGAGTGAGAGAGCCGGAGCCCCCCTCTCCCTCCCTCCTCTGGGGAGGGCCCTGAAAGGCCGGTAACGCTCTTGTTACACCCCTGGTGTTGCAGTTGTCCATGGGCAGCGGTGATCACTTACCATCTGGTGACCCGTTTGTTCGTTTGCCGTTCTATGACATAAAAAAAGACCAGCTTTTTTCATAATTATATTGTATTGGCATCTGATTTACATTAGCAAACAAAATTTCATTTCATTTAGAAACCGGGAAGAGGCTCAAATTTAACTTGCAAGATTTGCCCAAGAAACAAGACAAGACAGTGCAAGCTAAAAAAAATATGTTCACTATCGTTATTATGAGCACTAAACAACTCAAATGTAATAAAAAAAAGCCAAGTGCGAGTCGGACTCGCCCATGAAGGAACCCTTCAGCAATCACGGTAGCAGCAATTTACATAATATAAAAGTTCTAAAGGTAAATTGCGGTTTACGATTTATGACGTATTAACTACTTACTAGATCTTGTTTAAACCAATTTTCGGTGAAAGTTTGCATGGTAATGTACATCATATATTTTTTTTAGTTTTATCATTCTCTTATTTTAGAAGTTACAGGGGGGACACACATTTTACCACTTTGGAAGTGTCACTTGCGCAAACTTTTCAGTTTAGAAAAAAAATATATAATAGACAGACAGACAGACAGACGAACCCATAAGGGTTCCGTTTTTTGC
The DNA here is from genome assembly GCA_963576875.1 of Acrobasis repandana. Classification (NCBI taxonomy): domain Eukaryota; kingdom Metazoa; phylum Arthropoda; class Insecta; order Lepidoptera; family Pyralidae; genus Acrobasis; species Acrobasis repandana. The sequence goes on along the minus strand of OY756232.1, from coordinate 18,172,076 downwards.
CATTTGGCTACGGAACCCTAAAAATGGGTCTCTATACAGTCATAAGGAAAACAGGAATCGAAATTAAGAAGTAATAAGGAAACGGTACCTACCTATTTGTTCATTCAAGAAGCGATTCAATCCCAAGCTTGGTTTCTTAATTCGGCAGCCGTCCAATAAATGTCGTCGGCGTTTTGTCCATTTCGCTAAGGATTTCACTAAACAGCAATAGCACCGTTTATATAGACAGAAAAAGGTTTGTTTGTTATTCTTGTGTGAAAATGGCCAACACTGCACTGTTAAAAATTATGTTATATTACATGCAAAATCATTATGTGATTTTATATATAGGTACCTGTAAAATTCCTCTAGGAAATGTACGGAAAAATATAAAATTTTACATAATTTTTGTCATTTTTACATATTTTTTCTTAAATTTCCCAGATTTTTCGGTAATTTACAGGTTTATGTAATTTATTGCATGTAAAATTACATAATTTTATGTAAAATTACATATTTTATGTAAAATTACATATTATTTAACAGTGTGGTGCTTATATAGCCTCCGGGTGACGTGTGGCTTTTGGCCTAGAATAGGATCGCTCCATCTCTTCCTGTGGATGTAATAATCGTGGACTAAGCACAAACATCTTATGCTACAACTGCATTCCCAAGGAGGGGACGAGGGGGTCGTAAGGCAGCGGCCAGTTGTAAAATTTTTCGCTCAATCGGGTACGCAGTCGGTCGTAAAACCGACTGCAGTGAAGCCAAAAGAGGGTTATGTGTTTCCCCACATTGTATGTATGTTCATCTATTCCCTCGTATCGTCAATGATATCCATGATACCTTGACAAATGAGGTATCGTTGGAGGCATCTTGGCTGTCCGTTGGTTATAGGTTATTTGACGTCACAGTTAATTCAATATGAAATTAAGAAATTAACTAAAATATAAAATAAATAGAATCATACCGTTTAGAATATCTAATGTAAGGTCTTGAAAAGCACATTTAAAATATATAACGTCTAACAAAATATACTGAAACAATTTTAAGGGTGGATCCAGTCCATGATACTGAACAACTTTCCCCAAGGAACATATGTCGAAATGTGACAAATAATTTTTGGCTTTTCCTACAAACTCGGATCAGCTGATCGGTCAACTTATGTAGGTATGGGATCAAAAATTATTTTTTATATTTTGGTATAATAATTTTATTTATTTATTTTACCTTAATACACAAATACAAGTGTAATGGCGGACTTAAAGCCTAAGGCCTTATCTACCAGTCAACCAACCGGGTGATGTCGAGAAAGACACGGGTAGTGCAAAAACTCAAAAAGAAATGGTGAAAAATGAACCAAGTATACTTAAATATGTAATAATAAACCATAAACTACATACAAATAATAGACACTACTATTATACTAAGATATACTACTCACATATACTACATACACTAAGAACTATCTGACAGTTGTTTAAGAAAATGTGCTTTCACCTGTTTTTTAAATGAAAAGCGGGATTTAGCCTTCCGAACTTCAACTGGTAAGGCGTTCCAGAGCTTTATAGCTTGAACAATAAACGAATATGAAAAGAACCCACACCGGTGAGCTGGTATAGAAAGGCTGAGATTGATAGAGGAACGAAGATATATAATAATATGTTCCTTGGGGAAAGTTTTTCAGTATCAAGGACTGAATCCAGCCTTAAAATATTAGGTCCTTACATATGAAATTGCCGATTTTCAATACTGGCAACTTTAAAATCAAATATCTTGCGTTTCATTAGGAATTCCAAATTCAAATTTATTTCGAAATAAAGCCAGAAAAATATTGTTTTAAAATTCGTATTTCATTTTTTTTAACATCATTTGTTTGAGTTTCAACATAGCTATAACAACAACTATGGACAAATTGAAAATTCGCGGTATTTACGAATACGAGTTCCACCGTGGCACCAGTGCTGCAGAAACGACTCGAAGAATTAACGACGTGTATGGACCAGGCACCGCTAACGAACGAACGGTGCGTTTTTGGTTTCAACGTTTCCGTTCTGGAAATTTCGATTTACACAATGAGCCTCGTGGACGACCTGATACTCAAGTGAATAACGTAGAATTGAAGTCGATAGTGGAAGCGGATCCATCTCAAACCACTTCTGAATTAGCAGCAGCCTTCGGCGTAAGTGACAAAACGATGCTTATCCACTTGCGCCAAATCGGAAAAATTAAAAAACTCGAAAAGTGCATACCGCACGAATTGACTGAAGCAAACCAACAAACACGCGTTGCTTGCTGCGTTTCATTCCTTAATCGCCACAATAATGAGGGGATTTTGAACCGTATCGTGACTTGTGATGAGAAATGGATCCTGTACGACAATCGGAAGCGATCATCACAATGGCTTGACCCTGGAGAACCAGCAAAACCTTGCCCTACGCGAAAACTGACCAAAAAGAAGATTCTGGTTAGTGTTTGGTGGACCAGTGCTGGTGTTATCCACTACAGCTTCTTGAGATCAGGCCAGACGATTACTGCATTATTGTATTGCCAACGATTGCAAACAATGATGGAAAAGCTCGCCATTAAACGACCGAGACTGATGAATTGCTCTAGCCCACTGCTCCTTCAGGATAACGCTAGACCACACACTGCACATCAAATGGTCGCCAAGTTAGAGGAGCTGCGACTGGAACCTCTGCGTCACCCACCATACTCTCCAGATCTTGCCCCAACCGATTACCACTTTTTTCAAAATTTGGATAACTTTTTACAAGGAAAAAATTTCAAATCTGATGAGGCAGTCAAAACTGCCTTCAAGCAGTTCATAGACTCTCGCTCCCAGGATTTTTTTTCCAAAAGTATCAATGATCTGCCTATAAAATGGCGGAAGTGTATCGATAACAACGGTGCATACTTCAATTGATTAAATAATAATTTCATTAAAAAAAACTTGTTTCACTTTTTTGATACTGAACGGCAATTTCATATGTAAGGACCTAATAGTTTCAGTATATTTTTTTAGACTCTGTATATACTTTATTAGCTGTAGCTCCCTGCCGGGTTTTTAAAACTATATCTTGTCTTGTATCTGAAATACTTACCTATCTAAAACTGTTTATATTTTTTTTTTATGTTATAGGGCGGCAAACGAACAAGCGGGTCACCTGATGGTAAGTAATCACCACTGTCCATGGACAACTGCAACACCTGCTGTTTGAACGCAAATATGCAAAATCCATGTTCCGATTAGAATCAAATTACGTCTAACTAATGGGGTCGCGTAGGGTCGCGCAGGGTCTCGTAGCGTCGCATAGAATACATTGTTACGCTTCCTTTGACTGATGGATGGCTGATAATATTATATGTATAATAACTAATAAACATGTAAACATAATAATATATATGTTATGTTGTTTTATCACAGAAATGCTGTGACCACCTTCTGGCATTAAGTTATTGATACCATAATATTGCATCGTCACCAAAATTACATAAGTATTTAAAGTTTCAGCTCAATCGAATAACGGGAAGTGGGTCTAAATTAGCTTGCAAGATTTGATTACAGACATACATACAACGGGACAGGTAAAACTAAATAAAAGCTTGTAATATTGTATATGTAGTCACTTATATCTCATTCATGCTGTCCTGTCAAGTCTCTTATTTATCTTTTGAATACTTATCTTAAGAAGTTTAGTCGAAGTATGCATTAATTGTATTTACGCATGCTTATGTCCATCCAAATGCTGATCAAGTGTGACCAAAGATGACCAAAAGTGTCATACATATTATCTTGAGCTCCTTTGTGCTCCAGAAGGCATTCAGTTGGTTCCGGTTGCCACCAAAGTCGTCAAACTATGTCAAAGGCTTTTATGTTTAGAGTTACAGTGTTTACATAGCAAACTAAACGTACATTTAAAATCAAATATTTTATTTAGTAATTGGGCCTTTGCAGGTATTCATGTACACAACATATACACTACAGCATAGAACACACGGATAGTACCTATATATTTAACTATGTCTTATCATATACCGGTCAATAGCTAGACTCACTGACTTAATTGTTTAATACCAATAATCGAATGAACTGTTTAAACATAATTTATTGTACACAATCAAGCTGTATTCAAAAAACCCTAGGAGAGGAGACCTGGCGTCCTGAAACACAGACGTTGAGTCTAGTTTAGGCACCAGTCTCTCACAATATTATTATTTAAATACGAGTCAGTGCATTGTAAACTATCTAGTAAAATAAAAATATATTCCTGAGATGAGAGTGCGGCGATTCGCCATCGGGATCCCGTCGGTCCGGTAAATCGGGCGGAAAATCGACGACAGTTATTGGACGGCCGGCTCAAATTAAGCCGATTGCATGAACACCGGACTCACGTACATTTTAAATTACATACATATTACGTATATCAAGTTTGTTTTATATGGAAACAAGCTTAACCTATGGATGTCTGTTTATTTGGTTCAGAAATATTGTACGTAACTTATCATCATTCGCTTCGCAGAAGAGCATCTACTCTTCTGTTAAACAAAAATGGATGATAATTCACTTATATTTTGATTACTTATCTTGAGAAGCTCGGTGGCTTGGTTGGGAGTTTGCATTGCTTGCACGTGCACATGTAAAGTAGCACCAGGCGTGGTACGCGCTTGCATGGGTGACAATAAGTGGAATACTTTTCTCAAGGTCATCTGTGCTTCAGAAGGCACGTTGAACCGTCGACTCTGGTTGTTATTATTAGATGGCAGTCGTCATAGCAGTTTGAAAAATCTGACACTAGTGTTGGCCACTTACACACACGAGAAACCGAGAAACAAACAAAACAAACAATGCCTGAGAGCGAACCACTCCAGGCGTCATCGCAACTAAGTTTCACAAGTAGTTGCGATGGAAGAATTTATATTAATTATACGCTACTGGTTGTGTCAAAAGACTTAACCCTCCTTCCAGTCACATAACAAACACGTACATTTAATTTCAAAAAATAAAAATATCTTGCTGAGAAAGATAATGCGGCGATTCGCCATTGGAATCCCGTCGGTCCGGTAAATCGGGCGGAAAATCGACGACAGTTATTGGACGGCCGGCTCAAATTAAGCCGATTGCATGGACGCCGGACTCACGTACGTTTGCTACGGAGGGCACTGGCTTCCTTCCATTGGATCTTATGGCATTTTATTGTATTTAATCTCTTTAGTCATTGATTTTCCAATACGTGATGGAAAATAAATGAATTAACTAATTCTTGCTTTTGACTAACAATTACATTTTATTTTAAAAAGTTGCTGGTCTGGGAGTGTAAAAAAGTAAAATGTTCTGCTTTTGTTTTGGAGCAGATCGTAAAAGCCGATCAAGGGAATGTGGGAGAATCTCAATCATGTCAATAGGCGACCCATCAAGACCGTAAGACCAAAAAGGCTATGTCTGCCCCAATAAAACTGAAGACGTGATAGTTTATGATGATTGTAGTATTTTTAGTAATTTATTTTCCGATACGTGTAGGTAGTTACATTGAAACCTTGCAGTCAGAATCATAGAACACAAAACCGAAAGCAAGAAGATATTTTTTTCATTTTTTCTCCTAAAATTCTAATAAATGGCTACCCTACTGACTTTACTGTAGCGAGTGGTAACATTCAAATGGGAGATTTTTGATATGTATTTTTCGATTAATTTCTTTGGTTTTTATTATGAAAAAGATCTGTATCTACAAAAATAAATATTCTGTCAATGTTGAAGAGTCCGAGAGAAAGAGATCCTTGTATATAGCTACAAGGTTCAAAATAACCCTCTTTTATAGAAAAAGTAATATAGTTAATCAAATGAAGATTGGCATAATACCTACCTAGTCAGGTAGGTATGGTGATAACATTAAATACGCAACACAGAGTTACAGTGTGAAGTGTCGTAGTATGTGAAGACAAGAAATAATTGACCCGATCGAAGCGTCTCAGTTTCGAGATAGGCGAAAAATGCTTTTGTTTGTCTCTGTTCTTACCTACAGGTCGAACAAAAATTGTTTGCAGGTTTAACGAAAATTGGAGCACAAGTTTTTTTATTTATTTAATACTAGCTTTTGCCGGCGGCTTCGCTCGCGTATCCCACGGGAACATTACTTTTTTCCGGGATGAAAGGTACCCTATGTCCTTCCCAGTACTCCTAACTATGTGTATGCAAATGTTTTTAAAAAGATTGGGTTAGTAGATAAAGCGTGAAGAGGTAAACAAACAAATAAACAAACAAATATACAAACTCACTTTCGCATTTATAATATTAGTTAGGATTAGGATTTTTAGAGAAATAGAAAAGAAGGGAACTTTGCTGTAGCGTTATTGATTGGGGAATTTCAGTCAATATTAAGAGGCACATTAATACTCCATTGTACACAAGATGTTGCTAAAAAAATCCAAAATGAGTGGAAGGGGGGAAAAGAGGGCAAGTTTGCATTGACCAATTTCACGAAATGGCTTTGCTAAGCCAAGGTAAAGGGTAAAGATCGGTTATTGCATGGTTATAAGAGCTCGCGAGGTCTACTGTTCTCAGAGAACCACTAGAAAAAAAAATGTTTAGAAATTAGAATTTGACCAAAATGATTTTTAATTCTTTATTCAGTTGACCGAGCTCTTACCTTTAAAAGCAATTTAATTCATTGACCTTGTTTCACTCCACTACTTGACCTAAAAAACCGAACCTCCATCCCCGAAACCCAAAATACCGCACGAAAATGAGACAAAACGATAGGAATAATTGCGGATGTTCTCCGGCCGGCAAATGGGAGAATCCACATCCGGCGGAAGGAGGCTTCGGCGGAAGTTTACTTAGCACCGCGAAACCGCCGGCGACCCGCGTCAGTACCCTCTAAGGTTTGCGACACGGTGTGTGACTTTTTGTTGCGTGAAGAAAAACTAAATTATATTTTAAATGTGTATAGAGAAAAAAAAACCGGCCAAGTGCGAGTCGGACTCGCGCACCGAGGGTTCCGTAAAATATATTATGTGATGTAACTAAAAATTTATGGTTTTCGTAATTTTTCCTTTATCTATGCTATAAGACGTTGCTTCGTACCAAATTTCAAGATTCTGAGTTTACGGGAAGCACCCTGTAGGTTTTGATTCCCTTGCAAGTGTCGAAAATTTGCGGCATAAACGGCTGTATCTTTTGATTGCGTTGGCTTAGAAGTTTGATTTTTTCACAGCTTCAAGGGACAGTAGACCTGAGTAATTGATATAAATTTCAGCTTCATACCTCCACGCGTTCCTGAGAAAAAGGGTCTTGACAGACGGACGGACGGACGGACAGACGGACAACAAAGTGATCCTATAAGGGTTCCGTTTTTTCCTTTTGAGGTACGGAACCCTAAAAATCGTACTTATTACTTTGGTCTTGATAAATCTGGGTAATAATAAATAATAATAATAATAACCAATGTAATAAGCCCAAACTAGATGGGCTTGCGTCGTTTTATTACAGGGTTAATATTCCTATAGCCACCTTCCTTCCGGCTTCATCATTAGATCAACTTCTTGTCATAATAATATTGCATTGTCATCCGATTTGAACTGACAAAATTTCCTCTCTTTCAGAAACCGGGAAGTGGATCTTTAACTTGCAAGATTTGACTCAAAAAAAAGACAAACAGGGCATGCTTAAAAAGCTTTTCGGTTTCAACGTTCACCTGGTTCCGTGAGTATTTTTCCGCGCCTAGGCTCTTCTTTTAGGCCCCTTGCACGTGAGAGAGGCATCGACATTTTTCTGTGTCTCCCCTTTTGCGGGCTGGTTTTGCGTTCTCACTCGAGCCAGCCCAACTCGTCGAGGAAACGGAGCAATGCAGAGAGTGAGCTGCTTGCGTCCGCGTACTTGGAGATCCCAGGTACTCCTCTCTTGTTGATGCAACGCACGGACACTCCAGTATCACGTGCTTTGCTCTTTGTTCTGCCTCCATGCAGCCTCTGCATAGAGGGCTGTCAGTTATACCTTTAATGAATACATGTTTGTTTAGAGTACAATGCCCTGTTAGTAAGCCTATCTTTTTTTTGAGTTTTACCCTTGGAAGTGTGAGAAGTCGGCGTGAGTAACGTGCATTCCACGCCGGGATGGCTTCTCTTGCTTGTCGACATGTTGTTAGGGTGTTGCAGGCTTGTTGTTTTTTATTGTTAGTGTTAGTTTTGATCCAGGAGCGAATTTGGTTAAAGCGGATGGGGGCACGCGGTGATAGTCCTATTGGTACCATGCCTGAGCCCCTTCTTGCCAATTCGTCCGCTGCATCATTGCCCAGTGAGCCGCTGTGGCCTTTGAATCATTGAATTGTGATCTTGTTGTTATACTTACAGATTTGTTCCAGTGCCTTGTGGCATTCTAGAGTTAATCCCGTTTCAACGTTATTAGTCAGATGAAGATCTTTATAGAGACAAGTAAGAAATGGGAAAATTAGGCCTATTTTAGCGTGTAAACAGTATTAAAAAAGCTCAGCAGTGGGATAACATAGGTTAAGTAAAGAATAATAATGATCAAACTATCTACAAGAATTATTTGTTTTCTATAGTGAGTCTCAAAGTCAGTGCACCCTTGGCTCCGAAGCAGCACAGCGGACGAAAATTCTTTCTGCGGAACCGTAAAAAGTGGGCAATTAAATGATCAATCGGTTGCCGTATGTGGACGGGACGTTAGCACACAAGCGGCCGTTCGCGTGCCTCTACTTTGTTACTGTTAAGTGAAACACACAAAAGAAACGATAAGCCGCTGCATTAAGCATCCTTTCTTATGCTCTATATAATTATATGTGAGTATAGATATATAATTATACGCCGGCGCCGTGCCATTTAGAGAAGGAGGAACATGAGCCCAAATGGAATTTACTTCACAATGAGGATGTGTATTGTTTATGTTACAATGTATCTTGCTAAATATGTATAACATAACATACAACGTTCGTATATAATATAATGTTTAAAAATATACTGAAACTATTTTAAGCGTAGATTCAGTTCATGATACTCAACAACTTTCCCCAAGAAACATATACTGAAAAATGAAAAATATTTTTGACATCCCATACAAGTTAGTTAGATACAATATAGAACCTGCTTAAATATATAATATAAATACATACTAACATTTCCATTACATATATGAATTAACAAAGATACATATATAATTACTAGCTGTGCCCGCGACTTCGTTCGCGTGGTTGTCGGAATGTTATATAGCCTAAAGCCTTCCTCTATAAATGGACTACTCAACAAAAAAAGATTTTTTCAAATCAGACCATTAGTTCCTGAGATAAGCGCGTTTAAACAAACAAACAAACAAACTCTCCCGCATTATAATATTAGTATAGATATAGCACAACGGTATAAAAAATACGATGCAATGCGTTGGTACGCGAGCGGTCAGTTGGAAAACTACACGTTTTGTAGTTAAAAACTACACATTTTGTGTTTCGCTGACTTCTTCGTTTAAAAATAGCACTCCTGTGCTTTATCACGTTATGAAAGTACAGCAAAAAGAAACAGGTTTAACAAGCAAGAATTTTATCCATTAGTTTTGCAATCCAACACCTTTCCTCACTAATATGGTAATATAATGCTTGTTATCGTAAACTGTTAGTGCTAGGGAGCAATGGACGTATATAAGAGAAGGGTAAGGGGTTTTCAAACGAACATTTTTGGGAGAGGATTGCCCTATAACTCTCAAAAATGTAAGTAGAAAATTTAAAATAAATAAAGCAGAAATAAAATTAACAAAATTAAATTCCTCACGATCGATATTCGTATTTAAATTCAATATAACTACTCGAGAAAAGAAATAACTTAGAATATACCAGTTGCTTCTCTTCGTAGAAGCCGATCAAGGGAATGAGCGAAAATTATTTTGATCTTAACGCCCACCATTTACGCTAAACATGGCCTTTAGGTCTTACGGCCCTGGATCCTGTCTAACCCGTTAAGGATAAAGATGTGATAATATTCTGTATCCGTAAAAAAAAACAGGCCCCCCCTATGATTAAGCTATGTGTACGCTCAGACTGCGAAGTAATGGGCTAAAAGATAGACTGTTTCAACAAACGGTTTCGGATGCAGTAAATAGTTCGGTTTAGTATTCCTAGACTTGACTCGGGCGGGTTGGTACTTTATTTCCGACTTCTGATAGGGTTGCATCTATTTTATTGATAGTCGTTTGTTCAAATTTAAACATGAAGCAACAAATAGTAGTGTTGTAATAAAATTTGGCTCTTACTTGAATTAAGAAGATATTTTATATTAAAAAGAAATATCAGATCTAGGTACATCTTATTAATTCTATCTTTTTTATTTAACTAATACAATTCAATCTACACTTTTTTTTATCAGACATAGTATAGACATTTAGGGTAATTTATTGATTTTTTTTGTTAACTTATTCTGTCCCATTGTTGAGCAAAGGTCTCTGCCATCTTCTTTCACTTGTTTCTTTCCCGTGTATCTCCATCCATTTTCGACTGCGTCAAGATCCTCTCGCCAACACTCTTTTGGCCTGCCAATTTATTGAAATATGAAAAAAAACACTTTTCACAGAAATACAATGAAACAACTAGATAGTCTTGTTTCTTCACAACTTGCTCAAAAAATAAATCTCAAAATTACTCAGCTATAGATACACTACATGTCTTTAACTCTATATGGACTCCATATCTTTATCTTTAACTCTATATCGTCTGAGTAGTAGCTTCACCGCTACTATGCTTCGTTAGGTGAGTGAGAGAGCCGGAGACCTGTCTCCCCCCTCCCCTACCGGGGAGGGTCCTGAAAGGCTGGCAACGCTCTTGTTACACCCCTGGTGTTGCAATTGTCCATGGGCAGCGGCGATCACTCACCATCAAGTGACCTTGCTTGCTTGCGACGCTTGCTCGTTTGCCGTCTTATAACATAAAAAAAATGTATAGACAGAGCATAGAACGGCAAGAACCGAAGGCCACGTTAAGTGTGTGATAGTGGGCGTAAATGTAGTAAAAGGAAATTAAAATAGTGATAGGTTGCTGGCCGCATCCCCTTTTGACATGATTTAGATTTTCGCCAATTCCCTCGACTGCGCAGGAAGAGATGCAGCTGATACATTATAAGTTTTTCTTTTCTCATACCAGCATGGAATAAATTGTAACTGACCAAGCGAGCGAAGCGAACGAAAGCCTCCGTTTTAGTTTCGGCAAATTCGTGTATCCGAATTCCAGTTTCCCAGTTGTTCTCAACCATTCGCATTTCTTAACCAATTCTCGTGAAATTTTGTGAGCAGGTTCGGTATTTTTTTATGTAATTAATAAATACTTTTATTCGAGCCAGGTTTTCAAGATTTTTTAAACTAGCGGAATCATGGGGGTTGAAAACGTAAAAATTATCATATTTCTGCCATTAAAAAAAATATTAAAAATGTCACTAAACTTTTTTGTTATCCTTATTAAGACGCAACTTTTTTTCTCCGAACAACTTTTTCATCTAATAAAATTCAAGGAGAGGGGAAATGATTGGTCACTAAATACGACATGACTCCTTATTTAAAAACATACTAGAAGGAAAGATAAAAGGTAGAAGAGGTCCAGGACGACCAAGAAAGAGCTATGTAGACCAACTGAAAGAAAAAGCAGGGGTCATGTGTAATCAATCACTAAAGAGTAAGGCAGAGAATCGAGAAGTTTGGCGCATAGTCCACCGACAAGAGCCACTAAGCTCTTAAATAAGAAGGAGAAACTTCAAGAGGTCTATATGTGGGGGGCTATGCAAAGACGGACTCGCGAGGTCTACAGCTCACAGACTAGTATTAGTAACTTAAAAAAGTGTGTGAAACATGCACAACAAAATGGCTTCAAGTTAAATCTATCTTCGAGTAAGTTCTATCCAATCACAATGACACGACACACGCTGAAGAGCGGTATAAATCAGTAAGTGGCACTTTCTGTGTTACACCGCCCTTAATTGCCATCGCCGCATTGAATCCACCGGGGGTTTCAGCACGCAATTGTGGTCGCCACACTTCTGTTACAGAACTAGGACATGCTTTTATATATGACATAAAAATGTATATTACGCATTTACATAAAACAATAAATAAATAGATAAGCGGCGTCAATTAATTACGTAAAACGTTCAAGGGGAGGGAGGAGGTCAAGCCGAATCTCATTTAATTACAAATATCACGTAATTTTTTACTGCAAGAAACAGAGTACGAGTAAGATTACGAGAAAATAGAAACACACATTTTTAAAAATATTATGAGAGATTAGGGGGATTGTTGAACCAAATCTCACGACAGAGATGTCATTTTCTGATATAGGAGTTACTCACGTAGAAAGTCAGCTACTGGCCGACATGTTTTGACCTCACCTGGAGGTCTTCTTCAAAGCAAATGTGTCTCAAGACGCGGATGGAGACGGCTTGACCCGTATATCGTATATTAATAATTTCTGTGTTTCATGTTCATTTTAACAAATGAATAAATAAATATATAAACATTACAGACCCAGGACATTTTGTAAAAAGGCCAAACCTGTTTTTAAGCCTGCCTTGACTTGTGATCGAATGCAGTAACTACGGAGTGGCGGAATAACGTGTTAACCCTACGCTTGTTTACAACAAGTCAAATCAGATCCTTCTTCCTAACGTCAAAAACAAACATTTTCTATGAGATTTGAATGAAATATCGGACTATGACGTCATAGTTCCTTGGAGTTAAATAGCGCTCTTAATATCCGTTTTTCTACATTAATAAATCTAAAATCACGTTCAAAGTGGATGTGATCAATGACAAGTGGCATTATTTTGTGACGTTTTATTCTATTAACAGTACCAAATACTTTATTTTTGACCCAGTAAAATACCCAAACTACGAGGACCAGTCTCTTGCTCTCTCTCTCTCACATACACACACATACAAAGTTGTCCTAATCCTGTCCTAATCGTGTAATCCTGGTAATTATAAGCCATATAATACATAATTTTATTCCAATTCGTTCAGCCGGTTCGTAGTTAAAGTGAAACAAACATCCATACATTCATACAAACATTCGCGTTTATGATACGGAGATTTGGTCACCCCGCACACACTGTTCCGAGTGACCATTGAAAATAGCTAAGCCATAGTCATGTTAAAATCACGCCTTTTATGTTGTGCTGCGTTAGATTTGAGTGGCAGGCTTTTTGTAAAATGTGTGTTAGAATTTATTTATTGCAATATTAGCCTATTTATAACGACCTCCGTGGCGTAGTGGTTAACACGCCAGTCCGTCACTCCGGATGTTCCAGGTGCGATCCCCAGCCAGGGCAAGTTGGAGAATTACCTTTTTCAAATTGTCTTGCGTTGGGAGGTCGACTCGATCCAGCTCTTCCATCCACATCTGCACGATAAATATTTTTAGTTATCCTTCTTTCATCCATCTTTTCAACATGTCCAAACCACCTTAACATTCCTTTCTCAATGTTTGATACTATCCGATCTTTCAAAGTTACACCACACAAATACTCATATTAAAGCTCGCATTTCAACTGCATTTATCCGATTTTCATTCTTTTTCTGCCATAACCAATTTTTATCGTACAATGTCACCTAACTATAAATACCTTCAATAACTTGGATAAATGAGACAAATAAATCTGTGAACTCTCGACGACAATCTGCAGCCGCCCCGACCAGATCGAACCAAATTAAACCAGATCTCGCCGGTTAGCGCCGGATTAATCCAGTTTGTTTTGCTCGTTACAGCCGAAATGATCCGGATTTTTGAGCGCTGATTGGCTGATGTGTTTGCGAGTTAATTAATTGCGGTTGCACCGAAATTTTCAATTTAGAATGACTTTAATAAAGCATAGTTTGTTGCTGCAAACATTATGAAATTTTATTCTCATATAAATATGTTAATATTGTAGCTACATAAATTGGGTTTGGTTGGCCTCTCCAACCCGTCTGGCCAGCGTAGAGAGTGTAGGCTAAATCCTCTAACTACTCTGGCCAATTATGGCTCTGGTAGTACAGAGAGGGTCGTGCTCCTGCAGTGGAGACTAAAAAAGACCTGATGCTGATGATACTGCTGCTGCCGCTGCTGCGAAATATGATGCATGTATATATTTATTTTGAGTACTTATTTTAATTATATCTTTATATATCAAACAAGTAATAAAAATATTTTTTAATTTATTTTGAGAACTTATTTAAATTATATCTTTATATATCAAACAAGTAATAAAAAATATTTTTTAAAACAAGTTTTTATCTAAAACCATGAACTAAAATGTTTAAGGTGAAGTTTCAAAACGAAACAATTGAGCCCGAACTCGGTGGGGTTATGTTGTATCACAGAGATGCCTTGAACACCATCCGGCTTCATCATGAGATCAGGTCATTGGTACCATAATTATTTGGTTACGATGAAGGGAGTTGACATACAGAGCCGACCCCCAAATAGGGAGAAGGCGAGGAAAATGATGATGCTGCTATCATTCCACTGATGTCCTAAACGCTAAAGCTAAACGTGGCCTACGACTCTGGGCTCTCTCTGGCCCCCTTAGGGATAAAGACGTGTGTTTGTGTGTGTGTGAGTGTGTGTGCTTGCACTTGGTTTTTTCAGCTCGTTTACTCCGTTAGATATGAAGTATAGAGATTAAATTGTACTTTCAATCAACGTGAACTAAAAAATGATCTTTAATTAGCTCCAATTAACTTCAGTTATTTTTAAAACTTATATTTAGACGTAACTAGGTTTGTTTCAAAGTGCAGTGCAGAAGTCACATGAAGTAATCAAGTCGAGGTTTTTGTGACTTGATTTCGTCGAACTTGAACAACTTTTAATGAGCAGTCTCGTTATAAACTTATAACTTAATCTTTACTTGGTATTTAAAAAGTTTAATTTACCAGTTTGAAAAATTCCAAAAATTAAATTGTTATCAGATTTTTACGTATAGGACCAATTTTCAACTCTTTTAAATAAAAATTGAAAAATTAAATAGGGTGAGAAATGGAGACTACATAAAAATACATTTGAACTAAGGAGCTCCTTTTTTTGAAGTCGTTCAAAAATAGAATTTATGAAATCACTACAGATATTTTAGGACTTATCCAAATAAAAACCCAACCGAGTGAGACCTTAATTTGTTATTCTTACTAGTTATTGCCTGAACTTATTATTTCTTGCTATCTTGTAGTTGTAACATTCTACAAACAGGCTATCTCCACCTTATTATTTCACGCGCTAATTTTAATATAAAAAAAAACTTTACATCCTTTTTTTTTTTAAGTTTATTGCACATAATCCGATATTTGATTGATTACAATGGGTCAAACTTACCCTTTTTTATAAACTTAACTTTTCCTTTATTTTATTTTTCAAAAGAAAAAGTTTCACCAGTTCTGTAGCAACTTGTAACGATACGTTTTAAGTAAGTCTTCTGCCTAGTCTGTTCCAAGCGCACATTAAATTTTAATTAAGTCAGTAATACTCTCAGTTTAGCAGCATATTGCGTGAAACGAGACGTGCAATATAATTATTCTGCCAGTTAAGCAATTTAGGGAACGTCATGAGAAGTTTACGATGGGTGTTTATACAACTATGATATTATTTCTTACAATGTAGCAAGTCATTAACATTGTAATAGTTCTTACAATATTATACAACGTGGAAGGGACATACCCATAATAAATCGAACTACGGTCACTATCGTAAAGTACAATGAAACTAAAATAACAGCCAAACACTAATCACTAAAGTACAATGAAACTAAAATAACAGCCAAATAACAAAAAAAAAATTGCCACATCCATACAAAACCCGTGTGCGGCCGCCCGCCGGGCGGTTTGTATGGTAACGTCGAATTTTTTTTTTTACTTTTATTTTAATTTAATTATACTTAGGTGTTCTAGTATACCCGTGGTTCGATTTATTACGGGTATATCCCTTCCACTTTGTATATTTAACTTTTTGAATAAAATGTTTAATTATATCCATGACGTATAGGTACTTTAGCAATAAACACGTTTAAAAGGATGCCATATTTTTCCAGTTATTTAGATTTAAAATTTCTTTTCATGCTGGTCTGGAAGAAAAGAAAACAAATGTACCAGATGTTTCTCTTCCTGCGCTTATGTAGTAACCGATCGAGGGAATGGGCGGAAATGCAAATCATGTTAATAGGCTAGCTAAACGGCTAGCAACCCATCACTATTTTGATTCCTTTTTCCACCTTCTCGCCCACCATAACGCTAAAAGTGGCCTTTGGTTCTTGCGGCTCTGGGCTCTGTCTGCTTAGAGCCTTAATCTATAATGCTCTGTCTGCCCGATTAGGGATGATAAAGACGAGATATTGTATCTAACTATATGTTTTCTTAATTCAGATATTCGTTTATTACCTTGACATGTGTAGCAAAATTTAAGAAAGACTTTATGGTGTAGTTGTGGTATGTTTTAAGAATTTTAATGATTATTTATCTGCCATTTTACGGGTAGTTATCGATTCTTCTTATTCTTTATCTTATTTATAAAAACCAAACCTTGTTAAAGTAACTCTAAGGTTCCCATTACCTACCCAAGGCACTGTGTACGTTGTATGCGCATTATTCAATATCAGAGAACGTAATAAACAAAAGAAACACCGAAATAAACAAAATCCTGTCGGGTAACAGTCGTCATTTGTCGGTATTCGCTCCTTATCCGGGTATTTGTCCTGATAATCCTCCCGGAATTGGTTTACAACGTACGCCTATGTTTCGTGTTCCTTTTGGGATACCCGGGAAGGGATAAACTTTGGTTACATACCGTATGTAAAAGTTTTTACTCATTCAAAATAGACCTTTGTTTATTGATTTATATTTATATTACAATGGTCGGAACAATATCTAAATGAATAAAAAAAAAATATCTAAATAATGGATGAAAAATTTTGCCACGAAAGAAATTTGAACTCACGTCCCTCACATCCGTACTGTGAGTGCACTTTCAATTGTGCTGCCGGACTTTTGAAACACCCTGACGAATTTCCTCACATATAACTTATGCGTTTTCAATTTTAAATTTAGAAACATAAAGTTTGGTTTGATTAATTGAATTTGTCATATTTTGTCCCTAAGTCATAATTGAATCAAAAAAATATATATTTGAGGAGATTGATGGCCCGGTGGGAGTACGCATTACTAGCGTTTTCGCAAGTTAAGCAACTCCGGGCGTGATACGCACTTGGATGGGGACTGTGCCATAAAACATTCTCAAGCTCCTCCGTGCTTCGGAAGACACGTAGAGCCGTTGGTCCCGGCTGTCATTAATACTCTCAGTCAAGCTATGTCAGATGCCATTCGGTAGCTTGAAAAATCGGACACCTGTGTTGGCCGTTTACACATACGAAAAACCAAAAGTGATTTATAATTTGATTTACACTAACGTCACGATACTGTCATGATTGCTGACTGTAATTAGTTTCGAGGTTTTTGGTGTGGATGCAAAATCCACGCGTCATCTCGGGAACGAATTCCGCCAGGCCAGGAGACTGATCACCTCGGCAATTTTTTATTTATTTATATAAAACTTTATTGAGCCAAAAGCTACAAAAGGAAGCATTCTCTCCATATCGACCTTTCGAAAAAATCAAACATGTTTAGTTAGTTGCGTTTTTTCATTCGTTATCACGTCTGACTTGAGAAAGTCAGACGTGATAATATTGTAAAAATTGTGGCAAAATTTTTTTTAGGGTACTTCAATAGGTTAAAACGGAATCGACTGACGGGTAGACAATTGTGAGTAATCCGTCACTTGTCTGTCCATTTTTTCATCAAAATTTTCGAAAAAGGCTACATAATTTATCACCTGTAGATTTCAGAAAAACTTATGAAAAGTACCCTCTTCACGCGAGTTTAACTCGCACTTGACCATTTATACTTTTTGATATAACCCAGTGCCACCGTTTAGGCTGCAGAGCGTGCCAAAGAAATAGCTTCTTCTTCTTTAGGTGCCGCTTCATTCCTGAAGATTGGCAGTCAGCTCTTTAAATCTCGATTTGTCCATGGCAAGCCTGAACAGTTGTTCTACTGTTTTGATACCAGTCCATTGTCTAATGTTCTTCAGCCAAGACATTATCGACTGGAGCAGATGATATTGTGGGTTTCCGAACACATGACCAAGATATGTAATTTTCCTTATTTTAATGGTTCGAACGAGCTCTACTTTTTTCCCATGCGCTCCAGAACTTCAACATTAGTAATGTGATCCGTCCAGCTTATGCGTAACATTCTACAGTAAGACCACATCTCAAATGCTTCTAAAGTTTTTCGGAGGTCTTCTTTTAAGGTCCACGCTTCGCAACCATACAACACAAGAGGCCAAACATAACACTGAAGCAACCTCGTTCGCAATTTGATGGAGAGTTCTCGACTACACAGCACTTTTCTCATCTTCTCAAAGGCTGCTCGGGCTATTTCTATGCGGGTTCGAATCTCTAATTGACTTTCCCATGACTGGGTTAGCCAAGACCCTAGATATTTATATTTGTCGAGTCTCTCTATTCGTAGTCAAAGAAATATACAAAGAAAAACATAGAGATTCATGTTCTCGAGTGTATGTATATTTCTTCTGGCGCAGTTGGGTAAATAACCCACCTTCTGGTGAAGTTGGGTAAAAAGAAATACTCTAGAACTACTCAAATAAAAAAATATTTTGATGAATATTCAGACTCTACCCCCAAAGCATAAAAGCCAGGAAGTTGCTTACAAATGAATACATAAGTTCGGGGTGCATAAGTTATTTGATGCTATTACTTCCGATTGGCCCGTTCATAAGATTACTGCCATTTGGGATTGCTGATTCTGCTTTGATAGACTATTTATCCTATGGGAATAGGGATTCAATATTTTTAGGGTTCTTTCGACCTGCTTATTAGACGTTTTTAGTCGTTTAACCATCATCATCGTTGTCATGTACCATAGAGGACCTAAGTGAGGCTACTGACAGAGGGATAACCGTGGTCGGTTCCCCTGTTTGAAATCTAATGCCGTTTGATCAAACATGATTTTCTCGAAAACCTTTACTCGATTGATGTGACCACTATAGTTTAGCACATCAATGTAACAATTACAATAGGTTAACGCGTTTTCTCGAAATATCGTCAGATCAAATCGTTTTAAACTCTAACCCTCATATTCATAAAAATTAACAAAGGTTTGCTAACCTTTTTTAGTTAAAAATAAGTATGTTTATGGGATATCACTTACAAAATTTGACATTGCCAAAACAAGACAAAACATATTTTAACTAAAATAGGTTTAGCAAACGTTCGTATTTTTTTATAAATGAGGGGGTAAGTATATTATTTTAATTATGATAATTTCTAAACAAAACTTATTGCACAAATGATTGCAATAATAACGCCTAAAATATAAACTTAACGTCAATTTATAACACTCTTCATTTTGTCGTTAGTTAAATAGGTTGCGTAACCATACCAAACTATTTTTTCTCGTACGTCATATAAATATCGCAAGACGCAGCGCAATTTTTTTAAGAGAAATTGATTTTCGATCGATCGTTTTGCTTGGATTTTTATCAAATAATTTAGTATAAAATAATAGTACTTAGTGAATAAAACTATTTGATCTGACGATATTTCGAGAATTCACATTTACCTCTTTTAATCGTTAGAGATTTTGATGCATTGATGTCGCAAACTATAAAGCGCACTGATTGTAGGTCTAATAGACAGTTGAGTAAAAGTTTTCGAGCAAATCATGTTTGATCAAACGGCATTAGATTTCAAATAGGTTAACCGCCGTGGCCACATACTGGTTAAAGATGATTAGAAATTGAAGCTACAGTGAAACCATTTCGACTAGATAAGAAGAAGAAGTCGTTAAACAGTGAAGCGTGAACTCTAAGCCGGCATTCGTAACTACCTGACCTGACACTCACTTAGCCGGTTTTTGAAGTGCTACTTATTTTTGGTGTTTGCTCGTAGCATACATGTATTATACGAGTAGTTCTGTATTGTTACAAGTTCGTGAATAAAATACACGACTATACTACGTAGAAATAAGTAGCACTAACAAATAATGATAACTAAGTATCTTGTTATTGGACTTGTATGTTGGCTTGTAGTGGAAAATTAATTAACAAGTAAATAAGAGACAAATAAATTATAAACGATGCCGAAATTCAACAAAATTAAGATGAACATTGTGGTATATCCTTTAATATTGTCGGCTCTTAGACGCGCGCGTGCGCTAGAGATGACATAATGCTTCCTTCTCTTTCACTCACATACACTACATCCCTTCCTTATTTTATTAGTTTCTTTTTTCAGTTTTTTCTTTTACTTCGTAAATTTATTATTACTACGACTTCTAATAACGAAATTAAGAATCAACTTAATTTTCTCATTTTATTTTTATTCTAGTCTTCTGAGTGATATTCTTAAATATCTTAT
Source organism: Acrobasis repandana (assembly GCA_963576875.1). Taxonomy (NCBI): domain Eukaryota; kingdom Metazoa; phylum Arthropoda; class Insecta; order Lepidoptera; family Pyralidae; genus Acrobasis; species Acrobasis repandana. The sequence continues at coordinate 18,151,658 of OY756232.1, read as the reverse complement.
TCTGAACTCGCTTCTACTGCAATTTCTAAATTCCGTCTATCAATCCCTTTGCTCACAGATTTCCATTCTCCCTCCACTTTTTTTTATGTGTTGCGTACCCATTGTGCGTTTCCTTTTATATAGTCCAATCCATTTCATAACACATCGCCTTTTCCAACTTAAAAGACATTCACCTTTATTGCTTCCTCTTTTACTGACTGACAGATTTCATTATTTACATATATATATATATATGTTCTTTTTTTTTTTTTTTAAGCTTCAACAGCAATCTTTAGTGAATAAACATAATTACAAAGCCCTGGGAGAGACCTTCAGTCCAGCAGTGGGCCGACACAGGCCGACAAATAAGGGAAGAAATAATTACCCAAGCCTACCAATGAAATCAAGATTAAACATCACACAATCTTATTAATAAGATTGTACCTAAGGGAACTCTATGCCTATTAGAAAACCTCTCAATTCTCGGATGCACTTCGATTCCCAAATGATCGCGGATAAATAATCGAGTGGTTACAATATTGAACGTTCAAAATGTTAAACCCCTGGTTCGTCCAGCCAGCCAGACCCATCAAATAATACATTTAATCCTGTTAAGCATAAAATTTTATCAAAAATGTATCATATGTAAGTGATATAGAGCGAGGCTATTGTTTTACGCAGCGGTTATCACGAACCATACGACGGCAATCCCTATTTCTTTCCTTTTATCACGCGTGGCATGGAGATAAAACCTCAATTCAACTTGTCACCATGTAATCCCGCCTCCGAAATCACAGAAACCAACAAGGAATGATACTCAGCTCGATTAAATTGGATTAGAACGAAGTGACCCATACTCCATGTTGGATATCAATATGTAGTAGATGCATTAATACCTCAATAGCGAAGCGGATTCTCACTTCACTTGTTCTACCCGCATTCCTCAACTTGCCGAAAGGTGGGCGTCGAACTAATAACTTAGAAACCCAGCCGAAGGTCTGCCCCACTCTTCTCGACTACTTGCATCCAACATTAACAAACGATGTCTCCGATCAAACACAGCCCATTCTCTGAACGCGCAGTGAAGTCAGGCAGAGGTCAGCCACACAACATCAAACTCAGCAGTATAGCTCGCACGTAAGCATTGTGCAATGTCTGGCAGAGAGACTTATAACCACCAACACCTACCGACATGGTTGGCTATTGCCGCCAAGTTTTTATAACAATATTATCCTTATTACTTTCATCGTAAACACTTTCATTATATTTCATCTATGGATCTTTTGTGTCTGCAATACAGCTATTATTATTATTACTAGCATTAAACACCTACCTATATATGTATGTAATTATACTTTAAAATAAAAGACGGAAATATTTCCATTGATTTGACCGTCATTTCACTTACGTCCGTCCAAGATACATATCTTGGACCATTGACAAACCCTAGCAATAACATATAAAATAATTTGCAACTACTTCGTTATTAAGTCTCAATTGTTAATCAAAATGCTCAAAACTAAACATGGAATAAGCTTATAAACTTGATTACCGTAATCATTTGTACGAAATGCAAGAATAAACTACATAAGTATAACTGTCAGCTTAATGTCCGAAAGTTTGTATTGCAAGACTGACCTAGAAACTGGCTACACTAAGGCGTTTAATAATCCCAGAGTTAATTATTAATTATTATAATGTTATTAATAACACTGTAATTAACCATACAGTTTCGATACGCCTTCTAGAGCATTTTACAGTCTGCAGAATACGATTATAACATATAGCTTATATTATTTATCAAAATCATTCTTTGCCATCTTTATAATATTATTAACAATGTGTAATATTAAATGAAATTAAAATCTTATTACTTGTAAATGAACTTAATAATAACAATGAACATTTTCCTCATTTTTCCCTGCACGGTACATGGTACAATTACTAAACACAAACATTTAAAAGCGAACCGGCAGCTGCCTCACTGGACACCCCGAGGCGCCAACACAACCCATCAAAACACTCAATTAATGCCAACTCAATGTCGCCCCAGTGACAGCCGTTACAAGACTTCTAGTAATTGTTATCAAACTTCAGCAAACGGGCGCTACACATACAAAACTTCAGATTACGGGCGCTACCGGTACAAACCTCCAGTCAAGGGCGTCACCCGTATAAAACTTCAGACTGCGGGCGCCACCCGCATAAACCTCCAATCACGGGCGTCACCCGCATAAACTTCAGTAAACGGGCGTCACCCGCATAAAACTTCAGTAATTGGGCGTCACCCGTATAAAACTTCAGTAAACGGGCGTCACCCGTATAAAACTTCAGTTTACGGCCGTTAGCCGTACAAACTTCCAATTACGGGAGTCACCCGTATAAAACTTTAGATTACGGGTGTTACCCGTACAAACTTTCAATACGGCATTTGACTCAATTTATTTATTTCTTTGCATTTTAAAAGTTACATAATTGCTGTGTGACGTCACTGCTATTAGGTTTCGCGGGTACGAAAGTGATAGCGAGATGTCCTCACCACGCTCCCACCTTTCTTCATACCAATATTTAAAATGCTAACTACTACTTCATTTATCAACCAATTTTCGTGCTGTTTTCGAGATAAGATTTCTTTTTAGTGATATTTCTTGTTTTGAATTAAATATTGTCCAAAAACAAACACAGTCAAATACCCTATTACGGGCGTTACCCGTACAAACTTCCATATTATATCACACTCTGACATATTTACATTGCATCACAACATGTACTCGTCTCATACAGGCATCACCTGTAATTTAGTCTATAAAACAGACCATGTTCTCCTTTGCATGAGCGTAATTTCTTGATACAATATTAAACAATCTACATTGGTCTAGTAGTATGTATTAAACCATCATGTAACTCACATAATGTACCAACCCATTTTTTATTTATTTATTTATTCTCTATTGCACAACAAAACAAACGTACAAGTGGCGGACTTGATTTTTCTTTATTTATCTTAATTAATTAATCTGAGATAGATATGTGGGCTTCTCCCACTTGTATATACATAAATTTATAAGTTTTATTTATCTGTATTCATACTTTTTTATTTATACTTCTTTATTGAAAGCGATGGTCTTTACCAGTCGACCACGGACTTTGCGTTGCGCGCGCATGTTGCCTCGCGGCGTCATGTTGCGCGCGCATACTTTTAGTACTGAGTTTTGGTAGACTGTCAATGACCATCCTTCAGAGCTCTCATGTCTTGTCATTTGTGGTAACAGCATTTTTCACTGTTAAAATAATAATTTAACTGTTAAATTAATATTTACTTTGTGTTCAGTTCTTTTGTCTTGACTATTCTACTTCTACATTTTTCTACCTTATTTTCCACTGATTTTATCGCTCGTGCACCTTCTGTTTTGCTTATTTCTTTTTACTCTTGTGTGTACATAAAAAACTATTTACATCTTCCATTTGTTTGTTTCTCCTACTTCCCTATACACACAATCTATCTGGGACGCTCTGCTCAGGAGCTCCCACACTTCGGGGCTACCCTTGCCCCCCATAGATACTTCATCATGAACCGACCCGGAATTGAACCTGGCCCGTAGATCCAATGCAATTTTTTTTTATTATACGTTAAAATATAAATGTATTAGTTAAGTCTTGGACATATTTTTCAATAGTGCTTAGACAACTTCATAAGTAAGTACTTATAACAATAACAAAAACAAACGCCAACCGTTTCTGCAATGTCCAACCTTAGCCACAGAATAAGTACTAGTACTCACGCACAGAAGTCTCACTCGGCACAGAAACTCAATGAATCATCCACTCAATGTTGCTAGCGATATGATTCAAGCTCACGAGGTTTGGCTCACATCAGAACCCAGCACCCCCTCGTTCAGACACCCAGAAATCCATTGCAGGCCAATCTCATTTCCATTACTCTGGACAAACGATTCGTATAACCGAATTTACCACTTGGAGTGGTTGCCACACGCACAGTAATAATGTAGGTACGTTTTCGACACCCAAACGGGAAGTGATACAGGCGTGCCTTAACCTTGAATCGCTTAGGCAGTAAATAATAACCTACAGCATAAACAAACAGAAACGGTGCGGTCAATAGGCAATTTTATGATTTTTCAAAATCTATTTTATTGTGGTCCTAATGTATCTTTAAGTCAACTGGTATTTAAATTTCCTTAAAATCATTATTTTAGCGTCATTCCGCTAAATGCTAAAAATTAATTTAAAAATTACACAAAACATACTTGCACAGAAACAACAGCAGCCATGTGACATCGGCTCCAGCACCCCTCCGCCCCTCTCAGGCGCAGCGGGGGAGCCCATTCATATACCTATATAAGGCGCGGCGGCCGGCGCTCGTCCTCTTTCGTCTTCGGCAGCATCTCAAGCTAAGTAGTTCTTCTACCTAGAAGGGCTACTCAACTGATCTAGTGCCTATAACTCACGACCCTGACTACCTAGTCTGTACCTAGTGTTCTTGTGAATCCTTGTAACTAATGTAATAGTTGTTTATTATACTTATCTCATTTGCCGATATCTGGTCTTTCTTTTATCTCATCTATCTTCCTAGATCCTAAATCTAGGCTTTACGGTACAGCCATCATGGTGACTTCATACCAGTAGTAACAAATGCTAGATTGTAAACTTTTCATCAGTATTATTTGTATTGTTTTAATAGATATCTTTATAATGAAATGTAGGTAATTACTTTTGTGTAATATTTCTGCATTCAGCAGAAAATAAGTCAGTAATAAAAGCATAGAACTTTGCTACCATCACCGTGCCGATTTTTTCTTTCCACTTATAGTAAACGGACGACTAGTGTTATAAATCATGTGCAATGCCATCCTAAAGTCCAAATAATTAAATATATCCGAAGTCACAATATAAAGAAACTAGCTGTGCCCGCGACTTCGTTCGCGTGGTTGTCGGAACGTAATGTTATATAGCCTAAAGCCTTCCTTTATAAATGGACTACCCAACAAAAAAGAATTTTTCAAATCGGGCCATTAGTTCCTGAGATTAGCGCGTTTAAACAAACAAACAAACAAACTCTTCCGCTTTATAATATTAGTATAGATATCACTTAATCACTGCTTACCTATCAGGTCCGATTCTGATAGTTTAACGTCACTTATAAAAATAAAATGGCAGTCAACGTTTTTGTTTACTTGACATACAGATAATAAACGTACGATTTTGTTTTTTAAATTTAAAAATCAACAGTATATTTTTGTTAAAAACATTAACACTGTGTTCATGTTTCGTAAAAACTTTCTGAATAACATTATTCATTAAAACTTTTACTACAAATTTTATTAGTTTTTTTTTTCAATACACCCATTTACACACACTTTTTTTTAATAATATATTAATACTATTTGCAGTTTATCCTCGTCGCCAAAATGTGGTATATCCTTTAATATTGTCGGCTCTTAGACGCGCGCGCCCTCTCACTTCCGCCGCTCACAGCTTACTGAGCTGTTTACGACCGCACGTGCGCTAGAGATGACATAATGCTTCCTTCTCTTTCACTCACATACACTACAAACATATTAAACAAGTACAGATATGGATCGCTACGTAACTACTCATAGTTAGAGGCTCTTATCTAATTTTCCCGAGGAATGATTTAATGTAGTACATGTGTCGGTTGATAAATTAGGGTTTTTTTTTCAAAATTACATAAATCGTTAGCCAGAAGTGGCTCCCGAGCTTGCATTTATTGGAATTCATAATTGTAGAATTTCCCCGTAGTCGGATTTTAGTTTATTTTTTATGTCTTATTATGTTTACATATCACAATTGGATACCCAGTTCCTTTAAATACGGTAACTATAAATAAAATTCAGTCACACAGATCGCGTGTTCACATCGTAACATGGTTCCGAATTAATACTAACAATTACTCGCACTGCACGCACAAAAATATACAAATTGCTGGTATGCGTGCGGTAATAGGGCGGGGACTTGCTGGAGAGAGTAGCGGAAAACAATTTAATTCAATACAAGTACAAGTAGTTAATCATCATCATCAACAGATCGCCTTTAGTATTTTAGTAGGGACACGACTATCTCTGTACTACCAGAGCCATACTTGGCTAGAGCAGTCAGAGGATTTGGTTTCACTCTCCACGTTGGCCAGACGAGTTGGAGGGGTCTAATTGATTTTTATAAGCTTTGTTTAGCTTATGCTTCCCAAGTCGACTTCAACTATTCTACTTTGCTGGGAACGACACGGCAAGTACTTAGTTAATAATCACATTGAATTTGCAGTAGATATTATTTAGATCTATCTGTTAAACTGCAATAAGATAAGAACTATCAGTTCAATTTTCATTGACATTGCTATAAAAATATACATATTGTTGGTAAGTGTGCGGTAAACGAATAAAAAGTTGTAGCGGAAACAATTTGATCTTGTAAACCTATTTATATATAGCTTTTTATATATATATAGTCTACCGCGTTTTTCTTAGCAGTGGTTGATCCGAAAATTTAGTATTTTGTAGCTCATTTGGTGTGAAGTTTTATATCAAACCTTATTGAGAATTTAACCACATTATTCATTTATTTACACTTTATTGTACACACATACAAATGTAATAAACACGTACAACAGGCGGACTTAATGCTAAAAGCATTCTCTAACAGTCAAACCTTTGGGTCGATTATTGTTACCACAACTTATACTTCAATCACGATCGCTATCGCTCCGTAACAACGTAAGCTATTTCATGACAAGTTCAATACCTATCTGGAAGTCTAAATATTCATATTATTAGTAAAATAAATAAGGCAGGTAACACGGTTAGTTTATTGGGCACCTATGCAGCAGAAATGTCAAGGGACAGTTAGAAATATGGCATTTATAATTGTATTATTTTTGTTTTTTTTTATTTGTTGCTTGTGTCGCACGGCTGGGCAAATTATCTATTCTCGGTCGTTTCTTTTCGCCGGTCGTAACTGTTGAAGTTATCTGACCATCTTGTTCTAGGCCTCCCTCTCTTCCTTTGTCCATCAGTTGATATCTAGGTAGTTAAAATGTGGGCCCACCTTTCCAGCTGGATGCGACAGACATGACCGGCCCAGTCTTGCTGTCTTCTTGCCAACAATCCACGACTTTTGTGACATTTAAATCATCATCATCATCCAGATCTATATTTTTTAGTCTCCACTGCAGTAGCACAACCCTCTCTAAACTACCAGAACCATGTATAAACCAGAGCAGTCAGAGGATTTGGCCTACACTCTTCACGCTGGCTAGACGGGTTGGAGAGGTCTCATTGATGTTTATAAGCTTTGTTTAGCTTGTGTTTCCTAAGTCGCCTTCTACGACATCCACGGGAAGACTTGGAGTAGTCCTATTCCATTCTGTCGGGAACCACACGGCACGGTGATTTAAATAAATTGTAATAAAGGGAACAATTTGTATAAACCTTATATAATTAGCTAGGTACCGTACATTTTTAATTCTCATACAATGTTGATCAAAATAAATAGGATTTTTCTTACTTGTTTTTTGTTTTATCTTGGTTATTTTCACAATCAATAGTAGATTTTAAGCGAATCTATTGTAGGGCTGTAGACTTGTTGAAATATTACGCTGAAGGTGCTCCCAAGCGGTAGCAACCTCAGAGCTGTGCCTCAGAGATAGAATAAATAAATCGTTAGTAATGTTTATTTCCTTGTTCTGTGAAAATTATAAATACGAAAACTTATCAAAGCGTAAAATAGCTGTACTCCCAAACCAAAATGGGAGATTATTTAAATACCATAAGTGACCTTCTATCATCCAATTTCCTATGACACACCTGAGCGCAGTGATGTAAAAAATCGTTATATTCCCAAACGACTTATGAAATTCAAGAATGATAAGATAAGACCATAATCATACAAACCTTTGATGTCCCGGGCATCCACCATACAGGCAGTTCCATGGTTGGGTAGAAAAGAGGTTAATGCATAGAATAGACTTCCTAAAAAGATTAAATACATGCAGTACATTTACAACATGTGAAGACAAAGTTTTAAAATTTATTATGTACAACATATGCATCTGGTATGTATTGTTACCACCAACCAAAAGTCATATTTAAGCCGTGTGGCTTCCAGCTTAGAATAGGACTACTCCATCTCTTCCAGTGGATGTCGTAAGAGGCGACTAAAGGAATAAGCACAAACATCTTGTGCTACAATTGCATTCCCAAGGAGGGTTAACGTCAGGCGGCGGCCGGTCGTAAATTCATAGCAAAATCACTTAAACTGTTCCGGCTATTTCTTCTCTATTTCGCAAGGTCTTTGGCATCCTTGGGTGACCATTGACATGCATATTATATTTGGAGAAGAAAAATCGGGAAGGCGCACCCCGGGCTCCGAAGCAGCGTAGCTGAGGATGCAACCGGGATAGCGCTAAGATGAAGAAGAAAAGTCATATTTATTATATGTGGCATGTGATTTGTCTTTATCCCTAATGGCGCAGACAAAGCCCATAAACTGACCACTTTTGACGATAACGCATTTATCAACCCAAAAGCGAGGGTGATAAAGTGCATTAAGTCTTCCCGGCCTCTGGCTAAACGCAATTGTGGATTCCGTAAACCGTTGCTTGAAAACCGACGATTAAAAATTCAAAATTCATATGTCTATTCAGGAACTAGGCTTTTGCAGGCACTTTAAAACGTCAATAAAATAAAAAAAGGACGTGATAAATATTTTACATAGGTCATGTAAATTCATCATCATCCGAGCGTATTCCCGGTTGCATCCTCAGCGATTACGCTTCAGAGCCTGGGGTCCACTACCTAACCTAGGTGATTTGACGAGACTACTGGATTTTTACACAGAGCGACTGCCGTCTGACCTCTGCAACCCAAAGGGTAGACCAAAACCAATCCTAGTATAGGTAAACAAACGCTAGATGGCGTTCAGGACCCACAGCTTTGCGTGCCTTCTGAAGCACGGAATCATTTTACTTTTCCGATAATCAGGTGATTCAAGAAGCCTGCAATAACCAGACTGGAAACAACTTTTCACAAAATATGGTTCCCAGTAGGATTTGAACCCATGACCTCCGGATCACAAGGCCTACGCCTCGACTACTGGACCACAGAGGCAGTCAATTGCTCATGTCAATTCTACGGTGATCACTCAATGCCTTTAATAACGTTCTTTTGTATCGCGTGCGCAGATTAGGAACTTCTTTATAAAGGAGAATTTATTAACATCGGCTGAAATTCAAGGATTTTCTTGACGAGGGTCCGAGAACCAGCAGCCTAATTGAATGTGGGACATTTATGGTAATACGAATATAATTTTATTCCACGTACACAAACATCGGTGGTACGGAATGGCCGGTTTCAATGGATATTAATATGAAAAGTTATCTTTTGGGACGACCAAGTAATTGTGGATAGGTCTTTGGGACGCACATGTTCCGAGTATGATGGGTTCGGTAATAATTTATTATAAGGCTATAAAGATTTTCGGTTACTACTTGTACTACGAACTCATCCAAACAAAAAAAAATATGTTAATATTATTTACTATTAGATATTCAAGTTAGGTAGATTATAGGATCTACCTAAATTTTATACCTACGGTAATATAGAAGACTTTAAAAAAATAAATACATCAATAATTAAATACATACAACATACACAAAGAAAAATAACAGGACAGAAACTAAGTGGACCAAGGGATGGAGATTTATCTTTCCTAAGGATGGAAAATAAGATTTTACTTGGGATTTGAAACTGGCTAGCATTTGGGCGCATCGGTTAGTTTTGAGTGGTAGTAAGTTACAAAGATGTGCGGCCCGAACAATTAAATATTATATTGATATACTTATCATCATCCAAGCGTATATTCCCGGTTGCAACGTCAGCGGTTACGCTTCAGAGCTCGGGGTCCGCTACCTTACCTAGGTGATTTGACAAAGTTACTGGTTTTTACACAGAGCGACTGTCGTCACAGAATACATAAGAGTCAAACTGCCGTCTGACCTCCGCAACCCAAAGGGTTACCAGAAACAATCCTAGGGATAGGTACAAACGCTAGATGGCGTTCGGGACCAACAGCTTTACGTGCCTTCCGAAGCACGGCGTCATATTTCTTCTCGGATAATCAGGTGATTCAAGCGTGCAATATCCTAACTAGACTTGAAACAACTTATCACAAAGTATGCTTCCCACGACCATTGGTTACCACGTCTTTATCCCTAATAGGGCAGAGCCTTTTCAGTCTTACAGCACAGAATACAGTAAGAGTAAACAGAACGGAATCTCCTAAGGTACGCGCAATATGCGTCCCCGTTCCCCGCACCCGCACCTCTCCCCCGGTTCTTGTGGGCCAACTTGTGTCATCAAAGCGATAACGGAGGAGAAGTGCGGGGACGGGGAACGGGGACGCTGTTGCGCGTACCTTAGGAGATTCCGTTCTGTTTACTCTTACTGTATTCTGTGCTTACGGTCTCGATGGATCGCCAGCTGCATAGCCTATTGACATGATTAGATTCTCCCCCATTCTCTTGGGTGACTATTGACATGCATGTTATATTTGGAGAATAAAAAGCAGGAAAGCGCACCCCGGGCTCCGAAGCAGCACAGCTGAGGATGCATCCGGGAACGCTTTTAGACGAAGAAGAAGAAGCTAGATGGCGTTTGGGACCAACAGCTTTACGTGCCTTCTGAAGCACGGAATTATCTTTCTTTTCGGATAATCAGGTGATTCAAGCCTGCAATATCCTAACCAGACTGGAAGCAACTTTTCACAAAGTATGCTTCCCAGTGGGATTTGAACCCACAACCTCCGGATCTCAAGCCAAACGCCTTGACCACTGGACCACGGAGGCAGGTCCTGTATAGTAGTTTTTAATAAGTATATTGATATACATATGTCTAGATGTTATTTTATATAAAATCTTTTATTGCATAAATAAATACTTAAATAAAATTCTCGAACCTGCAACGGTGTGCCGAACAGTTTAGCCCGCACTGCCGCTGTTTAAACAACTAGATTGTTGACTCGCTCGCTGCAGTCTTTGCTTACTCGTGCCCAAGTTATACGGGTGATAAATGTTTCATTATCAGGCTTAGAAAATACATACACACAAGCGAAGTAATGAAGAAGAAGAAACCGGGTATCCCTTTTGCTTCTTTACTTATTCTTTAGATAAAAACTTCTGTGGATCAAGCACACAAGTACTTTGTAATTTTGTACACAAGTAATTTGTGTACACGAGTAATTAGTTATAGATACTGCGCCCATCTTGTTCCGTACTACTAATTTTTCCTCTACCAAAGGTTGACGGGAAGAGATCGCATATAGCGATAAGTCCACGTTTGTACCCATATTTTCTTTGTGTTTGATATTTTTATGTGTTATTATGGTACAATAAAGTTAATTTGTTTTGTATTGTATTTCTATCGAGTTGTAGATGCTTTGTAACAAATAAATCATTTTACAAATAAAAGTTTATTGTTAAACCTGCAATGGTTTAACCGAACAGTTTGGTCCGCACTGCCGGTGTTTGAACAATCAGTTTGTTGACTTGATCGCTGCAGTCTTTGCTCAATCGTCACCTTATTATAAGGGTGATAAATACTTCATTATCAGAATTAGAGAATACGTATACGTTGTGGTTATGATGATAGTGCTTCACAAAACATAGTGTAACTAGTTTTTAGTCAAAACACACTGAAAAAACTAGACTTTTTAATAAACTTTTAGCTACATAAATAAACAGTTTTATAAACAGTGTTTTTTTTCGAAACAAAAAGGTCGAAAAAATCAAACCTTAAAATCCGAAGCGTTGAAAGTTTTCTACAAAAAACAAAATTAAATCGACGCTGGCAGATCAAAGCGGCCACTTTTCAAATTCCGAAGTTTTCCAAACTCAAAATGGCCACGCGTCCAAAGCCTCTCGTTTCGCAATAAAAACTTTAAAATAGCCTATAAGGTACGTCCATATCATTGTGAGTGTTTGAGTTTAGGTTTCTGAATAAACAAGAAAAGGTTTTTTGAACGTCAGCAGCTAAGCCTTGTTTTTAAAACAAACAAAAAAGCTTTATCTTCGCGCCTTACCGCATAGTATATTACATATTAAGTCATTATACGTTTATCAAAATGATGAAAAAAAAAATCAACGTAGTGATGGGTTGCTAGCAGCATCGCCTATTTAACTCGATTTTGTAGTTTTAACGACCACTTTTAACACCAATTTGAAGTATTTTTGATAAATACAGATTCGATACTAACGAAGCTCAGAGCCGAGGGTAGCAACATCCAAAAGGCCAGGTAGGATTTTTGATAAATAAAATAAATAAATAGATAAGAGCAAATCTCACTGATAAAATGGGATACTAACTCAAAGATACTATATTTTATAATAAATGCATATAATGTACCTATCACTACCTACTACGTGGAAGAGACATACCCGTAAAAAATCGAACCCGGTTTATACTAGATCAATAAAGATGAAATTAAAATAACAGCCAAAAAATAAAATAATAATTTCGGCATTTCCACATAATAGTGAGCAACCGCTTGGGCAATCTGTTTGTTTGTTTGTTTGTTTGACTGTTATTTTAATTTGATTATACTTTGTTGATCTAGTATAGCCCGTGGTTCGATTAACGTTGTATAGATAAAACCCAAAACCCAGGTCAATTTTAAATACACCATTTCCTAATTTTCCCTGGCTTGCACTATTTCTAAAATTGATAATAGAACCCAGAATACTCCAATACAAGCAGCCCTTATTAATCCGGCAGTGGATAATAAAACGCACCTGGAGCAGGTTCCTTTAAATCCACCTGTTTGAACTCTTTACGAGCCAAACTTTGCCTGTCTATGGAGCTTTAAAGCTTTAGGAAAGTTGAAAAAGTATTTTGTAGTTAGATAAATTATTAAAGTCTATCTTATAAAGATATAAAATAAGGCGAAATTACTCTTTTTCCAGGCATTATGCGATTCAGAGTCATGCGGTTCCCAAAAAGAAATAGCATCATTACTCCATTTTTTTTCTATGGATATTGTAAGACAAGACCGGACTGAGCGTCGGACTTAGCCTGAAAGAGCCCGGGTGGTAGGGTTCAGTTTTGTGGTATGTACAGCAGGGGCCGGATCAGACCACACTAGAGGTGATGCCATCTATGTTAGCAGTTGTTACTAAATGTTGAATTTAGACCACAGAAGACAGTAAGAGTATTACAAACCGAACGGAATCTCCTAAGGTCTCGCGCAATATGCGTCCCCTTTTCCCGTCCCCGCACCTCTCCCCCGGTTCTTGTGGGCCAACTTGTGTCATCAAGGCGAAAACGGAGGAGAGGTGCGGGGACGGGAAACGGGGACGCATATTGCGCGGGACCTTAGGAGATTCCGTTCGGTTTGTAATACTCTTACTGTCTTCTGTGCTTCTTCTTCTTCTTTCGAGTCGATTGGCTATATTTATTATATACGATATATATATATACTAGTAGTTCGCCGCGAACTTAGACCTCGCGATTTTTTATTAATATTTTAAAAAGTACTGAACCGATTTTGATGCCCAACGAACTTGAAAATTCTATTGATATTTCCTACATGCCTACCAAATTTCATCAAACTCGGACCATCGGTTCGGCAGTTATCGCGGAACAAACATACATACATACATACAAACAAACAATGAGTTTTCGCTCCAACTTGAATTATAGCCCTCGCTCGCTTCGCTCGCTTGGTCAAATATATCTTATAATTTTTTTTTATAATCGGTTTGACCAGTGCTTGGCTACAGTGACCGCCCGATCATTTGCCTCGTTGAGGCCTGCATTGAGCAGGGTTGTAGGTGCTTAGACGTTGGGTATCTGTTCCGTTAGCAACTTAGCAATTATATTTCGAGTATGAATAGTAGGTCACTACCTAATACATTCGAATAAAATAGAGGTTGTTGCTTACCTTTCCGAGTAGGCACTTTAATGTTTATTCAAAGAGAACAAAACGCCGGAGGTAATTGGATGTACAGAATTACAAATCCAGCATGGCCTCAAGATTCAATTTAAGCGAATAATTGGGAATTCTAGACCTTTTTGCAATTTTTCTAATACTCTTGTTGTTATCTGGATTGTTTTATTTATTTAGATAAGTATTATTTCTCGATGGCCCGGTCGTACGCATTGCTAGCGCTTTCGCAAATAAAGCAGGCAGGCGTGGTCCGCACTTGGATGGGTGACCACAAGTACAAAAAATTCTCGAGCTCCTCTGTGCTTCAGAAGGCACGTTAAGCCATTGGTACCGGCTGTCATCATTGTATGACAGTCGTCAAAATCTGACACCAGAGACTACCTCTCTGGTAAAGTAAAAATAAATATTATGTCCCTCTGTCCGGCTGTCTGGTCGTCCAGGAGAGCCTCAACAGTCGCATTATTTTCTCAAGCGTTTCTCGTGTTTGTAAGCAGATTCAACAATTTATATGCATCGACACATAATTCTCTAGATACCTAACGCTCCTACATTTACCGCTTCGATTCTGATTCCATTTACGCAAACAAACGAACAGTAATTCTACAACGAAACACTCGAACGCACACATAGACAAAAATGCATGCGATTGGTCGTGACAAGGTCACGCGTCGTCGTCAGTCCTGTGGGGCAGTCAACGCAATGAGCGGTGAGATACAACGCGCGGATGGTACTATTATGCAGTACGCTACGCTAAAATAAATAACCTTGTTAACGTGTTACTTTTTTTTTTAATAACTAATTTTCATGTCTGTATGGCTTCTACACCACTTCACGTGTCACGGCGAACTGTCACGCCGCGCTGTTCATATTTTAAGCCCCGCCCGCCGCGGTACATATCGCGTGGAATTATTTTTCGGGATTACTTACGATTCTCTAGAATGATTGTTCGTAGTTTATATGTAAATTTATGGACCATTCAGTTTTTGGATTTTTCTTCAAAATGGCGGAGCCTTGGACGTTGACATCGTACAATAGACTCGCAAGTTCTACAACTCGCAGATCCACTAGTTTTAAAAAGATTTGGTTTTATTAATTTTACCCACTCGTGCAAGGCTTTAAGCCTAACAATTTTAATCTAGAGTAAAATGAGGTTTATACAATTAAACCCTGTTTAGAATCCAACTGCGAAAAGTAACCTTGATAAAATATGTGTTAGGCAAACGAACAAGCCTTTTGTTGGGTCTTAAATTTATGTACATAAAGTCATACAAAACATAGTCATAAGGTGTATATGTATACAAAGTGGAAGAGATATACCCGTAATAAATTGAACCACGGGCTATACTAGATCACTAAAGTGTACTGAAATTAAAATAACAGTCAAACAACCAAGAAAAAATCTGACATTCCCATACAAATCGCCCTAAAATTTATTTTTAATTTTTTGGCTGTAGACCGTGGTTCGTCGTTCCACGTTGTATATGTTAATCTATATCACACCACGTGCAGAACTGATGTTGATTGATAATCTTGTAGCAGACGTAGGTCGGCACCACCCACACTGACACATACCTACCGGCATCCAACCACATAAATATGCATCGTACACAATGTTGTGACATCGTACACACGACACGACAACCTTGCTTGCGTTTTTCATTCAATTTCGTCTCGGTTATCAGTGCACAGTTATTTATAAGTAGCGTTGCCAAAAAAAAATTACACTAAAGAAAAATAAATGAGATGTTACGCAGCAGTGGGACGCAATCTGACTGGCACACAACCCTAACTAATATTATCCTAATCCTAATTCAAACTTCCTAACTAATATTACAAATGCGAAAGTGAGTTTGTATATTTGTTTGTTTGTTTGTTACCTCTTCACGCTTTATCTACTGAACCAATCTTCTTAAAAATGCGCATACACAGAGTTTGGAGTATTAAGAAGGACATAGGGTACTTTTCATCCCGGAAAAAAGTAATGTTCCAGTGGGATTTGGGATAGCAAAAGCTAGTAAGGTATATAAATGCGGAAGTGAGTTTGTATATTTGTTTATTTGTTACCTCTGCATTCATTATCTACTAAACCAATCGTCTTAAAAATTCGCATACACATTGTTAGGAGTATTGAGAAGGATATATGGTACCTTTTATCCCAAAAAAAGTAATGTTCCCGTGGGAATTTGGGATACGCGACCGCAACCGCGGGCAAAAGCTAGTAAGTAAAACAGGAATGCATTAAATTTTTAACCGACTTCAAAAAAGGAGGAAGTTATAATTTAGACTGTATTTTTTTGTATGTTTGTTACGCGATATCTTCGTCGATTGTAAACCGATTCTGATGATTCTTTTTATATTTACAAGACTTTATAACTTGGTGAAAATATAATGAAGAATTTTGGAGATATGGAAGAAACTGCTCAAGGAAAAGGAAGTCAGTTTTTTTTAAAATAGGTATAATCCGTCTGGCCAGCGTGGAGCGTGTAGGCGAAATCCTCTGACTGCTCTGGCTAATATATGACTCTGGTGAAGACTAAAAAAGAGCTAATGATGATGAAATAGGCATAATAATACTTCTGCCCAGTAGTTATAGGCGATGGGCAAAATACCTTTCAATATCTTATTTTACCATAATAGATATATTCTGGTGAAAGTGGCGTTTGGAGTAAGTGATCCTTGGATCTAGACACGCCGTAAGATTCCGTACCCAAAGGGTGCCAAATGAACCCTTTTACTGAGACTCCGCTGTCTTTTGCTCACAGGGTTTTATCTCTTGAATCGTAATAGCTAGACACTTGCAATTTTTTTGAAATGAATTTTCTTGGAGTTTTCACCGATTATGTACGAGTATTACTGTGGCTGTTTTCACAACAAATACTTAAAATTAGATTTTAAATAAAGGGGTGTCGTCATACAAGAAACGTGATTTATTCAGCGTTTAACATTGTACGGAGGTACAGACATAACCCTTCATGTAGGAATCCGACTTGCACTTGACCGGTTTTCTAAATAATTAATATAAGTGACATTGAAGTGATAGCCTTTTTTTCTAAACTTAAAATTTTACTTTTCTAAATTATTTTGTTGCTAACGGTAGTACCAACCGCACGCATTGTACGTATGATACATCAATTGAACAATTGAATTGCATTGAATAGTGTAGGTAACTTTATCTTACAATGCAACAAAATAAAACGGACGCAGAACTAAATTGATTTGTAGATGATTTGATGTGTTCATAACCTCATTGTACCTTAAGATGATATACGAGTAAGATAGAAGTTACGTGGGAAACAAATGAATAGCCATGCCGCCTCCGCCGGGGCTCGGCAGACGTGGTAGACCCAAGAAATGTTGGCTTGATGTCGTCAAGTATAATATGCGTGCCAATGCTCTTACAATCACAGCATTACAGCTGAGAATGCAACTAGGGGATGAAAGAGAGAGAGATGAAATAAGATGCCCTCTTATTAATAATGAAATAAGAAATGGTGAAAAAATACCACCATTTTTATTTCATTATTTATTATTTTTTCACCATTTCTTATTTCATTATTTAATTTGAGTACTTTAGTACCTACTGCATCTTAAATGCTTAAAAAAAAAAATTTGCCCTCTTTTTTGTTTTGACGTGACAACGTCTTATAAATTGGTTAGCCGGGTGACACTTCAAGAAACTGCGTTACGCTCCGCTCACGTTATGCGCTCACAATGAGAGCGAGTGAGAGGCACGCGTGCCTTTCACTTTTTATGTCTGTCTCTCTCGCTCTTAGGCGGGCTAACCATGCCCGAGTGGAAGTCAAGTTTGGAGTGAAGTGGAGTGAAGTCGTTGTCACGTAAAACTTTCGCCCGTATACCGACTTTACAGGCAACCAATTTTTTTTTTTTTGGGTCAAATTTTGCAAGTTAAATTTGAGCCACTTCTCCGACTTCTGATTGAGATGAAATTGTTCATGCTAATGTAAGTCAGATGACAATGAAATATTATTATGACAAGAAGCTGATCTGATGTAATAAGATGTGTAATAAATAAAACGACGTAACCCCATCAAAATTGAGCTCATTACATTTACCTTGATAAGTTTTTAGGCCTCACAATAAAAGCTGGCTCGAAAAAAAATTTATTTTCAAAAAAAATATTTATTTAATCCTTCTCTGTGACGAAATATTTTGGTCGCGAGTGAGGACCAAGAATTTTTTTTTCATCACTTAATTATCAATTTGCCACGTACTGGCAAGCGAAGCGTAAGACAAACACAGAGGAACAAACCTCTGTGTTTGAAAAAAAAAATATTTTGAGAAAACCTGCACACTATTAGTAGAGTAAAATGATGACTGATGTCACTAGGTGACAGTCATTGAGCTAAGTCAGATGCCTTTAGGCAGCTCTAAAAATCTGACAAGTTAGCTACTAATAAAATAATACACTCGGTAAGAAGACGCGACTGCCTGCGTGGTCACTGGACCACTGGGTCAAGGCGTTTGCCTTGTGATCCGGAAGTCGTGGGTTCAAATTCCACTAGGAAGCATACTTTGTGAAATGTTGTTTTCCAGTCTAGTTAGGATATTGAAGACTTGAATCACCTGATCATCCGAAAAGAAAGATGATTCTATCCTAAGATTGGTTCTGGTCTACCTTTGGGTTGCAGAGGTCAGAAGGCAATCGGTCTGTGTAAAACCAGTAACCTCGTAAAATCACCTAGGTTACGTAGCGGACCCCGGCCTCTAAAGCGTTCTCGCTGAGAATACAACCGGGAATACGCTCGGATGATGATTACGTCCTCGTGTGCGCGTCGTGAGTCACATTCGCCCTGAGAAATCCTCCGGATAAGGTCAAAACATGTCGTCCACTAACTGACTTTTTACGTGAGTTACCCGTGTATCGCATATTAATAACGCCACAGGAAGTCCACTACTAGCACAGAATAAGAACCAGTACTCACGTACAGAAGTCTCACACAGCAAAGAAATTCAAAGAAATATATATTCAATGTGGTTAGCGATATGGTTTAATTCAGCTCACGTCAGAACTCAGCACCTTTTCGTTTAGATACCTAGACTTCGATTGCAAGCCAATTTCATTCTTATTACTCTGGACAAACGATTTGTATATCTGAATTTACGACTCCGAGGGGCCGCTGCGCGCTGAGTATTAATGAAGGTATATTTTCGATACCTAAACGGGGAGTGACACAGGCCTGTTACTAGACATAAGTCAAAATCTTACTCATTTCTTTGATCTATTCTATCTGCTTCTTTTGTTCTTCGAATTCTTAGATTTACTTCTTACAAATTCCTAATAGCACTTTAGCATCCTAGAAGGGATGTTGGGACATTCTAAGTTTTGTCATTGCTCCTTTAAAATCTATTTTAATCTAAGTACTTAGATAAAACTAAGATTTTTACCTTTTCCGTTGTGTACATAAACAAATAAACGGTATCATCCAATCAAAGTAAACTAATTTCATTAATGGCGGACAAATCGCTGTGGCATTTAACAAACCGTTTTCACTAATGCGGGCTACAATGGATCACTTCATATAAATAATGTATTACCATGGTGTTTGATTTGTCCAAATTGCTTTTGGGTTGAGAAGTAGTTTGAATTTAGAAATTAATTATTCATTATTTCTCAAGGGGAGTTAACGTCAGGGTACAGTAGGTACAGACCCTATTTTTACACTTCCAGTCAACAAAGACTAAGAGGCTTTTTGTATTTCTAAGAGATGTAGGTAATTGAAGTTTTTATCTAAATTCCAAACTTAGTTGTAAGCGGCGTCAAATCACTTCTTATCATCATCATCCTGCCATATTCCTGGTTGCATTCTCAGCGGTAACGTTTCAGAGCCCTGGGTCCGCTACCTAACGAGAGCGACTGCCGTCTGACCTCCGCAACCCAAAAGGTAGACCAGAAACAATCCGAGGATAGGTAAAAACGCTAGATGGCGTTCAGCACCCACAGCTTTACGTGCCTTCCGAAGCACGTAATCATCTTTATTTTATTATAATCAGGTGATTGAAGCCTGCATTATCCTAACAAGACTGGAAATAACTTTTTACAAAGTTTGCTTCCTAGTGGAATTTAAAACCACGACCTCCAGATCACAAGGCAAACACCTTGACCACTGGACCACAGAGGCAGTCTCGTCGAGGCGTCAAATCACTTCTATTAATTCGTAAAATCATAACGCCGTATACTTCTTATGAATTCCATTCCAAATTCCTTTACATTCCCAAAAACTTTTCCCGTTCCCCGAGGCAGCAAAATTGTCATTTCGCATGCCACCTCCATCAGAAATGAGTGAGAAAGCGATCAATCAAACGCCGCCGTGTCAATAAGTTTGTTGGCCTTGGCGACAGGGATTAATGTACCGGTTGATTTTATAGTTACAATAACTACGTTGGTTTTATTAATATGCGATACACGGGTAAGACGTAAAAAGTCAGCTGGTCGACATGTTTCAATGTTTCTCATCTGGAGGCCTTCCTAAGGGCGAATGTGATTCGCGACGCGCACGCAAAGCCGTGCAGAGCCGCACTACGTTGTTTTTTATCACGTGTGTATGGCCAACACTGAAGGTGTGGTGGCCAAGCGGTTGAGGTACTGGCACAGAAGACAGTAAGAGCACAGAATACATAAGAGTACAAACAGAATGGAATCTCACAAATTGGCGTCCCCGCACCTCTCCCACGCACTTTGTGCGCCTTTTTGCGCTCTAAACCAGGGTATAGTTACTAGCCGCATGCAATTCGCGACGTGTTTTGTCTTGAGAACTGTCAACCAATAGTAACTATCATGGTGAGAAGATGCGCATGTAATAATTGTTTATCCACCGACAATACAACAAATAACGTATATTTCATACATTTCCGAGTGACGAAAACAGGTAAGCAAAGCAACAATATAATTTCACGTTATTACCCAGCAAACATCTTGAACACCGATTGATATATACCCTTCTCGCTCTTTCGCATTGGCGGGAGAATACACAAGAAAGACCACAAAAATATTTGTGAACTGATATTATGTAGCTGTTTTAGACTTTTCTGTAACATTTAAAACATATAAAACAGAATATTTTTACCTCAGTGTTCGCAAATCTCCCGGTATCTATACTAATATTATAAAGCGGAAGAGTTTGTTTGTTTAAACGCGCTAATCTCAGGAACTAATGGTCCGATTTGAAAAAATATTTTTTTGTTGCGTAGTCCATTTATAGAGGAAGGCTTTAGGCTATATAACATTACGTTCCGACAACCACGCGAACGAAGTCGCGGGCACAGCTAGTGAAAAGATATAATCGTAAATATGTCGAACTTGTCAGTAGGTAAGTTTTAAATTAATTCTGCGGTGCGACCCTAAGTATAAAACTCACACATCGACGTGTGTACAGATAAATTGTTTCGTTTGTAGTAGTAGTAGGTATATATGTAACTCTGAATCTATGAACTGTCATACCAGTGCTAGTGTGTGAAATGACGGAGCCAATGGCAAACCACTTTATCCCTGCCAAAAAATCGTCATTGTGTGATTTTTCCATACAATGGCACAGACAAGAGCCTAGGTTGACTTTTAAATGTATAGCCATGCCATAGCCACACTGACCAACTGACATAATTATGAAAGCTGGATTCAACAGCTTAAGAGTCCCCTTACCCTAGACAGAATTAGATTTCCCATACAAACGTATGTAGACTAGCTTTTAATTTAAAACGACATGTCAGATTTTGGAAAAAAATTGTAATTTTAAAGCAGTTTCATAATATAATATATCTAATCTAGGCATATAACTGGTTGTAATTGGATTTTAAAATAGTATGTAAGTTTTTTGGTCACAGAAAACACTGGTTGTTACAATCAAAATATGAACTTGAGAGAGAATATAGTGTATCGTATCACGTTGGAATACCAATATGGAAAACATCTATAGCCTTCTTTCTGGTTCATATTTTGACCATCGAAAACTAGTTATACCCTATATTTATTCGTTTAAAGTTCAAATATTTTAGTTAAGTAAAATATTCTGATAGTTTAAACATTCTTATCCTGGGATTGGTTCTGGTCTATTTGGTTTGCGGGGGTCAGACGGCAGTCGCTCTATGTAAAAACTAGTAACCTCGTTAAATCACCTAGGTAAGGTAGTGGACCCCGGGTTCTGAAGCATAACCGCTGAGGGTGCAACCGGGAATACGCTCGGATGATGATGATGACATTGCTTGAGATAGTAAATTCGCCTATTTCCTCGATCAGTTTCATCGATATAAACGGGAAAAGTATACATCTGTTAAACTAAACAAAATATCGAAAGCAGTTCCGTTCCACACATCCAGTTAGCATTCATTACATTTCACACAGTAAAACAAGGCAGTCTCGTTAAGAAACGCAATAAATTATTTCAAACACAACTTGATTTTATCGCCGCTGTTGTCGGTGTGGTCCAGTTTGTTTGGGTTATTTATGATTTTGCTATAAATCACTTGGTTGTTGGGAATAACTTCTATTAGGAATCCACTTGATTAAGAGCTCTTTTATATAAGTTATTCCCAACTGAGTTTGAATGCTACGGATGATGATAAAGATATCTCTCTTTTATTCAATCACAGCTCAAAATATGATGGTTTGGATGAAAAAAAAATGAAGAATTAGCTGATTTTTCTAAATCCTAACGGCTGTTTGAGAGAATAGGCTAGAATCTGAGTCATGTCTTTAGACGATACAAGTTTTTATCTTACCCTGTTTGTTGTTTTTTGGGTCACATCTTGCAAGTTAAATCTGAAAAACGGAAATTGAAAATTGAAATTTAAAAAAATACTTATCATTATATTATTTGCCACGCCACCATCAAGCTGAAAGAAGCCTTTAGGCCTTATGGTCTTAGGCTCTGTCTAGCCTGCAAGACACATACGAGCATCTTTAATTTTAGTGAAACCAATAATTTGAATGTGTACCACGCGCGACTGTGTTGATAGAATGTGTACGCCCACTTTGAGCTTATTTTATCTTTCTTTGAGGTCCCCCTGCACATGACTACACTAGTAAGTAAAAAATAATACCTTAGAGTAATCTTCACTGGGCTATAGAGATCATTTAATATTTTAAGTGATAGCTTAGTTGTGGTAGAGCCACGCCACCGGCACAACTCAGCTTTGCTAGAAGCATAAATGGACCGTCCGGCGAAGTACCACACTCTCACAGAAAATTGACGTCTGAGTAGTAGCTTCACCGCTTCTATGCTTCGTTCGGTGTGTGAGAGAGCCGGAAGAGAGAGCGCGTGTCAATGTGTGAGTAGTGTTCAAAGCACAAATTTAACGCATCCGAGAACGGGGTATAGATGCAGGGACCGGGTGACGCTGCGAGTTTCCGTTCTGTATGTTAATACCTAAATTAATTCTGTGCCATTACTCTAAGGGGCACTGGATAAAAAAAGTCGACAAATTTCATTTCGTTTCTCTCTCACAGTCGTAGCATCAATACGGCAAAAAAATGCAATCATGCAGTTTCAGATGCCCCGCAATTTTTCTACTCGCGCAATGCTCATAGTTCTTGAATCATGGCTGGAACTATTGTAATAACGATTTGATGTGTTGCCCGTCAGATTCAGAATACGTTGGTATTTTTTCAAAAAGTCGAGCAATACCGTAGGGTTTTGCTCGACATATATAATAATAATATATATATATATATATATATATATATATATATATATATATATATATATATATATATTATTTTGTATCTTCATTGTTAAATTCATCGACTGTCTGCTACTTGCTTCTGGTGAAAGGAAACATCGCGAGGAAACCTGTAGATTAGTTTACTAGTTTGTAAAAAGCGGCCAAGTGCGAGTCGGACTCGCCCATAAAGGTATCCGTAGCAGCAAATAACATAATATAAAAGTTCTAAAGATAAATTGCTGTTTACGGTTTATGATGTATGAAAAAAAACTACTTACTAGATCTCGTTCCAACCAATTGTCGGTGGAAGTTTGCATGATAATGTACCTAGGCTGTTTGATAAGTAGCCGTTTATGGAAAAAAAAACCATTTTATTTTTGTATATATGCATTTATTTTTCTACGTAGTCACCTTTTAACTCTTTTAACTCCGTGAGTAAACGCGGCACCCACCTCGCCGATATTTTCTTCATACCCAATTTTCCTTCTAATATGTGTTGTACCCTCTCGATTGAAACATTTACAGCATCAACGATTTCTCGAAGTTTAATTCGGCGGTCGGCTAAAACGATATTTTCAATTTTCTTAACCATATCGTCTGTAGTCACCTCAACTGGCCGGCCTGGGCGATTCTCATCAAAGACGGTTGTTCTCCCCCGCTTAAACTCGTTATACCAATATCTGACGGTTGTCATAGAAGGAGCACATTAATGGTAAACCGCTTGCATTCTTACTTTTATTTCATCACATGTTTTTCCTTCCAAAAATAAGAATCTAATTACAGACCGATACTGTTCTTTCTCCATTTTAACAATTTTAAGTTCACGCCTTCACTGAATCGTTGTCAAATGAGAAAAAAACAAAAGAATGCAATTTTTTTTAATTTTCCCGCCTCTGAAAAATGGCTTAAAAAGGTGGTATACTTATTTGCGGCCAGTGATATTAATATATTTAGAAAACGGGTACTTATCAAACAGCCCTCGTACATCATATATTTTTTTTAGTTTTCTCATTCTCTTATTTTAGAAGTTACAGGGGGGGGACACACATTTTACCACTTTGAAAGTGTCTCTCGCGCAAACTATTCAGTTAGGAAAAAAATATATTAGAAACCTCAATATCATTTTTTAAAAAAACCTATCTATAGATGACACGTATGGGTTTGATGAAAAAAAATTGAATTTCAGTTCTAAGTATGGGGAACCCCCAAAATTTGTTTTTCGTCAAACTTTATTTTGCCAGTGTCTAGTAAATTCCTTACAAGTTACAATCAAAGCTGTAGGCTTTAAATTGCTTTAAGGGTTAGGTAGGCTCAAAAAATCCAATAGCAGTGTAAGCTTTTAACACACCTGATAAGAAAGAACCTCAACAAGGTTGCAGGAAAAATCCGTAAGAGAAATAAGCAATGCTCTGGGGCCATCGAGATCATTTTATTCTTTTTAAATAATCCCGTAGGAGCTCGGTGGCCTGATGAGACTACGCATTGCTAGCGTTTTCGCCAGTTCAGCAAACCTGGGCGTGGACCGTACTGGGATGGATGACCACAAGTGACATAAAAAATCATCGTCGTATGGCAGTCATCAAGCTATGTCCGATGCCTTGGCAGCTTGAAAAATCTGACACCAGTGTTGGCTACTAACACACGACTTAATTTTTAAACGAAAAAATATTCCAAACGTTTCATTCATTTCTCTTTCACAGTTGTAATATCAATACAGCTTCATCAAACAAATGCAATTATGTCTAGTTTCAGATGCTTCGCAATTTTTCAAATCGCGCAATTCTCATAGTTCGTGAAACATGACTGGAACTACTGTTATTGCAATTTTATGTATTGCCCGTAGATTCTTAATATATTTTTTTACCATACAAACATGCACTCTCTCTCCTATTTCAGTGTATTCCCAGTTACATCCTCAGTGTACGCATGTATTGTTGATAAGCTCGAGGCCCGCTTTACAGCTTTTTAGGGTTCCGTACCAAAAGGGTGCAAACGGGACCCTATTACTGAGACTCCGCTGTATGTCCGTCTGTCTGTCCGT
Source organism: Acrobasis repandana (assembly GCA_963576875.1). Classification (NCBI taxonomy): domain Eukaryota; kingdom Metazoa; phylum Arthropoda; class Insecta; order Lepidoptera; family Pyralidae; genus Acrobasis; species Acrobasis repandana. The sequence continues at coordinate 18,125,992 of OY756232.1, read as the reverse complement.
CTGTCACAGGGCTCTATCTCTTGAACCGTAATATCTAGACACTTGAAGTATTGACCGATTATGTATTACTGTGGCCGCTAAATACCAAAAATAAAAAAAAGTTAAAAATTAAAGGGGGTCGTCATACAAAAAACGTATTTCTTCAGCGCTTTAAAACATTGTACGGAGGTACGGAACCCTTCATGTACGAGTCCGACTCACACTTGCCCGTTTATTTCTTCTTCACTTCGCACGATCTAGAGCATCCTTGGTTGTATGACCATGTGTGTCGAAGTCGGCAAGGATGATATGCGTGCAGCATATCATCCTTGTCGACGTCAAGCCGGCATTTCTTGGGTCTACCACGCCTGCCGGGCCCCGGCAGAGGCGGCATGGCTATTACATTTGTTTCCCACGTAACTTGCCGGTTTCCGCAAGACATGTACCAGCGTAGGCGACTCTCAAAATCGCACAATCTTGGTGGCTAATTCACATCACCTTCGCAAAAGATAACTATGCCTATTGGAAAACCCTTTATTCTTTTTCCAACCACATTCTTTTCAAGTCCTTCTTGGCCTTTTCATCTACAGCCGTCATTCGTAATAAAAGTCAATCAATTTATTGACCGCTTTTGCAACTTTAGATTTTACTTACTTTTTCTCGTTGGGGGTAAAGTAAAAAACAAAACGCAATGTGCCCAAGCCACTTTTATTTGTGACAGGAGAGCCCTTATCACAATACAGGGCGCTCGTTAGCGGGAGTGGAGCAGTCTCCGAGCTCGCTCTCGAGACGCTTTTTAAACATTTCCCTGCGTTATTGAGAGTGCTCACTGTTCTATCGATTGCTGCAGATTAATCTGATATAGATCCGGCCTTCTTTCTAATTAGTTGACGTAATACCGTAGGGTATTTTATTTTTGGTTTTGCTTGATCTTCGGCATCCTTAGCATGCATATTATATTTAAAGATTGACGATCTCCGTGGCGTAATGGTTAATACGCGAGACCACTAATTCGGAGGTTCTGGGTTCGATCCCCAGCCAACTAAAGTTGGAAAATGGCCTTTTTCCAATTTGCGCTGGGTCTTGGATGTTTATCTATATATGTATTTATCATTAAATATAGTATCGTTGAGTTAGTGTCCAATAACACAAGCTTAAAACACTTACTTTGGGGCTAGCATTATTAGTGTGATTTGCCCCTAAAAAAATAAATAAATATGCAGGTTGATTTGGACCCCATCGTTATACTGAAATCTTGGAATTTTGGAAGACTGTAAAGAAGAACTGATAAATGATTTAAAAAATCTGAATCACTTCATCTTAGCAGGCGTTCCCGGTTGTATCCTGGCTTTTTGCGCTTGTTATTTTTTAATAAATAAATAGATAAGGACAAATAACACTGATTGAGCTAGCCCCAAAGTACAAGTTGAAACTTGTATTATGGGACACTAACTTAATAATACTATCTTCTTCGTCTAAGCGCGTACCCGGTCGCATCCTCAGCTGTGCTGCTTCGGAGCCCGGGGAGCTTTATCCCTAACGGGGCAGGCAAATCATTTTGGGTTATGCGGCTCAAAGCAGACTGAGCCCAGGGCCGCAAAACCCAAAATGCTATTTGCCCCATTAGGGATAAATACGTGATAGTGTATACAACGTGGAAGGGGCATGCCCGTAATTAAACGAACCACGGGCTATTCTAGATCACTTAAGTATAATGATATTAAAATAACAGTCAAGAAACCAAAAAAAAATTCGACATTCCCATACAAAATACCTGGCCGGCTGCACACTTTTATATGGAAATGCCGAATTTTTTTTTGGTTTTTTGGCTGTTATTTTAATTTCAATAAACTATAATGATGAATAGACTGTGGTTTGATTTTGTACGGGTATGTCCCTTCCACGTTGTATATGTAGATGATAACAGTCAAGGTGTTGTCACGATACGGAGTTGTTAGGACCAACGTTCGTCAATGCACCGTGTTTTGTAGCAATTTTAATTCGATGCTTTATCCGTTCGAATTACGGTGGTTCGCAAAAAAATCTTCCGAACAAAATTCATTCGAATTCATATAGATTATCTATATTTTGTGTGGTTCTCGGCGGAGTAGAATAGGACCACTCCAAGTCATCCCGTGGATGTCTTAGAAGGCGACTTAGAAAACCCAAGCTAAACAAAGCTTATAAACATCAATGAGACCTCTCCAACCCGTCAGCGTGAAGAATGTAAGCTAAATCCTCTAGCTACTCATGCTATGGCTCACATTACTCAAGTATGGCTCTGGTAGTACAGAGAGGGTCGTGCTTCTGCAATGAATACTAAGAAAGACCTGATGACGACATGAAAATTGAACTTGGATATTGGACTCGTTAGAAAGGTAGCAAGATATTGATGTTACCTCTGTGCGCTCATACTCTATGGTGCGGATCAGCTGAGCGGCTATCGTCCAGTAATTGACACCTCATTAGGCCTGGGTGTGAACGTAACGCCCTGCCGCTTCGAACATTGTGTTTATTCACATTTCTGTATTTTCTGTGTACACATTTTCTTTCCTTATCTCTTAATTTTTGTCGCTTTTACTATTTTTAACCTCTGACGAAAAAGAGGGATGTCTGTGTGTCTGTCTGTGTCATCGTAGCTCATAAAGTAATAAACTAAATTAAATGTTTTTTTTTATCGTACGCGTTATCTGTCAAGATGGTTCTTAGCTTAGATATGTTTGATGAAAATCAGTTCAGTCGTTCAAAGTTATTGGGGGTAAACGCTTACAGGCAGGGGCTATTTTAGTTTGTCTAGCACATAAACTTGGTTCTATCCCAATGAAGTTAAAAAGTCTTACTGAAAAGTGGGTTTCATAACAATTTTCGAAGCACTTTGTACATTATTGGAGTCTGATTTTATAACAATAAACTTATCATTTTATTTGTAAATAAAACTACATTTAAGATGATTAGAATAAGAATAATTTTTACAGTACCTATATGACAAGTCTAAGAACCCTTAGATATTACCACAGATGTTACTACGCGTTCACGCTAAGTTTACCGACAATGCGCTAAGTTTCATCTTAGCGCGTTCAGGGTTGCATCCTCAGCTGTGCTGCTTCGGAGCCCGGGGTACGCTTTCCTGCTAATATGCATGTCAATAGTCACCCAAGAATGCCAAAGACCGAACCGAAGAAGAGGTAGCCGGAACATCTATATATATAAACGAACCTATAGACTATAGGTTTACGTCCGGCCGCCTGCCTGACGTCAACCCACTTTGGGAATGCAATGCGCCGCTTGTATTCTGTTAGTATATTGTTACCCTTACTCACGGCGCTGTCGATGCAGCGGCGAAAACGCTACCGCTGCCGCTATACAGGCTGACTTTTTAACCACCAGCCAATTTTTGGAGCAAGTTCAGTCCAACTACTGAACCACTTTCCATAAAAACAATTAACGAAAAACTAAAATAAATATTCGCCTTCCGATACAAATCAGCGCTCAGCCAAACGGATTTTGTATTGGAGGACGAAAAATTTTTATCGATGTTTAATAACTTTTTTTATAGAAAGTAGTTTAGTATCATGGACCGAACTTGGTCCAAAAATTTGGCTGGTGTTTAAAAAGTCATCCTGGATGAACGCTCTCACGTACCAGGTTCTGCCCGGTTCGTATCAGTCTTTAATTTTGTTGAGGTTTTTCCTTATTGGTATAATAATCCACCTGGAGTATAATACTGGATTGCATGTACGCATTGTACGCAGTGTCCAGCTTGCATTTTATTAGTTCTGAATTCTTTTTCATGTGTCTCTGATATAAAACAGTGTAATGTTGAATATTTTCGTAATGTTGCCATATGGTTGTAATTAGCGCTGTGTTAGCGAACTATAAAAACGTGTTAAAGTAAACAAACGAGCGTTTAAAGTTTATTTAGTTCAGATGTCTAAGATAGGAGCGGAAGCGTTTTACAAACATTTATTCACGAGAAATCATCTGAGCGAGGAATGATAAAGCGATTTAAAAATTGACAACTATGTGTTGCAATTGCAAATCACAGAACTTTGAAGGCACGTTAATACAGAATCCTTATTTGACATTAAGTTAAGTTAAGGCTTGTGGCTTTCGGCCTAGAATAAGACCATTTTATTTGGATGTCTTAAGAGAAGCACAAAAATCTCGTTCTATAACTGCATTTGCAAAGAGAGTTGACGTCATCCAGGCAGCCGGTCGTAAAACTATAGCGTTAGAATATTATGTCTTTGTAATGGAAAAATAAAGATGTGCTTCTTAACAAAACAAGCTTTTTGAATTTGACTTTTGTATCTATTACTACTAGTTGTTTGCATGTTTATTATAATTTATAGTAGGTACTAAAACATTAAAACAAAGATTTAATAAGAACCAGTACTCACCTACAAAAGTCTCACTCAGCAAAGAAATCCAAAGAAATATCTACTCAATGTGGTTAGCGATATGGTTTAATTTAGCTCACGTCAGAACTCAGCACCTTTTCGTTTAGATACCTAGACATCTATTGAATTCCAATTTCATTCTTATTACTCTGGACAAACGATTCGTTCAACTAAATTTACCACTCCGAGCGGCCGCTGCGCGTGGAGTAATAATGTAGGTATATTTTCGATACCTAAACTGGTTGTGACACAGGCCTGGTTATTTACAAAGGTGGACTTATTTATCCCATGTAGAGATCAACTTGCGATAAATTGAGAGGATATTTGCTCAATATACCAACCGTACACATATATACCTATTCGTTCCGTGTGTTCGAGACTCCATTTAAATAGTAGGTAGGTAGAATTGAAAAACGAATTTTGATTTAAAAACTAATCTGACGACTTCTGTGGCGTAATGATTTACATGCAAGTCCTAGTGCTAGTCCGCCACTCCGGAGGTTCTGGGTTCAATTCCCAGCCAGGACAAGTTGGAAAATGACCTTTTTAATTTTTTCCTGGATATTGGGTTTATCTATACCTATATATATTTATTATATAAAATATAGTATAGTTAAGTTAGTATCCCATAACACAAATTTAATACTTACTTTTGGGCTAGCTCAATCTGTGTGTTATAGGTATTTATTTAATCTACAGCATTTAGTTAAAATATATGTAAGCGCATAATGTAGAACATCTGATCATGATAATAATTTGAGTAAATCTGTTTAACAATTTTTATGAAACTCAATTTTTTGCGCCACTTACAGTAGGTCTTAACTATATACCACGTGACTCTCGCCTGTACTTTAAAAGTACTTTACTCTGTTTCAAATCGCTACCGCTTGTCGCTTGTCCCAACGTTCACTGGTACAAAGGGATGTTTGTAACATGACAACGAGGAGAATTGCTTTTTTAATAGTCTGCTAACTTCATAAAAGCGGGATACAGCTGTTAACTGAAAGATTAACTTGTCAAGCGCTGTATTTGGGTCATTTTAGACATTGTTTGCTTTGATAAATCGATTTTGTTATGAATTACAGTTAAGCTAATAATGCAGGTATTGTTTAATTGACCTATAGGTCAATAATAATAATGTATTTAAGCCCGCAGGGCCGTGTGTGGCATGCTGTTGGTTAGTAACGACACCACGGACCTGAGCGCTCCAGTGAGTCGGTCAGAGCCCTCGTCCCCGACGTGGCTTCATCGGTCAAGAGGCTCGCAGGACTCTCAGATCTGCATTACCTTACTTGGCCATGCAGAGAGGAGTCGTTAGAGCTGTTGCACTAGGGGTGGAAGTGTTAAAGGGCATCACGCCGCGAGTAACTTCGAAAAAAGCGCAGCACGCACAGGTGTGCGTTTATCAAGAGGTCTTGACACTCCTGAGTCGCATGCACCGGTGGTGTTGCTCCTTTGCCAGCAACTATTGTCGGCTCGTTTAAGGGCCATCTAGTGGGCGGCAAGTAGTCAGTAATCATGATTATGGTAGGTGCCGTTTCTATTACAACAGCCCAGCATCAGTCCATCCCAACCTCATTCCTAAAACCATAAACCTTTCCATTTTCTTGCAATAGGTAGATCTTTCTCTTGCCGAAACCTACTCAAGGGTACACTTTTCATAGGTGTATTTAAGACTTATCCAAAGGGCCTCTACCTGTTGGATCTGTATCCCCACGCAAGCCGCCCAAAGGACCGGGGTGGAAAGACCCGTAATTCCAAAAAAATGTATATAACAGTAAAATAATCGTGGCCTCTAAGAATAATAGTATTTTATGAACATGCATAGTCTCTTTAAGTTTGCTAAATGCTCTTATCCCAAGTCCCTTATGTTGAATACCTTAAACAGGACAGATATTAAAAAAAAATGTTTTCACTTTAAAAAAAGCAGGTTATATATAGCACAAAGAAATGATTGATTCAACTTCTGCAGTCTGTATCAAACCTATACTAGTAGTTCGCCGCGAACTTAGACCTCGCGATTTTTTATTAATATTTCAAAAACTACTGAACCAATTTTGATGCCCAACAAAATTGAAAATTCTATTGATATTTCCTACATGCCTACCAAATTTCATCAAAATCGGACCATCGGTTCGGCAGTTATCGCGGAACAAACATACATACATACAAACAATGTGTTTTGCGCCCCAAGTTGAATTATAGCCCTCGCTCGCTTGGTCAATTATTCACTCTCAACCTAAAAGATGATAATTGTCTTTCTTTGTATAATTTTCTTTTTTATTTTGTAATGCCTTTTTGTATTATTATATTGTATTGTATTATTATTTAAAAATTTTGCGCAATTTTTTCATCCAATCCTAATTCTGCCCACACGTGCAAATGGTATTGATCACGTTTCCCAAATATTATATGAATTAAAATCGAGTGAAACATTAAAAACATCTTAAAATAGACCTGTTTATTTTTATTTATACCCCCCTTTGATCAGATGTTGTTTATCCATTTCGTTTTCCATCAGTAAATTCGGAGAAAAATAATGTTTTTTTATCGTTTATACGAATATTTAGCTTTTGCTTATTCTATTATCCTCTCAAGACCCCTCACTTTGTACTGTAACATATATAACAATTTTAAACAACAGATGCCAAAAGGCGGCCTTTTTGCAACTGCAATGCCTGGAAGAGATTGCAGTTGCAATAAGGCCATTGACATCTGTTGTTTTATAGTTTTATGTATCATAATGTTTTGGTGCATTATAGGTTTTAATTAATTCATTTTGAATCCCGTTTTCCAACATCACGCTAAATGTGGCTTTTATATCTTACACACTTTATGAATAAAGACGTGATAGTATGCAATTTTTTTTTTGTGAAGCTCCTTAACGGTTTTTCCCTAATCAGTACTAAGTACAAGAGTGAATGTATGTTAACTCATCAATTAGAGTTAACTTTAGTAATAGAAACGTCACGGTAACGTTAAATTAATCAAGGCATTAGTGTTAGTTTGTATATGGTGTTTATTTCGTAAGAATGGTATTTGGGGCCACGAAATTTTGGAACGAATGTTCCAGCGAATGGAGCAGGCAAACTTCGCTAAATCTAATAAGACAATCCGGCGTTTGTACTTGTATGTATGTACACAATGATTAGTTTACTCAAAGGTACTCAATTTATCATCAATTGATTGTCTCTGATTGAAACTTCATTCATTTTAATAGGCAAATACATGAGACTAATACATTTTTAAAATGTTAGGCAATTTGTTCGAAGGTTTGACAAGTTATGGAGTTTTGAACTACCTTATTGAGTCTCAAATAAAACAAAAATACATGAAAATTTGTTTCAGATGATTTGGAAGAGAAGAGAAAAATTTAAGCTTTTCCACTTAACTCAACGACACAGCTTTTTCTAACGGTTTTCTAATGTTCCATTAGTTATTCTGTTTCCTAGATTTCAATATAGCTAGAGGGTGCAAAATCACACACAAACACACACACACACACACTATCACATCTTTATCCCAAATGGAGCAGTCAGTGGGTCTTGTGGCCCTTGGTAGACAAAACCCAGTTCCGCAAGACCCAAAGGCCACTATTAGCGTGATAATGGGCCTGGAAAAAGTAATCAAAATAGTGATGAGTTGCTAGCCGCATCGCCTATTAACATGATTAACGACCTGCGTGGGAAGAGAAGCAGCTGAAAAATTCAAAGTTTTTTATTTTCTTCCAGACCGTATGAAAGAGTTGAAAGAAGAGTGGAAATTTAATCTGAATAAAATTATGTGACAAATACTCAAGCGTATTCGGAGGCGCTTACTAATATCGTATCTCACGGCCGCTCCAATAAACGCCAAATTAATGGCCCAACTTAAGGTGACGCAGTAATTTATGTGCCAGATAGCCGGTAAGTGCTCAATATATTAAAAATAAGTTTGTCGGTTTGTTCGGCACGATTAATGATTAATGATTACTCTCTGATAATTAACGCCCACGGTCGTAATTGTTGACAAATGATCATGTTATTATCGTTTTATTTGTTTAATTAATGTCAATGTTTCATATTTAATAATTAGTGATGTCCATTGGTTGCATGGATTGCTTTTGTAGTTAATGTAGTATGTTTCTATTTTTATTTTATTACTGTGTCATCATCATCATCATCCCAGCCCTTCTTCCAACCACTACTAAGTATAGGTCTCTCTTCGTCGACGCCACCGATCTCAGTCCTGTGCTGCCGCTACCCACGAATTTGATTATGTCATAATCAGCCTATCGCATAGATGACGGTCACACACAGGGACAGACGGCCGACGCTCCTGACACCCATTCTGGGCCACCATTCAGTCAGTGCCTTGCTCCTCCTGCCATCAGTCCGTCGGGCCAAGTGCCCTGCCCAGTTCCACTTAAGTTCACCGTTGTACAGAAGAAAGTTAAGATACCTGTGCCACCTCACGTAGTGCGCGACGCGCGTGGTGGCACAGGTATCCAATTAAACGTCTGTACTAATTATATTAGTACGTTGTTGAATTACGGTGTTGGGAACGCAATCCTGCAACCTGATGATAAGCATAGCACGCTCCATGGCCCCTTGTGCGACTCTCAGATTGTACACAGCCTAATTCATAAGCATCCAATGTCAATGTCTCGGGAGCGTACGTCACAATGAGCAGGACATACTGGTTGTATAGGCGGGTCTTCAGGCATTGCTTTCTGTGTCTTCTTTATCTAAGCGCGTTCCCGGTTGCATTATCAGCTGAGCTACTTTGGAGCCCGGGGTGCGCTTTCCCGCTTGTTGTTCTTCAAATAGGTATAACATGTATGTCATGGTCACCTAAGGATGCCAAAGACCTTGCGTAGTATAGAAGAAATAGCGTGAACAGTTTAAATGATTTGGCTATAGTTTTACGACCGGCCGCCTGCCTAACGTCAACTCTCTTTGGGGATGTACTTATTTGTGCAAAAACTTTTACAACCAGCTGCCACCCGATGTTAACCCTTCTTGGGAATGCAAATGTAGCACGAGATGTTTGTGCTTAGTCCTTTAGTCGCCTCTTACGACATCCACAGAAAGAAATGGAGTGCTCCTATTCTAACCCGGAACCAAATACTCCCCATTTCTGTGTATATGTCAACAATTAAGTTAGTGTACCTCAAATGATGCCTTTTTTTAGACGGACAGACAGCGGAGTCTTAGTAAAGGGTCCCGTTGGCACCCTTTGGGCACGGAACCTTAAAAACGAAGGCTCCGCAGCAACACAGCTATAGGAGAATTTGCTAGGTATTTTCGTAACTATCACATCGCAGCTTTAAAAACTTAAAAAAATAACTTGTTGTAAATTGATACTCGTATTTCCGAAGACGTTTTCTCCAGCACTGAACAATGCGTTACCCATGATTACCTTTTCATGGCTAATTAGTGAGCAGGAATTTCATCAGCGCCAATTACCTTGTAATACGACCCTCCTCAATGAGCGTAATTAAGCCTCGTTTCTAATAAGGTTATGTTTTAATAATACTTTGCTAGGATTTGTAACTTTTTTCCAGAATTTTATTACCTAGGTGCTATAACTTTCTTTAGGTTTTTATTACTTAGATGCTATATTTTTTTAAGATTTTATTAACTTACCTTAGGTGCTATAACTATGGATTTAGTGTTTTGTGTTATTGTGTTATAGTGTTAAATTTGTAGTTTTAGTGTTATATTAATAGGATAGATATTAGTCACAAAGTTAGTCTGCGTTTTATATTAAAAACGATTAATGTACCAATGTGTAAAAAGCAGAAAGATCGTAAAAGCTCGTAATCAAAATTTTGTAAGTACATTATTGTATAAGGATTATTCTCAAATAGGGAAATGTAATATTTCTTTATGATAATGAATAAAGTTCTTAAACCTAAAAAGCCAATCAAAGGAATAGGTAAAATTGTGAGGCATTATGTCAACAAGCGATTCAGCTAGCCATCAATTACTGTTTTGATTCCCCTTTTCACCTTTCTATTATTAGTACTGAACGTTGCATTTATCTGTTATGGCCCAAGTCTTTGTCTATCCCGTTAGGAGTTAAGATAATTGTTGATAATTAGATAATTGTATATTAGTATATATAATACTAGCTTTTTCCCGTGGCTTCGATCGCGTATCCCACGGGAACATTACTTTTTTCCGGGATGAAAGGTACCCTATGTCCTTCTCAGTACTCTTAACTATGTGTATGAGAATTTTCAAGAATATTGGTTTAGTAGATAAAGCGTGAAGAGGTAACAAACAAACAAACATATGTACAAACTCACTTTCGCATTTATAATATTAATTGGGATTGGGATTTCGTACTTTCATTGAGAGGTTTTGCCATATCCGCTACGCTTGGCAGGGGGTTGGTAAGCGCAGGTTTAACGTGTCTTCCGAAGCACAGAGGAGCTCCAGAAATGTATATACTTACTAATAATTAATGTACTTATTTAAATTCCTTACGTAAATGTTTTTACAGACAGTAAATTGTCTCTCCTCTGATTGACAGCGCACACTAATAAATTTAAGTATGTTTACTTACCGCATACCAACGTTTATGATAGCTTTACGACACACTATTAAATTAAAATAAAGACTTACATTTTTATCAATTTTAACGACGGCTCTAAAGCTGAGTATAAAAATCATAGTAAATCCCGTCCGTCATAAAATATACTCGGCTTCGACAGCGGGGGGCATTGTAAAGTTCCACGCGTCCAAATATACGACAGATATCGTCCACATAACCTTAAACATCAACTATTAAACTTTGAACTTTATTCCATAAAATTTAAAGCTGAAATTTCTAATTTCTAATTTAAACAATTGATATAACTTACAAAGTTACTAACAACTACAAATTATTCAAAATTAAACTTTATTACCTTTCACATACAGTATATAAGCGATGAAATTTTGTCATTGTTCTAAAGTACAGTCGAAAACATAAAGATAATTCGATTTATTTAAATTCGAGATTGAAATGTAATCGTGTTCCGTTCCATGTTTTGATATTTCGTTTTACAATAGGTATTTATTATGTTTGGCCGTTAATCAAATGGGAAGAAATAAAATGTTATGGTCTTGCTCGTGATATGTGGCTGTGAGTGTACATTCTCGTAAAGTAGTGGTGCAACAATATGGTGAAATTGCAGTGGGTGGGACTAATGCACTAGCTGACATGGCAAGATCCAGTTTAGGTCAGTTCATTCAAGACACGACGGTGACGTGACGCGCACTTTTGAAGAATTATAGAGCTTGTTTCCTACATATTTTAGTTGGCGCTCAATTCAACAAACAAAAAGTTCTATGTTTCTTCAAAAGTGCACGCCACGTTGCTTGCCGCGTCTCAATGTGAACTGACTCTTAGAAGAATATCAAATGTTTTTTAATTAATCATAATATTCACATTCAATACCGTGCGAAGTTGGGAAGAAAAATCTAGAAACCGGACCCAAAGCTTCACAAGGAATACACTGAGATGATTATCTCTCCAGCGTATTCCTTGAAGCTCTTAGCTTATTAATAAACATACTCTTATTCAATACTCTTTCACCTTTAAGCTTAATGATATTTGTAATTCTATCAAACAAAAATTTTTCATTTTAATAAACGTTAAAATAATTTTTTTTTATTTTAATATTTCGTCTTACGAAATGGAATTCTGAACTCGGTTCATAAAATATAAGGTAATCGAATGACTTAAACAAATCATTCCATCAAAATTGGAAAACACAAGAATGGCTCATCAATTTTTTACCCAACACCGGACACCCCACTGCGGGCACGGTAGTGGTGCGGGTAAATTACAAAATTTGCTACCCACACAATTAAATTTGCCGGATCGGAACATAGACCTTTGTAATTCAACTACGATTACGATTAATCTAGCAGACTTCTTTATTAAATTTTAACTATTCATAATCCCAACTAATATTATAAATGCGAAAGTGAGTTTGTATATTTGTTTGTTTGTTGGTTTGTTTGTTTGTTACCTCTTCACGCTTAATCCACTGAACCAATTTTTTTGAAAATTGGCTTACACATAGTTAGGAGTACTGAGAAGGATAGGTACCTACCTTTCATCCCGGAAAAAAGTAATGTTCCCGTAGGATTTGGGATAGGCGAGTGAAGCCGTGGGCCAAAGCTAGTACCTTATATGCGTAATAAAGTAACAAAGATCCAAATACTTATTAAACTTAGTGAGGCTCGGGACTTCGTGTATGCGTCGCATGTCATGTTCGCCCTGAGGAAGGCATAATTAAAATTAAATTAAACACTAACTGACTCACAAATTCTCCTATTTATAATTTAGTAGTAACGTTTTTAACGTAGATTAAAAGATAAAAAAAAAAACTTTCTTACAATTTGTTCAACCCCGTTTATTTTCCATTACTAGTCTATCCATCCATATCCATTTGAAGTCTGCTTCACACACAGAATCAAATTAACCGATCCGATCCGTTTCCGGCGTAAATCAATTAGGTATCGTTGTCACGAAGTGTTCGTTACTTCCAATTAAAATGGGGATAAACAAAACACGGTGTACGTAATTTGATTTGTTGACCGACTTCTAAAATGAGGGTTCTTAAATGCAAGTTTTCATTAAAAATAAATAACTATGGAGGTCCATAGTCTCTGCCTACCTCTGTTGGAAACAGGCGTGATAATTAAAAGAAATGAATTTAAAAAACACTGTTATTTTACACACCTCTTCTGGCCTGATAGGTCTAGGGTAAACTGTCATTGTAAAATACTCATATAAATAATAAGTAAATAAATATAAAGGGACAAATCGCACTGATCGAGCTAGCCCCAAAGTAAGTAAGTATTATGGGATACTAATTTAACGATATTGTATCATATATACAATATGCATTATATTGATATAAAGACCCAGGACAATTTGGAAAAGGCCATTTTCCAACCTGGCTGGGGACCGAACCCAAAATCTCCGAGTGGCGCACTAGTGTTTTATCCAATACGCCACGGATGTTATTTAACACAATAGATACTGCAATAAAGAACACAATGACGTGAATTTTTTTAGCTTTTTTAAATTATTATAGCACGAATTGATATGAGCTCTTTTTATTTTCTGATCAGTACAAAATTTTTCTGCGCTCAAATTTAAATCAAAATGTAAGTGAAAAAAAAAATAAAAAAATCGTTATTGTAATAAAAAGGACACGAGTAAAAATTCAAAACATAGACAAGTACAAAGGCGGGCTTGTCCCTGTCAGGGATCTCTTTTAGTCAATTCTAAAACCAGAAGAGATTATGCCAAAAATTGGGTGGAACTTTGTACGTACAATACTTACAAGCTATATTAAAAAAAAAAAAAAAAAAAAGTATCATGGACAGATCTTTTTATTATTAATGATTTCTACAAACTTGCTCTAAACATTTGCGAAAAGGAAAGATCTTTCTATAGTATATCTGTGGAGATAGGGTAAAAATAAAACAAAGTACATTCATAAACGCTTGACATTGTATTTGGAAACATTTACAAGAAACATCATTATTAACAATAGTTAAGTCCCATACTTAGTATGGGTTACCGGCAATTGACAGTACACTAGTTATTACATACAGTACTTAGCACCGTTAGACCTAAATTAGACTAGACTTTTTAATTTCGTTACAGAATTCATATTTACAATTTACATACATACACGAATTGATATCAAAGACTAAGTGACATATTAAAGAACAGAGTTGATATATAACTTTCAACCCTCAATTTACCGCTTTAGGCCCTAAGGCTTAGGAGATAAATTTCCAAAAATCACTTCTAAGTGTACTTAAATTACTTCCTTAAATGACGTTTAAAGAACGTTTAACGTTTGTGTAAAATTTCATAATTCTAGATCCAGTGGTTTCAGCTGTGAGTTGATCGACCAGTCAGTGAATCAATCAGCCAGTCAGTTTCTTCTTTTATATGTCACCGTATTATTGTGAACACCGAAAGTTAATAAACTATTGTCGATAAATTGTGAACTGTACCGTACTTTTCACAATATAACGTATTAATATACGGTAGTTTATAATCTATCTACGTCAAACTGTTAAATCATTTATCAGTCATTTATACAGATAAATGTATTTAAGTGCTAAAATAATTTGCACCTCCTTTTAAAGCAATCATACATAAAGCCTATGGCTTGAAGTCGGCGGGTTTATACATTATTTTGTAATAAACTTAAACTTTGGTTGTTGATTTCATATTCTCTAAAGTTGAGACGGCGTGAGTCTAGACTCAAAGTTATCAAACTATATTATGTTTGATTCATAAAGCCGATTCTGACTGAAAAATATTTACAAACTTCTTTAAATATTGAATGTTACTAATAAACACAAACAGTTGTTATTAAAATATACGTTTGACATTAAATATATTTCCCACAAACCAATGTATATTATGACGTAACATAAATCAATTCCCGTTAAATTGGATAATGACAACTAACAATTTATCTATATTTGCACATTTAAATGCGAAATTGGATACCATATGTAAGCAGGCTGACAATCAAATGTGTGTGAAAATTGGAAAATGCAAAATTAATGATGTCCTAGCAATCGTGCTGATAAAACAGATTTTCATGTTACTCAACAATGTGATCACTTAGTTTGAACGGCATTATTTAATGGATATATTTTTGTTATTATAAAATTGACCGTGTTGCGGTCGTTTTGATGTTTTTCTCTTTAAGCGGGATAATGAGTCCATTATTTTATTAAAATATTGATTACTTAACATATTAAAATTAGGTAATATGAATAGATAAATAATTATCAAATTATATTTCTGACATTTAACAAAACAAAGATTAAAGATAATGTGATTGTTGGACTCTCATTTTCGGATCACAATATTTTATTATTGTTTAACAAAACTTATTAAACTTTAAACTCTAAACTTTAGCTGTAAGTAGGTAAATGATGTGACGTCAAAAACATTTCTGAAATCGAAAGAAAAAATTGACAATTATCAAGTGACACAAACATCCATTCCCGTGGATGTCGTAGAAGGCGACTTGGGAAACACAAGCTAAACAAAGCTTATAAAAATCAATGAGATCTCTTCAACCCGTCTGGCCAGCGTGGAGAGTGTAGACCAATTCCTCTGACTGCTCTGAGTAATATATGACTCTGGTAGTATAGAGAGGCTCGTGCTCCTGCAGTGGATACTGAATAATTATTGATATTTTTCAAAACAAAAAAAAACCGACTTCAATACCAGAAAAGCTAAATAATCATACAATTGTTTACTTGACGACATATTTTTTCTAGTTATTTTCGTTTAAAAAACCAACCACACAACCGATTTGAGTAAACTTTGAGTAATCGGGAAACATACATAAAAGATTCCGACGAATTGATAACCTCCTCCTTTTTTTGAAGTCGGTTAAAAAGACCCAATGATGATGACAGATATCAAAAGATAACTAAATGATTTTGACTATGACTTACTGGATCTGAATTAAAGTTTTACTATTAACTCTTACTATATATTTTTTTATATAAAAATGAATATACAACGTGGAAGGGACATACCCGTAATAAATCAAACCACGGTCTATACTAGACCATTATAGTATAATAAAATTAAAATAACAGCCAAAAAACAAAAATAATTTTCGGCCTTTCCATACAAAAGCGTGCGGCCGCCCGGGCGATTTGTATGGGAATGTCGATTTTTTTTTTGGTTATTTGACTGTTATTTTAATTTCATTATACTTAAGTCATCTTGTATAGCCCGTGGTTCGATTTATTACGGGTATGTCCCTTCCACTTTGTATAAAACTTTATTTGAAGACAATAACGGTAGGTATTTTAAGTATTCTCTATTACTTTTTACTATAGCCAGTTAGTCTTTGACATCGACATACATAATACATCCAAACTATTTTACAATTCAAATAATTTGAGCGATTCGTTCAGTTGATTTGAAGACAGAAAATAAGATTTTCTATTTGTAATACAGCTCCGAGGCGTACTGAAATATTCAATTTTCTTAACTAAATATGAACTTTTGTAGCAATTTAAAGTGAAGATATAGGCAAATGGCCTTGAAGTGTGAAATAAATTGTTAACTCGTAAATATGGTGATAATTTCCATATTGCTTTTCGTCATGCACTAGATAGCCCTTTAAATTATTTTATGAACTGCCGTTGAAACTATTATTGGTGATCCGTCTAGCTTTAAAACTTGCCGTGGCCACTTTTGGCGGAGGCAAGTTTTAAAGCTAGACGGACTAATGTAAATACTTTCAACGGTGGTTCATAAAATAATTTAAAGGGCTATCTAGTGCATGATGAAGAGCAATATGGAAATTATCTCCATATTTACGAGTTAACAATTTATTTCAAATGAGGGCGCCACTTCAAGGCCATTTGCCTATACCTTCACCTTAAGATTGATGTTGTTTGAACAGAGAAAATATTTGACGAATGGTTCATTAGGCTTTAGATCTCACTCTATTATACAAATATTTCAATAACTATTACAAATTCTATTATTTTATTAAGATACATTTCTTCTTCTTCACTGAAAAAAATGTTGAATAATCATAAACAACGCAATGTGCACATCAAAACTAATTTTGTATAGTAGAAAAACAATTTTGATAACAAACTATATATTTAAAAAATCAATTCACACTTTTCTGGATCACAAAAGCAATTCTGACCATTTTTGACAGTTTAGTGTAATGTAAAGGCGTCGTTTACACTATTACCTGACAGTTGAACGAGTGTAATGACCAATTTGGGTATCAAATTGTCGGAAAGTAACATACATCTTAAGGTCTGCGTATAAGAGCGACTTCACACAAAAATTCCACTTGATTGATATTTATTGAATGCAATGATAGTAAAATTAGTCTGTAAATAATTATAAATATAATAATCAGGATTATTATCAGAGTACAATCTTGGCACACAAGTTGACCCAAAATGGCGGCTCTGCGCATGTATATTTACAGGAAAAAGTGTGCGCAGTGACCGCCATTTTGGTTCAACTTATGCGCCGGGTATTGTACACCGCCCAGTGAATATAATACTACCTACCTAATAAATAGATTGAAAACATGATATTCCGAATTAACTTATCTCGTCTTTAGGCCAACTGATTCAGAAAACTAGATATTTGAGACTCAAAATCAACATTCATATTTTATAGCTATCATCACACATCTATAAATACTATACTATACATGATTATGTATAGTATAGTATTTACTTTTCACAAATTATGAATTGTTAGGTAATCTGCTTATCTACCTCTGATATTAAATACATATTCCGATTGATTTCTGTGACATTTAAAAAAAAATGTTGCGGATTTGTTTTCTTTGACCTTTTGAGGAAGCATGTTGTGGATTATTTTCTTTCTTGTTTATTTTTATTTTGGTGTTGAAATAAAATAAACAGAAACGATGAAAATATATTTAAATTTTTTAAAGGACTTTTTAGGCATTCAAGATGCAGTAGAAAAAATACCACGTGAGCGGGACTTGAACTCGCGACCTCAATACGATCATGCTCTAATTCTAACCACTTAGCTATCACGTGTTATTTTTTCAGTATTTCTTATTTTATAATTTAATATCAATATATTTTTAGTTCAAATATTCAAAGAATATTATTTCTTAAAAGAAGGTATAATTCGTGCAATATGACATCGCCCTTACCGTCGATTGACTACAATCCGTCGCTATCTCCGCTTTAACTGTAGATAAATGTTGTCGTTCAAGTTTACGACACTTCGCGTGTGGTCGCGATGGCGGAAGGAGGCCATCAGACCAGCGGATAACCGTACTAAACAGATAGAGTTAAAATTAACAACCCTCTAGCAATATGGAATTATTGGAGCTATATTTTGCATTACCTGTCAATGGTTTATAATATTCTCAACACTTTACTGGACATTGACATCTGTTAATGTATATAGAGTTTAACAAAATATATTGAAACTATTTTAACGGTAGGTCCAGTCTGTGCTGTGATACTAAATAACTTTCCCCACGGGATTAATTATGTCTTTTATCGCTCTAATGCATGAAAATTAAATGAACTGTTGGTCTAGCGTCCACCGAGGTTTTGTCTGTCGGAATCCAGTGGTAGTATGTGATGCCAAAAATATTATTCATATTTAAATATACTAAAAAATATTTTCCTTGGAGAAAGTTGTTCAGTATCATGGGCCTAATCCACCCTTAAAATTGTTTCAGTATATTTTGTTAGATATTGTATATATTTTTTTTCAGGACTGTTTAACTGTTACGCTAATTATTTTTCTAATTCTAAATGTGTTTTCGATACTATAAAAGGGCTAAACAAAATACATATACTGTTTTAAAATTGTAACTAAAATTAATTTCTTGAAATAAATTATTTGATTGATACGATCTATATAAACAAAACCGTTACCTACAAAAAACGAGAAAACAAATAAAAGCAAAGAAATCAACAGAAGGTTTACGAGATCCTGTCGCTAACTTATAATATTTAACAAATATTGTATTTTTACTTTTTATTTAAAATATATTCTTGATTATAAGTTACATGGGAAAAGAACGAGAATTTTTATAAACTGAAGTAGCTTACAAAATCGCTGTTTTCATAGCCACAACAACATCACAGATGGAAAGACAAAAGCGTCCGAGTTTCTTCCACTCGAGTTCCCGGTATCAATCAAGGATAGATGTTCAACATTTGTTCTTCATACTTCTAAAGCATTTCTGACTTTTGTATACTAATGTTAGATCAATGTTAGATCTAACAAGTACAAAATTGGTCATTACTGGTATACTGGTGCTAGTAGTTTTAACGACGGTTACAAATTATTGTGTGAAAAAGTTACCAAATATGTTACGGATATCGATTTATGGAGGTTTTATTAAATTATCGTGTAAAATAGATAACAAAGTTTTATGGCGGAAATGATTTATATTTGGAACACTTTCTAGTTTCACAGATATGTAAGGGGGATATTTTGTGGTACCTACCTTGATGTTAAGTATGGTTTACAAAAATATATTGGAAAAATAGGTATACTACAAATTACAGCTGATGTAATGTAACATAAGTTTCTAAGATATTTGAAGGAGATATTTTTATTATGTTAATAATATGTTTTACAAAACTTTATGGAGAAAATATATCAAAAAACTTGGAATATCAGTATTATAAAAATGGCTTGAAAATTTAAGTATACAATTATAAGTAATCGGAAAATGTAAAGTTTCATAGATATGTTGGAGACGGCAATGGCAAACCACTCCATTATATCTACCAAGCATCCTCATTGTGTGCATCTCTTTCCATACAATGACACCGACAAGAACCTGGCTCTTAAATATAGAATACAGAAGATATGTTAGGGATATAATTTTTTGAGAGGTCATTCAAACCAAATGTCAAAAGTTTTTGAGCTCTCAGATTATAAGTAAGTATAAATACCTTCTTTTTCGAATGATTCAGCAATCAAGAATACTTCCAATCATTATTATTTCAGCGCGAATAAATCTATTGCTAGACTTAAGGTACAAGTTCGGAGCCGACTGCAGACAGCTGCAGCAGACGACGAAACGCGGTGACACTACTGGTTTCTATGTATTTCTATTAAATAGCTTTCTCAATCAGCGACAGGTCGCTCAAGTACATGTCACTCGACCGCAGACGACGTGTCGTCCAGCCGCAGATCAGTAGTACTTACCACTGACAGCAGCAGCAGACGACGAGTCGCGACGACACTACTGGTCTCTATATATTTCTATGAAATAGCTTTCTCAACTTTGACACGTCACTCGCCTGTAGACCAGTAGAGGTACAAGTATCGACTGTAGACGGTAGCAGCAGATGACGCTTCACCGCGACACGTCGCTGGATTCGAATAGGGGATCGGACAACTTTTGACGTGTGTGATTCAAGTGTATTTTAAGTGTTTGAAAGTAATCAGAATGGTTATTTATTACTATAAAAAATAATATTTTATTTAAATAAGGCTGTAAATATACATAAATTACATTTAAAATTTGAATGCGTAAAAATGCCGCGTAAACGCTCCCATTTATCACTTTGGCTGCGTGACGTCATCTGTTTGTGAGTAAACATCAAACCATCAAGTGGTGAAAAGGAGGGCAGTAGTGGAGGCCACAAATTCACATAGTAGGAGTTTTTGGCGGGAAGTCAAGGGGTTCGGTTGGAGTTGCTTTTAATTATTTAGCAAATTGATTTTAGTGGACTTTATAATATGAAGTTGGTGTTGTTTGGTGTTATAAATGCTCATGCTCATGAACAATGTGTAAAATAGTTGAAGTGGACAGTCATAGTATGGCTGTAGTGATATTTGTTTTGCGGACTGTGTCTTCGGGCGTCGTCTGCCACTCAGTCGTCTATGAAAACCAGTGGACTCGTACAGATTTGTAGCCAGAAGCTCCCTTGAAGCAGTCAAAGAAAGGACTTGTATCCAGAGCAGTAAAATTATTTAACAAAAAAATTCACATAGTAATGTTGACATCTCTGGTTGACATTTTGAGGGTACCCCAGCCGTCAAAAATGACAATTACAAACGAATGACGTAACGCGCTGTGATCGGTGTTTCGTACAAGGTGGCGAACAGATTAAAAATATTGCAATTAACGCATTTTTTTATGATTTAAAAAAAAAACATTATTATTTCACAAAAATACTCATTGAATGGTCAGTTTATTTAATTAACATAATTTCTAATTACAATAAAGATGTTTTGGTAAGACCTGTCCGATCCCCTTTTGGGTAGATGACTGGGTCAACAATAAATTATTTGGTACTGTTAAGAGAATAAAACGTCACAAAAAAGTGTCAATTGTCATTGATCATATCTATTTTCAACGTGATTTTAGACTTATTGATGTAGAAAAACTGATATTAAGAGCGCTATTTGACTCAAAAAATCTATGACGTCACGGTTTTGTATTTCATACAAATCTCATAGAATATGTTTGTTTTGACGTTTAGTAAAAAGTGTCTGATTTGATTTGTTGTCATCACGCGGATTAATGACAGCAGCGACATGTCGCGGCGACGTGTCTGCTGCTGCTGTCTGCAATCGACTACGAACTTGTACCTTAAAGCTGTCTCCATTTAAGCATCTTATAGTTAATTTCACGGTATTATATCTAATAGGCAGAAGGTATTTAAAAACTCAGAACAATAACACCTTATTTTTCTAAATAAACTCTTGGATCAGTCATGTTTTATTTAAAAGAACCAATGAATACTTAAAATTCTGAATGTGATAACCATTTAATTTGATTTGGAATCTCGTGAAATGAACCTAGTTAACTTAGACTATTGTCAACTGAATAGTATAGAACAGTCCTTATAAAAAAATGATTTATCTACTAAATAGCTAAGGTTATATGCATAAAAAAGAATCTTTTTTATTTTATTAAAAGTGGCTTTTGCAAAGAGAACATTTGATGCTATAATAGTCATATGGTTTTTTGGGCGGTTTTAAAATCAAATTAAAATCGTAATAGGTATTTAAGGAATTGAAACAATTTTAAAAATCTTAAAAAAAAAAAAAAAACAATCCTTCGATCAGTCGACAACAATCTAGTTGAAACATATTAGGCCGTTTATCCACGACATGGCAGTAAGGAATGTACATTTAAGTATTTTACACTTCGAAGTCCTTTTTAGTAGAAAGTAGGCCTTATAGTGCAGAAATAATCATGACACCCAATCGTAAATTTGTAAGTATATTTTTACAAAATCTTTCATACTTTTGCTTTGATCTACATACCTTCAATAGAGTGTACTGTAGTGAATAAAAACAAAATTAAAACCCGAAGATCCATAAACTTCCAAAATTTCTAGGGCAATAAAATGTTTCTTTTCTGAGAAATAGTATTCATTTGTTGCTTAATTCTCTTATTACAATATTTTTTATGTGGTTATTGGTTAACTGATTTTAAAATTAAATAAAACATCTTTGGATGCCTTATACAGCACGACAACTTCATTAAAAACATCATAGAAGAAAGCTGGTCACTTTCGCAGAATGTCATTATCGCAATTGGTCATCAAAAACTTTTCTATCACATTTCCGTCGGCCAACGAATTGCGTCACAACCGGCAGAAGTCGTGTCGTAGGGAGGTGAAACGTTTAGAGATTTTAGGTGCAAATTTTAACTGTGAAAAATGTTTCCTTTTCAGTTATGGGGATTTTACACTTGTTTTTATACACTTCTTTTAATTTTTTTCTATGGTACATAACAATTAACTTTTTTTAAATATTAAGATTTAAAGCTACAAATAAAACCAATTAAAAATTTACCTAATCAAATGCCATGATTACCCTACCAAATATTGGACGTAACCCAAGCATATCACATACATTAAGACAAATTTACAAAAGGTTACTCTATAAAGGAACACAGTCAATACTTAGGGTATATTTACATCGGAGGGTTTATATACAGGACTCCTGTACTCTATGGGAGGTGGTGACGACCTCGGGCCGTAGTCTATGAGCAGTAAGTGATGACGTCACT
Source organism: Acrobasis repandana (assembly GCA_963576875.1). Lineage (NCBI taxonomy): Eukaryota > Metazoa > Arthropoda > Insecta > Lepidoptera > Pyralidae > Acrobasis > Acrobasis repandana. Next base: position 18,103,054 of record OY756232.1, on the reverse strand, counting down.
CCCGATGTAGAGCTTGGGCTACATGCGTTGACTCCCTTGTTCACGCGTCCTAAACTATGGTATGACTGCAACAAAAAAAATGTGTTAATTTTTACCTTTTCTTCTTTGTCGCCCCAAGAATCCCCCCCCCCACTCCCAGATATCTGCCTATCCTCAATTCAATTCAATTCAATTCAAAATATCTTTATTATCATAGGATATTTATAATATCTCTTAAAAATAGTCACTTTGTTTTGTTTTGCACAAATGTTGACGTCAAATCGTTACTTAAAGCTAAGTTTACGCCGCTTCCTAGGCGCAAGTGCAGAAGAAGCGGCAACAAACTGCACTGCACGTTTTCTCCAAAGACGTCAACTAACAAACTAAAAACTTAAAATTAGTTATATAGATGGAAAGAGATTACATTGTTTATTATGTCATAATTAAATTGAATTATAAGAATTACGAAATTTAAAATAATGTCAATTTGTAAATTTAGTATGTACCAATGTACCTAAATTATGACATGTCTAAGTATACAAACCTTTAAGAGGGACCCGCGCCAAGCTCAAGCCAGACCTTTTTGTCTTTAAGATAGTCATCGGTCCTATAATAAGCCTTCTCACAAAGTACTTTCTTTACATAAGCTTTGAATTTTCTGTCTGGCATATCAAGGACCGATTCTGACAATTTATTATAAAAAAGTATACACTTCCCCATAAAAGACTTACTGACTGTATTCAGCCTGTAATACGGGCTAACTAAGTCATTCTTATTACGTAAATTTCTATCTGTAAAATCACTTACTTTATTGAACATGGAAATATTTTTCCTTACATACATTATATTTTCAAATATGAATTGTGATGCAAAAGTAAGTATACCTATTTCCTTGAATAATACCCTCAGTGAGTCTCTCGATCCTAAACCGTAAATAGCACGAATTGCTCTTTTTTGTAAAAGAAAAATAGTCTGAATGTCGGCTGCACTCCCCCATAGAAGTATCCCGTAAGACATTAGACTGTGAAAGTAACTAAAGTACACTTGTCTAGCAGTTGCTACATCTGTCAATTGTCTTATTCTCCTAACAGCGTAAGCCGCAGAGCTAAGCCTATTAGAAAGTTTAGTTATATGAGCGCCCCATTGAAGTTTCGAATCAATTGTGATTCCTTAAAAGGTAGTACTTTCAACCAGATCGAGTTTCTGACCATTAATTAGTATGTCAACGCAGGCTTGATTCACATTAGGAAGAGAGAATCGAATGCATTGGGTCTTGTTCGCATTTAACATGAGGTTATTGGCCTCTAATGAAACAAAATGGTCCACCATATGCCTCAAAAATATATTTAACTACTTTGGCCACACTGGTTAATTAAGATAACATTGAAACGCTCATATTGACAGCCAAAAATGCAGTCAAAAGGCCAAGAGAGTATGATAAAGTCCTTCCTATAGTCAGAATAGAGTATGAGCCCTGCTCCTATGAGTGGATGGACATCCTCCCCCTCCAGCTTAGTAATCTTATACTGGAAGATATTTACGCTAGCAAAAGGTATTTTCTAGTCCTTATTCCTATGGTCAGTTTAATAGGAACCCTGGTCCTGCGAGCGGACATCCCCCCCTAGCTTAGTGATCTTGTACAGGAAGATACTTACACTAGTTAAAGGTATTTTATAGTCCTTCTTCCTATAGTCAGTGTAGTAGGAGCCCCCCTCCGGCTCCGAGCGGACGTCGTCCCCACTCAATTTCGTAATCTTGGTGTTTGAAGGCGGCCGCTGCAAACTCATGTAGCCGTTGGACACGGGCCTCCGCTCTGAAAGAAAATATATTTAAGTAAAGGAACAGGAAACTTTTGATAATGCATTTACTTCTTTTCTTTTTAGCCTTTCTCGACCAAAAGAGTGTAAGCAATTAAGAATCCTCCAGATAATGCAATCGTTTATTCATGATAATACGTAATGATGGGGCCTTTTTTATTTAGGGTTAGAATATATTGAACTATATGAAAATGGACTTAATTTTACAGTGCATAATACACGTAGCAAGATTAGCAGCTGGATGTTGTAGGCACTTGTAGGGTACAATAATTGCCTACACTAGTAGGTATGTTTATTCAGCTTTACATGAAAAAACCTATGTAGAAGCACAGAATACGTATAGTACTAAGATACAAAAGTATTGCTCTTGGATAGGAAACTTGCTAAAGCAAACCCAATTACAGCGCACTGTAGCAACCGTGGACTAATCAGCCTACCGAGCGCCGGTGCACTTGCAATGAAACAAAATGTCCCTTACGTCTACGAAGCGACGGTCCTGTTCCCTTTATAACTAGCGGGGTTGTCAATTTAAAATTTTCAACAATTTCAGTCTTATATTTGTGAATAAGCCGCATTTCAGCAACGCGCCATGTACTCGTAGCTTTATACCTAAACAGCGGAGTGCGCCTGGCCTGCTAAAAGTAAAATAGCTCTGTAGTAAAGCAACTCACCATACAAACAAGGAATGATATCAGGGTCTGCATCATCCTCCCTTGGATCAGGCGCGTGAAGCAACGCTCCTCGCGCCCCCATCCGCTCCCTGGGCTCAGTACTGCTTGCCCGTGACTCCATTTCTTGCTTCACTGGAGTAGGACAGTGCCCAGCGCGTTCTACATACACCGCTTCACTGGTAGGGAAATAACATTTTTGAGTTTTGGCATGGTGTTCAGGCGATTTAGCCTTTTTTATTACAGTAGTGGCTTTTATTGAAGACTGACTCAATATGAGTCAGTCAGTCATTACGCTGTACTGACTGACTGGTTGAAGCCAACCCAAAAGCTACACAAAACGTGTTTTTTAAATAAGGTTAATTTTAGAAAGCTCCAGTAACGGTACTAGAAGGATTGCTGTCAGGCAGGCTGCCAGTCTACAGCCTGTAGGCTGTAGCCTATAGTGGAAATGAGTAAATTACCTCAGAGGTGCATGCTTCGCTGGCAAGTGCCGATGTCTGTTAGAATGTCGTTTATACAGCACTCCTAAAACGCCACACACCGCTGTAGCTAACAACGCTGACATCGCTGCTATGGACGCCAGAACTGGAGACATGCCGAGGGTATTGCTTTCACCTGAGAATGAAAAAAAAAATAAAGAAAATTATTCAACATTTCTTTCTTGAAGGCAATATTTCGGTTCATTGGGGAAAGTTGTTCAGAAAAATTTTGATAAAGTTTAAAATTAGCATGTCCTCTAAAAACTCAAACACTTTTTTTATTCTCTCTCTCTCTCTCTCTCTCCCTCCCTTGTTATTAAAGAGCTTGCTCTTGTCGGTGGACTTAAGTGGAGATGCACCCATTCCTCTAATAATGGTCTTACAATCAAGGATGCTCAAGACCGTGCGAAGTGGAGAACAATAAGCCGGAAAGCAGACTCTCCTTCGCAGCATTACAGCTGAGAATGCAACTGGTAATACGCTGATGAGAGAGAGAGAGAGAAAGCATGCATCATTTCATCTATAACTTTCTCAATTTTTAACCCAGTTCATAAAAGGAGGAGGTTATCAATTCAGTTTTTTTTATTTTTTTAGGGTTCCGTACCTCAAAAGGAAAAAACGGAACCCTTATAGGATCACTTTGTTGTCCGTCTGTCCGTCCGTCCGTCCGTCTGTCAAGACCCTTTTTCTCAGGAACGCGTGGAGGTATGAAGCTGAAATTTATATCAATTACTCAGGTCTACTGTCCCTTGAAGCTGTGAAAAAATCAAACTTCTAAGCCAACGCAATCAAAAGATACAGCCGTTTATGCCGCAAATTTTCGACACTTGCAAGGGAATCAAAACCTACAGGGTGCTTCCCGTGAACTCAGAATCTTGAAATTTGGTACGAAGCAACGTCTTATAGCATAGATAAAGGAAAAATTACGAAAACCATAAATTTTTAGTTACATCACATAATATATTTTTTTTTAATAATTTTAAACTTACTTGTCGTAATGAACGAACTTTGTAAACCTTGCAGGTTTGTACGGAACCCTCGGTGCGCGAGTCCGACTCGCACTTGGCCGGTTTTTTTTTTTATGTATGTCTGTTACGCGATATCTTCGCCAATTGTGAACCGATTTTGATATTTTTTTATTTGAAAGCCTTTACTACCAAGTTGGTCCCATTTTAATTTGGTGAAGATATGATGAAGAACTTTGGAGATATGAAAGAAACTCCTAAAAAAATATTGAAGTCGTTTGTTTTTTTTTGTTAAAAGTTTAATTATTAGCTCCTTTTTTAAGTAATGTAGTACGGTGGCTTCTCTATTTCCGTACCGCAGTGCTTGGGTTTGACAGAAACCCATCCAGATCGTGCATCTTCGGCCTTCTGCCAATACTGTCTCTTAGTGGCAAAGTTTATTTATTCTGAACACAAATTGGACGATGGATCAAGGACAGTATGTAAGTATTGAATAATATTCCTTATGGAACATTTGGTAAAATCCGGAAAAATGTAATTATTTAGTTATTAAGTTTCAGAGCACATTGATTTTACACTTTTGTCTTAAGACACTGAGGTATTTTGGACAAAAATACACTGCGTAACTTCCCGAACGCTGCCCAGCTGAGTCGTTATTAAACAATGGATAGAAGCATTCCCAAAAGCTGAATTTATTCGTGTGGCTATCTGCTCCTAAATCAGAGTAAAGTAAATCGTTTGAAAGCGGAACCAAGCCCAATTACCTACAATCGTACCCCCTTTATACTCGGCTTATTACGAAAATGTTCTATAATAACCGAACCACGCCACGCGAACGACTTCATTTGAAACCTGATTCTAGGTTCTGGATAATGGCGAGAAAATATTGGCACTTGTATTCTTAATAAAGCTGGATTATTCCGTGATTTTCAGTCCAATAAAATCCAAAGGAATTACCTAGTGCACAAGTGCCTTTAACGATTGATGATAATTAAATGAAATAAAAAAAAAACCGACATTTTCTGTAGGGAGTATCTTCCAAATCTCCAAAGTTCTTTATCAAATCTTCACCAAAATAAAATACCTATCCCCATAGTTCACGAAATTAATATGGGGCCAAGGTGGTAAACTAAAATAGTAAGGGCCCAACTAGGTAGTAAAAAAAATATAACAAATAAAACACAGTGAAATATTCGTCGAGAGCGAACAAAAGCCTGGACCCGGACTCGGCGATATTTCGTTCGTTCGAAAAACGTCGTTAGATAATACGTTTGAAGTACTTTCAAGAAATATAAGTCTCATTTTTGTTGAACTTGGTCACAGAAGACAGTAAGAGTAACATACAGAACGGAATCTCCTATAAGGTACGCGCAATATGCTTCCCAGTTCCCCGTCCCCGCACCTCTCCCCCGTTCTTGTGTCGCCACGTGCCGCCGTGCAGTGTGTGTTCACCCGCTCTCGCCCGTCGACAAGGCGAGAACGGGGGAGAGGTGCGGGGACGGGGAACGAGAACGCATATTGCGCGTACCTTAGGACATACCGTTCTGTATGTTACTCTTACTGTCTTCCGTGACTTGGTCAAACTTTGTTCGAGGCGCCGGCATTCCTCTATATTAGGAAAAATTCTAGTTTTTATCAAAAGTTCATTATAGTTCCGCGTCGATTCGATTTGCGCATACCAAATAACATAATACACTAATGCTGGCTCAAAGGTTTTCTCGATGTACAGATCCGGTTAAAATAACACTTTTTAAAGCCTACTGCACATCTCTGTACTCGGGTGCCCTTTGGTTCAGATATATTCAAAAAGCTTATGCTCTGCGAATCCAATGCAATAATGCCTTCAGAATTCTGTTGCGACGGCCACCGTTCTGTAGTGCGTCAACTATGTTCACCGTTGCCCATACTAACGGGTTTGACGCGGTTTGGCGCAAGAAATCTGCAGCACTGCTGCGCACGGTTCGCTCCAGTCGCAACAGTATTCTGAGTGCGATAGCCGAACGATTTGACAGCCCACTTATTAGGGGGCTCATAGATCGAACCCGGTCGCTTTTAGCAATACAGTACTAACATGGTTTGTAAGGGTGCCGTTTATACACTTGCAAACCATGTTAAATGCTAGTTAGGATTGCTGTATATTTAGATAGGTTTAATTTCTAACATAGAATAAGTACCATTGTTACTAACACCTGGGCCTATGTTGTCTTAAATAAAGATTATTATAATTATTACTAACTACTACTACTTGGAACTACATACCGGTCTTTACCTTATGTCTGCTAAATTATAATACATTTCTCAAAAACATAAAAAATGAAAAATGAATACAAAACCTTTTTAAACTTATTAAAAGAACATCTGATAAAAAATCATACTATTCAGTTGCCGAAAACCTACAAGATAAAAAAATAAAATATGAGTATATCCATCTACCTCTCGTCCTATTGCAACGCCTGAAAATGTATTTCCATAATATACATATTTTGCATTGAAATATTCATGTGCAATGCAATGTTATAATTATTAAATAAATACGTGCCAGAAGACTCGTTGGTGATGAGTTGCTTACGGCAGGACGGCTCCACAGCCTCGAACATCGCCGACTGGTAGCAAGTCTGTGTGTCTTCTACAGGTTGCACTTCGGGGAGTGTGCGCAGGAATTACATAATTTAATTCCCCCTGCACCATTCCACCATCGGACAACACGACGTGGACAGGGATTCCACCCATTTGTGGTCGATATTCCTCCTCATCGTACCTCTCGATTCGCCTCCTCCTTCATTGTGCGAACCGCTAAGGTGTGGAATTCCCTCCCTGCGTCGATGTTTCCCCATACATATAATTTAGGGATTTTCAAGGCAAGAGTGAACAGGCATTTTTTGAGTTTGCATGATACACCTTAGACCTCATCTTAGCTTCCCATCAGGCTAGATAGAGATCAAACGCACTCAAATTTCTAATAAAAAAAAAAAAAAAAAAAAAAAAAAAAAATACTCAAATATACCTTAAATAAATAAATATATTAGGACAAATCACACTGATTAAGCTAGCCCCAAAGTAAGTTTTTAAACTTGTGTTTAAATATGGGATACTAACTCAACGACACTATACGAATATTTTATGATAAATCTTATATATAAAATTCTCGTGTCACAATGTTCGTTCCCGTACTCCTCCGAAACGGCTTGACCGATTCTCATGAAATTTTGTGAGCATATTGAGTATGTCTGAGAATCGGCCAACATCTATTTTTCATACCCCGAATCTACGCGGGCGAAGCCGCGGGCAATAGCTAGTACATATATAGATAAACACCCAAGATCCAGGAAAATTTGAATGAGGCCATTTTCCAACTTGCCCTCGCTGGGAATCGAACCCAGAACCTCCGGATTAGCGGTCTACCGTGTTAACCATTACGCCACGGAGGTCGTCAACTTAAATAGACTTACAAACAAACTTAAATAAACAAAATATAAACCATTTCAACTCAAAGAATCAAATATTGATTAACAAATAAAACTATATTGACAGTAATAAAATACTTATTGATACAGAAGTTCGAATTGAAATCACAAAACACAAACTGTACTTCGAATTATAAATGGCAAAATAAAAATCGCGTGCATAATGCCTCTGTTTGTAACAAGGGATTTTCAACTGACGTTTTTATTTTATGCAGTTATTGCCGTAAGCGACTAATGGTTATTGCACTGTATAGGGGCTTATAAAGTTTTTCATACAGATTTAACTTTGAAGGTAATAAAGTAGCTATAGCAGTACTTGAACGAATTAATATCTGTAATTGATGCTTGTGTTTTTGCTTGGTTTTTTTAGGGTTCCGTACCCAAAGGGTACTAACCCTATTACTGAGACTACTCTGTCTGTCTATCCATCCGTCTGTTACAGGGCTCTATCACTTGAACCGTAATAGCTATTTACTTGATATTTTCACCGACAATAAGTATTACTGTTGCCGCTACAACAAAAAGTACTAAAAATGAAATCCTATCCTAACTAATATTATAAATGCGAAAGTGAGTTTGTATATTTGTTTGTTTGTTTATTTGTTTGTTTGTAACCTCTTCACGCTTTATCTACTGAACCAATCTTCTTGAAAATTCGCATGTTTCACATAGTTAGGAGTACTGAGAAGGATATAGGGTACCTTTCATCCCGGAAAAATGTAATGTTCCCGTGGGATACGCGAGCGAAGCCGCGGGCAAAAGCTAGTAAAGTTATAAATTAAAGGGGCCCTCATACAAATAAATGTTTTTTTAGCGTTTTAAAACTTTGTACGGAGGTAAGGAACCTTCATATACGAGTCCGACTATCACTTGACGATTTTTTTAATATTTGTTATGAATGCTTATATTTGCCAGTTTTGGCTTACTGTTATTGTTTTGTTTGGTGTGATAGCCACTTTACACGGTATGGTAAATCGTAGGGATTTAACTGCGCAAACTAACTGCATACTTTGTAATCCCCGACGAAAATACCGGTGTAAGTTTGGCGTGTCTGCGTGTTTGTGTATCTATGTATCTGTCTGTGGCATCGTAGCTCCTAAACGAATAGATCAATTTCGATGCGGTTTTTTTTAATCGAAAGCTTTATTAGTCGAGATGGTTCTTAGGTATGTTTGATGAAAATTGGTTAAGCCGTTCAAAAGTTTTTGGCATAAGCTTAAAAGTCGGGTTTTTTGCTGTAAAGCTGTTTTCTCTGAGATTAAATCAAAACAAGCTTGGTACACGTTTTTATCTCAAATCTTGTTAGTCACCCGTAGTGTCATAGCTTAAAATTGTCGGTAAATAGTCTGTGGATAACATCATTTCGAAAGGGCCAGTGTTCTTATCTGATCCATGATTGTGTGACTTAACATTTGAACTATGTGGCACCGTCACCCTTCGCACGATTGGTGCAATGATCGTACATATTGTACCTAAAATCTTTATCCTTTAAGGCCCAGAATCCTGTCCAGTGACATTATTTTTTCTTCAGGCCCCGTCAGTTCAGAGCCAAGTATACTGTGTATTTTTAAAAAATCACTGTAATTAAACTACTTCAGTTTATTCCTCAAAAAAATTACATAAGAATCTTGAGGATACAAAAAAAAACACTGACATATCGTTGAGCACGGGTCCGGACCTTTGTTTGCTGTCGACGAATATTTCACTGTATTTTATTTATTATTTTTTTTTGCATTATATTTATATATTTTTTTGAAGCGAAATCGACTAGTTATTTAAATTATATATTTTTTTGTAATTTTCATATAAAAAGGTGATTGTATAAAACAGTAATATGCCTTATAATAAAGGTAAATTTTGTCAAATTTAGAGGTAGGTTCGTTATTTTTTCTTTTATCAAGTCAAAAATACTCAATCGTGTTTTGAATATTGTGGATGTCTGTAGATGTAAAATTTTTGAGGAATAAACTATAGTAGTTTAATTACAGTGATTTTTCAAAACCACGTACAGTATTGCAAGCTATGAACCAACCTCGCCTTAATAAACAATTTATATTTTATTACGAGCCTATAATTCTGACTTACCAGTAAACTTAGCCTGCCCTTTCAGCGTGACGGTTTCTATCGTCGTTACATCACTCCTTCCTTTGGCATTGACGGCATACAAATCGATCCGGTAGCTGACTCCTGGAGTCAGGCCCCTGATCTCGAAGTACGGAGGCGTCCGGTTCGTTGATACATTGTAGCGGACCTGGTAGAATATTTTAAATTATTTACATTACATAAACAAGTCGAGAGATTTCCGGCCTAGAATAGGACTCCTATCTCTTCCTGTGAATGTCACCAGAGACGACTAAAGGACTAAAGTATTAGGGTAGATGACTGGGTCAACAATAAACATATTTGGTACTGTTAGGAGAATAAAACGTCTCAAAATAGTGTCACTTGTCATGAAGACAGAAATGAAGGAACTGAATATGTGTATGTAGGTATATAAACACTTACAGTCAGAGATGGCAATTCCAACAGTTCCATGAGAAAAGTTTGTGGCAGACCTCCATCAAAGTTCTCCACGCATTCCACGTACAAGGAGTCTAGGCTTTGGTTAGCCACGGTGCAGTTCTGGAGGTGGAAGGGCCGACCTGGACAAACATGTAATAACAATAGATAAGTGTAAACTGCTTATTTATTTTTTGTAGATGATATTTTTGGGTAATATAAAATAGATGTGCCTATTTCTATGATGCCGCTGTGAAATAAAAAAATAGGCACAAAAATATGCCATTAGCATTTAAATGTGAGCTATATGTTTTGTTCTTTATGGTGAAATTTCTAAAATATTCCAAAATCCGATTTTCACTTCCTTCAATAAAATTTTGAATACACTGTAAGGATCAAGATACATTCTTAAAGCTCACATTTCAATGCTTTATTGTCAGTGCAATTCGAAGTGGAATCGGCGTTGAGATGGTCCATGCGATTTTCACTTCCTACAATTAAATTTTGAATACACCGTAAGGATCAAGATTACTTAAGGTACAAGTTCGTAGCCGACTGCTGACAGCAGCAGCAGACGACGCGTCACCGCGACACATCGCGGGGTTCGAATACATGACTGAAGCGATATGTCGCGGCGACGTGTAGTCGGACGGTAGCTGCGACACGTATTTAATAGTAATACATAGAAACCAGTAGAGTTGTTGCAACACTCGTCTGCTGCTGCTGTCTGCAGTCAATGGTACTATATATCTGCGGCCGAACGACACGTCGTCTGCGGTCGAGCGACGTGTAGACTGGCGACGTGTCGCTAGCTGCGAAAGCTATTTCAAAGATATATATAGGAACCAGGAGTGTCGTTGCGACACGTCGTCTGCTGCTGCTGTCTGCAGTTGGTAGTACTATTGATCTGTGGCCGGACGACACGTCGTCTGCGGTCGAGCGACGTGTCGCTAGCTGCGAAAGCTATTTCAAAGATATACATAGAAACCAGGAGTGTCGTTACGTCGTCTGCTGCTGCTGACTGCAGTCGGCTCCGAACTTAAACCTTACTCGTAAAGCTCACATTTCAGTGTTTTATTGTCAGTGAAATTCGAAGTGGAATCGGCGTCGAGATGATGTCATGAAAAACAACCCGTTTGGTTTAAATATTTATGATGAAATCGTGTTACCTGCAGCGACCAGTTGAAAGACACACGGAACCTTTTGCTGTCCAACCGAGTTCTCCCCGTAGCACGCCAGGGTTCCATACTCCATGTCTGTAGTCGGAGTATAGTTCAGGGTCGAGGTGTGCCCGTGATTCGTGTATAATCTAGATAGAGAAATGAAATTTCAATTTCCCACTTCCAAAGTATCGTCATCAACAGGTCTTTTTTAGTCTCCACTGCAGGAGCACAACCCTTTATGTACTACCAGAGCCATATTTAGCTGTAGCATACAGAGGATTTGGTCTACACTCTCCACGCTGGCCAGACGGGTTGGAGAGGTCTCAATGATGTTTATAAGCTCTGTTTAGCTTGTGTTTCCTAAGTCGCCTTCTACGTCATCCACGGGAAGACTTGGAGTGGTCTTATTCTACTCTGCCGGGAACCGCACAGAAAAAAATACAAAGTATACTTAAACTTAAATTCATTTGTAGATTGCCCCGAATCATTAACTTATGACCTATTTATAACACAATATCTCCGAATTTCTTTGACCAATTTATCTCATGTTTGAATCTAATGTTTTTATTTGTCTTTTAATCTACAGTTAATTTCATTAATCCGTACAGATCTTATCTTAGATAAGTCAAGTTGTTGTTGAAAATAAACACAAACATAGTATACAGACACACATACAAAATATGTTTCAGACAAATGTTTTTCAAAAGAGTTAAACGAGTTTTGGGTGCGCCATTTTGTAAAATTTTTATTGGTTTTCCAATTTTTTTTTTTAGAAATTCAATACTTTATTTCGTTGCTATTGAATTGTAGGAGAATTATAAGGTTTAGCCTTTACAATATAGAAAGGTTAAGACGATACACGGTGTCCAGTGCTGCCCCTATTTGAAAATAAAGCTTTATTTTGCATTTTTGCGAAAAACGGCCACTTTTGGCAAAAAAGCAAACTAAAGCTTAACGTTCCCACTTTAAACTGTAAACAGTGGTTTATAAAATAGTTTGAAGGGTTATCTAGGTTTTGCTAGCTCAAAATTTTAATTGATATCTCCGTTTCCTTACAAATGATTTATTTCAAATGGGGGCAGCACTGGACACCGTGTCGTCTTACCTAAATAAATACTCGATAAAAAAATGATTTTTTTTCTTACCGTGGAGGGATTTCGGTTTGTTCTCCAGAGTTATTGAACGTCCAGTGGAAGGAGACCAGAGCAGGATTGGCGTCCACAGAGCAGTGTAGCGAGACAGTCTCGTGCTTCAGAGCTCCGAAAAGCTCGCCGTCTCTCCTCTCCGCACAGACTGGGGCATCTGCACAAAAAAGTTGGACGAAAATGTACTCAAAGAGACAATGAAACAGTGTAAAAGTAAAAAACTTGAGAATATACGCCTTAAACATTTCATTAAAAAACCGGCCAAGTGCGAGTCGGACTCGCGCACCGAGGGTTCCGTACAAACCTGTAGTAATAATCTATACTAATATTATAAAGCGGAAGAGTGTGTTTGTTTGTTTGTTTGTTTAAACGCGCTAATCTCAGTAACTAATGGTCCGATTTGAAAAATTCTTTTTTTGTTGGGTAGTCCATTTATAGAGGAAGGCTTTAGGCTATATAACATTACGTTCCGACAACCACGCGAACGAAGTCGCGGGCACAGCTAGTAATAATTAAGTTTAAAATTATTAAAAATACTGTTTTGAATAAAAGTGCTTTGTTAGGAGACTAGCGCCATCTGCGTGTGATCTCCACAAACACGGGCAAGATTATCGATTCATCGATATCCCGTGCGCGGATTGTCTTTGCCCGACCAGAAAAATAATCATTGTCCTTACGTCAAAGTCTCAACTGACATTGGGAATGTCAAGTTGCGAGCAAGGCTCTTGTGAAAAATGACTTGACTTGGGTGTGGTCCTGTCGCGTGCCATGGCCGGCTAATTTTGTAATTTTTGATATATATAGCGAATGTTTCGTGGAGAATTGTCGTTAATTGTTTTGTGCCCAATTTGTTTGGAACGGCGTGGAGCCGAAATTGTTTGTATTACGTAAAGAACAGTGATTTGTGTCAAATGTAAAACGCGTGCCATGCGGCCTTATAAAATAGAGAGTTTTTTGACTATTGCCCGTCTGAGACGGAAGTGTTAGTGAATTGACTGCAAAAGTAACTAATTGTGGTGGCGTGAATACCCATAAACCTATAAACAGTGATAAACTTTTGAATCGGAGTGAGGGACATTCCATGTTACGTTCCGCTGTTAGGTTATGTGAATAATCTTGAAGTGTCCAAAGAAGAACAAGAAACTTATTGTGCGGTTTTGAAGTGGTGTTATAAATACGACGTATTCGTTTGGGGCGACATACATGAGCTCATGGGGAGGTTAGTGTAGGGACCCAATTCTCCTCACCACTGACCTTGGGACCCATAGTGGGACCTAAGGCCGTCGCCAGCCCTGAGGAGGACCTCAGGATCGACGCGAAGGCCAGGCGAGGCTGCCTGAAGACTGCGTGGACGCGGTAAGTTTTATAATTAGTGTAATTACTCTTAATTAGAATTAAGTTCAACTCATAATTAGGTTAAGTTAGGTTAGTAGGTTCCCTGTACCTTATAATACAGGGTGATAGCAGACTGCGTAGGTTTGTTTGTGTGTTTGTTTGTTGCCGGTGAGATTGCCGGACTCGTACCAAGAGCGTAGTCACAAAAATATCTTGGTATCAGAACGTAGTCTTAGCTATCTGCGCTCACAAATACTTTTATGATGTAACAAAAAAAATTATCTGTGCTATAAAACATTGCTTCGTACCAAATTTCAAGATTCTGAGTTCACGGGAAGTACCCTGTAGGTTTTGATTCCCTTGCGAGTGTTGAAAATTTGCGGCATAAACGGCTGTATCTTATGATTACGTTGGCTTAGAAGTTTGATTTTTTCACAGCTCCAAGGGACAGTAGACTTGAGTATTTTATATATATTTCAGCTTGATACCTTCAAGCGTTCCTGAGAAAACAAGTCTTGACAGACTGACGGACAAAAAGTGAAAATTAATTATTTTATTCTTATTTTCCTTATCCGACTCGAAGTGGGGCATCAAGCACAGCATGTAAGTCGCTTCCATTATCATTATCATTTTGACTATCACACTAAAATGCTCCATTACATTTTTTATACAATCCAACAGCTATTCCTTGGCCTTCCTTTATTTATATCCCCAACGAAAAAAAAGGGTGTTATTAAGTTTGACGTATCTATTTGTCTGTCTGTGCCATCATAGCTCCTAAACAAATAAACTAATTTCGAAGCGGTTTTTTTAATTGAAAGCCTTGTCTGTCGAAATGTTTGATCAAAATCGATTCAGCAGTTCAAAAGTTATTGGGGGTGAACGCTATCGAGATATCGAGACTATGGCACACCTACTGAGCTGCCCAGCGTGCCCCAAAACCTGCACGCTGGAGGACCTACCTATACAGTGCAAACACTAACGCAGTACAGGTCGCTCGATACTCGCCCAGAGACATTTTAAATTTTTTGAACATCGACACGCTAAGAAGAAGAATTTGTCTGGCAAATTAACTTGTTATTACGGAGGTCATCTATAAGAAATTAATCACACTAAGCGACAGTTATAACGAATTTCAGCGTAATTATCTCAAGTTGTCAGATTCGCAAAGTCGCCGGATATCAATCTTAACTTTGATAGTTGGAGTCCCGGTCGAGTCGTTAAATCTTTGAGTTCTGTGCAGTTTTATAACGATGTCAACGCTTTGTTACCGGCACAGTGTGTATAGGTACTTTTGTAGGAAATACTTTTGACAAATGGAGGACTCAAGTTTCTCTCAATAACCCCTTTACTTTCATGCTAGTCTGGGTGAAAAGCAAAAAACATTGAATTTACCAGCTGCTTCAATAACGTAAAAGCCGATCGAGAGAATGAGCGAAAAACTGAAGCACGTTAATAGGCGATGCGGCTAGCAGCCCTTTACTATTTTGGTTCCATTTTTCTACACTCATGTCATATGACATAATAGTGTAATTAAATAATATACATATGATTTACCTATACTATCACTTACATTTTAGTTCCATTAAAAGAAAAGAATACCTATCTATCATATTATTATCGCTAATCACTTTTATCATAATACTAAAACTTTAAATGTTTGTTTGTTTGTTTGTAATAACTTTATTGTACCAAAAATTTAAGTATAAAAGACAACATAATACGAAAGAGCAAATATACAAAGGCGGACTTATCCCATGTAGGGATCTCTTCCAGTCAACCTGCGATAGATGTTGTAGCTAGATGGAGCTACTAGTTCGAAAGAAGGTAAATTCGTAGTGGCGCTGCTTAATTTCAGAAAGATGGCGGTATAAGTGTTCATTTTCCACGAACAAACAAGTGCAATCTCTGACTTTTCGTGGATACCGTTAGCCTAAGTTCCTTTGTATGACTAGCAGGCGAGACAGTTGCGACATCTAGAAATATACAGGATTTTGGCTTTCTAACATAGGGTTTTCAGTCCTCTTGAATTTTTCATCCATGCTAAAATCATGGATTAATTAGGCTTAGTTAAACAAGTTGGCGTGCTTTCATTTATTTGCATCCGAATATAAAAATGTAAAATGCAAAATATCTCATCAGCTTATAAAATATTTCCATAGTTTAAAATTCAACAAAATTCTTTTACAAAATATTAGTGGCTAAAGTATCACCAGAAACGTAAAAACTGTAGTTAATCCAAGTTTTACAATGATTTCCATATTTCCTAAGGCTATATTTCCGCGGTTCACAAGAATAACTGTAGTAAATCCTTTTTCTGTGAACAATAATTTCCATATTTCCACGTTAAAGTCAAGTTTCCGTGTAAGCGAGTGTCAGCTAAGATCCTCGCGAGTCGTGTCGTCAGCTAGCGTTGCATTACCAAGGAAATGTCTGCTTTTCACAAATAGCTTACAATTTTCAAATATTTCTAGCGTAGTATTTATTGCCTGTCCCGTTGCCTGTGTGTGTAATCAAATCTTGCAAGCTAAATTAGACCCACTTCCCATTATTCGATTGAGCTGAAACTTCACGTAGTCAGAAAAGTTGGATGACAATGCAATATTTGGTACCAATGACTTGATCTCATGATGTTTGTTTGTTTGTTTGTAATAACTTTATTGTAGCAAAATTTATGATGAAGTCGGAAGGTGGTCACAGCATCTCTGTGATAAAATAACATAACCGAGTATGGGCTCAACTTTTACATCTTGAAGAGCACTTTAAACTTTTCTTAATTACTTGTTTATAATGTATTTATAGTTTGCAAGTTAGTTGTCACCCGCATTCATATTCTTCCTCACTGGTCTAGGAGAATAGAACAAAGTCAAATAATTTAATGTTTATTTAGTAATTAGGCCTTTACAGAAAATCAGTTTGGTATACATTACGTGTAATGTTACGTCAGTGCGGCTCAAGACGTCTACGTGTAGGCGTCGCGAGTCACATTCGCCCTGAGGAAGACCTCCGGATGAGATCGAAACATGTCGGCCAGTAGCTGCCTTTTTACGCGAGTAACCTGTTTATGTTCATGAATATTAATTTCTCGTTATTTTGAAAGAAAACCGATATAGCATTTTGGGACGACCACTGCTGATAAGAAACGCCGAAAGAAAAGCAGGAGAGCCAGTAATGTTCGCTTAATAGCCAGAAGGACTTTGTCAAATATCTATCAGTTTACAAATATAATATAATGTTAACACATTATAACAGCGAACAAACATAAATAATGGAATAAGAAACACTAGTAACACTAACAAGTAGTCAAAAAGTGATACCATGATGGCTAGATCAATCAGTGTGATTTGTCCCTATATATTGATATTTATTGCCTGCTGCTATATATATTTGTTGCTGGACTGCCTCCGTGGTCCAGTGGTCAAGGCGTTTGCCTTGTGTTCCGGAGGTCGTGGGTTCAAATCCCACTGGGAAGCATACTTTGTGAAAAGTTGTTTACAGTCTGGTTAGGATATTGCAGGCTTGAACCACCCGATTATCCAAAAAAAAAGATGATTCCGTGCTTCGGTAGGCACGTAAAGCCGTTGGTCCCGAACGCCATCTAGTGTTTGTACCTATCTTAGGATTGGTCTTGGTCTACCCTTTGGGTTGCGGAGGTCAGACGGCAGTCGCTCTGTGTAAAAACCAGTAACCTCGTCGAATCACCTAGGTTAAGTAGCGGACCCCGGACTCTGGAGCATAACCGATGACGATGCAACCGGGAATACGCTCGGATGATGATATTTATATTTATTTAATATTACATTGTCATCTGAATTACATTTGCATAAAACATTTAATCTCCATTGGAAACCTGGAAGTGAGTGAGATTTAACTTGCAAGATACGATGCGGACAAATAAACATACGTATGAGTACATACGTTGCAAATTTAATAAAAGCTTTTGAAATAATATTTTTAACATAAATATTACACTGAGAAACTAAGACGTCAAACCCTTCATAAAACGGAGCGTCAGAGGGGATTCCGGGATCCAATCTCGAAGAGACTTATACCGCCAGCTTACTCACACGAGAGGAATTTACTTTAAATAATAGTTCTCACTAATCCTTTCCTCTTCTGAAATCTCGTGTTACTAAATTAAAATATCAAACAAAATCATACACCGGACAAATCAATAAATACTGCCTTTGTTTTGATATGGCTCATTACTGTGTTTGACTCTTTGGAATTTATACAATATGACCGTCCTCTTTAAGCTCAGCTTCTTTTCAGATCAGCTGTTATAATATTACATTGTCATCTGATTGATATAAGCATACACAATTTCATCTCAATCGGAGACCGGGAAGTGCCTCAATTTAACTTGCAAGGATTAACTTAAAAAAACAAATACCTAAAAACAATAAACAGGATAAGCTAAATAAAAACTTGTACTAAAAAGAAAGATATTGAAGTAAAGAACTTTAAAGTTACAAAGTGAACTTACATCTAACGAGCAGTGACACGGGGTTGCTGGTGCCCTTTCCTTCAGAATTGGCAGCCATACATGTGTAATCTCCCGCAGCTGCCCTTGTGACGCTCTGGAGAACAAGGCTTTGTGCGCTGAGAATGATGCCGGCTGCTTCGTTGTGGTATATTTCGTTATTCTGTTGATAAAAGTAACCTTTACTAATTATTGTTTCAGCTCAAATCGTCCAAAAGCTAGATAGGTCGATGGTACAGACAGTTAATCAGATACCTGTGCCACCGCGCGCGTCGCTCACTACGTGAGGTGGCACAGGTATCTTAAATTTCCTCTGTACAAGAAAAAATTGCCGTTCAAAATTAGTTCCCCGTGGCAAAAGACTTAATACTCGAGTTCTAAAAGTTCTAATTTAGGGACTGGACTCCGTGGTCCAGTGCTCAAGCATGGCGTTTGCCTTGTGATCTGAAGGTCGTGGGTTTCAATCCCACTGGGAAGCCCACTTTGTGAAAAGTTGTTTCCAGTCTGGTTGCGATATTGCAGGCTTGAATCACCTAATATCCGAAAAGCAATATGATTACTTGCTTGGGAAGGCACGTAAAGATGTGGGTCCTGAATGCCCTCTAGGGTTTGTTTATCCTACCTAGTTTACCTACCTATCCCAGGATTGGTTCTGGTCTACCCTTTGGGTTGTGGGGGTCAGACGGCAATCGCTCTGTGTAAAAACCAGTAGCCTCGTCAAATCACCTAGGTTAGGTAGCGGACTCCGGGCTCTGAAGCATTACCGCTGAGGATACAACCAGAAATACGCTCGGATGATGATGATGATGGTGATTAGGGACTGTACTCATTTTGCCAAAACTCGCGAGACTCCGACTCAAACGAGTCCAGAGTTCTATTTTTTTTCTAGTCTTGAATCCTTTTGTAGAGTCCTAATGCAAAAAGAATCGACTAATAGAACTGGATTTTTATTTTGGAATTCAAGTTTTTCGAGTTTTATTGAGTTTGAGTACTTACTTCAAAAACACGTGAGTCTTCTTGCCTTTTTGAATTTTTAAATTGTGTAATACTAATGTAAAGTAGGAAGCTTAAAAATATGACACCAGTGACGCCTACTTACACACAAGGAAAACAAAACAAACATCCATTAGGCTCATGGTTATAAGGTTGCATTTTCACCACAGTCATCAAAATAGTATCAAGTCGTTATAAGTAGTATACAACATAATTATAAAGAAAGAAAATTTACGAAGATCTATTAAAGGCTTACCCCATGAAACCACGCAAGCCTGTGAGTCTTAGGGTTGGCTTTCACGGCACACTCAAAGTAAACGCCATCGCCTTCTTTTATCTCGTCTGGGTTGAGCTTGGACCCCATCCTTAGGTCCACAACAGGAACATCTGTAAAAAAAGAAAAGGTTATTGAGAAATCTCTAAGTACAGAAGTTTTAATTACGTATAGGTTTTTGGGATCCCCTTGATGCTCATACATTTTTAATTCATAATATTGTTTGACATAATAACTTAGTTATTATGTTTATTGGCATAATCTTAATTAATCTAAAGTATATATTATAATTATTATTTTTAATAGCATTAAAATGCTCGAAAAATTATCCAATTGAAAATATATAGTATAAGTATATGTCCGGCAGCTAAGTGGGTCGATGATATCAAACAAATTTCTGGAATGAACTGGATCGCTAAGGCTTAGAGATAGGATTCAATGGCGCAGATAAATGAGGCTTATGCCCAACAATGGGTCGTTGAGAGCTGACGATGATGATGTCCCCCTAGCGGTGATGACCCTAGGGCCACTCCTAAGCCGCGAACATCAGATGACAATGTAATATTATTATGACAAAAAGTTGACCTAATCGTAAAGCCAGAAAATGGCTATAGGAAGCCTGTTATACAACGACGGAATCCCATCGAGTTAGGGCTTATAACATTTGTCTTGATAAGTATTTAGGCCTCGCAATAAAAACTTGTACGAAAAGCTTGTGTTTGCCGTGCGGTTCCCCGCAGAGTAGAATAGAACCACTCCAACTCTACCCATGTATGTCGTAGAAGATGACTTAGGAAACACAAGCTGAACAAAGCCTATAATTAGACATCAATGAGACCTCTTCAACCTATCTGGCCAACGTGGAGAGTGTAGGTGAGAAATCCTCTGACTGCTCTGGCTAATATATGGCTGTGGTAGTACAGAGAGGTTCGTGCTCCTGCAGTAGAGACTAAAAAGGACTTGTTGATGCCAATTTTTTTATTATACGGGCGTAAATTACCCTTTCTAAAACACCCCTTATTTTCCAATTACGTACATCAATTAACCGTATAACTTAGACTTCCAAATTATTCGTTATAATTGAAGCAATTAATGTATTAAGGACCGATAAATAAAATTAATGTTCAATATACGGTACGCCAATTAGTGATATAATTGATGTGTGGGATTGAAAATTTGGAATAGATTATGTGTAGCTGATTGAATTCAAAATAATGTAATGGGTTACCTTTAAAAGTTATAAATAAATAATTAACAAATACCTATATAGGGACAAATCACATTGATTAAGTAAAAGTTAAGATTTGTAATTCAATTTACCACTTAATTATGTAGGTACATTTTCGATACCTAAACGGGGAGTGACAAAGGTCACACAGGCCTGCTTTGGGGCTAGCTCAAACTGTGTGATATGTCCGTATATACATATACTACAATAACTACTTACAATGCACATTGAGCCGCCACTTATCCTCGATAGCAGAGTCGACTATGTGTTTATTTTCCGCACGACACGTCAGGAACTTCCCGTCATCCTCCACACTTGGCACTAAGCTAAGCACGCTCAGCGTCTCGTTGTTTTCTGAGAACTGGGGACAAGGTTCTACAGTGAAGATCAAGTTTATAATACGATGCTGAAATAAAAAGTACAGCTACTGTATGTAGTTCACACGAACTGTGAAGTAGCGCACTTTTAAAAGCCTAATCTTGGCAATCTTTTTACCCGACAACGGTGAAGCAGGACGGCAAAAAAGGGTATGTGTTTTGCTATGTATGTATTTATGTTTTTCTGTTCCCTCATATTTTCAATAATATCCATGACATCTTCAGTAAAGAGAAAACTTAGAATGTACTTATATCAGCTATTTCTCTCCCCACGCAGATCGTTGATAAACTGTATGTTTACAACGCCACGTGGTTCCTGGCAGAGTAGAATAGGACCACTCTAAGTCTCCCCATGGGTGTCGTAGAAGGCGACTTAGGAAACACAAGTTATACAAAGCTTATAAACATCAATTAGACCTCTCCAACCCGTCTGGTCAGCGTGGAGAGTGTTGGCTAAATTCTTTGAGTGCTCTGGCTCATACGAGTATATGGCTCTGGTAGTACAAAGAGGGTCCTGCAGTGGAAACTAAAAAAGACCTGATGATGATGATGATGAAACATGCATTCAAACACCAGCTTGTCTAAACAACTCGAACAACTTCGCTTTCTCTGCTCGCCCGTTCAATTAAGTATGAACAATTTTCACATTAAACCTCCATCGAAAAAATGGCTACCATCTGGCCCGCACATTAAACAATATTAACAAAAACTCCCTCTGCCTTAATTAAAGGAAAAACGGACTGTCATCCGCGTGCTATCCATCAGCGGCCATCTCAACGATTCACAATAGCCACTTCCCATAAAAAAACAGGGGAGGACACAGATGCTCTGGGTGCCGTATGAAATTGTTGCATTTTACTGAATCTAATCTATGTGGTGAGGGTATTGCTACCTTTCAGAAAATGTGCCCAGCTTTTCTTTGTTAGAATATTTAGATCCAAAGTCTTCATCGATTGATCCACTTGCACGGTTTATATTTTTATACCTTTCGAGAGTAGTATAAAGCCTCGAATCCACTAGGTATCAGCGTAGACAACGTTGATAAATAAATCCGCGATAACTTTAAACATTTTGAGCAACATGTCGCGCCAATTGTTGCCTAGTGGATACGAGGTCCTTCAAGACCCCAAATACCAGACACAATAGATAAACAATGCATTTTCGCATCAATTGATGCCATCGGGTCTTGAGAGGTACACCGAAGTAAAACTAAAAAAACAGAATGACGAATTTAAACAACAAAGGCATGTCATGATGTATCACATGTATGTTATTAAACTATCATCTATCAAGGTAACAAGGTATGTATCTATATTTTTGACGTAGGTAGTAATAATTCAAACTCAGGTACAAGTAATGGTAGGTAATATGATATGTGTCCTAGGAATTTACATCTTTTTAAAAAAAAGTATACTTATTGCACTTGAAATTAAAACTGGGTTTGTTAAACAATTGCCACACAGGTATTTTTAAAGTTTAAACTTAAACCTTAAAATGATATATAAAATTATGACAATGGTCAAACAAATCAAAGCCTGTGAAATACACGAGTAATTAAATTGTACAAAAACCGCGTCACTAAAAGCGAGGTTTTTAATGCTCACCGAGCGACCCTCGAAACGCGAAACAATAGGGCACATTATTATACGTACTGCAAAAATACTGGGCGAATCTAATAATTAAAATACAATGGAACGCTCAGAATGAAAGAAGGCCCGTCAGCGGAAAGAAATATTATGACAAAAGATTCACAAAGCTATGAATTGTTTGAGGAAGTTATTTGGAAGGGAACTAAATTATTATAGAAGACAGTGTTAAGGAAACTAGAGAGAATTCTTTTTTGCTTTGGGCACGTTATTTTTAACTTGTTCTGTCCACTTAGCATATACAGAGCCGTTGTTTGCAAATGCTGGGAGAAAATTGAGGCAGTAAATTATATTTATTCCAAGAAAATTCCTTGAAAACAGAACACTTTAGTACACACACTCCATATGGTTATGCATCTATTATATACCATGGATATGGAAAATAATCATTGCTAGACTAATCAATATGTTTAAAGTTTAGCCTCCAATTGTAAGAGGTAGGAGGAGTGTAGGCCAAATCCTCTGACTGCTCTGGCTAATATATGACTCTGGTAGTACAGAAAAGGTCTGGCTTCTGCAGTAAACACAAAAAATTAAACCGGCCAAGTGCGAGTAAAACTCGCGTGGTAAGGGTTCCGTACAATTGATTGAATTTTTACAGGTTTTCCTGTAATCTACAAGCAATGAAATATATTTTGTTTTTTTTTTTCAAAATTTTAGGCTCATTAGTTTCGGAGACCAGGGGAATGGTCAATTTTCGTCTTCTTTCATGAATAAAATCAAAACTAAGGTTTGCA
Organism: Acrobasis repandana; assembly: GCA_963576875.1. Lineage (NCBI taxonomy): Eukaryota > Metazoa > Arthropoda > Insecta > Lepidoptera > Pyralidae > Acrobasis > Acrobasis repandana. The sequence goes on along the minus strand of OY756232.1, from coordinate 18,079,799 downwards.
AACCTTTTTTTAATTTCCTAATTAGTCCCACGAAAATGACCCTTATTTAAAAAAAATATATTTTTTACTTTGCATATATGTGTTTAGGTCATAGGATTACATCCTACCAAATTTCACCTGATTTGGTCCAGTAGTTCGGAGCAAATTGGCTGTCGGACAGACAGACAAACGCATGAATGATCCTATAAGGGTTCCGTTTTTTCATTTTTTGTACGGAACCTTAAAAACAAGACCTCATGATGATAAGAGGTAAACTAATATAATTCTACATCGTGATGATCCATAAATATAAGTTTCAAAGAGTTTTTGAGACAAAACTCAAATTTTGATACGTCACCAGCAATTTTTTTACATACGGTACGTACCATACGTACATTTACATCCATTTTAGACATGGAAACATGGACAAAAACAGATCAAAATAGTGATGTGTTGTATCGTAGCCGCATCACCTATTTACATGATTAGAATTTTCGCCCATTTCTTTTTACCATCTGCGTGGGAAGAGAAGCATATGGTACAATCTTAGTTTTTTATTTCCTCCCAGACCAGCTTGAAGACCTTTTACCTAATAGACCATTTATCTTCAAACTTTCCAGGCGATCGTCCTTCAACTGCTTAATGCCAAGCAAGGACGAGTGCCAAGCAACAATCCTCAAAATTTAACTTGCATCTGTATCAATAAGCTTTAAATTTGTGCACAAAAAATCAATACTTACATTCTTGGCCATCCTCTTCAGCTGCCTGTTGTTCTTCCACCACGTCACGTATGCCTCTGGTCTTGAGCCAGTCGTCTTGCATTCGATCTCGTACCTCCTGTCAGCTGACACTTGCTTCTCTTTGGTTAATATCGTTACTGTTATTGGTTTTACTGTAACAAACATATTTATTTGAATAAGTTCCATTGGAGACATAACCGGCAAGTGCGAGTCGGACTCGTACATGAAGGGTTCCGTACCACCGCACAATGTTTTAAAACGCTAAAAAAACCTTTCTTGTATGACGACCCCCTTTAATTTTTAACTTTTTTTTATTTGAGTAATTGTTATAGCGGCCACAGTAATACATATAAAGTGAAAATTTCAAGTGTCTAGCTATCACGGTTTAAGAGATAGAGCCATGTGACAGATGGACAGACAGACGGACAGACAGCAATTTCTCAGTAATAGGGTCCCGTTTGCACCCTTTGGGTACGGAACCCTAAAAATATATTAATTAGATAGCAAATTATAAAATGATACCAGAATTGGCCATTTACACACGGGAAAAAGTGGAAGGTTAAATTTCGTCACTATTGACATCTACTGATCTAAATACGCGGGAACAAGTCAACCCAAGAAAAGGCGAAGCAGCAGTCATGTATTACAAGAGCCTTCTGTGTCCACTTTTGACCCCATCATAATTCAAATATTTTTAATAAAAACACACAAATCTAGCCAAGTCAAATGTTGAGGTTTGATAGATCATAAGTTATTTGCTTTGTGTAAATAATTCGACAGTTCAAGTTTAAAAACTCATATTTTTAAATAAATAGGAAACATTGTCGTAGTAAAGTGTTTTAAAACTCAAGAATGTTATACGTTCTTAATAATATACAAATTTTAGGATTGTTGGCATCCATTAAGATCTCAATTCTTTTATTAGTGATGTCGACAGCCACACCATATATTAATATTGAACTTGGCTCTAATTTTCTCATTTATGTTTTTGGTGGGATTTCATTTGTCACATTGGTATTTATTGGTATTGACGATTCCCATCTAGTCCGCCACTTCAGAGGTTTCGGGTCCCATCTCAGTTGGAAAGTGAAGTGGCCTTTTTTAAATAGTCCTGGGTGTTGGATTTTATCTACCTCTTTATATGAATTTATCATCAAATATCGTATCGTTGGATTAGTATCCCATAACACAAGTTAAAAAATTACTTTGAGGCTAGCTCAATCAGTGTGATTTATCCCTATACATTTATTTATTTTACAATGGGGTCACATCACCTGCATAAAAATAAATAACGTTATGTAGAAGTCACAAATGATATTCGTATTTTAAAACTATTCTCAAACTTAAAAAATAATAATCACAACCCAATCATTCAAACCCTTAAAACGCAAAAGCATTTGTATTATTTTAAAGTTTGCATCTTCTCTGATTTTCAAGACTATTCAAAGAAACGGCAATATCTTGTTTCAAAATGTCATCAATTTGGCCTGAAAAGTTTTAAGCAGCCTTTGTGATAGGAACTATCAAGTGGAACTTTCGTTTGATAAATTAGAACGGGCGATCCCTAGAATTATTTATTCTGGAGTGTTATGAAATTACAGTTTCAAGATAGGCATAGTTATTCGACAGTTTCCAATATTAATTTCAAAACTTGCCAACTTTGAAGAACACTGAAGATTTGTACGTCGAGATTATAATTTTGAAAGATGGAATTCGATAAATCTTACAATTTGAGAAGAGTTGGTATTTTGTAAATATTAGGGCTTATGTTCAGAAGTGAACTTTGTCTGTCTACATTTAAGAGCCAGGCTCTTCAAATATTCAAAATAAAATATTTATTTAGTAATTAGGCCTTTGCAGGCAGTTTTACATGTCAATGATTAAAGTGTATTACGTGTAATGTTCAATCATATCTAAATAATTTTTTTCCTTGTGCAAAAGCTCCTGACACTAGCGTTTCGCAACGACCACTGCTAAGACGAAACGCCGAAAGAAACTCATTTACACAATATTGGTCGCCTACACGCCAGAAGGGCTTTGGCAGTTTACAAAGATATTATGCCTAATACAATGTTATCACAACATAATATGTAAAGTAAAAAAACGGAGCGGAGCTGACCAGTCCCTACTGGCGGCACCCGTTCACGAGTTGAACCGTGTCTTGTCGGTATTGTTGTATGGAAAGAAACGCACACAATGTCAATTTTTGGCAGAGATATGGAGTGGTTTGCTATTGCCTTCTACATTTCACACACTAGTAATCTTTATAGTCTTAAGCCCGGTATCTGCCCGCTGCGAGATATGTTAAACATATAATTAAGATAATTGGCAATAATACAAAAAAACTTTGGTTTCGGGCGCCACCAGGTTGGTTTTGGAAGCCTGGCAGACGAGTTGCGCATTGAGGTGCTGTCTTCCGACGTTTGGAAACGTCAGCAAATTGTCAGTATATAATAACTCGACTATGACTATCATACTGCGATGAAAGTTATCAAGAATACTCACGGTTAATATCTAGTATCAAAACTTTGGTTTCAGGCGGCGCTAGGTTGGTGTTGGAGGCCTGGCAGACCAGTCGCGCGTTGAGATGCTGTCGACCAACGTTCGGGAACGTCAGTGTGTTGACGGTGACGCCGTCAGGTCGCTGCTCGTAAGAATCGTCTATGACGACGTTCTCGAGATACCACGTCACTCGGGGGCGAGGTTTCCCTGTGGAATTATATAAAGTTAGATTATAGTAAAAATACTTCTTGCGATATAATATTAATTTCAATTTGGTAATAGTATGACAGCCTCAGTCAAAGTCAAAATTTTTTATTTAATGTAGGATAAATATATCACTTATTGAAGGTCATTAATTTTAATTATTTTTAGTGCAAAAGCTACCGATACGAGCGTTTCGCAACGACCACTGCTGAGAAGAAACGCCGAAAGAAACTCATTTACACAGTATTCGTGGCCTACGCGCCGGAAGGGCTTTGTCAGTTTACAAAGATCAGATCAGTGGTCCAGTGGTCAAGTGGGTTCAAATCCTACTGGGAAGCATACTTTGTGAAAAGTTTTTTTCAGTCTGGTTAGGATATTGCAGGCTTGAATCACCTGATTATCCGAAAAGAGATGATTTTGTGTTTCGAAAGGCATGTAAAGATGTGGGTCCCAAACGCCATCTAGCGTTTGTTTATTAAACCTATCCTAGGATTAGTTCTGGTCAGACGGCAGTCGCTCTATGTACAAACCAGAAACCTCGTTAAATCTACATTAGGTATCGGAACCCGGGCTCCGAAGCGTTCCCTTTTAAATTGTTCGGGATATTTCTTCTCCACTTCGCAAGGTCTTTGGAATTTTTGGGTGACCATTGACATGCATGCTATATTTGGAAAAGAAAAAGCGGGAAAGCGCCGGGCTCTGAAGCAGCACAGCTGAGGATACAACCAGGAACGCGCTTAGATGGAGAACAAGACAGGGTTAGAAAATATATTAAGAGTACTTATAGATTACATTTTTGAGCTTTGTTCCATTATCCAGATTCACGTACCTACTTTAATTTCAGTTTATTAAATCTGAAATTAAATTTCATATTTCGGCTTTCGTAAAAATTAATTTCACCCGTACCCATGTCAAACCATAACTTTTTGCGTCGCAAAATTTAAAACACAAGTAGTACTATATTATTACTTGTGTTTTCAATAATTTATTATTTAAAGCGAAAAATGTTGTTTCAAATGTTGTTTTGAGAGATAAATCTTATTTGCTTCTCAAAATCAAGTTTTACCGGTATACGTTTATGGGGCAAGTTTAGTCCTTGATACAAAACTACATACTTTCCATTAAAACAATCATCGTGAATCTATAAAAGACATTTATCCTCCCATACAAAATCCATTTGGCTGAGCGCTGATTTGTATGGGTAGGCAAAATTTTTTTTTCGTATTTTGGAAATTGTTTTTATGGAAAGTAGTTCAGTCATGGACTGAGCTTGCTCCAAAAATGTTGCCGGTGTTTTAAAAGTTACCTTGTATAGGTATTTAATATCTAAAATAATATATTAACTTTTTTAAGGGTAGATTCAGTCCATGATACTGAACTACTCTCCCCAAGGATTTATTATAATATTTTTCATATTTCGATATAGGTATGCTTCTTGGGGAAAGTTGTTCAGTATCATGGACTGAATCCGCCCTTAGAATAGTTTCAGTATATTTTGAGAGATCGAAATGGTTTAACAAAATAAATTTTCAAAATGAAGTTTTAACCAGTAAATGTAATTTATTCTCAAGCAAGTAACTATCTTGTCTTATTGAGAAATAAAGATCTTTGAAAATAACCAGTAGTATAATATAATATAGGTATTCAATGTCTTATAAAATATACTGAAACTTTTTAAGGGTATATTCAGTCCATAATACTGAACAACTTTCCCGAAGGGACATAATATATAGGTATATTTTTTTAAGTTAAAACCTTCTTTAGCAGCGTTGGGTATTTTTTGAGATAAGAAAAAACCATTGCCCTCGCGGCACTGTTACCGTAACCGACACCGCCTTGTTCAAGTTTTTACTTCTGTCGGAGCGCCACTGTTTTTTTTTTTGCTGAACTCACCCTCAGTATATTTTGCTAGACCACATACAACGTGGAAGGGACATACCCGTAATAAATCGAACCACGATCTATACCAGATCATTATAGTATAATGAAATTAAAATAACAGCCAAAGAACAAAAAAAATTCGGCATTTTCATACAAAAGTGTGCAGCCGCTCGGGTAATTTGTATGGGAATGTCAATTTTTTTTTTTTTTTCGACTGTTATTTTAATTTCATTTTACTATAATGATCTAGTATAGCCCGTAGTTTGATTTATTACGGGTATGTCCCTTCCACTTTGTATACTAGTATCAATAGACTCATTAAACTGAACAATGGTACATAGATTGTATACATGGGAATACGATAAAAAATGGTACCATTCGCATAGGTTGTTATATTATAAAAGCACATTTAATTCATGAAAATGATGTTAAAATTATAGTGTTAACAAAAGTCATACACCTACCAATGTTTGGAATTACCAATTTGAGGACACATCTCAATTCTCATCCATGTGTTTATACCATTACGCTTTTATGAGTGAGACAATGGGACACACATTAGGAATTATCATAGGCTTACCATAGCTATAATTAAAGCTTAGACGCGTCGTAAAACAATATTAACCCCATTCTGTAAATCTTTATTGTCATTGCGTCGGCCTGCGATGGGAGGTTGGTACGTGATTTTGTGGTAATTGTGAAATAGTTTTTTTTTTTTTATTGTTGAAATGTTGAGTTTCTTCTCGCCCTCCATTATGTTAAAAGTGGCCTTTGGGTCTTATGGCCCTGGGGTCTGTCTGCATAGAGCCACAAAACCTAAAATGTTCTGTCGGCTCCACTAGGGATAAAGACGTGATAGTGTGTATGTGTGTTTATTTCCAAAGAGGGTTGACGACAGGCAGGCAACGATAGCGAAAATCGTTTAAACTGTTCCGGCTATTTCTTTTCCACTTCATAGGGTCTTTGGCATTTTTAGGTGACCATTAACATGCATATTATATTTGGAGAAGGAAAAGCAGGAAGCGCACCCCGGGTTCCGAAGCAGCACAGCTGAGGATGCAACCTGGAATGCGCTAAGATGAAGGAAAGTGTGTGTGTGTAACTTTCTGCACTATTTTTACTGCGACTACCCCAAATTCTTCTGTTCTTGAATCCCCGCTGCATTATTATATCACAGTCATGAGCTCGATGGTACCATAATATTGTTTTCTCTCTGATCTGAATTATGTCTGCCTAAATCAGCTCAAATTTATGTAAACTATGTATTGGAACACAAATATTGTTTTATAAACGAATTAAATTAAATAAATTGATAACGCAATTAATTTTACATAGGACACGTACAGAGAAATTACCATATTTCTCCAGCATTTAAAGTTTGTGAAAAAATCAGTTTGCTGCGTTTATTTATTTTGATACCATCCAACGTAAAGTATCTATTTGGATGGTATAAGTTAAAATTATGCAAAAATAAAACTAAAAAAACATCCTAGCCCATAGACTACTAAGTGATGACTGTTTAATTAACAGACAGACATGGAATAGAAACATATTGCAACATAATACATATGTCACAAATGCAAAACACTCCTAATGACTCTTGAATCAACACTACACCACAAATTACTATTGACAAAAAGTTCAGATACCACTTTTTAAATCTACACTGACCATAATTTCTATTGACAATATAGAACAATCGATGTAGGTGTTTAATGACGGAAAATACTCGACAATACCACTCGATTATGATGGCAGCGATAACACAATCGATTTTATACGTGTCGATTGCTCGATTCCGGTGAATCGATTCCTATTGGGTATTCCACGAACGCTCGATGGTCGGATTTGAAATCGAATGACAGTAATATTGCTTTAGTGGAGTATTTTATAAGCTGTGAATTTGTAGTGGAATAAGTTCCGAGCTCGCTTAAGAGGATTGTGTTTGAACTGAGGACTTTAATACTTTGCAGTCTGAACCCAGAGGATAGTTGGCATTTTATTTCGTATTATATTATTCATTGGAGACTTTTCTATCTTCCATATTGGTAATAAATATAATTAGAAACGTAGAAAGTATCAGCTGATTCTTTTCCTATGGAGACTGTTAAAGTTATCAATGGAATGGGAAAAAATTGAGTAATCACATTAGGTCTTTCTATTTTAAGCTCACCATTACCCTAAACGTGGCCCTTGGGTTTTATAGCCTTATCGCTGTACCTATTCAAAACAAATACTTAAATTTGTATAGTATAACACAACTAATTTAACACTTCGACTGAAAACACACAGTATGTTTTGTAGTAGTCGAAATTGAGAGCTGTTTTTCTGCCGATTCGATAAAAAAGTCTTACACTCCCTAAATTGGTAGAATACTAGGGCAGATTTTTTATACGTCTCCAACGTTAGCACTTAAGAGTATCTGTAATTGTAGAACACTGTACCACATCAACATAATAATATTATAGTATATCAAAAATTACCTAAATAAAATAAACACATGGACCAAAGTCATGGACACCGTACTTTATCAATTCTTCTCTTCATCTTAGCGCGTTCCCAGTTGTATCTTTAGCTGTGCTGCTTAAAAGCCCGGGTAGCGCTTTGCCACATTTTATTCTTCAAATATAATAAGCATGCCAATGGTCACCCAAGGATTTCAAACACCTTGCGAAGTGCAGAACAAATAGACCAAAACATTTTAAATGATTTGGCTAAAGTTTTATGACTGACCGCCTGCCTAATGTAAACCCACTTTTGGAATGCATTTGTGCGAAAAGTTTTTCAACCAGCCTCCACCTGACGTTAACCCTCCTTGAAAATGTAGTTATAGCACGATATGTTTGTGCTTATTCCTTTAGTCGCCTCCTACGACATCCACAGGAAGAGATGGAGTAGTCCTATTCTAAGCCGGAAGCTACACGGTTGTATTATGTAATTACTATATGAGTACATTTAGTCCGTCCGAGCGTCCATCAATCTCGCTGACAAGTCATCAAGATATACACACGTGTATTGTATTAACGACGTGATTATAACCCCTGATATTTCGATCGAAGGGTTTATTTGACTCAATATGCTTACAGTTAATAAACGTTTGTAGCTCTTTGAAAACAGCATCAACAATAATCAACAATAATTAATTAAACTATATTCTCTTATAATTGGCTTTATCTGATTTAAATGTAGTTTTAGATAACAATCTTGCTATTCGAGGTCTTTTTTTGCCCATTGGTTCGTCGCGCTATGTGTCCCGCCTACTGCCACTTCAACAAGTAAATCCCCTAGGAGATGTCAGTGACTTTTGTTCTCTTACGAATTTCCTAATTTCTGATTCGATCAAGTAGAGAAACACTAAGCATAGTTGTGTCCAAGTGCGTTGAGCGACCTCGAGCCTTCATATTAGACCGCACAGAAATTAATAAGAATATTTCATACAGAATGGAATCTCCTAAGGTCCCGCACAATATGCGTCCCCTTTTCCCGTTCCTGCACCTCTTCCCCGTTCTCGCCTTGTCGAGGGAACACACACACGCATAGACGTGTGCACGGATGTATAGTTTCGTTTTTAGTAGTGTAGGTATAAATGATACTCCGCTTCTATGAAGTTTCATACCTGTGCCCATAGTAAGGGACCACATACTTAGTGATGTGCCGTTCCCGTTCCCCAGTAGTTCTATTCATTTTACTAGGTTAGGAAAAACCTATAGGTTAGGTTAGGTTAGAACTGCGACCAAGCTAGGTCGGTTTTATTCATTTTACTAGGTAAGGGAAAACCTATAGAACCGCTCGATCAATTTTTTTTACATTTGCTCAATTATATATTAACTGATCCAGTTCATTATTTTTTATTACTCATTTTTCTTTACTTTACTGCTTAGTTTTAAGTGCTGAACTAGTTATTAAACATGCCATTTATAATTTTTAACTTACCAAAACTGCTATTTACAACTGCCTCCTTAAATCAGTGCCTAATACAAATACATTCATCCAACAATGGTAACATTCCTTAGAAATACGGGAACGTTCCCAAATTCCCCGGGAACGTGCCCAAATTCCCGGGAATTTGGGAACATTCCCGGGAATGGCACATCATTACACATACCAATTGAGAAATTTCACGATTATTTACAAACCTCCTTCCACTTCGCAGCTGAGCATGACATTGGATCCCTCGTTGTATGGCTCCACCAGTTTCGTCCGGTCTCTTCGGTCCGAGTCGTATATCGTCGGCCGACTTGGTGGGACTGAAACAAAAAGACGTAAAATTGAAGAATCACAATATATAGCAACTGAATCTGGACTAATGATTCATGGTGTGGTGGAAAATTGCTACTGAACACAATTTTTGTTTTGTGAAAAAATAATTAATTTTTATTAAGGTACAACTAGCGTACAATTATGTTCAGTTTGTGCTGCTACTTTTTTTCTTAAGTGCCCTAAATTTTTTTTTAAAGTAAATGTTGGTGTTTGCCTTTGACTACAATCATTATCATATCAGCCATTGTAAGACATAGGCCGCCCTATGGATTTCCTAGACGGCTAAATACAATACTTGTAAATACCAGTCTCGCTACAGACACAATCTAGTTTTATCAACGTGAACAGTTGTAAGAATTCTCGAGAAAAACCAAGTCAGTTAACAACTAGAATTACTTGGCAATCCCACGGCTATATAAGTTTCTCAACTTTCTTAAGGGTTAACTGGAGGGACGAAATCCCATACAAACGTACTTTCGTTTTAATTTCGAAACCATAAAACTCATCGTATTCAAATTTATTACAAGCATTAGGATGATAAATATCTAGATCTGTAATTAGTTTTGGTTCGAAAATAATAAACAAAAAAAAAGTTATAGCAACTTAAAATTTGCCTTTTTTATCGACGAAATCGAGTAATATTTAGACGCCTATTACACTTATAATTATATTTTCGATCCTTATGGAAACTAATTATACGACTAGAGTGAAGACTCTAAATTCCAAATAATTTAGTTTTATTTGGGTATGTATCGTATTTATCGAAATAAACGAAAACTACGAAAACTACGATTCATGGCCTATAACGGCCCGTTTCGCTGGCGTTCAGTGCACTCTCTTTGTCGTACGCGGGGGTGTAGCTCTCACATGCGGGGGTCGGGACGGAGCTACATTTTTTAGCGCCCTTTCTCTTTCTCGACGAAATAGCAACACGACGAAGCGCGTCGGTAGGCAACTCGCTGTGGAGTTCGCCCGCGCCTCCAGTACCACCTTAAGTTTTCTTACTCACTCGCAGATGTAATTAAATAAATATATAGGGACAAACACACTGATTGAGTTATCTTCCAGTGCTTTGTTTCGTCACTGTATAGGTATCTATTTAAAATTAAATAAAACAAAGCATAACCCTAATCATTGCTCGGTCAACTTGTCATAAAACAATAATCTTAAAACAACCATAGCCTAATCAAGTGAGAAATTAATACAGCAATACAATAAATAAAATCTAGTACGAGCGGACGATGTTATCGTCCTAATAGTACCAATTAGTAAACGTCACGGCATGTAACGTACAGACCATGTGTATTATAGTAACATGCAAGGAAATAGGACAATGACACGGAAGTTCACCGTTATTTCCGCATTCTTTGAAAAAGATTTTTACTTTGTCACCTTTTTCTATTTGAGCATTTGCGTTCTTATTGCTTCGCAAAGAAACACTGACTGTACTTTACTCATTTTCTTGGTTTTTAGAACTTTGCTTTTAGTGATTTTGCTTCTAAAAAACTGACTTTTTCATAATGCAGCGATATTTCAGTTGCACGAGTATTTATACAGTACATCGAAATTATGTCGTCTTCAACCTTATAGTAAGGACAAATCGGGCCTACTATTGGACTGAATGTGACACAATAACGCAATTACTTACGGGTACTAGTTACTACTACGGATACTTTGAAGTTAAGACAGGCCTGTGTCACTCTTCGTTTAGTTATCGAAAATGTACCTACATTATTACTATGCGCACATGCGGCCCCTCCGGGTGGTAAATTCAGTTATACGAATCGTTTGTCCAGATTAATAAGAATAAAATTGACTTGCAATAGATGTCTAGGTATCAAAACGAAAACGTGCTGAGTTCTGACGTGAGCTAAATTAAACCATATCGCTGGCTCCATTGAGTAGTTATTTCTTTGAATTTCTTTACGTTACGTAATACGTTAGTATTATTTATTCTGTGGTTAAGATAACGTTGTCTATCATCAGGACGGCTGGGTTAGCACCACCGCGGAAGATGGCGTAGTCTGCTTGGTAGATACCTCCCCCTTCTTTCATTTACTTAAATCTATAGTTCAAAGCAGTTTACTGCTGTGTTCTCATGAAAATTTACATGTCTGTCATCCCGCTATCTCTTTCTTGGCCTAACCAGTGTCTGACCCATTGGGCCTATTGGACCAAATGTAGCATAATAACGCAAACACTCACTTATAACAGTAATGTTAACTTTTAGGTTACTAGTGTAAGGCTTCTTCAGTTGGGTTAGCGCCTCCGCGAAAGAAAGCGCGGTTTCAAATACCAGTGGGAAGGATCAGAGTTTCGGCTCGATTGGCGACAGTCATAAGACTCATATTGATAAAAAGCTCGTTGCCTTAGTAAAAGTACCTATGTATTATTTGTGCTTTCGCCAGGTAAGCAACCCCAAGCGTGGTATGCACTTGGATGGGCGACCCAAAGTAGCATAAAAATTTTGTCGATCTCATCTTTGGAAAGCATGTTGGATTCCGGCTGTTATTATGCATTGTATGGCAGTAATCAATATATGTCGCCTTTAGGCAGTTTAAAAAATCTAACACCAGTGTTGGCTACCTACGTTACACACACGAAAAGCTATGAATACTTACTTATAACAGTGAAGTTAACTTTCAGGTTCCTAGTAGGCGAGTTCCTGAAGTCGACTCTGCATCTGTAGACGCCTGCGTCGACAGCTGCCACGTTGTCTATCATCAGAACGGCTGGGTTGGCGCCCCCGCGGAAGAAAGCGCGGTTCCCAAATACCAGTGGGGAAGACCAGAGCTTCGGTTGCGCCATGGAGCGACCCCGGATGTCGTAGCTGAAAAAGAGTGCCATGGTTAATTTGGGTCAAAGAACAATAATGTACCGTACCTTCCCCAAGTTTGGGTACTTAGATATTTCTTCACTTTAAATGAAACAAATTTATTATCTTTATTTTAGCGCGTTACAGGTTGCATCCTTAGCTGGACTACTTTGTAACCCGGGATTTTCTTTCCTGGAGCTTTCGCTTCCGGTGTTTCTTTCCCATAAATGTTTGGAAAATGTTTTTTTGTTGCACGAATACAATTTTTACAAAGCTTAATCACCAGATTCCACGTACCTTATGATAGGAAGCCGTCTTCTCAATTAAAATTGAGATGCTTCAAATATTATGAGGCATAAAAAATTCTAAAGCTTCACCTTGCTTCGGAAGATACTTTAAGCCACTTGTCCTGGCTGTCTCATTGTATGGCAGTCATCAAGCTATTTTAAAAATGCTTTGAGGCAGCTTGAAAAATCTGACAAAACAGTGTTGCCCACTTACACACGCTAAACAAGACGAGGACTCCTTGCACGTCAGAAGTTGGCATTGCTGGTTGTTAAATATACAGAAACACGTAATTCTTACCTAAAAAGTTTGTTCTCCGTCTAGGTCCTTGAACGACAGCACCATAACGACGTCATCTCTCTAGTTGCCCAGGACCCCTTGCACGTCGAAATATGTTGGCACTGCTGCTTTTTAGTCCTCTGAATACGTTAGTCTCTGGTGAAACTATTACAGAAACACGTGATTCTTAGCTATAAATTTATTCTTCGTCTAGGTCCTTGAACCACAGCACCATGACGACGTCATCTTTCTAGTTGCCCAGGATCCCTTGCACGTCGGAATATGTTGGCACTGCTGCTTGTTAGCCTTTTGAATACGTTAGTCTCTGGTGAAACTATTACAGAAACACGTGATTCTTACCTATAAAGTTGTTCTCGGTCGTGGTCCTTGAACCACAGCACCATGACGATATCATCTTTCTACTTGCCCGGACCCCTTGCACGTCGGAATATGTTGGCACTGCTGCTTGTTAGCTCTTATTATCCCGGGTGAAACTATTAGGTGCAGAAACACGTGATTCTTACCTATAAAGTGGTTCTCCGTCGAGGTCCTTGAACCACAGCACCATGACGACGTCATCCTCCGCGTTCAGGGGCTGGATGTCGCATGGCAGGGACGCTTTCTTGCCCAGGACCCCTTGCACGTCGGATGTTGGCACTGCAAATAAATATGAACATTAAAATAAAAAGTAGAATGTACCAGCTACTTCTCATTCCGCGTAGTTCGTAAAAGCTAAGCGAGGGAATGGGCGAGAGTCTAAATAATGTCAGCGCGAGCGAAGCGTCCCCGTTTTAACTTGAGTAAAAATGGTTTCGTATGTCCGACTGTCCGGCTAGCTGGCTGTCAACCGATTCTCCAATAAAAAATTGAGCCTGCTTGTTTATTTTTTTGTAGATTCAGTTTTAGGATTTTTCCAAATTGGCGGAGTCGTGTAACAAAGAAAAATAATGTACCTTATGTTTCTTCTCGTGGAATTTGAAAACGTAAAAAATATCATATTTCTGCCATTTCGAAAAGTCAAATTTTTTTCGCAACCAGACGCAATTTTTTTTCTATGACTTTTTCGTCCGATGAACTACAAGGGGTCAGGAGTGCGAAGGGACTGTGCAAAGACAGACTTGCAAAGTCTACAGGTCACACAGCCACTAACTTGATTTATGTTAGGTTATGTTTTTAATTTTTTATTGTAGTGTATTGTAGATGTAGTGTATTGTAGATGCGCTAAATAATATATCTATATATATATATATATATATATATCTTCTAGCTTAAAGTTTTATTGAACAATAAAGAAAATTGCTCAGTACTCGTATTTACTCCTTTACAGGAAATATATAAAAGTGGGCTCAGTTTTCATAGAAACATTTTACAATTGCTCGAAAAGACATTTTCTAGAAATTTATTTCAATTTACAAGAAACACTTACAGTAATATGCGATTTACTGATACTACTTGAACAGCAAAAATGCTATAGTATCAGACGAAAAGCGTGTTCTCTAGTGCGGTGAAAAATAAATATAATTTTTAGACGAAGTCATCCATTATCATCATCATCAGTTTTTTTTTGTCTCCACCGCAAGAGGACGACTCTCTCTGGACTACCAGAGACATACTTGACTAGAGCAGCTAGAGGGCAGAGGGGAGGGGAAGGCTAGCCAGGGTTGGATAGGTCTCATTGATGTTTGTAAGCTTTGTTTTGCTTGTTGCTACTTAGCAACTGTTGACTTCAACAAGCAAAACAAAGCGCCTTTTTAGACATCCATGGAAAGACTTGGAGTAGTCCTATTCTACTCTGCCGGAAACAATACGGCTTTCTGTGCATAGATTATTTTAATTTATAGGTAAAAGGCTGGTCGAGGTATCAGGACCCCATGGGGCTGGTAATTACTTCTCACAAAGAATAAAGCTTTGCCACCCAACGTGGCAAAGCTGCCAGCCTTCTAGACACTCTTCTGCAGGAGAAGGATTTGCGGGATATTTTTTATTTATAATAATAGTTTATGTTTATAAGTATTGTCTTTTGGTATTTAGGGTTATTTTAGTTAGTTTTAGTTATTGTTATTAAATGAATTGTAAATTATATTTGGGGTTATGAACTTAGAAATGAAGGTAATATATCCTAAGTAAATTAATACTTAGTATATCTATTCATTTATAGTTAACCTATACAAAGTGGAAGGGACATACCCGTAATAAATCAAACCACGGGCTATACTAGATCACTATAGTATAATGAAATTAAAATAACAGCCAAAAACAAAAGAAAAATTTGGCGTTTCCATACAAATCGTCCGGCCGGGCGCACACTTTTCTATGGAAATGCCAAAAAAACTTTTTGTTCTTTGGCTGTTATTTTAATTTCATTATAATATAGTGATCTAGTATAGTCCGTGGTTCAATTTATAACGGGTATGTCCCTTCCACGTTGTATAACAGGCCAAGGCCTAGGCGGACGCTAACAAAGCGCTCTTATTATGTACTACTCGTAAGTGATGAACAAAGAAATTTTATACAAATCTAGTAAATTATACCTAAAGTTATAGTTCTCCCCTTCTATTTTATTGCACTGACAGTTTGCGGGAAAGGGACGCCTATAACTTTAGGTACATTTTTTGGGAACGTTAGGTATTTAAATATAAGCATTATGAAAATATGAGCTTTATGTGCGTGGCATTAAGTTTAATTTTCAATGTCGTTTTTGTGAGATTATTATTCGTAGTTATTCTAAATAGTATTATAATTTTTTTGGTTATGAATATCTTCGACATTGAAACAATGTGGGTATGTAAACCCTATATTTATTACAAAATAGAGGCCCGCCGCGGCTTTGTATGGATATTCATACATACATACTATCACGTCTTTATCCCTAATGGGGCAGACAGATCATTTTGGGCTTTGTGGCTCTAAACAGACAGAGTCAAGGGCTTTAAGACCCAAAGGCCACTTTTAGTGTGATTGTAGGCGGAAAAGTGGAAAAAGGAATCAAAATAGTGATGGCTTACTATCCGCATCGCCTATTAACTTAAATCGTAGTTTCCCTCGATAGGCTTTTACGATCTGCACGGGAAGAGAAGGAGCTGGTACATTCATATGTTTTTGTCTTTTCTCCCAAACCAGCATGGATATAAATTAGTTTTTTTTTTAAATAATCTTTTATAATAACATATCCATTTAGCTAGGACGATTGGCGTGCATTCGACAAAGACTGGAAAGTGAAGACCAAGAATAGAAAATTGTGGAAGAAAAGAGAGGAGGCCTTTGCCCAGCAGTGGGACATAGATGAATAGTAAAAAAAAAAACCATTTAGCTGCAGTGCGTGTTAAAGAAACATTCATACCTACATAGACGAAAAACATAACTCTCCTCCTACCGCAGACGTGTAAAAGAGACATGCCCTATTTCGCATTTTTTAATACTTGTACATTCTAAAAGAGTTTATTTTTATGCATTTGCATGCAAACAAAGACTGATGTTACCGTCTCATTAAGGGTAAAAGAAAGGCGCCGTGGCCGCAACACGCCAAGTCGGTTTTCTTTGCAAATTAAGCCTTTTGTTTTACACTAATTACCTGTGTGATGTTAATTTTTAGTAATTAAGTCACCATTTGCTAGCCTTCTAACTCGCTTAGCACTGGCAGGCGATAGAACTATTAGCTATGTTTTAAAACTTATTTTTTATAATGCCTTGTAGGGATAATTTCAGATTTTCATTATTTATCTAACTTTTAAAAATATCTCATTTCTTCTTTCTTCCCTTATTCTATTCTTTAAACGGTCTGCACAGCAAGTAATTCAATTTTATGTTACTGTGTCCTTCTTTGTTTTTAACTGACTTCAAAAAAGGAGGAGGTTACCAATTCAACTGTATATTTTTTATGTTTTAATTGTTACGCGATATCTTTGCCAATTATGAACTGATTTTGATGATTTTTTTTTTATATTAAAGCCTTTAATACTGAGTTGGTCCCATTTTAATTTGGTGAAGATATGATAAAGAACTTTGGAGATATGGAAGAAACTCCTAAAATAAACAGGCAAGTGCGAGTCGAACTCGGACATGAAGGGTTCCGTACCTCCGTACAATGTTTTTAAACGCTGAAGAAACACGTTTTTCGTATGACGACCCCTTTGATTTTTAACTTTATCTTATTTTTAGTATTTGTTGTTATAGTGGTCATAGTAATACATAATCAATAATCGGTGAAAATTTCAAGCATCTAGTTAATGCCATTATAAAGTTCGAGTTAAAGACGCTGAAAAAAACACGTTTCTTGTATGACGACCCCTTTAATTTTTAACTTTTTTTATTTTGTGTATTTTTTGTTATAGCGGCCACAGTAATACATAATCAGTGAAAATTTCAAGTGTCTAGCTGTTACTGTTCAAGAGATAGAGCCCTGTGACAGACGGACAGACGGACAGACAGCGGAGTCTCAGTAATACGGTCCCGTTTGCACCTACGGAAAGAAGACTAAGCACCTAAAAATGAAGCCGGTTGTTTTTTTTTTGTAAAAATTTTTAACTATTCTTATACCTATATAAACTTTTTGTCCTATATTAACATTTTTGAGGATCTCGTAGGCCAGAGGAATAAGACATTACTAGCGCTTACGCTAGTTAAGCAACCAACGGGTGTGGTCTACGCTTGGATGGGTGCTTCGGAAGGCACATTAGTCCCAGATGTTATCATTGTATGGCAATCGTCAAGCTATATGCATTTATTCGGCTTGAAAAATCTGACACCAGTGTTGCTACTTATAGTCTTACACTCACGAAAAACAAAAAACTGTTTTACCGATTTTGTTTTTATATTAAGTTAGTCGGTCTACTAAAACTAAAATAGCTAATTTCGTTCTGATGAAAGAAATTCAGAGCCTAACTCTTGGTAGTGAAGCAATTTAACTTTTTCCCCTATTTTAGTTTAAAGCCAACTCTTTTATATTTAAGTAACTTCAAACATTCATTTGGTATTTTTAAAACTTTTCCAAGTCTTATTTTCTAGGATTTTCTTTGAAATTATAAAAAAATACGAATGAAAACTGAGGTTAACGTTTATTTTAAGATTTCTAAATTAATAATTTTGGCTAGATTTTATTTTAAGGTTTAGTTTAAGGCTGTACCTGAATTTTCCGGGGTCCAGTGCTGCCCCCATTTAAAATAAATCATTTCAAAGAAAACGGACACATCATTTAAAATTTTGCAACTACCAAATCCTAGATAACTCTTCAAAGTATTTTATGAACTACTGTTTACAGTTTAAAGTGAGAACGTTAAGCTTTACTACGCACATTTGCGAAAAACGGCCACTTTTGGCAAATGTGCGTAGTAAAGCTTAATGCTCTCATTATAAACTGTAAAAAGTAGTTTATAAAATACTTTAAAGGGTTATCTAGGATTTGATAGTAGCAAAATTTTAAATCATGTCTTCGTTTTCTTTGAAATGATTTATTTTAAATGGGGGCAGCACTGGACCTCGGAAAATTTAGGTACGGCCTTAAAGATAAAAGATAAATTTATTTGCCTAAAATATCTCACAAGCAAACTGTTGACTCACGATATAGTCGGAAAAGGCCGACCAGGTTTCGATTGATTTAGACGATCATCTTCAGGGCGAATGTCAGCGGCAACCCGACGATGTCGCTGTCCGCTCAGTACTGAGGGCTGCCTCGCGCGTCACCAATTATGGATTTATCTCACGTTAGTTTTAATAAAATAGTTTGTAAATTAAAACTTAACCTAAAATAACACCTAGTCTAAATAATTAATTTGGAAATCTAAAAGATTTCGTCAAAACCGTTGGCTGCGTCTCCTCTCGAATAGCTATGCTAATTCCTTGAACAAAGCAGCCAGCCCTCTTGTCACCAACGACAGCGATCAGGCGCGGAGTTATCTTTGAGGAAGGTCCTCGCACTGAGGCCCCATAGTCCAAACGTTTCCACACCAAACGGCACAAATAATGTAATCCTCTTTCCTTTCTATCTATCAAATCTTTTTTAAACCCCCCACGAAAAAGAGGGGTGTTATGTGTCTTAAGTTGGACGGGTCTGTCGGTGTGTTTTTCTGTGTGTTTGTCTGTAGCATCGTAGCTCCTAAACGAGTCGACCGATTTTGATGCGGTTTTGAAATAGAAAGCCTTGTCTGTCGAGATGGTTCTTAGCTATGGTTGATGAAAACCGGTTCAGCCATTCGAAAGTTATTAGGGGTTTTTTTTATTTATCTGATAAATAAACTTGTACGAGTATATGTACGAGAAAGATGTCTTGACTGCCTCAGTGGTCCAGTGGTCAAGGCGTCTGCCTTGTGATCCGGAGGTCGTGGGTTCAAATCCCACTGGGAAGCACACTTTGTGAAAAGTTGTTTCTAGTCTGGTTTCCAGTCCAGTCTGTTTGCAGGCTTGAATCACCTGATTATCCAAAAAGATAGATGATCCCGTTGGTCCTATCCCAGCATTGGTTCTGGTCTACCCTTTGGGTTGCGGAGGTCAGACGGCAGTCGCTCTGTGTAAAAACCATAGTAACCTCGTCGAATCACCTAGGTTAGGTAGCGGTCCCTGGGTTTTAAAGCATAACCGCTGACGACGCAACCGGGAATACGCTCGGATGATGATGTACGAGAAAGATGTCTTACTTAAAAGTCCTACCACAAAATATTTCGTCCGGAAGCTGAAATTTAAGATAGATTTTAATTTAATTTTTATTTATTTTAGATTGGCTGGGAGGTGTCGGGAAAACCGAGTTAGGTGGCCGCACGCTGATAACGACCTTTGCGACTGCGGAGCCATTCAGTCGATGAATCACCTTCTGTCATGTCCGAGCTGCCCTACGTCATGTACCATAGAGGACCTTAATAAAGTTAACGACAGAGAGATCGCCGTGGCCAAATACTGGTCACATTTGATTTGAAATTGAAGCTACAGTGTAACCATTTCGACTCGATAAGAAGAGGATTTAAGATATATAATTCTAAATATTTTTAAATGATCTCTTTATTCGGGTATTTTATAGAACGAATTTTATTCAATCTTATAATAGGTACGCGGAAAACCAGCTTTTAATTTCGAGAATATTTTTCTATTTCCTGTATAACCAAGATTAGTCAGAATTCAGAAATATTTTCCATTCCCCTTTTATTTGCCTCATGAAATATCTGAAGCCATTGAAGTAAAGCTTGGACGTCGTTTAATTGGACATAAGCACAAATATTGATTTTGCGGTCATTTGCGTCCGGTCATCGAAAGCTTGCGAGCTTTCTTCGGAATTGTGGGGTCGAGTTGACCTACATTTGTGCTTGTTTGTCAGGTTGTGTTTATATGTATTTTTAACCGACTTCAAAAGAGGAGGAGGTTCTCAATTCGTCGGAATCTTTTATGTTTCGGAAGTCAAACTTCTTAAGACGCGTTGGGCATTTTCTAAAAAGGAATAAATATAAATATAAATTCATCATGATCAGGTCTTTTTTAGTCTCCACTGCAGGTGCACGACCCTCTCTGTACTGCCAGAGCCATATATTAGCCAGAACAGTCAGAGGATTTGGCCTACACTCTCCACGCTAGCTAGACGGGTTGGAGAGGTCTCATTGATGTTTATAAGCTTTGTTTAGCTTGTGTTTCCTAAGTCTCCTTATACGACTTCCACATGAAGACTTGGAGTGGTTCTATTCTACTCTGCCAGGAACCACACGGCTTTATGTATAATTACCTATAGTTAGAAGACGCCTGAACTGAATTAAAATATTGTTTTTTTAATTGAAAGTGTATATTCAGCCAATCCTGTCACCCAAAGGTAGCCTGTAAGAGATTGCCTTGGCGATAATGCCGCCTATTGTACACCTTTGATTCTTTTTTTGTATAAAATTTTTCAAGTGTTTTGGTGCAATAAAGTGTATTATTATTATACTTGCCAGGTGGTCCCATAGAAATTTTGTCAAGAGAGGTAGCTTGGTTTTAAATAAATGAAAACATATGTCGTCTAAGTATACATTTGTAGCATTTATGTGACTGTAGCAAGTCGGTTTTTAGTTTAGACAAATTATATTATGCAACGCTTTATTATTCGCTTTTTATTTCTTTTGGTCTGGGAGAAAAGAAAAAAGTAGAATATTGCTTATCCTACCGCCCAGATCGTGAAAGCCGATCGAGAGAATGGGTGAAAATGCAAATCACGTTAATAAGTGATACGGCTAGCCACCATTTTCCATTATCTCGCCCATGAGTTTTTCAGCCCTAGGCTCTGTCTGCTTAGAACCACAAGACCTAAAAGGCTCTGTCTACCCCATTAGGTAGACGTGATAGTGTATGTCATCATCATCCTCCGTGTTCCCGATTGCATCATCAGCGGTAACGCTGCAGAGCCCGGGGTCCGCTGCCTAACCTAGGTGATTTGACGAGGTTACTAATTTTTACATAGTTTATGTATTTTATGTTTAATTAATAAATGTATTAATACATATTCGTATTAAAATGTTTTTGACATGCAAATTTTACTTGGAGAGTAAAAAGCGGAAAAACGCAATCCGATCTCCGAAGCAGCACAGCTGAGGATGAAACCGGGAGAAATGGTTCTGTGATTTCGGATTGTGAGAGTCCCTCAGTCAAAATTGTCAATTTTGGTGGAATGAATATGGAAATTAAAATACTAGGTAGATGTTTATATGCATTTATTTAATGTTTTCATGCACATACAATTGTGATCTTTAAATCTAGTTTACATAATTAAATTTTTAACAAAAAAAAACAACCGAGTTCATTTCCTTTTTAGGAGTTTCTTCCATATCTCCAAAGTTCTTCATCATATCTTTATCAAATTAAAATGGGACTAACTCGGTAGTAAAAGCTTTCAAAGAAAAAAAGAATCATCAAAATCGGTTCACAATTGGCGAGGATATCGTGTAACAAACATACAGTCGAATTAATAATCTCCTCTTTTTTTGAAGTCGGTTAAAAATGCACATGAGACCGTGGCGCAACATATTCTAAAGTATTTATAGGTAAGTATACTTATAAAGACAAGCAATTACTTTAACAATCTTTATGTATAGTGTCACATGTAAACTTTTTATGGTTAAAATTTTGTGGAAAAAGAACCAATAATTACCTAAATCAAAAGTGTCAGGGTAAATACATTCGAGCCTTCGACAGTCACCCTGCACGATCGTGACTCGCGTACAAACGTGTGGTTTCATCTTTAATCGCTTAATGTTTGCCGATTTCCGTCATTCATTACCGCCAGAATATTTTGTCGGAAATACCGATATTTAATTTTTAATGACACTTTTCCGTTTGGATGTTCCCGACTGAGTAAACTGTTTTTACTTGAGTCAAATGGTATACGAACGTATGCCATTTGATAGGTTCTTCGACGAGGATGCTTCCTTGATGTGAACGTATAACGATGGATCCATCGTTAAAATGATTTTTGCTTTAGCTTTCGCATCTTCTGCGACTGTGGATATCTTCTGAACTAGGTTCCTTCTTGATAGAATCGACTGTTCCCTCCAAGATCAACAGGTTCTCTACCGCAAAAGCACACTCGCGGTAGTTTTTCACGGCCCTTCAGCTTCGGAATGTTCGTGAGAAACGAATTGGAAGAAGCCATCCCGAATGGCCGCGTGGTACCGCACACGAATCACAAGATAAAAGTCTTTATTTGCACTTATTGATATCTCACCTATGCTAGCTACCAAGTACGAACTTTTTACAGTAAAAAAAAGAGGCCAAGTGCAAGTTGGACTCGCCCATGAAGGGTTCCGTAGCAGCAAGTAACATAATATAAAAGTTCTAAAGGTAAATTGCGGTTTACGATTTATGACGTATTAAAAAAAACTATGATACCGAGACCGCTATAGTTTTAATTGAAAGTACATACTTTGAGGTATATACCACATTTTTTTCAGAATTATTTTAGTAATATTTCAAAAGTTACGGGGGGGGGGGGGGACACCTCAAATTTTAACTTTGTATTAGATTATCTCAAGACTGGGGGGCTTGATCTATCTACATAGTTTCAAAGCACTTTTTGTTGCATTTTGAAAGACCTTTTCAACGATACCTCACACGTTGGGGTTGGTCCAATTTAATTTTTTAAATTCACTTTTCGTTGTATGGGAAAAAAAATCATTTTTTTATAATTTTAAAAACCAACTTTTGGAACTTCAATATCTATCTCTCCACCAATTTTCGTGACAATCGGTGCAGTAGCGGCGGAGTACGAGCCCGGACGGACAGAGAGACGGACGGACATGACGACACTATAAGGGTTCCTTGTGGACTACGGAACCCTAAATACTACTGGGCATACTGGGCCTAACCTATTATTATAATAATGAAATGAAACAACGCGCAGCAACAAATGCGCAGCTTGGTACATATGGCGATCGAAGACTTTATTGAGTACTTTAAATCGGAAACAGCATACATTCATAGACAACATCCATAGACAATGTTAGACGCTACGAGTATACACGAGTTTATTTGATGTTATATCAAAAATTAACATTTATGACGAGTAGTAAAATCTTCTATGCATGTCTTAGACAAATACAATACAATACACTATTACGTTTTTATCCCTAATGGGGCAGACAGAGCATTTTGGGTATTGCGGCTCTAAACAGGTAGAGCCCGGAGCCGCAAGACCCAAAGGCCACTTTTAGCGTTATGGTGGACGAGAAGGTGGAAAATAGAATTAAAATAGTGATGGGTTGCTAGCCGCATCGCTTTTTAGCTTGATTCGCATTTTCATCCATTCCCTCGATCATACTCTATAAAAAATAAACTAAGCAAGTGCGTGTCAGACTCGTACATGAAGGGTTCCGTACCTCCGTACAATGTTTTAAAATGCTGAAAAAACACTTTCTTGTATGACGACCCCTTTAATTTTTAACTTTATCTTATTTTTAATATTTGTTGTAATAGCGGCCACAGTAATACATAATCGGTAAAAATTTTAAGTGTCTAGCTCTAACGGTTCAAGAGATAGAGCCCTGCGACAGATAGATAGACAGTGGAATTTCAGTAATAGGGTCCCGTTGGCACCCTTTAGTACGGAAAATTAAAAACAAACTCAGTAGGTATGTATTTGTTGCTTGTCTTCCAGATTGTAATTGCCATATCTATAATAATCTGTTATAAAATATAAAACCTAACCTACTTAAATACTAAAAACTTTAGCCATAAACAAGAATGGCGTCGTATGGCTTCAAGGAAATGAGTGGTGTAGAAAATTGCCGAGCACCGATATTTTTGTGAGGCCGGTATAATTCGACATGGGGTGCGTTCTGATTTATCGCAGCAACCCCTCTTATCGGCCAGTTTATAATTCCACCGATTCATAAAGTTTACTCTTTTTGGGCCTTTGCGTTGGGTCTACACTTGGTGCCAAAAAATAATTTATAAACACAGGGTAAGTTTGCTAATGAAGCAAACTTAACAGGGACATAATATTACAGCTTAGCATAAGAAAATATTTTTCAATTATGCACATTAGAAGAAGAAAACAATCATATTTAACAGTAAATTTGATTAACAAGAATAATATTTAAAAAAAAAACATACAATTATATGTGTGTTTAGTTGAAAAGCTTTTTGTCTGTATATGTATGTAACCAAATTTGATTTCAGACGATGCCCTCTGATGTATAATGACTGTAACACAAGTTATTACTAAAACATATTTAATTCCACACAAATTCACACATAATATTTGATACTTTATAAATAAATAATTATATTATTGCAAGTGCTGTTCTAAATTTCTCTAATAAGATTATCATAGTGTTTTACGACTTTGTGCATGGATGATATTGCATATTATTGTTTTAAATAAATAAAATAAATAAGTGTTTTTTTTCGTATATGTAAGTAGGCAATACCAATGTCAGATTTACACAACTTCGCTCACAAAAATAAATAAATAAATTTTCCAGGGAGGAAGAAATGGAAGGTTGATACTAAGAAAGTAGCCTCAAGAGGAGTCCACCTCTTGTAACAAAGGCTAACACACGCGATTTCGCCTTTATTTCGGGCTACATGCTTGACGCACGTTTGATAAGCATTATCGGTTATAAGTGTACTACAGAGGTTTCAGTTCCAAATTAGAAATAGCCAATAAATCCTGATGGTTACCCGATACACGTTATTAAATGAGCTGGCGATCGGGATTTATGGAGATTTCGTTCTGTGTTAAGAGGTTTTCTGAGAAATAATTTATAATTTACAGTAAGAGGCAGGAAATATAATAACAGAAAATCATTGGTAGAACCTTATTTTTTAAATTTTTTTTACGACCTTGGATACAAGTGCTTTAGAGCCTATCTTTAGTTTTTTTGCTTCTTTATTCCTAACAAGTTACAATCAAACGCTTTTGATGCGACAAATCTATACGAGTCTACTGGTTTTCATGGCTGATTGAGTGGCGGACGGCGCCAAAAGACGGTTACCTCGCTTCGCTTAACAAATATAATTACAACCCTATTATGACTGTCCACTTAAACTATTCCACATATTTTTCTTGAGCATAAGTATTTAAAACACTTAATTACATCAATTTCACATAATAAAGTCCACTAGAGTCAATTGCAAAATACATTAAAACATACCCCACAACTAGACCCCTTGACTTCCTGACAAAAACTCTAGTAGAATTTTCAGTTCTCTCTGACTGTCATCGTTAGACATAACTGTAGACCTATTTTTTTTTGATTTAACAGTCGTCAAGCTTATTTACATGACAATCTGACACCCCTGTTGATATACGTACACATACGAAAAAGGACTTTAAACACATGTGCATACCGTTTTTTACAAGCTTTTATTCAGCCCTGTTTGTAGTTCAGTTGTTTAGGTCAAATCTTGTAAGTTAAATTTGAGCCACTTCCCGGTTTCCGATTGGGATTAAATTTTGTATGCTAATGTAAAGTAGATGACAATGCAATATTACTATAACAAGAAGCTGGTCTGATGATGGAGCCGGAAGGTGACTATAGGACCCCTGTAATAAAACGACGCAATATTATCGAGTTTGAGCTTACTAAGTACTTTGTGGCCTCACAATAAAAGCTTGTACGAAAAAAGTATTTGGAACGCACATGTCTGTATGATGATAGTCGATATGACTTAACGTGCCTTCCGAAACATCAAGCAGCTTTAAATAGTTTTAATACAAATTATAGATCAATCCAAGCACTGCTGGGACATCAATCTCCTTAGATTAGTCAAACTCGTACTTAAATAATTATAAAACTTTCTTCACACAAGTCCATTACAGAAATTACAATTTAAGATTTATAACTTTCCAATAAAGCTGATTGGCAGTTTGTAACTGAAATAAGAACAAGGTTGTAACAATCTAAACGTCACGTGAACTCTCAAATTGGATTACGAACACTTGGATGTTGTTTGTAGATTTGATATTCAATGTATTAAAGGATTTTAATCCTAAAATTTTACCCATTATGTAGATTATAAATTGAAGAGAAACAGTAACAACAAATGTCGAATAAGCACACTGTTCACTATATTACGCCAATTGTTAAGACGATACACGGAGTCCAGTGCTGCCCACATTTGAAATATTTTTTTTGTAAGGAAACGGAGATAAACCTAGATAACCCTTCAAACTATTTTATGAACCACTGTTTACAGTTTAAAGTGAGAACGTTAAGCTTTAGTTTGCGTTCTTGTCAAAAGTGGCCGTTTTTCGCAAAAATGCAAAATAAAGCTTAACATTCTCACTTTAAACTGTAAACAAGATTTTAGTAAGTTTTTTTGTGCTATAAAGTAAAAAGTCAAAGTAAAAATCATTTATTTATCTTTGGATGTTCATATCACTTGATAACTGTCAATTTCTTCTTTCGATTTCATAAAAGTAACTGACGTCAGATCATTTACTTACAGCTAAGTTTAATGCCGCTTCCTAAGCGCAAGCACTGGTATGACTCTCCATTGATTCAGAGTAACATATATACCTACTACTACTACAAACGAAACAATTTATCTGTACACACGTCGATATGTGAGTTTTATACTTAGGGTCGCACCGCAGAATTATTTTAATACTTACCTACTAACGAGTTCGACATATTTACGATTATATTTTTCCATACCGGAAGATTTGCGAACACTATGACGTAAAAAATATTCTGTTTTATATGTATTATGTTACAGAAAAGTCGGAAACAGCTACGTAATATCACTTCACAAATATTTTTCATTATGTCCATTGTCCATTTCACCTATAGTTCACTTTAATGATTATTATTGAGTCATTTATATTGTAACGCACTAATTTCACTAATTCACTATTGTAATATAGTAATTTGCATATTCGGCGCAAAACTATACGGTAATTATATGAATAAATTCAATTAAAATAAACAAATGTTTATAACGATTCACGCTTACACACAGCATGTCAAGTTGTCATTGTCAACAATGGCATTTAACACTATAACCCGCGGAAATCCAGTTGGCATCTGCGTGTATGTGATTACCTGTGAGCGACGAGCCTATGTAACATTACCGGATTGCTTATTAGCAATCCGGTAATGTTACAATCTCGCTCTTGTGTATCTCCCGCCAATGCGAGAGAGCGAGAAGGGTATATATATCAAGATGGTTGCTGGGTAATAACGTGAAATTATATTGTTGCTTTGCTTACCTGTTTTCATCATTTGGAAATGTATGAAATATACGTTCTTTAGAGTATTGGGTGGATAAACAATTATTATACGCGCACCTTCTCACCATGATGGTTACTATTGGTTGACAGTTCTCAAGACAACACACGTCGCGTATTGCGTGCGGCTAGTAATTAAACCCTGGTTTGGAGCTGTCAAAGCTCACAAAGTGCGGGGGAGAGGTGCGGGGACGCCAATTTGCGGGAGACGCTGTGAGATACCATTCTGTTTGACTCTTATGTATTCTGTGGCGCAAGTGCAGAAGAAGCAGCAACAAACCACACTGCAGCATTTTCTCCAAATACGTCAACTTACAATTAAGGCCGTAGCTTAACCAAGTCCTAGATAATCCTTCAAACTATTTTGTAAACTACTTTTCACTACTACGCACATTTACCAAAAGTGGCCTTTTTTCGCAAATGTGCGTAGTAAAGCTTAACGTTCTCACTTTAAACTGTAAACAGTAGTTCATACATTGTTTTGAAGGGTTATTTAGGACTTGATAGTAGCAAAATTTTAAATGATGTCTCTGTTTTCTTTGAAATGATTTATTTTAAATGGGGGC
The DNA here is from genome assembly GCA_963576875.1 of Acrobasis repandana. Lineage (NCBI taxonomy): Eukaryota > Metazoa > Arthropoda > Insecta > Lepidoptera > Pyralidae > Acrobasis > Acrobasis repandana. The sequence continues at coordinate 18,051,614 of OY756232.1, read as the reverse complement.
AGCACTGGACCCCGGAAAATTCAGGTACGGCCTTAAACTGATAGTAAAATTTGACATGTGCACTGAGAATACATTGTTATGTCATAGTTATAAATTAAAAATTATGTCATTAGTAAAATAAAAATGTTAATTTGTATATTTAGTATGTACCAAATGTACCCAAAGGTCCATCACGGCGTTGGTCTTAGCAGTTGTTGTTAGATAGCAGTCGATAAGCTTAGAAACCTAAAAAATTAAACCTGACACCAGTGTTGACTAGTTTTACTTTCAAAAGCTATTTTAAGTCTTCCCGTGGATGTCGTAGAATGCGACTTAGAAAACAAAAGCCAAACAAAGATTATAAACATCAGTGAGACCACTCCAACCTGTCTGGCCAGCGTGGAGAATGTAGGCCAAATTCTCTGACTGCTCCAGCTAATATATGGGCTCTGGTAGTACAGTACAGAGAGGGTCGTGCTCCTGCAGTGGAGACGAAATAAACGGAACCCTTCATGTGCGAGTCAGACTCGTACATGAAGGGTTCCGTACTACCGTACAATGTTTTAAAAGGCTGAAAAAACACGTTTCTTGTATTACGAACCCCTTTAATTACTAACTTTATCTTATTTTTAGTATTTGTTGTTATAGTGGTCATAGTAATACATAATCGGTAAAAATTTCAGGTGTCTAGCTACGGTTCAAGAGATAGAGCCCTGTGGCAGATCGAGTTAAAAACGCTGAAAAAAACACGTTTTTTGTATGACGACCCCCTTTAATTTTAATTTTTTCTGACGGACAGACGGACAGGCGGACAGGCGGACAGGCTGACAGACGGACAGACGGACAGGCAGCGGAGTCAGACAAACAGACGGACAGACAGCGGAGTTTCAGTAATAGGATCCCGTTTGCACTCTTCGGGTACGGAACCCTAAAAAGACCTGATTATGTATGATGATTATGACTTTTAAAAACAAATAAAAAAAAAATATAATGCGTGAGCTACTTGGATCAGCAAGATTCTTAGATTAGTCAAGTATTAATGTATAAGTACGAATTACATATTCATAAAACTTTCTTTATACAAGTCTATTACAGAGAATTCAATTTAAGATCTACAACTTTCCAAACAAAGCTGATTGGCCGTTTGTAACTGAAATAAGAACAGGGTGGTAACAATCTAAACGTCGCTGTGAAATTGGATTACGAACTCTTGGATGTTGTTTGTAGGTTTGACATTCTTCAGTGTAATTAAGGATTTTAATATTTAAGGATTATATACATACTAGCTTTTCGGGCGCTGCGCGGGCTGCAGGCAGCCCGCGGTTTTACGTGCATCTGTTGAAGTTGGCTAAAGTACATGTTCAGTTGAGTAAATGGGTAAAAAAACTGCAGCCAGTAAGGAAACATAAAAAAATATATGGCCGGCAAAATCTTGGAATCAAAACTTGTTTGCAGTTTTGAGTTCCGCGGGATGCTTTACCTAAGCATACACAATTCCAGACCTCTTCGATGTTCCAGTAGGACGTTATGAACGAATAAAGTCAAAAAATTTAAAATCCAGACGCCATCTTGGATTCCAAAAAAAAATGTCAGATTTGAATTCCGTGACGCAGAAAACCCTTGCATTCTGAATTTCAGTCAAATCGGAAGCAGTCGAGTATTGGCGGCCATCTTGAAAATTTTTAAAAAAACGCTCAGCGCTTAGTGGGTGTGGCTCGGCCTACGGCCTCGCCACGCAGCTCGGCCTACGGCCTCGCCACGCAGCTCGGCCTGCTGCCTCGCGATATAGCTCAGCCTACGGTCTCAGGCTTCGCTTAGTGACTTGGGGGGGGGTTTATGGGGAAGGGGGGAGGTCAGGAGGGGCTCGGGCTTCGCCCTCGCCACGCATCTCGGCCTTCGGCCTCGCTGGGAGCTTAGTTTTCGGCCTTTGGCCTCAGGCTTCGCAAAGACACTTGAGGGGGGTGGGGTTCTGGGGGGAGGGGGGAGGTCAGGAGGGGTTCGGGCTTCACCCTGGCCACGCAGCTCGGCCTTCTGTCTCGCTTTCCGCTCGACCTACGATCTCGCGGTACACACTCGGAAATTGTCCTTGTATGGCGGCCATCTAGGATTTTGAAAAATATCAAAAAACAAATGACAGTCGTCAAATTGCTTACAACCCCCTACATTTTGGAAAAAAATAACACCCCTAACCCTAACCGTTTTTGCAGGCCGTATTGTTTTTTGCTGTGTGTCTTTCAAGTATGTTTCTTTTTGTTTTTCATGTGTCTAAGTGGCCATCACTGGTGTCATAGCTTGGCAACTGCTATCTAATGATGGCAACCGGGACCAACGACTGTGCCAACGACTTAACATGCCTTCCGAAGTATAGAGGAGCTCTAGAAAATGTTTATGCCACCCATCCAAGTGTGGGCCACGCCTGGAATCGCTTAACATTTGCAAGCGCTAGTAAAGCGTACTATCACCGAACCACCGATATTCTCAAGCTAGAAAGAAGATTTTCGTGCAATCTGGTGTTTTCAAAAACAAACAACTTGCTTCCCGATTGGACTAGATAATGGACAGCTTAGTCTTCTTCTTCTTCGTTTAAACGCGTTCCCTGTTGCATCCTCAGCTGTGCTGCTTCTGAGCCCCCGGGGTGCGCTTTCCTGCTTTTTCTTGTCTAAGTATAACATGCATTTCAATGGTCACCCAAGGATGCCAAAGACCTTGCAAAATGGAGAAGAAATAGCCGAAACAGTTTAAATGATTTGGCTAAAGTTTTACGACTGGCCGCCTGCCTGACGTCAACTCACTTTGGGAATGTGTTTGTGCGAAAAGTTTTACAACCGGCCGCCGCCCGACGTTAACCCTCCTTAGGAATACAATTGTAGCACGAGATATTTGTGCTAAGTCTTTTAGCCGCCTCTTACGACATCCACAGGAAGAGATGGAGTGGTCCTATTCTACTCTGCCACACGGCGACTAGGTAAATAATGGTAAAAGGTAGATAATGAACAGTGACTGTGCGTAATTTGGTGTTTTTACTCCTTTCCTGGTATTTTCATTGCCAAAATAAACAATCGGATATAAATTAAAATTAATAAAGAGAAATGTGGCCGAGTGTGGTTAATCCGTTCCAAAATACCGTATCCGGATTATTGGAATTTTTGTTGTAAATGATTTATTATTATGGACTTTAATTATCGTTTTTGGGCATTGTTACGGGTCTGAGTTACACCTTAATGAATTTATGTAGTAAATGTAATGCAGAGTTGTATTTTAAGGATTAAGTTATAACAATTTTTGTATTTCAATTTGTAACGAGAGGCAAGCGAGGCATGCCAAGGCAGGCCTGTGTCACTCCCCGTTTAGGTATCGAAAATGTACTTACATTATTACTTCGCGCGCAGGCGGCCCCTCCGGGTGGTAAATTCAGTTATACGAATCGTTTCTCCAGAGTAATAAGAATAAAATTGGCTTGCAATGGATGTCTAGGTATCTATACGAAAACGTGCTGAGTTCTCACGTGAGCTAAATTAAACCATATCGCTAGCCACTTTGAGTAGATATTTCTTTGAATTTCTTTGCTGAGTGAGACTTTTGTACGTTAGTTTTATTTATTCTAAGGCAAAGGACGAGATGGAGTGACGACATACGAAAGTACGAAGAACAGTGGATGAAACTGGCTTTGAATAGATAGTCTTGGAAAGAGATGGGGGAGACCTTTACCCAGCAGTGGAACAATGTATCTAAACAAAAAAAAATATCGGGCCTCATTGTAGGTACTAAGCCCTATTCTTTCTTGCAGTACTGGCCGTCAAGAGACAAGATATAATTTTAAGAAAATAAAATCCTTTTACTTAAAAGAACACAGCAGAGTGTAACAACTAATAAAGTATCGTCATCAGGTCATTTTTAGTCTCCACTGCAGGAGCACGACCCTGTCTGTACTACCAGAGCCATTTATTAGCCAGAGAAGTCAGAAGATTTGGCCTGCATTCTCCACGCTGGCCAGACGGGTTGGAGAGGTTATAAGCTTTGTTTAGTTTGTGTTTCCTAAGTTGCCTTCTACGTCATCCACGGGAAGACTTGGAGTGGTCCTATTCTACTCTGCCGGGAACCACACGGCTCAATAAAGTATATTATTAAGCAACCTGCGCCTGAACTACTGCGATATCGCTTATGGACCCCGTCTATTAGAGAGAACACGGCGTCTATTGCAAAGAGTTCAGAATTCATGCTGTTTGCTGTAGGTTTTCGTTCAATGTTCCTCAGCTTAGCCTCATCTCGCCGTATCTTAATAATGCCTCTATGTTAAATATGGACTCGCGTAGACAACTGCATTTAGCAACGTTATTGTTCGGGGTTATCAAACGCAAAATACCAGAGTATATACACTCAAAACTAATATTTGATCGACTGAACACCAGATGATGCCGTCCCCCACTACTTATGCACCGACACAGAACAGCTGCTTTCAGGGACAGCTTCAGATACGAGGCGACTAAATGTTGGAACAACATACTCGTACCACCTCCAATAAGACTTTCCGTATCACTTTCAACTTTCAAAAAATTGTTGCGCGCCTATTTGTTAGATAAACAGAAAATAAACAATCCAACAAGTCTCCGGTAACTGTTGCTGCCACTGACTGATAGATACTCGTATCCTTGTTTGTAGCCCTGTATTCTGCTGTGTATCTATGAAATATGTATACATAGTTTTTGTAGTATAATATGACACTGATCCTTATAGGTATTATGTCTGGGTTTATATTGTGAATAAGGTCTCTTCATAAAATTCTATTAATTTAACATTAAAAATTTCGAGCTCCTTTACCTTTGTGGCAGGGATTTTTGGATGCGCACTCGCACTTGACAGGCCGTAGCTGAAAATCAGTGAGCTGCACTAAGCACTGAGCTATGACCTTTTTGGGTTGCTGTAGCACACAGATACAAATATATTGATATATGTTTCCGTCTTTCTTGTGTTTTTTATTATGTTCTTATGTTGTGTATTTTCTGTATGTGTGTGACTAAAACTACAAATAAACATCTTATCTATCTATTATCAATAATAAAGTATACAGGGTGTAACAAAATATACTGACACTATTTTTAGGGTGGATTCAGTCCATGATACTGAACAACTTTCCCCAAGGAACATATATCGAAATATGGAAAATATTTTTCGACCTCCCATACAAGTTGACCGATCCGCTGATCCGAGTTTGTATGGAAAGTCAAAAAATATTTTCCATATTTCGATATATGTTCCTTGGGGAAAGTTGTTCAGTATCATGGACTGAATTCACCCTTAAAATAGTTTCAGTATATTTTGTTAGACGTTATATATTGTTGAAATCATTTGATAACACGACGAAATGATTCGATCAATTTTATTTTTGGTTCATTACTTTATGGCCTATAGAGGGCGCTACTTTCTAAATGAAAATGCTTCATTTATTAACGAAAACATCAGAATCGCTATATTTGTGCATTTAATATTTGAGGAGTACCCTCAATTTCTCAAGGATTCCATCATCAGATCTTCCCCTGGCGACAATAGGACCAACTTTGGGTTATGTTTGTGGCCTTAGTTCTTCTAAAATCTCATTTTGATTCGATCACGTAGAAAAACACTGAGCATAGCCCCCTTCATAGCCCGTTGAGTGACCTAGAGCCTTCTATAAACCCATAGTAAGAGACAACGTTATCACTGGTAACACAAATTGAGTATACACTTTCGTCACAAAATACAGTAAGAGTAAACAGAATGGAATCTCCTAAGGTACGCGCAATATGCGTCCCCGTTCCCCGTCCCCGCACCTCTCCCCCGTTTTCGCCTTGATGACGGGCGATAGCGGGCGAACACACACTGCATGGCTCAAGTTGGCCCACAAGAACCGTGGAGAGGTGCGGGTGCGGGAAACGGGGACGCATATTGCGCGTACCTTAGGAGATTCCGTTCTGTTTACTCTTACTGTATTCTGTGCTTTTGTCTTGATGCCAGTGCATTGCAGAAGCTACGCAGTGTCTTCTCGTCCAAAATACCTCAGTAGGTATTTTGGACGAGAAGACACTGCGTAACTTCTTGAACGCTGCCCAGCCGAGTCGGATTCGTCGAAAGGAAAATATGAGAGTTAGAACATACAAAAGTCGCGAACAAAACCCAATGCAATCCAACAAACCAACCCAATCTAACAAACAGACATTCCAGATACAATCATCGAATAACAAAAAACGCAACCATATTGTATAGGAATGTGGGCACTTTAAACAGCACGGGTGCCTTAAATTAAATAGCAGTTTTTCGGCCGAGTTAACTCTTCACAGAAATAATTGTGTCACAACGGCTGCAGATGCCAGTTTATTTATAATGATAGCTTTAAGCCAGGCAGGTTTGTTTACACCACGCTTAGTTTTGAGACATCTTATTAAGTTTAATTCCTATTTTTACACGACTACGGCAGAGTCAAAAGAAAAGTTATATGTTTCGCCGCTATGTATGTATATAGGGTGATTTTGAACTACGTACTAAATTCAAGGAAAGTACCTATTTTTAAGCGAAAACAAAACAGTGACAGAAGAGAAAACTTAAACAAGGTGCTGTCGGTTACGGTGACAGTGTCGCGAGTGGTTTATTCCCATCTCAAAAATTTTCCCAACGCGCATAAAGAAGTGTTTACTTGAAAAGAACATATTCTGTCATACGTATCTTGTTTCCTAATAAAAACTAACAAATGTATACCAAAAATCTCCCATTTGAATGTCACCGCTCGTTACGTACGTGGTGGGCGGGGCGGCCGGCGAGCTATTGAAGTTAGTAGGTTAGCCATTTATCATATATTTGGGGGTAAAAAGAAATGACAGAAAATAAGTCTTTTTAGGGTTCCGTAGCCAAATGGCAAAAAACGGAACCCATCGTCATGTCTGTCTGTCCGTCCGTATGTCACAGCCACTTTTTTCCGAAACTATGAGAACTATACTGTTGAAACTTGGTAAGTAGATGTATTCTGTGAACCGCATTAAAATTGTCACACAAAAATAGAAAAAAACACAGTAAATTTTGGGGGTTCCCCATACTTAGAACTGAAACTCAAATTTCTTTTTTCATCAAATCCATATGTTTGGGGTATCTATGGATAGGTCTTCAAAAATGACATTGAGGTTTCTAATATTTTTTTTTTCTAAACTGAATAGTTTGCGTGAGAGACACTTCCAAAGTGGTAAAATGTGTGTGTCCCCCCTGTCCTTCTAAAATAAGAGAATGATAAAACTAAAAAAATATATGATGTACATTATCATGCAAACTTCCACCAAAAATTGGTTTGGACGAGATCTAGTGAGTAGTTTTTTTTCATACGTCATAAATCCTAAACCGCAATTTATCTTTAGAACTTTTAACGGTTTTGTTTTCTATTAATAATTCTAATTCCAAGAATTCAATATCAGCTAGGGGGCTCCTCATTATCGTCAGTGATATCCATGATATCTTGACTATGAGGTATTGTTAGTAGCGTTATGGCTGTTGTGACGTGACAGCAATTTCAATAGGGCGCACTCATGCACTCTACAGGCCATAAATTTTACAGTTATGAACTAAAAAGGAAAATTAATGGAATCATAACGTAGGGTAAATAATTAAATTTTTAACAAAAAAAAACAACCGACCTCAATATTTTTTAGGAGTTTCTTCCATATCTCCAAAGTTATTCGCCATATCTTCACTAAATTGAAATGGGACCAATTTGGAAGTAAAGGCTTTCAAATAAAAAAAGAATCATCAAAATCGGTTCACAATTGGCAAAGATATCGTGTAACAAACATACATTAAAAAAATATATTAATAAAAATAAAAACATACAGTCGAATTGATAACCTCCTCCTTTTTTGAAGTCGGTTCAAAATTAAGTGCTTTATTAGCACATTAAAAATATAACGTCTAACAAAATATACTGAAACTATTTTAAGGTGAATATATAAGCAAATGGCTTTGAAGTGTGAAATAAATTGTTAACTCGTAAATATGGTGATCATTTCCATATTGCTCTTCGTCATGTACTAGATAGCTCTTTAAATTATTTTATGAACTGCCGTTGAAACTATTATTGGTAATCCGTCTAGCTTTAAAACTTGCCGTGGTCACTTTTGGCGGAGGCAAGTTTTAAAGCTAGACGGACTAATGTAAGTACTTTCAACGGTGCTTGCTTCATAAAATAATTTAAAGGTCTATCTAGTGCATGACGAAGAGCAATATGGAAATTATCACCATATTTACGAGTTAACAATTTATTTCAAATGAGGGCGCCATTTCAAGGCCATTTGCTTCTATATTCACCTTAAGGGAGAATTCGGTCCATGATACTGATCAACTTTTCCCAAATAACATATATCGAAACATGAAAAATAATTTTTGGCTTTCCATACAAACTCGGATGTATGTTGTATTACAGTTTGCCTACTTACTTGTATAAAAAGAACTTAATTTAATGTAAAAGTGAGTAATTTTGACTAATCTACAAATGACCAATCTATTTTTAGGCATGAACAACCAAGTCATGATCTAACACCATAGCGTTCACATCCGGGTACAGTCATACCGCAGACATTTGGTAGGTATTTCCTGTCGCAAATGATGGTGCATTTTATATACCAAGTCAAACCAGTTTTTTAAATACTAAGCCGGACCATCAGGGGGGGGGGACTTCAACAAATCGTCCGAATGAGGGCACCGAAATCCAGTACTCGGATTAGGCAAAATCTACATTCAGATTAAATAAAGAAATAAATTTATAGGGACAAATCATGTGAACTGATTGAGCTAGCCCCAAATTAAGTTTGAACTTGTGTTACAGGATACTAACTCAAGTACTCAACGATACAATCATCATCAGGGCCCCGATCGCGCTAATTTTGACCGGTTTTGCCATTCGAACGTAACGTATTTGGTTCTGGTTTGGATTTGGTTAATCCGATGTAAAAAATGGTATCGCGCTATTTTTCTTGAACGGTTAAATCGTTGACGTTACCACATCGTTACCAAAATAAGTCCAAAGTTGAAACGTTTAGAGCATACAACTAGTATGCATTAAATACTTGGTATTTATTTCGTTATCGAGGATTGGCTGTATGGCCTAGTCCCGTTGCCAACCCAAAATGGATGAATTAGCCAATAAAAAAAGTAAACTTTTCAAATCGATGACACTTTAGGTATGTCAAAACTCAAAATTCAAAAGTTTCAAATCTTTTGAATCTTTGTTTGAATTAGATTGTGAATTTGTGAGTGAAAAATTGTATTTTTTACCAATAGGTAAGTATTGTTTTTCTAAAATAATTAATCAGTAGGTATACATGTGGCCTCCACTACTGCCACTCCTTTTCACCCAAATTTTGTATGTATATTTTCTGTTTCTCGCATTAACTCGTGTGCTCCTTCTAAAAATGTATATAGTTGTATTGTGCTAGTTTCGTTGTAAATAAACTGTAAATACTTTCAGTGTAAATAAAATAGCCATAGTACATAAATATGAGGGGTTTTAATTCCTCCACCAACTCCGTAAACAGCTCCGTTGAAAGACGGTAACGCTTTCTAAAACTGCTTTCCGATATGGAAAGCATTGATTGCCTGAAAATTGCATTCTGCTTGCGGGTTTCTTGTCTTTGTTTTGCTACATCCACTGCATGACTTAGTTTTAAATTATCTAAATAAATCCTGAGCATTTTTATTAAATTTTTCGCTACTTTTTTGATATTTTCTGCTGTGAAAAGTTGCTAACCACTAACTTATTTAAAAACGTTTATTTGACTGCGGTATACGCGTTCCCAACGAAACGCATTTGGTTTTTAACGCTGTCAAAAAATAGCGTGATACCATAAATTAAAGAAAGTTCGATCGTTCGCTATTTAAATGTATTTTCCGAAACAAAGCTAATCCGTTACCGTTCAAATGATTAGCGCGATACGAAATGTACCTAACGTAACGTTTTTGGTTGTCGTTTAGTTTTGGTATTACCGTTCAAAATTAGCGCGATCGGGGCCCTGGTCTTTCTAGTCTCCACTGCAGGAGCACGACCCTCTCTGTACTGCCAGAGTCATACTTGGCCAGAGCAGCCAGAGGATTGGGCCTACACACTGCGCTCGCTAGACGGGCCAGAGAGAGGTTTTACTGATGTAGCTTTGTTTAGATTGTGTTTCACAAGTCGCCTTTTACGACATCCACGACAAGACTTGGAATGATTCTATTCTACTCTGCCGGGAACCACACGGCAAAAAGATACTATATTTTATAATAAAAAAATTCAGAACAATTTAAAAATTTGAAAAAGGCGATTTTCCACCTTGCCCTTGCTGGGGATCGAACCCAGAACCTCCGGAGTAGCGGGCTGGTGTGCAAACCACTACGCCACTGAGGTCGTCAATACTTAGGTATAATAGAGTATTAGCCGCGGTCTGTCAGAGAGGGAGTGCATAGACACAGTAGGTACAATAGAGTTTTAGCAGCGGTCTGCAGAGCGACTACAAACTTTGAAAGGCTGCCAGATCCCGCACCACCTAAAAATTTTGATAAGACCGCTACTAAGCGACAGTATGCCTGAAACCCAGTTTGACGCCGGTCGGCAACAGTCGGCGACCGTCACGCGACAGATGTGACAGCAGTCACAGTCGTCGTCACAAACCGGGTCGAAAGCATACTGTCGTTCGTCTTGTAGACCCCAGTTACACGTTAATGTCATTGCTAGAGTAGTGTAAATAAAGATACGGTTGACCAATATTTGAAGGGTGACTGAAATATCGAAAAATATTTCGACTTTCTCATACTTACTCGTAAATGTTCAGCTGACAGTACAATTTTTATGAAAATTTTTCCATACTATTTGTACTGTAATTTTTGTATTAAAAATATCATGCGAATGGGGATGTTGCACAACAGGCTAGGTCATGAACACTTCCCCAAAATCAAAATCCGATTAAGACGATCATATATTTATTTTTTCGTGATCTTGATAGTGTACAAAATACATTTAAAATCGCTTATTATCGTATAATGGCGATACTGACATGGCGTACGTAACCTGATTTAAACGTCACTTGCATTTACTGTCAATGTCAGGTCATTGGTGTCAGCCATTTCGGCGGAACTTACCTAACATTAATTACGATATTTTGATCCAAATGTACCATAGAAAGGCTACAAACTTATCGGATTTACTTATTAGGCATTGATACCGACCCAAAAATGCAAATTGCAGGTAGGTATTCAGTGACCTAGCCGGCTCCCCATACATTTGTGCAAAAATCCATTTAAACTCACGTATCATTGCAAAAAAAAATGGCAGGAACTCAAATTTTGTTTTGGAGACAAAGAGTGGAACTTAATGGACCGCATTCATTCTAAATAGTTTAGCTATATTGTGTTATGTACAGAAAGTTACATTACAACACGATAACAATACCCGGTCATCAGAAAATGTTATCTAACTCCTCTTTGTCACGTCACGACATCCGCTGTCAACCCACTCTGGCAATTTGACCATGTGACCTCGTCATTATCGTGAACTCACCTTGATTGAGTCAATCTTTTCGCGGACAATGCTCACTGTGATCAGTAATTATAGTGCTTACGAAAACGGATCTTGTGGTACAAGTGATTGACAGACGAAATAATTTTTAAAAAATTTTTATTTTATTTTATTCCTACAAATTTTTATTGTAAGTACAAGACAAATGAAATACCTAAGCCCAAACTTGATCTGTTTGCATCGTGTTATTGCAGGGTTCCTATAGCTTCCTATAGCATACAACATTTCATCTCAATTGGAACAGGGAAATGGCTCAAATTTAACTTGCGAGATTAGACTTAAACAAATAAGCAACAACAAACAATAGCTAAATATAAGTTTGTAAAAAGGTATATTAAAACATTTAGAAAGTGATCTGTATAATTTTTTTAAGTTCCGCCCGTTCTGGTTTCTTTTTCCATATCTCACCATATCTGGTCTTCCAGAAATATTAACAACAATTCATTGAACTTTTGACCTCTCGTACAAATTGACCAATCAGCTCATCCGAGTTTGTATGGAAAGAAAAAAAAATATTTTTCATATATGTTTCATATATATGTTTGGGGAAAGTTGTTCAGTGTCATGGGCTGAGTCTAGTATATTTTCTTGTTATATATTAATTTAGATTTACACCCTCATATATCGCTGATAGTACATTCCTTGCGCCGCGTCCGTACTATAACAGCGTGGGTTTCTTTACATAACTTATGAAGTGGGAGCCATGATCGATTTCCCAGTCGGCCGTGTAGGATTAACTCAGACAATAATGAATTAAATCCATCTTGTTCTTGCGTAACTAACAGATGTTGGCAACAATAATTTAACAAATTATCTGTAGTAACTCCTAGGGAAATAAATGACGAAACTTCAATTTAGTAAGTAGGTAGGTTACGGTACACGGTCATTTTCAATTTTTTGACGTGACAACGTCTTATAAATTGGTTAGCCGGGTGACACTTCAAGAAACTGCGTTACGCTCCGCTCACGTTATGCGCTCACAATGAGAGCGAGTGAGAGGCACGCGTCCCTTCCACTCGGGCATGGTTAGCCCGCCTAAGAGCGAGAGAGACAGACATAAAAAGACTTGTCACGTAAAACTTTCGCCCGTATACCGACTTTACAGGCAACCAATTTGTTTTCACTTGCTTTTTGACAAAGGAAAAATATTTCGCTCATTTGTTTTTGTTCAATTATCATGATTCAAAATGGTGTCCTAGAACCCGCGCCATTAACCCCATCGTTCATATCTCCGATAATCTCATTTTTCTGATAACTTAAGAGTAACGGGTAATCGAGTGATTTTCATATAACACCGAAAATGTTAAAAACTATGGACTATACAATGTTTTGTATTTTCTCCGTCTAATTAGCGCGTCATTTTAATTATGTGGAAAACAGTAAATGGTTTAAACCAGGAACTAAAGTTAATCTATGTTTTATTATAAGATAAAGAAAGTCTATGCCTAGAAAAAAGAGGTCGTAAATGGCCTCTTCATCTTAATCGCTAAATGTTGACTTGATTTTCACTGTCGGGTAATATCCGACTGGTTTGTACTATAATCATCTTCAGGTCTTTTTAGTCTCCACTGCAGGAGCAGACCCTCTCTGTACTACCAGAGCCATACTTAGCCAGAGTAGCTAGAGGATTTAGCCTACACTCTCCACGCTGGCCAGACGGGTTGGAGAGGTCTCACTGATGTTTATAACCTTTGTTAAGCTTGTGTTTTCCTAAGTCGCCTTTTACGGGAAGACTTGCAGTGGTCCTATTCTACTCTGTCAGGAACTACACGGCTAATACTACTATAATATAGAAAGTTTATGATTGAAACTCATTACAATAGTGCGTAGGAGTCATATCTGTCAACATCATACTTGTTTAGACAAAGAGGCTTTGACGGCTCTATAATGTCAAGTGAATGAGTGATGTTATCAATATCATCTTTAAATGGAAGTTATGGTTGGCCTTTATGATAAATGTTTAGATTTATGAGACTTATAAATTGAGGTTTATAGTAGTAAAAGTGTCACTTGATTGTTTATTTTATTAAAATTTATTGCACACAATCTCATACTGGATTGATAACAATAGGTCAAACTTAATGCTAATGCATTATCAACCAGTTTGCCTTTGGGACATGTCAAGAAATTGGAAGAAAGGGCCAACTTGTAATATAATATATACGAGTACCTCATGAGTGCTTTCAGATCAATATAAAGATTATTATTAATATTATGGTACTTAATCCGAGCGCGGAACACTAAACATACAACACCAAAAACATACACAATTGAAAATGTCGAAACAATAATAACAATAGACATTGAAAGACTTCTTGATTTTTTTGCTGTGTTGATTAATTTCGTTTAAATGTAATTTTAATGATTTTTGTTCAAAGGCTTTTTACAAGCTTTCCCTGTTTGTTGTTGTATATGTTTTTTTGGGTCAAATCTTGCAAGTAAAATTTTAGCCACTTCCCGGTTTCTGATTTAGGTATATGCTAATATAAACAGGAAGTTTGTCTGATGATGGAGCCGGACGGAAGGTGGCTATAGGAATACTATAATAAAATTACGCAACCCAGTCGAGTTTGGGCTTTACATTTTTTTCGAAAAACTTCTTCATCTAAGCGCGTTCCCGATTGAATCCTCAGCTGTGCTGCTTCGGAGCCGGGGGTGTGCTTTCCTTCTTTTTCTTCTCCAAATATAACATGCATGTCAATGGTCACCCAAAGCTGCACCCAAAGACCTTGCAAAATGGAGAAGAAATAGCCGGAATAGTTTAAATGAATTGGCTATAGTTTTAAGACCGGCCTGACGTCAACCGACTTTAGGAATGTATTTGTGCGAAAAGTTTTACAACCGGCCACCGCCCGACGTTAACCGTCCTTGGGAATGCAATTGTAGCAGGAGATATTTGTGCTAAGTCCTTTAGTCGCCTCTTACGACATCCACAGGAAGAAATGAGTGGTCCTATTCTACTCTGCCGGGAACCCCACGGCGAGCTTTTTTGAAAAACTTATTAATCATAAATCATAAAATAAAAAGCACTTCGTTGAATAGTATGAAACCATTTTGCACTTTGTGAAATATATAAAATGTATAATATATAATATAGAGGTATATAAAATCTGTGCTTTCAACGGTATGGAAAGCCGTTAGTTCCAGCTGCAGGATGCCTTTAGGTGAGTTAATACTACTTTAGGCAACTTAATAAATCTGAATAAAACTGTTACGATCATGACACAAAATTACACTAAAAAACTAAAACAACCCGAAAGCATATTATAATCAGAGCAAAAACGAGGAAAAATCTTCCTTTCTTGAATACCCTTCGCACAATATGACAGTTTCGTGAGTAGGTGTCCTTCAGGACGAAAAAATACATCGATTCGCCTCCGGGCGACGCATTTTTCACTGTAATCATTGTCATAAACTCGGGGTTTCAATTAAAATCCCCAATACTAATAAAATATGGAGGCTCATCGAATGTGTTTCGACGACGGCGACGTTCATATGCGACGAGACGATAACAAGACGACAAAAAGGCGATAACGAGACGATTGCCGTGTGGTTCCCAGCAGAGTAGAATAGGACCGCTCCAAGTCTTCCCATGAATGTCGTAGAAGGCGACTTAGGAAACACAAGCTGAACAACGCTTTACATCAATGAGACCTCTCCAACTCGTCTAGCCAGCATGGAGAGTGTAGGCCAAATCCTGTGATAACTCCACTATTAGAGCAACCAATTATTAAAAATATTTATTTATTTACATAGGTTGAAAAGATAAGAAGAATGCACTTTTAATAAAAACTTAAGCAGCAGCTTTAGCTTTTTTGCATTAATAAATTTAAAATCAGGAAGTATGTATGTATGTATACTGTAAAGATGGTTGGGACATGCAGCAGCATCGCCGATTCCACGGCGTTCCGTCGCTCTCTCTCGCTATAGCAAATGACTGTTCTGAGCGACAGAAAAGTATAGCAGCATAGGAAAAAGCTTTTTCGTGCTGATATATATGTTCCAACCGTTAACCTACCATTCCCAAAAAATAAAATAATGGATGTCCGTGTTTTATTATAAATCTTTTTACTTTACCTGTACCATCTTGGCATAATACAGTATGTATGTACGTAGGTTAGGTAGGTTTGGGGATGTACCTGAAAACAAAAAAGAAGTAACATTAGTACATGTCACATGATTCATCCATCACTCATAAATAGAGATGGGATATTCGGATGCATATCTACGTAAAGTAAATTTTTGGCTAACAAATTATGAAAGCGGCTCTTAGGATATTTTTATTAAAAACAAAATCCCGAATTCAGCGTTTGCATATCGAATTATTTATTTTATTTCACTAAAGTTTATTACACCTCATGGAGTAAACACTAAAATTTGAATATCTCGGGATCGCGGAATTTTTTTTCTATGAAAAAAGTGTTTTTCTTTATTGCCAACTCAACTTTAGGTAAATATGCATCCGAATATCCGATCTCTACTCATAAATTAACAACAAAACTTCACCGTGGCGACCATTTGGAGTTTTCTTTAACCATTTCACGTTTGGTTTGTCCATTTTATTTTACTGTACTTTTATTATTTATAAAATACCTTTGTAATACTTACACAAAAAATATATACAACTTAAATTATTCCAATGCTGACGACAGAAATAACGAATTTTCCCTTAATTCAAAATGTACTGAATATCTAAGACGATAGAATAAGGAATGATTTAGCGGAGACAAGGAGGGAATCTGTGACGCAAAGCCCTCATTGTTACAGGGCTCGAAAGGTTATTGTCGAGCTCTCTAAATAAGACTTAGCATAGTTTGGCGGGATTAGGAATTTCAAGAGGGCTTTGGGGCTTTTTCGTCTCCAGAGATGATTGTCGATGTAAGTTATATAAGGGTAAGAGTAACAACAGAAAATTTATTTAAATTTGAAGGATTTTAAATACTGGACTTCGGAAAATTCAAGTATATACTTGAATTTTCCGGGGTCCAGTGTCAGTCCTTCAAACTATTTTATGAACTACTGTTTACAGTTTAAAGTAAGAACGTGAAGCTTTTCTTCGCACATTTGCCAAAAGTGGCCGTTTTGCGCAGTAGTTCATAAAATAGTTTGAAGGGTTATCTAGGGCTTGGTAGAGACAAAATTTTAAATCATATCTCCGTTACCTTTCAAATAATTTATTTCAATTGAGGGCAGCATTGGACCCTGGTAAATGCAAGTATGGCCTAGGGTGATAAAAGGAAATGTGAAGTAAGCCTAGTACCAGAATCCGTCCCATTTCTCGCTTAACGAACCTCTTTGATCGGCATTTAACAAGCTTTTATTTAGATTCATCTGTCCCGTTGTACATATGTGTCCGTAATCAAATCTTTCAAGTAAATTAGACGCACTTCCCATTACTTGATTGAGCTGAAACTTCACTTACTTATGTAAGTTGGGTGACAATGCAATATTATGGTACCAAAGACCTGATCTCATAATGAAGCTGGAAGGAAGGCATGGCATCTCTGTGATAAAACAATATAACGCCACCGAGTTTAGGCACAAAATTCTTCGTCTTGGGGAGCAGCACTTTTAAAATCTTGTTTAGAAATATACTTTTAAATAAGTACTTGTTTCACGTTGTATTCTTGTGGGTGTCGTAAACGTGACGTCTTTTAGTCGCCTTTTACAACACTCACAGGAAGAAATAACGCGGCACTCCTTTCTGAGGCACTATCTCTAGGCATCCTCTGATAATGTCAAAAATGATAAAAACAATTTTTTGATCAAAAATCCACATGCTCAATGTTGCTCCTAGTGGAAAGTAGTGCTCTAGTGACTGCAACCAACATAATATATCGCTGAGTGAACCGAGTTGGCAAGGAGAAATGTCGGCACTCGGGCTAGAGGCGAGTTCATGTCGTGCATTTGTTTATAAACTAGTTTGTATTGTCGTGGTTCAAATACTTAATTATCTTTATAACAAGTTTATGGCATATAAAAAAAAACCGACTGTCAAGAAAGCCATCTAGTGATGAGAAGTGGAACTACCGAAACGACTTGATATCCGTAGCGCCATCTATTATTTGCTAGAGAAAGCCCTGACTTTAAAGCGTTATCTTCATGATTTTCATTAAACATAGCTAGGAACTACCGCAAAGGAACTTGCTTCTACGTAAAAAAACCGCATTGAAATCGGTCTATGCGTGTAATGGCTACGATGCCACAGATAGACAGACAGACCGATAGACATTAGCGTCAAACTTATAACACCCCTCTTTTTTGTCGGGCCGAAAGTCACTTGAATATACGCGCCAATCGACTTTATTATATAATAAGTCTAAGCAGATAATGGATTGTCGTCATTTCTCAACAATTACTGTATTAGGCACGCTCACTGAAATACCGATATCCTACATAATTTTCTGTGTAATCGACTGACGAAGCCCGACCCTATTAAGCCATTTCCTATAAACCGTAGCGAAATCCTCATTATAAATTAAATTGTAGTTCCTGTAGCAACGCTAAATACTACGTAATCCAGACGTAATCGTATTAAATTGATACCAAATCGTATTGATGTATTAGATGCAAATGGTGATGGGAAAATATCGATTATTTATGACCTATAGTTTAGTTCAGTTCATTTATTCAGTAGCAAAATACTTCTTCTTCAGTCCATTGTCACCCAATGGCGCCTCTAATAATAAACGTAATTTCGTACAATCTTGAGCTTTCCTCCTCCAAGTCTTTCCGGCAATTTAGACCAGATTGTCAGTCCATCTTTTAATTGGTCTACCAACGCTTCTGCGGCCAGTCTAGGTTTCTGGTTTCTAGGTGTAATTTAGACAAAATGAAACAAAATATATTTTGTCTAAATTACAAAGTTTTGAATTATTTTATTAAAACTAACGTGAGATAAATCCATAATTGATTAATTTAACACGGTAACCTCACGTGATATAGTCACGTGAGTCAACCGTTGACTCACGTGACTATATAACGTGAGGTTACCGTTTTAAATTAATCAATTAAAGTTTTAAATGTACACATAACGTTATTATATTAATTAAATACACCATATCCATAGTCTCAGAGTCTATGATACCGAACAACTTTACCCAAAAAACATACATTGAAATAAGTACCTATGAGAAAAAATGTTTATCAGAAACTCGGCTCAGCTGATCGGTCTATCGTATTAATTGTATGGGAGGCCAAATTTTTTCGTTTTTCTGTATATGTTCTTTACTTGTCCTTGATACTAAATCCTAAGTCTTTATACTAAGTCCTTGATACTAAATAACTTTAAAGTTATTTTGTACTTATCAAGGACTGAATTCGATCTTAAAATAGTTTCAGTATATTTTGCTAGACCTACATAATCATCGGTTCATCGATATTGTAAGCCCATCCCTAGATAATGTGGCATTGAGTCGGCAACGAGCGTGTAATTGATCAGCGAAGCGTTCGACTGCAGAGAATAAGCACAGCCGTGATTTACTGGCTTGCTTTGTCTTAGTACGGTCAGGTGCCCAAGAAAGGCATACTATTGATACATAGTATGTTGTATATTAAAATGTATATTAGTATAGTTACTATCCTTATATAATAGACTATCGACAAATGTGTAGACACGTTATTTGGAGAAAAGTGTACTATGCTTGCATTAAATATGCATTGTCATTGTCACATTCTTCTTCGTCTAAGCGCATTCCCGGTTGCATCCTCAGCTGTTCTGCTTTGGAGCACGGGTGCGCTTTCCCACTTTTTCTTCTCCAAATATAACAAGCATGTCAATGGTCACGCAAGGATGCAAAGACCTTGCACAATGGAGAAGAAATAGCCGAAACACTTTAAATGATTTGGCTATAGTTTTACAACCGGCTGCCGCCCGACGTTAACCCTCCTTGGGAATGCAATGGTAGCATGAGATGTTTGTTCTTAGTCCTTTAGTCGCTTCTTACGATATCCACAGAAAGAGATGGAGTGGTCCTATTCTAACCCCATTTACAACGTAGAAGGGACATACCCCAAATCATATCATTTATATTAATCACCCATAATCGAACCACGGTCTATACTAGATCACTTAAGTATAATGGAATTAAAATAACAGTCAAAAAACTAAAATAAATTTCGGCATTTCTATACAAAACAGTGCAGCCGCCCGGGCAATGAGGGCTTTTCAGAGAAAAAAGAACGTTTTTTTATTATGTCAATAGATGGCGCTACATTCCGAGCATATGTCAAGCAAAGTTGTCATTCTTTCTTTGGTCAGGAGTGGTTTTTTTGATATTGGGAGTTACATAAAAAATGATTGTCGCGAGTGTTTCCAAAAAGGCGCATTTCGAAATCGGTCGTACCTTACGCGAAGGATTCGAACGAGTGGTCTTGACTTGACCACTAAAAGAGCAAAAAAGGTATCTATTTAAAGAAAAAATGAGTTGGAATATTACAAGTTTTGTATTTCGCTGATTTCCTCGTTGAAAATAGCACTCTTATTTTGATAGCGATGTTTTGATAACCATAGACCTAGATATTTTTAAATATTGAGTGACATTGACATATGTGTGCTGTGCAGCGCCCTCTATTAACAACATATATTATGACAAGTTGTTTTTTTTTTTATTTTTTAACTATCAAATTGAAAACCTCTCATTACACGTAGTATAGTTTTTTTACTGTTATTTTAATTTTATTAAGTAAATATACTTTAGTGATCTAGTATAGCCCGTGATTCGATTTATTACGGGTATGTCCCTTTTACGTTGTATATAACCGGGAACGCAGTAAATTTATAGAGAGAGAAAGAGAGTCAATTCGTCTTTTTTGATCTAGATTTGAAATAAACTCACAAATACACTCATTTCCCACTCCAACTGTCAAAGATCTTCAAAGATCCTCAATTCTTAAAATATTTAATTGGCGTTAACAAATTGGGCACGCCCGTATTCTTGGAAGTAGAGGTTAATTAAGCCACCCGATACCCCTTGACATAACAGAAATTAATTGCAGCCAGAAATTTATATAAAGCGATTCTTCTTGCTAAGTGACAGGCATTAGTCTTGTGGGGAGATAAGGCAGGAGATGTAGCGGGCATAAAATGTTTTTCTTCTTTTCGTATCGATGACATTTAATATATATAATAAGTCGTGTCGTACAGCGAAGTAAAACAACTGGCAGATGAGAGAGACAAATGGAAGAGAATTCATACTCCACCGACAAGAGCATAGCTCCTAAATATAGATACGAGTATATAGAATAGGAGAAAAGAGACACATACTCGTGGTAATCGGAAATAGGCGAGGCAATATGTTGGGACACTTGATCCGGCATTCATTTTATGCGAATAATAATAATAGAAGGCAAAATAGAAGGAAGGAGGGGAAGACGAAAGCCAAGGCACAGCTATATGAAGCAAGTCAAGGAAAATGTGATAGCAGTGTCGTATCAAGATGTCAGAGGTTGGCGGAAGATAGAACAGAATGTAAGGAACTCCACCGACAAGAGCGTCGCTGTTTCATTTTGATGGTGGTTTTTACTGTATTTTGTCATTCCAGTATCGGACCACTTCGATATCTATGTCATTTACGGCCATCAGGTCTTCCCAAGTGCCAGTGTTTGGTCACCTGGGACACGTAAGTACATGCTCCACAGTTTGTGGAGAGAAACCACACTGTCAAATGTTTATCGATCTATATTTTCCACCTGACCAAATTATCTTAAAAACATGTTATGTAGCTCTTTTTATCGACTTCAAAAAAAAGGAGGGGTAGGCAGAGGCTATGGGCCTCCACTAGCTACGATCGTGATAGATTTCTATCGCTTTATGTACACTCATTACTCACTTCATGCATGCCCGTCGGGTACTTCTGAACTCTACTTTTTTAAGAATGTCTGCAATCTGGTTGCAGTACGTTCATCGAGGGTGACTCTAACCTCATTTTACCGCTCACATTTACTTCAAAAACCTGTTTAGTTAATCTCCTTTAGTCCTTCTGCTTCATCTAAGCTCGTTTCCGGTTGCATCCTCAGCTGTACTGCTTCTATCATTTCATCAAAGGGTGCGCTTTCCCGCTTTATCTTCTCAGAATATAACGTGCATGTCAATGGCCACCCAAGGATGCTAAGATCTTGCGCAGTAGAGAAGAAATAGTTTAAATTATTAAGTTATAGTTTTAAGACTGGCCGCCTGCCTGACGTCTACCCCCTTTCGGAATTTTTTTGTGCGAAAAGTTTTACAACCAGCCGCCGCCAGATGTTAACCTTCCTAAGAATTGCAATTGTAGCACGAGATGTTTGTGCTTTGTCCTTTAGTTCCATCTTATGCCATCCACCGAAAGAGATGGAGTGGTCCTATTCTAACCCGGAACCACAAGGGGAAAAGTTTATCTTCATTCGTCCATTTTTCCTTTTTTAAAGGCATTAACATCTTCATTTTCTTATAACTTAAACTGACCCCTAAGATATTGGATGCCAAAACCTTCTGTCAGCGTTTCGATAAAGACAGGAGAGTAATGGCGATGAGACCCTCACTACTGGCAAAGTTTGCTGCTTGAAAAATTACCCACGGAAAGGGTGCTTGCTTGACACTGTAAATCAAAAGTGAAGAATTTGGGTGGCAGGTAAGTTTTGTACTTTGATATATTCTCCAATACCCCTGTGACGTATTGGTAACGAACGACGCATATTCGTCCCCTGGAATTCCTGAATTCCATTCAAGCATGCGCTTTTGTACTTTGTGTTATGTGCTAACTTTGTAAAACAACAAATAATATATTTCTAATAAAAATAAATAAAATAAAATAGATAAGGACAAATCACACTGGTTTAGCTAGCACCAAAGTAAGTTTAAACTTGTATTATTATATATATATTTTATAATAAATACATCCAAGACCCAGGACAATTTGAAAAAGGCTATTTACCAACTTGCATTGGCTGGGGATCGAACCTAGAACAGGGATGGGCGGATTAGCGGGTTGACCATTACACCACGGAGGTCGTCAATTAGTGTGGACTGTTGAGTGTTGTACGTACAGTACATATGTTTTTATTTTATAAGTTACTTAAAAGTACAAAAATGTTTTGTTGAAAAATATTTTCTTATTGTTTTTCGTAGGTGTTGGTGGCCAAAACCGATTTTTAACATCTTAGGCACAACATGGATTTTCCAAACCTTGTCTCTACCCCTTAAAAGATATTAATCTCTTCTCTGTACTTAATTATATATAATGAAAGTGATTGCTCCTTTTTTTTTATTGCTCATTAAAACACAATTATACTTACTATGACATATAATTCTATAACTGTAACAAATATGTAGATACACTAACACAGAACTGCTCGGGCTATTTTGATTTAATAAGACTTTCCAGGAAAGGTTCTCATGTCTAGAAGTTCTTGGAAGTTTCCTATGATCAAATATCACAAGGATTAACTGCTAATAACTATTAACTATTAGTTATATTATACGGGATGACTTTTTAACCACCAACCAAATTTTTGGAGCAAGTTCAGTCCAGGATACTTAACTACTTTCGAAATAAATTATTAAAAATCGCTAAAAAAAATTCGTCCTTCCATACAATATCCGTCTGGCTGAGCGCTGAGTTGTATAGGGGGGATTTTTTTTTTCGATTTTTAATTAAAAAAATATAGGACTCATCAGGAAAATCCTGGACTGAACTTGCTCTAAAAATCTGATTGGTGCAAAATGGTTAAAAAGCCAGCCTGTATAATAAATAAGAAAGTGTGTTTAGGTGTTCGTTACAACAAAAAAAAATTCCAAAGTATGTCGTCATGTCGTCAATAAAAGTTTGACTACGTTTGGATGGAAAAATCTAGGGTTAGGACTCACAAACATTGCAACAGTAACAATTTATATCAATAAAACATAAATTTCACTTTATAACCAATTGCCGAGAGTAAAATCGCAATATTTTGACTCTGTTGGCTGCATCTTCAATAAAAATGTCATTTTTCAAAGCGCCCTTTGTGAAATTTAGCCTATAAGCCATTGAAGCGGCCACCCGATGGGATCCATATGGTTCAATAAGGTATAATTTATGACCCACTTCAATTGTATACACATTTGTTTAAATAAGTACCTATGAGTTATATTTTATGGATTGTATGCAATTGTATGACTGTTGTTTTACGACCAGCCTGACGTCAGCCCTCTGAAAAATTTTTATGCGAAAAAGTTGCAACCAACGGCTGACCAACTTCAACTTTCCATGGGAATGCAGTTGTAGTATGAGATAGTTTTTTAGGGTTCCGTACCCGATGGGTGCAAACGGGACCCTATTACTGAGACTCCGCTGTCTGTCCGTCTGTCCGTCTGTCACAGGGCTCTATCTCTTGAACTGTAATAGCTAGACACTTGAAATTTTCACCGATTATGTATTACTATGGCCGCTATAACAACAAATACTAAAAATAAAAAAAGTTAAAAATTAAAGGGGGTCGTCATACAAAAAACGTGTTTTTTTAGCTTTTTAAAACATTGTACGGTGGTACGGAACCCTTCATGTACGAGTCCAACTCGCACTTGCCCGTTTATTTTGAACACATACAGTTACTGTGGGCGCAGATAGCTAAGATTACGTTCTGATACCAAGATATTTTACTAACTACGCTCTTGGTACGAGTCCCGCAATCCCACCGACAACAAACAAACACCCAAACAACCTACGCAGTCTGCTACCACCCTGTATAAGGTACAGGGAACCTACTAACCTAACTTAACCTAATTATGAGTTGAACTTAATTCTAATTAAGATTAATTACATTAATTATAAAACTTACCGCGTCCACGCAGTCTTCAGGCAGCCTCGCCTGGCCTTCGCGTCGAGCCTGAGGTCCTCCTCAGGGCTGGCGACGGCCTTAGGTCCCACTATGGGACCCGCCTTAGGTCACATAATCTAACAGCGGAACGTAACATGGAATGTCCCTCGCTCCGATTCAAAAGTTTATCACTGTTTATATATTTATGGGCATTCACGCCACCACAATTAGTTCCTTTTACAGTCAATTCACAAACACTTCCGTATCACACGGGAAATAGACAAAACCAAAATTTACAAGGCCGCATGGCACGCGTTTTACATTTGACACAAATCACTGTTCTTTACGTAATACAAATAATTTCGGCTCCACGCCGTTCCAAACAAATTGGGCACAAAACAATTAACGACAATTCTCCACGAAACATTCGCTATATATATCAAAATTACAAGATTAACGCCGCCATGGCACGCGACAGGACCACACCCAAGTTATTTTTGCACAATGTCTCGCCCGCAACTTGACATTTCCAATGTCAGTGAGACTTTGACATAAAGACAATGATTATTTTTCTGGCCGGGCAAATACAATCCGCGCTCGACAGCCGAGATATCGATAAATCGATAATCTTGCCCGTGTTTGTGGAGATCACACGCAGATGGCGCTAGTCTCCTAACAAAGCACTTTTATTCAAAACAGTTACTATAAATATAAATATATAGGGACAAATTGCACAGATTTAGTGGGTAAGTTCGAGACATGTATTATGGGATGGGACTATAACTCAACGATACTATATTTTATAAGAATTCATGTACAGATAAACAACCAAGACCCAGGTCAATCTGAAAAGATCATTTTCCATTTTGACCGAATCGTTCCCCGGTCAGGACCGGGGATCGAACCTTGGACCTCTGATGTGACCGCCATGGTCATCATGGCTGTCACTAGGCCACAGAGGTCGTCAAATGTAACGTAGATTCACTTGTTGTTATTAGTACTTTAGTCGCCTCTTACGACAGCCATAGGAATAGAAGGAGTGATATTTTTACTGACAGGATCCAACCAAGTAATGTATTACTTACTATACGAGAATCGTTCTGTGTAAAAACCAATAACCTCGTCATATCACCTAGGTTATGTAGTGGATCCCAGACAGCGTTACCGCTGAGGACGCAACTGGGAATACTCGAATGATGATGATGAGTTACCATACTTATGAAATTTTCTACAAAGTAAATTTAGATAAAACTTAGAACGCTGACCTATACTTTCCCTGTATCTCATTACCGACTTTTACACTCTCAAGCAACCTAAAAATTTTAAGACGACATGTGTTTTCAGCTTATTTACACTTTGTTTCGAAACTACGTCGCCTGCAATATTCCAAATACTTTGGGAAATTCCGTATTCGTGTCTCGTGTAGTCTGCTTCGGCGGCCATCTTGGCTTAGATTCAAGAAATTCTAGCTTAACGTCAAAATTGAAGATAAGATAGAATCGATGTCTGCACTTCATTTCAACTGAAGGTTTCACATAAAGTTTCAACTGAAAAGTGGCAATCAGATAGTGAACTTGTCACACTTCCATGTGCTAGTTTAAAGTCGATCAAGGGAATTAACAATACTGTGTAAATTACTTTCTTTCGGCGTTTCTTCTCAGCAGTGGTCGTTACGTAACGCTATATCGGTAGCATTTCTTTAAAATAATTAATTATTTATTTTTACACGTAATGTATACAAAACCTTTTGATGTGTAAAAGTGCCTGCCTGCAAAGGCCTAATTATTGAATAAAAAATTGAATTGTTTGATTTTTTTTTGTATTTGTAATATGTATATGTAAAATAGGTGATATGCTAGCCACCTGTTTGATGTACACTATCACAGCCGAATCCCTTATAGTGATTAAGACAAGTAATGACTTAGCTACTTTATAAAAAACGAAAAACGAAAGATTCCCGAAAATTGTTTGTAGAAGTTTATTACTTGTGTTTCATAAAACAATAGTCACAAAATATCATTGAGATCAAATAAGATACAACACAAATACAATCGCAATTTGATTTCAAGTAAATGTAATAAGATGTAGCAATGTTTGAAAAGAAAATAAAATTAAGACATATTTGTTCGACTATTTTGTGTTGTTGTTAGCTTGTGATAAGAAATAATACAAAATATTATATCAGTTATACAGGATGACTTCTTAACCACAGTTAACACAGAAAGCCAAAGTTTTGGAGCAAGTTCAGTCCGTGATACTAAACTACTTTCTTTAAGTAAGAAAAATTATTGACCTTCAAAATTATTGACCTTGATACAACATCTGTTTGGCTGAGCGCTGACTGTATGGGAAGGTGACATT
This sequence comes from Acrobasis repandana, assembly GCA_963576875.1. Taxonomy (NCBI): domain Eukaryota; kingdom Metazoa; phylum Arthropoda; class Insecta; order Lepidoptera; family Pyralidae; genus Acrobasis; species Acrobasis repandana. The sequence continues at coordinate 18,024,943 of OY756232.1, read as the reverse complement.
TTTCTTTGGTTTTTTTGATAATTGTTTTAATGGATAGTACGAGTAGTTCAGAATCGTGGAATGAATTTGCTCCAAAAATTTGGCTGGTGGGTAAAAATACTAAAGTGTAATGTTAACAACATTAAAGTGTTAAAAGTCGGTCAAATTAATATACATTGAAACATACATAATGTCTTCTGTATTGGTACGAGTATGGGAGAAAAAAAAAACAGAATGTATCGGCTGCTTCTCTTCCCGTGTAGATCGTAAAAGCCGATCGACGGAATATGCGAGAACCTTAATCAGATCAATAGACGCTGCGGCTACCAACTCGTCATTATGATTCCCTTTTTCCACCCGCACACCCACCATTGCGCCCGAATTTGAAAGTTGGCTCGTGGTGGCTTTGGTAGATATCAGACAGTAAAGTTGTACCGAATTGGGCCTTGTTGCTATAGTGTAAAACTTAGATATATACCTATTTTATTAAAAATAATGTCTGAAATCACCTTGCACATTGCCAGACACTTTGTGCGGTTCTATAACCTGGCAGACGCTCATTTAGTATCAAAAATTGTAAGTACCTACTTACCTATAACTTCCGTCATATTATCATGGTATAATATCTGAATTTTGTATGTTGTTATTTGGGGAACTACCAAATGATATTTCCTCAGCAGCTAGACAGTTTCGATGGTTCCTTCATCTTGCCAGATACATTAAAGGTTTACTAAAACTTTCAGCCTTTATAAAATAACCTAGTTCTGCCGCTCGCGGGCTCTTGGGCTGTAGACACAAACTTTGCTTGCTTAGGCGGTGATTCCATACGCACCGTCGCGGAGCGCGGCGCGGCAGATTTTTAACATTGCATGCAAGTAGCTCAGTTTGTATAGAAAATACGCGTACTCCCACCCACTGAAAACGCGTCACCGCGCGGCAGCGTCAGTATGAAGAAACCGCGCTCCGCGACTGTGCGCAGTGCAGTGGGATGACCGCCTTTTTCAATAAAAACTAAATAAGCATAACATCAAAATGCATTATATCGTAATGGTACTTGTATTTTTATCTCAATAAATAGGAGTGTTATCAGACTAACAACGCAATATATCAAAATCATTTGCGCATTCATGTATAAAATTACAGAACGCGGCATAGATATATCACCGCAGTCATATCATATCATATACAAAGCAAAAGGTCGTAGTGTCCTAGACAAAACTGAGAGATTACATTATGTAAGAATAAAATATTATGCTTTCGTATCATCGAGGACGGGTCAGGCGTATTTCGTGTTTTATTTTTGAACGCTTTTTATTAGCTTCACTTGTATGTTTGTAACGGAATCTTTGAATGCGTTTAAAATCCACTTATAAACGTCAGATTTGAAATTTTGCACACATATCTTCAGCCGGTGAGAATAAGTTTGGCCCATTATCTTGACCAGAATCATCAGAAAAAATAAATTATAGTTTGTAACACCAGAATCTCACTAGATGGCGTTGTACAAAATTACTAAAAAAGGATAAATGGATTACAGTTTAATTTTTTTTTTTATTTATATATTTATTTACTTAAACCTATTTGCACAAAAAAGTGTACAAATGGCGGACTTAACGTCTTATGGTATGCGTGCCAGTCAACAATACGCATGATGTCTGAAAAAATATTATTGTCCCATCGGTTACCTAGATTATTAAAAAATTTTGTACACATATTTTTTGTTCTCTCTGAGAAACAATAAATAACGAAGATACAGTGCATTTAAATTGCGCATGACGTCACGCTTTCGTACGATATTTACACATCGGTGATTTCACAAGCCCCCACTCTGGAACTTTAATACTCTGTATCTTTGCGAATTTTTACTTTTTTGATAAACTGAAAAATATGAGTACATTATTTTTGGATAATTAAAATATCGGACTAATTAGAATAATACTTTTCTGACCCAGTCATCATCCCTACCTATTGGACCAAGAAAAATAAACGGACAAGTGCGAGTCGGACTCGTACATGAAGGGTTCCGTACTTTTACCGTACCGTTTTTTTTAATAGGTCATAAATTGTAAACCACAATTTACCCTAAAATTAAAAAGAAAAGGGGGTCGTCATACAAGAAACGGGTTTTTTTTAGCGGTTTAAAACATTGTACGGAGCAATGTTTTAAAACGCTAAAAAAACACCCTTTTCTTTTTAACTTTAGGGTAAATTGTGTTTTACAATTTATGACCTATTAAAAAAAAAACTACTTACTTAGATCTCGTTCAAACCAAATCATATATTTTTTTTTAGTTTTATCATTTTCTTATTTTAGAAGTTACAGGGGGGGGGGGGGGCGGCGACGACACACATTTTACCACTTTGGAAGTGTCTCTCGCGCAAACTATTCAGTTTAGAAAAAAATTATATAAGAAACCTCAATATTATTTTTCGAGACCTATTCATACTCGTAGATACCCCACCCCACACGAATGGGTTTGACGAAAAAAAAATTTAATGCTATTTACATAATACATCTACTTACCAAGTTTCAACAGTATAGTTCTTATAGTTTCGGAAAAAAGTGGCTGTGACATACGGACGGACAGACAGACATGACGAATCCATAAGGGTTCCGTTTTTTGCCATTTAGCTACGGAACCCTAAAAATGATTTGGGTGGTGTGACAGAGTTTCTTGCGTGTTTTTAATTTTTTAAACTATAATTTTGTTTTGGTTTTCGAAAAGAAAGAGGTTCTTGAAACATCGTTGGGCCAATTTTATAAATTTATAAAGTGAGTTTTTGAACATTTACATGATTTTCACAAAAATAAGTAGCGGATTTTGTAACTCCTTTTTTAAATTAAGCCAAATGCTTTTCGGTTTTGCAAACCATGGATTTTTCTAAGGCTTCGCCATCGTTGTAATAGAACGCGATCACGCAACCATAGCAAATTCACGCGAGTTAAGTAGCAATATAGACAATTAAGTGTCATAACATAACTAAGATTTTAGACGCGCTGCGGTCACAGGCCGGAATCTCCTAAGGTACGCGCAATATGCGTCACCCAGGCGTCACCTCTCCCCCGTTTTCGCCTCGATGACTCACGTTGGCCGTCAAGAACCGGGGGAGAGGTGCGGGTGCGGGGAACGGGGACACATATTGCGCGTACCTTAGGAGATTCCGTTCTGCTTACTCTTACTGTATTCTGTGCCGCGGTTTAACAAATAATCACGCGAGTGTTGATTAGGACTAGGTGATGTGCCGTCCCTGGAAACTTTGAGAACATTCCCGTAAATTTACAATGGAAACATTCCCTTAAATTTACAATGGAAACATTCCCGTAAATTTACAATGGAAACATTCCCGTAAATTTACAATGGAAACATTCCCTTAAATTTACAATGGAAACATTCCCGTAAATTTACATTGGAAACATTCTCGTAAATTTAGCACACCGTGTGGTTTCGGGTTAGAATAGGACCACTCCATCTCTTCATGTGGATGTCGCAAGAGGAGACTGAAGGATTTAGTACAGACATCTCGTGCTACAGTTGCATTCCCAAGAGGGTTACCGTGCGTCGGGCGGCGGCCGATTGTAAAACATTTCGCCAAAATACATTCACAAAGAGGGTTGACGTCAGACAGGCGGCCGGTCGTAAAACTATAGCCAAATCTTTAAACTCTTTCGGCTATTTCTTCTCCAACGTAAGGTCTTTGGCATCCTTGGGTGACCTTTGCCATGCATGATATATTTGGAGAAGAAAAAGCGGGAAAGCACACCCCGGGCTCCGAAGCAACACAGCCGAGGATGCAATCGGGAACGCGCTTAGACGAAGAAGAAGATTCTCGTAAATTTGGTATGTTTCCAGTCACACATCACCAATCAGGTCGAGGTCAATATGTTTGATCGCGCATTCATAAGAGTAAATTTCGCACGATCTTGCGATGTTCGCCTAAAAAAAAAATGTGATGCCTATACATTTACACACAATCACGGGTTAGAAAATAAACAGGAGAAATTAGGATGTCAAATTCATTTAGTAATTGTTAGAAAATATTATTTCATTCAATCTATTTTGACGACCTCCATCAACACGAACACGAATGGTCAACACGCTAGTCCGCCAATCCGGAGGTTCTGGGTTCGATTTCCAGCCAGGGCAAGGTGGAAAAAAGCCTTTTTCAAATTACCCTGGATCTTGGGTGTTTACGGGTATCTGTATATTTATTTATTATAAAATATAGTATTGTTGAGTTAGTATCTATTATTACAAGTTTTAAATTACTTTGAGGTATCAGTCACTGTGATTTGACTTTATCTATTTACAATTTATTTATTAATTACTTAATCAATTATTTAGTCATAACTTTTCCTCCAAATAAGACAGTCATTGAACACAATTTATCCTGCAAAACGTACGGTAAAACTCAACATTCGTGACGCTCGTTATTTAAGCAGACAACAGCGTGGATCCAAACATGTCCCAGACACGTGTTTACTGAGCCGGGTGCACCTGGCGACGGCAAATTGTGAGTTGGGACATCTTTGTACTCATGAAACTCACTAAAATCTCACTTTTCTACATTATTTTTGGTTTACTTTATTTTTATTTATTTATTTATTGTTTCAAAGTAAAAATATACTATTATGGCACACTATAAAAGGCACGTCTTTAATTTAGAAATGATGTAGCAACTTATGAAATTAATATCAATAGACATAAGAATGGATCCAAACATGTCCCAGACACATGCTTACTGAGCCTTGGTTGTTGAGTTGAGTTGGGACATTATTGTACTATGAAACTCACTAAATTGTCATCATTGAATTCATAAAAATTATTTTGTATTAGATCGTTACTAGTAATAGTATAATTGTCTTTCAAATTATTTGTCGCTCGCTATATATACAATAAAAGTTATCGTTTCATTGTATAACACATTCATAAAAATTAACAATAATTAAAAGCTAATGATATATTTGTCCATATCTCTATTTTCTATATTTGACATTGTTTAATCTGAGCTATTAGCATAGAAAGCGATGGAGCCACTGGCTCTGCGTCTATGAGGCACAAGTTCGATCCTCGTAAGGCGCGACTTGTATTTCAAGTACGGTCATTTTTTCGTCTACGTGAGATGCATGGAGACAACATGAGAATTTTGCCACCCATTTTTGTCAGTACAATTTATAACTATACACTAAAACTAAGAAGCAATCAAAAATATATAGTTCTATTAAAAAGTAGTGACATCGATCTTTTATCATGAATGTCTCAACTCTGAGAAAAAATTAAATAATTTCGAGTTACAATCGAGAGCTCCTAGTACATCATGTTTGCGTCACTCAGTTTTTGAATAGCCCCGTCTGCTTTTTGATTCCCAAATAAGATACGGTTTCAAATCTCATGTCAGTTTATTGAATGCTTTTTTTGTAAATCTACCCTCGGGAGTCTGTGAAATGGGACGATGACTCTTTGAGTAAGATTTTCTTCCTGCAAACACTGAGCATGAAGGATCGGGAAGACGGATTTATTTCAATATTTCTGAGGTATTCATTCGCGAAGGTTTGGAGGTAAATATTTTGGGAGGAAAGTTTAAATAGTGTAAGAGTACTATGTAGATGGGTGTAGTGATGATTAACTGGAACAATAAAGAGTCAAACGTAGAGGTCTTAAATAGTGTAGGTGAAAAGTGACAAATACTCGAGGTGATCGGAAATAGGCGAGGCAATATACAGACAAATTTTTGGAGCAACTTCAGTCCATGATACTGAACTACATTCCATAAAAAAAGTTATTGAAAATCAATAAAAATTTTTCGTCCTCCCATACAAAATCCGTTTGGCTGAGCGTTGATTTGTATGAGAAGGTGAATTTTTATTTTAGTTTTTCGTTAATTGTTTTTATGGAAAGTACTGACACTGAAAGACTGAACTTGGTTCATAAATTTGGCTGGTAGATAAAAAGTCAGCCTGTATTGGGGCACTTAAATTGATACGGCGTGATAATTTTATGCGAATTACAATAGAAGGCAAAATAGAAGAAAGGAGGGGAAGAGGAAAGCCCAGGCACAGCTATATGAAGCAAGTCAAGAAAAAGGTGACAGCAGTGTCGTAGAAATATGTCAAGAGGTTGGCGGAAGATAGGAAGGAATGGAAGAAACTCCACCGACAAGAGTTGCTCTTAAATTTTCATGATAATAAATAATAATAATATATAATAAATGTAAGCTAAGTACAAGAAGGGCGCGATGCTGCCCTAACCAATTTGATCCACCGGGCTCTTGCTAGCATCTACATGTCAGCCGTTTTACAACCTAGCGGCCTGGTTAGGTATGACGGCAAGAGACCGAATGGGATGACCCTTGTGCGTTGGAGGTTGGGACGGCCCCTTGTGTAGGACGCTACCTGTGTCGACACTCTAGCGCCGCCGTCTCATCTCTCAGTCACAGGGTCTAAAGCAGGGACAGCCGCAGAAAACCTAAAACGGTGCAAATATAGTAGCCTCGGCAATAATTACTTATTTGAACCGTTTGGGGTAGAAACTTTGGGGCCGTGGGGACCATCAGTACACAAAATATTTAATACTGTCGCCCGAAAATTGACAGAAGACTTTTTTATTTTTAAGTAGGTACTTTTAATTAAATAGTTTTATTAAGTTTTTTCTGTTTTTTTTTATTCATTTGTTAATATCTACTTTTATTATTATAGTAAAAGAATATAAATGTATACCTTTACAAATTAGGCAGAGTTATGGTTTGCATGACGGGGTATACTGAGCCTAGAGACGTAAATTGAAAGGCCACGCTTAGCCAGATAGTGGCCCTAAATATGGAAAATGAAAGCAAAATAGCTGGCAGATGAGAGAGACAAATGGAAGAGAATTCATACTCAACTGACAAGAGCATGGCTCTTAAATATAGATAGATGAGTACTCGGGTAACTCACGTAAAAGTTAGCTACTGGCTGACAGGGTTTGACCTTATCCGGAGGCCTTCCTCAGGGCGAATGTGACTCGCGCACACATTAAGACGTCCTGAGTTGCACTCAACAAACAAGTTTTAACCAAAAAAAGCTCGTGGGAACTTTATTTATTTTTATTTATTTACCAATTTATGTACACGGACAATATATACAGAGAATACACAAACAAAAAGTTGTACAAAGGCACTACTTATCTCAAAGGAGATCTCTTCCAGTAGGCCCGTGAGAGGAGACGTTCATATATGAAAGGCATACAGGCGTGTTCGTTAAATAAAGGAAGAAGAAATTAACATACTATGAAACTACAGATAAACATACATATACATATGTTACATACATACTTAAATAAATACATATGTCTATTTAGAAATAAATATACTTAATATATAATATATAAACTACAACTATGATGATTCCGATGAATAATAATCTTTTACTCGTCTTTTAAACGCGGAGATCGATTTAGATTCGCGTATAGAAGATGGTAATGAGTTCAATAGTCTTGGTATGAAAGAAAGAAATAAAAGTTTTCCTATGGAAAACTTTCTGTACCAGTTTTTTGTCAATAGAAGTTATAGTCCTATAGCCCTTACAGAGTTTCGTCCTATGCAATATACTAAATCTAGACCCAGACATCTAAGCCTCTAAGGTCATACGTCAGCATTCCATTAGCCATATCCAATATTCAGCAGGGAAACGGACACGTCCACCTGCTAAACATGAGCTACGACCAATCTACAGTTTAACTGGACTATTAGTTATGCCTTATCAATTAAATTCAAATCAAAATATCTTTATTACCATAGTATATTTTTAATATCTCTTAATAATAGTTACTTAGTTTGTTTTGTTTTGCACAAATGTTGCGTGAAATCGTTACTTACAGCTAATTTTATGCCGCTTCCTAGGCGCTAGTGCAGAATAAGCGGCAACAAACTGCACTGCAGCATTTTCTCCAAAGACGTCAAGTAAACAACTTACAACTTAAAATTAGATATGTGGATGAACGTCGTAACTTCATTTGTGACCTTAGTTTGTGATTGGTATTAAATCATTCTTAATTTATAACTATGAAATCTGAGCTATGACATAGGTAACAATGTATTTTTAGTCCAATATCTAATTTTAATATCAGTTTAATTGAAGTGTAAGTATTTAGAGAAAGTTCTGCAATGCAGTTTGTTGCCGCTTCTTCTGCACTTGCGCTTAGAAAGCGGCACTTAACTTATTTATTGTCCATCTAAAGTGTAATTTACTTTTTATACATCAAAAACATAATCTACATTGTTACATAAATATATATACTTTCTATACATATACCTACATACATACCTACATATAATATTAGGTCCTTACATATGAAATTGCCGATTTTCAATACTGGCAACTTTAAAATCAAATATCTTGCGTTTCATTAGGAATTCCAAATTCAAATTTATTTCGAAATAAAGCTAGAAAAATATTGTTTTAAAATTCGTATTTCATTTGTTTTATCATTATTTGTTTGAGTTTCAACATTGCTATAACAACAACTATAGACAAATTAAAAATTCGCGGTATTTACGAATACGAGTTCCACCGTGGCACCAGTGCTGCAGAAACGACTCGAAGAATTAACGACGTGTATGGACCAGGCACCGCTAACGAACGAACGGTGCGTTTTTGGTTTCAACGTTTCCGTTCTGGAAATTTCGATTTACACAATGAGCCTCGTGGACGACCTGATACTCAAGTGAATAACGAAGAATTGAAGGCGATTGAGGAAGCGGATCCATCTCAAACCACTTCTGAATTAGCAGCAGCCTTCGGCGTAAGTGACAAAACGATACTTATCCACTTGCACCAAATCAGAAAAATTAAAGAACTCGAAAAGTGGGTACCGCACGAATTGACTGAAGCAAACCAACAAACACGCGTTGCTTGCTGCGTTTCTTTGCTTAATCGCCACAATAATGAGGGGATTTTGAACCGTATCGTGACTTGTGATGAGAAATGGATCCTGTACGACAATCGGAAGCGATCATCACAATGGCTTGACCCTGGAGAACCGGCAAAACCTTGCCCTAAGCGAAAACTGACCAAAAAGAAGATTCTGGTTAGTGTTTGGTGGACCAGTGCTGGTGTTATCCACTACAGCTTCTTGAGATCAGGCCAGACGATTACTGCAGACTTGTATTGCCAACAATTGCAAACAATGATGGAAAAGCTCGCCATTAAACAACCGAGACTGATGAATTGCTCTATCCCACTGCTCCTTCAGGATAACGCTAGACCACACACTGCACATCAAACGATCGCCAAGTTAGAGGAGCTGCGACTGGAACCTCTGCGTCACCCAACATACTCTCCAGATCTTGCCCCAACCGATTACCACTTTTTTCAAAATTTGGATAACTTTTTACAAGGAAAAAATTTCAAATCTGATGAGGCAGTCAAAACCGCCTTCAAACAGTTCATAGACTCTCGCTCCTAGGATTTTTTTTCCAAAGGTATCAATGATCTGCCTATAAAATGGCGGAAGTGTATCGATAACAACGGCGCATACTTCGATTGATTAAATAATAATTTCATTAAAAAAAACTTGTTTCACTTTTTTGATACTGAACGGCAATTTCATATGTAAGGACCCAATATATATAATACACTTCATATAAATAAATGCAGCAATTCTTAAATCTACTTTTATAACTTGGCCAAGAAGTGTTTAAATACCTACCTAACTTAGCTGTAAGTAAAATAATCTAAGGTCAATCGCTTTAGTGAAATAAAAAAAAATACAATTATAAAGTATTACAAACATCATCATCATCATCGTCAGCTCTCAACAACCCACTGCTGGGCATAAGCCTCCTTTTGTCTGCGCCACTGAATCCTATTCCCAGCCTTAGCGATCCAGTTCTTTCTAGCAATCCGTTTGATATCATCGACCCACCTAGCCGCCGGACGCCCAACACTCCGTTTTCCATTCCTGGGGTACCACTCGGTGACTGCCTTACTCCACCTTCCATCATTCCTTCTAGCCAGGTGTCCCGCCCAGTTCCATTTAAGGTTCGCAACCCTAGAGAGCACGTCGTAAACTTTCGTTCGACGCCGGATATCTACATTGCGAACTCGGTCCTGCAATTTAATACCGAGCATGACTCGCTCCATGGCCCTTTACGCAACCGCTATTTTATACATGGTTCCCTTTGTATTACAAACATCAAAAGATAAATAAATCATTTTGACTTTGACATTGATTCATATGTAAAATGAAACATACTACCAAGTATACATACAATACACTATCACTTCTTTATTACAAATGGGGCAGACAGAGTATTTTGGGTTTTGTGGCTAGAGAGCCAAGAGTTGCAAGACCCAAGGGCCAGTTTTAGCGTGATGGTGGGCGAAAAGATATAAAAAAATATTGTGAGTTGCTAGATGCATCGCCTGTCAACAAGATTCACATTTTTAAACTATGTCAGATTCCTTTAGGCAGTTTGAAAAATCTGATACTAGTGCTTGTCTATACACATGAAAACCATCAAACAAACTAATACCTTTAATAAATATGAAAAAAAGGACTTTTGCCAAAGAATATTTGCTAATAAAATGTCGACACGCAGCCCTACCTTTGGTTCCATTACAATAAGATAGAAATATATTGAGTGAAGCGAGAGTGGCACGGACGTCGTCCACCTGCGTCGGACTAAAGAGAAGTTATGCGTTCAATTTTGTTCCCTTAGGGCGGTGGCATGTAAGATTGACGGGCGATTTTGGCGTTCGATTTATGGCTTTGTTGGCGACTGGCTGCGAAACGGCCTTTTTCTTAATTTTAAATTTATATTGTCTTTTTATGACAGCCCAGGAGTATTTGGCGGGAAGTAAAGGGATTCAGTTAGAGTTTGCTATAATTTATTTTGAAAATTGATTCTAGTGGACTTTATGATGTAAAATTGGTGTAGTTTGGTGTTATTAATGCCCATGCTCACGAACATTATGTGAAATATTTAAAGTGGACATTCATAGTAGTGTTCACAGCAAAACAAAGACATTCTGTATTCCTTGGTAGTGATTTAAGGACTGTGGTGGGCGGGCATCTTCAGATGCCGTCAGCCACTCAATCGGCTATGAAAACCAGTGGACTTCTATAGATTTTTGAAACTTGTTATGTTAAGTAAGGAAGAAACGAAAAGTAAAGATAGGCTTTAAAGGACTCGTAACTTGTAACCTCATCAAATCACCTAGGTTAGGTAGCGGTGGACCCCGAGATCTAAAGTATTACCGCTGAGGATGCAACCAGGAAGAATACGCTTGGATGATGATGGGAGGCTCTAAAGGACCAGTATCCAGGGCTGTAAAATAATTAAAGAAAAAAATGCACACTTGATAAGAAAGAAAGAGTAGAACACAACGCGTATCGTTAATTTGTATCCAGTCAAAGATCTTCTGACTATCCGAGACCCGTGTGGTTCTGGGTTAGAATAGGACCACTCCATCTCTTCCTGTGGATGTCGTAAGAGGCGACTAAAGGACTAAGCGCAAACATCTCGTGCTACAATTGCTTTCCCAAGGAAGGTTAACATCGGGCGGCGGTCGATTGTAAAACTTTTCGCACAAATACATTCCCAAAGAGGGCTGACGTACGACAGGCAGGCGGCCGATCGTAAAACTATAGCCAAATCATTTAAACTGTTCCGGCTATTTCTTCTTCATTTCGCAAGGTCTTTGGCATCCTTAGGTGACTATTGACATGCATGTTATATTTGGAGAAGAAAAAGCGGGAAAGCGCACCCCGGGCTCCGCAGCAGCACAGCAACTGGGAACGCGCTTAGACGAAGAAGAATAAAAAAGAACTTCTGACTATATTTTTGTTTTGCAGCACACATACTATATCTTTTTGTTTTTTTTTTTTTAATTTTAGCCGTAGTTTGCACCAATCAAGTTTAAACTAGTATGCTCCAATAAAACCATGCATGACAGCGGATTGATGTTAAGTTGTTAGCTGACAATCGACAGACAACCGATTAGTAATCTCTTGTTTAATGATTGTTGATGTGAAAAAAAAGGTTCTTTGAAGTTTGAAGTGTTTGCTGCTCATCTGGTTGGGTTGAACAATTTATGAGATCATGAATTCGTTAGCAAGTGAAGAATAAAAAGCCGAAAGGCGAATACTCCAGGGTCTAGTATAGCTGTTGAGAGTCTCCTCACCATAGAGTGCCCTAGACTTTTACATACAAATATAGTCTAACTTTTATTTTGAAACGACATGTCAGATTTCGGCAAAATTTTGTAATTTCAAAGAAATTGCATATATCTCATATATCTATATATCAATTATTTTCACAGTCAAACTGTAAACTTAAAAAGAATATAGTGTATTATATAAATGTTTGATAATCAGTATGGAAAGCTTCTACGCCCTTATATTATTTTCTTTGATCTCGGAACAATATCAAAATTAATTTAATTTTTAATTTAAATATTGTTCCAAGCATTGTAATGCTGTATAAATCGATAATTAACCGGTTTAATATTTATAATGTCTATATCTTACTTTAGTTTTAACTAAATTACAGCAGATTAGCTGTTTATTTTTTACCAAAAAACTGTGGCAGTCTATCAGAACAAAAGCTGCCTACAATCCATTGCAAACAATAGAAGAGGGCAATCTTTAATAAACTTTATAGCGGCGGTCCAGGAGAATTCTTATCCGTTCAAAATGAATTTTTTAAGAGACCAGAAGAGCGCGGGGAATTTAAAACTCTTGCAAGAGTAAATTTCCGAGATCACTACTATAAGATTCACAAGGGAATTAAAGAGACCGAGCGAACATTTTGTTGGGCACACACGGGTGACAGGTTTGGAAAACATCGGTTAAGAATATTACTATAATTGTGCTCTTATATTATTAATATAAGAGCACTAAACTTATTTTAAGGATGGACTTACACATGACAACATGACCGTACAACTTTCCTTAAGGGAAAGAATATGCAATTTTTGCTTCATTGAAAACTCTTATCTAAATGGTGTCTTTCAAAAATATTGTGAGTTGGTGAATGCTATTTTTCGTTTACGGATCCGTTTGTAAAATATATATACTTGTTATAAAGTGTCCGCCCTGTCAGCTAAACAGTTCTCTACGGACATGTAAAAAAATTACGGCAGTAGTTTTTAACGAAGTTAAAAAAAAAACTATCAGAGCTAAGTAGGGTTTAGTCGACCAACTTATTAGACGTCTTTAGTCGTTAAACCGTGAGGCTTGAACTCCGTTCGCAACTACGGAACCTTAGATTGCGCGTTTTTTATTTAAGAAGTTGGTTACATAAACTCATGTCGCGTGTGTAGCTATCATTTGTAGACGCAATATGCCCTCACAAATGCCCAGCCGAACGGATTTTGTAAACGAGAATGTTTTTTTTCACCACCAGCCAGTCACATATTAAAATAACACAATAAGCATTCATGCATCTTATTCTATCCACAATCACGTAGGTATTTTTCGGTCTTGAAGTAAAAGAAAGAAAAAGAAGAAAGTACCTACTTATTTTTTCCTAGGTAGGTAAAGACATGCCTAGGTAAGAACCCTCGAATAACGTTAAAAGATACCAATTTCTTGAAAAGCTCGCCAAACCATACATTGTCTAAATCGGTTCTGAATCGCCTATACTTGCCAATCGCGTTAGCCGCGCCTTGCGGGCTTGCTTGCAGACAAGGAGTGTAGAACCCACGCATAGAGCCTGCAATTTTCTAGACAGCCCTATCGTGAATTAGAATAAAGAGACGATAATATTTTGTTACTTTTTATATTCAAATCTTCAGATATAAATAACAGTACCTTGTGGAGTAATTTTTAGGGTTCCGTACAAAAAATATAAAAACGGAACCCATATAGGATCACTCGTGCGTCTTTTAGTCCGTCGGCCTGTCACAGCCCATTTGCTCCGAATCTACTGAACCGAATCAGGTGAAATTTGGTAGAATGTTGTAATCATATGACCCAAACAAAAAATGTGCAAAGTAAATAAATATTTTTTAAAATAAGGGTCATTTTCGAGGGACAATATAGGATTAATTTCCTCGGAAAAAAAGTTTTGCAAACCTTACTGTGTCATATATCAAATGAAAGGGCTCGTGATGAGGTTACGTCATAATAAGAGTAAAAAAGTATTATGAGATATTTGATAAATATGATTATTTTAAAGTTTTAAACCCCATTTCTCCGCCATCTTGAACCAAAAACTAATATAATTATCGAATCTGCTTATAAAATTTCACGAGAATCGGTTGATAAATGCAACCTGTACGCGAGAACAAACCGACAGACAGACAGACGGACAAAAGCATTTTTGGCCCATCTCGAAACTGACACTTCGCTCGCTTCGCTCACTCTGTCAATTAATAATATTCATTACACAAATGTTGACGTCAAATCGTTACTTATATCTTAGTTTAGTGCCGCTTATTGACGTTATGATTAAAACCAAAATATATTTTTACATACTACCTGTTTTTTCAACCCTTTTCATTTTTCAAATGTAAACTGTGTACAGTTTATTGTAGATTTGAATGTAAACGGATACTAAGTAAGCATGCTAAATCATTAAAAAGAACTCCATGCTATTTATAAATTTTCTTTAAAATCACCTAAATGTTTTCTTACAATTAAAAAATAGTCATTTATATCAATGCATCTAATTGTAAGCAATTAATTAGATAATCCTCAAACATACTGTTAAAGTATAACATCGACAATTAGATTGGGATAAATAGAGTCATATTTTTGAATAATGCATAATGCAATCTCCATTGTTTCTACGCTCCAAGCTTGCATATAACGAGCTTCTAGTAGATCGGCCGCCGCCTGATTAGAGGCTTGCTATAAGGAGAGGAAACTCTTTGGACTCGAGACATACAGATTCGTACACCATAACAAAAATTATGAAATGAAACAATTATCTAAATAAAAAATATGTGATGAAAAATTTCGCCACGAGTTACATTCGAACTCACGCCCCTCACATCTGTACTGTGAGTGCACTTCCAATTGTGCTACCATGACTTTGAATCACCTGACTTATTTTACTCATCACATATTACTTACTTACTATTTAGAAGTGTGGTAGGTATATAACTTAATCCATATTTTTTTTATTTATTTATACAACTTTACAATGCTCGGAACAATATACAGGGTGACTTTTTAAACACCAGCCAAATTTTTGTAGCAAGTTCAGTCCATGATAATAAACTACTTTCTATATAAAAAAGTTATAACAAATCAATAAAAATTTTTCGTCCCCCCATATAAAATCCGTCTGTCTGAGCGTTGATTTGTATAGGAGGACGAAAAATTGTAACCTGTTTTGAAACGTAGTGGCGTATTTTTTAACGCGATAAGCCAGGACGTGTATCATCATCAGGTTTTTTTTTAGTCTCCACTGCAGGAGCACAACCTTCTATGTACAGTTTGTTATACTACATATGTAACCCGGCTAGCTTGTCCTTGCATTTTGCATTGGCGCTAGGCGCCAATAGATGGCGTACAATTTGGGAATTAAAAACCACACATGCAACTCTTTACCAAGCAAGGCACTTTCATGATTTTGAACGCGCAATTGAAATTAAGACTATTCCCAATACCAGTTGGTAATTTTAACCATATCACGCTTAATAGATATGGTGTAGTGGTTAAGGATGCCTGATTTAAATAAGAATAAGTGCGCATGTTCGAATCACATCCTCCATAAAAAATTATACTTTATTTTTTATTTATATTTATTTTTTTACTATAGGTGATCGTTACTGTTAAAAACTAAACTACGTAATACTTTTCGAACTTGTTGGGAATATAAATAAAACATTTAGATATATTTTAACTATTTTATTTTAAACCTTACATTACAAGTGAATTCTTCATTACCTATATAACGAAGTGTTATCTTAAGTTTAACAATTACGTTAAAACCTATACCTAAATCTATTAGTTTAGAAAATGTTTTTTTTAACTTTATTAGTATCATTACATCCTGGAACTCCACACTGGTTTATGTTGATAAACAACATCGTCGTATCTATTTATTAATCTGTGGTATTGATGTGAAAGAAATACCTACATAATTTATGATTTAAACCAATTATTTAATAAAATAATGACAGCGTTTAGTTGTAACTGTGTTGTTGTTTTTAACTAATAGGCAAGTAGTGAAACACCCTAATTACCAATGATGAAGATCAATGATTTTGTAGCTTATAATATAATATAAATATATGCATAATAATCGAGTTACATAAATAGTGATAAATCAGTGTGGAGTATTTTATAAATGTAAGCGCAAAGTGAATTGACATGTAATTATTTAGATAGAAACCTTGTAAGTTTATCTAAAATACAATAACATCACTTGAGCACTTACTTACAGTTTGACAAAAAAAGCATAAGGTTAAAAAATGGAATGTAACACCTACCTAAGAGTTTAGCAAAAAAAAAAAATTATACTTAATAGGTGTAAAATTATATTAAGTAGGTATTCTAATACCGTAAAGGTCTACCATCAGAGTCAATAACTTGTTGAAGACGGCTTTGCATACCGTTCACCATATCAAAACACAAGTCACCACCACGCATAGTATTCCATGTGAAATTAACGAGTTCTCTTAAATTTTCACTCGACCTTACGACTGAAGAATCCTAATTGAGAATCATCTGTCCCCATAGGTTCTTAATAAGGTTGAGGTCTGGACTTTTTGCGGGTCAGTTAATGACAGTAATGTCATGTTGAAGAGCAAGCCAATCTTGGACGATTCGGGCACGGTGAACGGCACAATTATCCTGAATTAAATATATCTGGCCCTCAGGATATGGGACACGAACAGTTGGTAGCATAGCATCACGCAAAATTTCTAAATATTTGTGACTATTAAATCGTCCGCCAACTTCTATTAATTCACCAGGTCCCATATAAGACATCCAGCCCCAAAAGGCTAAGGTTATTCTGCCGCTAGCTCTGTTAGGTAGCACACACAATTCATTATATCGCTCTCCTCTTTTTCGCTACAGAATCTTTCGTCCATCTTTGTCGAACTTAAATGTCTTCTTGTCCGTATAAATTACAATATTATTTTCCCAGTCAAAATTTAAATACTCTCTTGCAAAACTAATTCTGTCTTGGCGATGTCGATCTGACAATGCTATTTTTCTTGCTGGTCGGTATGTTCTCAAATTAGCGGCATGCAAATGTTTGCACACTGTTTGCATAGATATGCCATGAGCATCAGCTGTCTCTCTGGTTTACGCAAAGGGATCTTCTCTGTGCCTTGCAATTATTTCCCGATGGCGCGTAGATTGTGCGGTAAACATTACAGGGTCGAAGCCTGGCCGTATCTTTCGTATATCCCCAGTGTCCCCGTACCGTTTTATCTACAGTTTTACAGTCTTTCTCTGTAAATAAATAAGCCAATTACTATTTCATCAAAATTTTGCAAACAAAATATATTGGCACGTTATTTATATAACTAAGAAATAAACTGCAATCATATACTAATAAAATAATATGGTTACGTTGTAATAGTAAAATTTTACTTACCGTTAAATTCATTATTCGAGCGATTTCACTAATGGACTTGTTGTCTTCAAACAAAACAACAATTTTTGCCTTTTGAAACACTGATAAATGATACATTTTTATGATTTAATAAATATTCTTTTAGTAATTCCGAAGTTGACGAATATAGAACAGAGTCGGTTGTATAGTCGATGAGAACAGATTACACAAAGATAGTAATGAGGGTGGGATGTAAAATTTTATTTATTCAACAACCACAATTTACTCTGTATCTCGTAATGACGACGGCTATTTATGTCCTACCTACCTGTTCATCGCGGAGTATATAGAAATGTATTACTTATGACCAAGAATTAAAGTTTACGGTTTTGAATTGTAATTTTGCACTGTCGTCGTTTATCTTCTAATCTTATGATGCAACGATGCAACCAGTTCATAATTTCATTAGCCTACGTAATTGGTCCTTTGGATATGTGGACACCACTAACGGCCTTTAATAATGAAGTCTAGGTTCGATTCCAGTAACACGTTAATAATTTTTAAACAATTACTCTGTTTTGTGAAATATGTTGAATGAAACCGTAGAATGAATAAATTCAAAATCAATATGATCAAATAAAAGTATCAATCGTTATCGTTGGATCTCAGGCACGGTAATAATAATATCTAACATTGCCGTGTCTCAGGAGAGACTATCGGAATTAATTATATGAACAGAAATAGGGAGTTTAATTATTTTAAGTATTTATGCGACAGTAGTGCCATCTAGGTGTGGGTATAGTAAACATTGAAGCAGAGATTGATATATTTACAAGTTCCGTTTAAATGGCGCGACTAGCCCTGGTTAAATATGTAGTATAACAAACTGTACAATCAGAGCCATATATTAGCCAGAGCAGTCAGAGGATTTGGCCTACACTCTCCACGCTGGCCAGACGGGTTGGAGATGTCTCATTGATGTTTTGTTTTTGAGCTTTGAGCTTTGTTTTGCTTGTTGCCTAAGTCACCTTCTACGACATCCACGGGAAGACTTGGAGTAGTCCTATTCTACTCTGCCGGGATTCATACGGCTAAGGACGTGTATGACGCTACTAAATAGAAAAGTCACCTAAACAGAAGTCAATCTAAGTAGACAATGTCATTTAAATTTTGTCGTATTAAGCAGAAAACAGGCTACATTTACAGGAAGTCTCATAAAAGCCTAGCAAAATCCGGACTAGCCGGACACCGTTTATTTTGGCCGGACACGCAATAAAAAAGCCTAACTAAGAACGGCTTTATCCGGATGCTTGGCAACGCTAGATGGGGTGGTCTTATTCTATATTAAATACACGGCACTTGTTCCTACCTTTATGCCAATACATAACGAATCTTCTCTCAACAGAAAACAAATACAAAAGAGAGAAAAAGACAAAAGATGGGTTTTAATTAGATTATCTCTATAAAAAAATTACCTGTATAGGGTTCCGTACCCGAAGGGTGCAAACGGGACCCTATTACTGAGACTCCGCTGTCTGTCCGTCTGTCACAGGGCTCTATCTCTTGAACCGTAATAGCTAGACACTTGAAATTTTCACCGATTATGTATTACTGTGGCCGCTATAACAACAAATACTAAAAATAAAAAAAAATTAAATTTAAAGGGGGTCGCCATACAAAAAACGTGTTTTTTTCAACGTTTTTAAATAGATCTTTATAATGGCATTAACTAGATACTTGAAATTTTCACAGATTATGTATTACTATGACCGCTATAACAACAAGTACTAGAAATAAAAAAAAGTTAAAAATTAAAGGGGGTCGTCATACAAAAAACGTGTTTTTTATCGTTTTAAAACATTGTACGGAGGCACGGAACCCTTCATGTACGAGTCTGACTCGCACTTGCCCGTTTATTTGCTTTTTGTAGCGGGCATTGGCCGGCATTTGACATTGCGTCATGCGATAGTAATTTTATATAAATTTCTTGGGACCGTTATGCGCAATGATATTGTTTAAAGTCAGTCTTCTATGTTATTACAGTTCGCTGCTTCTTACCTATCAATTTCTCTCGATGAGTCTCTATCCCATCGAGTTAGCTACGCCTTGCGGTTTGATCTGTCTTATAACAAGTCGGCGAGCTCTTGATTACAGACTGTCTAGTTCTGGTTGTCAAAGAGACTCTTAATACTTCTTAAGGAGTTTGATACACACAGATATCAAGTTTGTCTCTTATAAGGAATACAAATTTGAATTACTATACGCACGGCAATTATACAGGTGGTTTTGAACGTATATAATATACTAGCTGTGCCCGCGACTTCGTTCGCGTGGTTGTCGGAACGTAATGTTATATAGCCTAAAGCCTTCCTCTATAAATGGACTACACAAAAAAAAAGAATTTTTCAAATCGGACCATTCGTTCCTGAGATTAGCGCGTTTAAACAAACAAATAAACGAACAAACAAACAAACTCTTCCGCTTTATAATATTAGTATAGATTCAAGGGAAGTACTTTTCAAGCGAAATAAAAAATACATATTTTGTCATTATGTTTCTTGTTTTATAATAATAACCACAGATGTAAGCTCGTATTTGATCGTATAGTTAAGTCAGTAGGTTAGCCATTTATTAGATATTTGGGATATTTTTTTTTACATCGACATTTTTTTACGGATTTGGGTTCTATTAATGATTCTGATTCCAAGATTTGAACATAGCTAAGGGTTCCAAAATCAACCTGTATGTATACGCACAGGTTTATTTTGCACACCTTAGCTCAATATACCTACATATATTTACACAAGTGAAATATGTATATCTGTTATACTATAATAATCCTGACCGTCTAAATCGATTCTGAGAAAAAGAAATAGCTGAACCAGTTTTGCTACTTGCGAATTTGGTTATCAGATACCAAAGTTTTGTATACATTAGTAGCAGAACCAATGTATAAGATTAACTGCTTTTTTGTGGATTAAACAGTGTTTATATACATATCTTATAAAGTAGCACATAGCTGGTACCTTTATCTAGGTTGAGTTAACTAGATAATTGTACTACATTGAAGGGTTACACGAATTTTTAACAAAAGACAATAATGAGGGCGTGTATCATCACACTACTCTTCTTCTTCGTCTAAGCGCATTCCCGGTTGCATCCTCAGCTGCGCTGCTTCGGAGCCCGAGGTGCGCTTTCCCGCTTTTTCTTCTCCAAATGCATGTCAATGGTCACTCAAGGATGCCAAAGACCTTGCAAAATGGAGAAGAAATAGCCGGAACAGTTTAAATTATTCGGCTAAAGTTTTAGGATCGGCCGCCTGCCTAACGACAACCCTCTTTGGGAATGTATTTGTGCGAAAATTTTTACAACCGGCCGCCGCCCGACGTTAATGCGACAACTAAGAACTACGGACTAATAAGAACAAACGTTCATAACCAATTTATCTTAAATAAGTTTTAATAAAACAAATTAACTTTTGTAAAAACCGCTCCTATATCCAAGGAACCTCACCGCCTCCAAGTCCCTCCGGGACACACGCCAGAGCGACTCTTAAAAATAGTATTATAATTGAAGAAAGAATAAATAAGGATTTAATTTCACGGGCGCTGAGTCTTTAGAAAAGGTTTTTTGCGACCTAAAAGTGGGTAAAGCGGAGGCGTGAGTTTTGTTATTCTATTTTTATGTTGTTAGGTATCTGTACCCAAAGAGTGCAAACAGCACCCTATTACTGAGACTTCGCTATCTGCACGTCTGTCCGTCTCTTACAGGGCTCTACCTCTTGAACTGTAATTGCTAAACACTTGAAATTTTCTCCGATTATGTATTACTGTGTACAACACATACAAAAAATTGTTTGTTTGTTTGTAATAACTGTATTGTACTAAAAACATGCAAATAAAATACAAAATTCGAAAGATCAAATATACAATGGCGGACTTATCCCATATAGGGATCTCTAAAATAAGATAAAGTTAAAAATTAAATACAAAAATCTTGTATATTTTGGCGTTTTTAACTCGATCATTATAATAGCATTAACTAGATACTTGAAGTTTTTACCGATCGTGTAAGGCCGCTGTAACAACAAATACTAAAATAAGACAAAGTAAAAAGTTAAAGGGGGTCGTCCGTCATACAAGAATCGTGTTTTTTCAGCGTTTTAAAACATTGTACGGATGTACATGTATCACCTTATGTATCAGTATCATACCTTCATGTATCAGTCCAACTGGCACTTTTTGCTAAACACGAATACTACCATAATATAGTCTCTTTGGCTACCTGTAGTTAATTCAATCAACAATAAAAAAATATATAATTATACCTACCTACTGATATTACTTAAGTATTTACAACATATCAGTGCTCTATAGTATTACATGATCAAAATCAAAAACAAAAAATCAAATATTTATTCAGTAATTAGGCCTGTGCAGGCAGTATTACACGTCAATAATTATAGTGTACATTACGTGTAATGTTTATTTATATTAAAATATATTTTTTTTTGTTCAAAAGCTATCAATACTAGTGTTTCGCAACGACCACTGCTGAGAAGAAACACCGAAAGAAACTCATTTACACAGTATTGGTCGCCTACGTGCCAGAAGGGCTTTGTCAGTTTACAAAGATATTATGCCTAATGCAATGTTATCACAACATAATAAGTAAAGCTTGCGAAGTCTTAAAAAACGGAGCCGAGCTGACCAGTCCCTATGTATAGTCATAATATAATGAAGGTGTTAGGCACACATCCTTTGGATTATTATTTAGAACGATAGTATTACGCTTAAATATTGATCCTTCATTTGATTGTAAACTGTTTTTTGTGTTAACAATAAATAAATAAACACTTAAGGCCGTACCTGAATTTTCCGGGGTCCAGTGCTGCCCCTATTTAAAATAAATCATTTAAAATAAAAACGGAGACATTATTTAATATTTTGCTACTATCAAGTCCTAGATAACGCTTCGAAGTATTTTATGAACTACTGTTTACAGTTTATAATGAGAATGTTAAAATACTTCGAAAGGTTATCTAGGACTTGATAGTAGCAAATTTTTAAATGATGTCTCCGTTTTCTTTGAAATGATTTATTTTAAATGGGGGCAGCACTGGACCCTGGAAAAATCAGGTACGGCCTTAAGAAATTAAAGAAAGTTGTGTTAATTATTGACTTAAACAGTATTACAATGCTCAGAACAACATCTAAATTGCAAAATTTTTCATCACATAGTTTTTAATTAAGTTGTGTTAGTTAAAATGTCAATAGTCTAATTAAAGCTTAAAAATAAGTAAACAATATTGGACATGGACCATAAAAAGAAAAAGTTACACACAATTTACACTGACACATTTGGTACCACGATAAAGGAAAGTCATGTTATGACATCACAACATTATAAACTTAGAAAAGTCATATTATGAAATCTCATTAGAATAAACTTAGAAAAGTCATATTATGAGATCTCATTATAATAAACTTAGAAAAGTAATATCATGAAATCTCATTATAATAAACTTTGAAAATTTATGTTAAGATATCACACCATAAAAACTAGGAAAAGCCATTTTCAGTTTTCTCTCATTGTTTGTTTATTTAAATTATGTAGTTTATAAAAATACTTTACAATTATATTGTCTTATAATTATTTAATAAAAGCTTAGTTGTTATATTGTCACTCTTAAGACTGCAGTCTTCGACCGTGGGAATTTTTGATTGAACACCCGAATCTATATTTTCTATCTACATATTATACGCATTGCGCTGTATTGTACATGCACCATGGAGACGAATTTAGACGAATTTAGAAGCGCAGCGAGCGGTCTGCCTTATCAGCGTTTTCGTCCCCATATTTATTTAAGAATTTCAGAGAACTTTAAATTTTTAGATCTTTTTACAAAAGACAAATTATTTTTATTTATTTATTGTACGTGTTTAAGCATGAATCAATCTTCATATATGTGTATTTTTTATTTTTTAACTCAGTCGTATGGGCAAGAAATCCGACGACGTATTCGCTTATATTTCCTCAAAGTTTAACCTTTTAAACTAAGTTTTTGAATGAATTATTTTTTCTTAATTAAAATCTTCTCATTCACTTTTTAGGTTTCCTTTGTCTTTGTTTCTCTGTAATTTAAACACAACTTCATGTTTTAAATTTCATGTAAACAACAATGACATGAACGTCGCACACCGCAAAAAATCGAAACACGTCTCAGGTTATTTAGAATTAAACAAACTATTACAATGAAAATCAATAAATTGTCTAATTCACTTTTTTAATACTTAAATACACTTCAATTTAACATATCTTAACGTATTGTAACTAAGAAAGTTTGGCTCCAATCAGCTCCGAAAAAGCAGTCAAAATCATTAAAAATAAGGACTGGGCCCTTAAATAAAACAAAGAATCAAAGAATCCAATATTTAGTAATTAGGCCTTCACAAGCTCTTTTACACGTCAATAATTTTAGTGTACATTAGGTGTAATTTTAATTATATTTATTTATATTACTATTATTGTTTTTATTAAAAAAAACTACCTATACTCGCGTTTCGCAACGACCACTGCTGCCAAAAAACGCCGGAAGAAACTCATTTATACAATATTAGTCGAACAATCCGCTAGATGACAACAAGTTGAATCAGACACTTATTTCTAAAAGTCAAAAAAAACATTTTCTATGGGATTTGTATAAAAATCAGAACCGTGACGTCATAGTTTTGTGTAATAGAGCTCTTAATATCAGTTTTTCTGCATTGATAAATGTAAAATCATAAATACTTTTAAACTATCTCGTTGCATTATTATTAAATTAATGATACGGGAATTAACGCGAAACGTACCTTTTTTTATTTATTTTGCTGACGTTTCGTTCGGGTTTCACCGAACGTGTTCAGCAAAATAAATAAAAAAAGGTACGTTTCGCGTTAATTCCCGTATGCATTAATTTAATCTAAAATCATGTTAAAAATTGATATGATCAATGACAAGTAACACTATTTTGTGACATTTTATTCTCATAACAGTACCAAATAATTTATTATTGACCTAGTCATCTACCTTATTCCTGAAACTACACGTAACCTCACATAGGTACTTATAGTTAGGTAAAAATGTTTCTGGTCAGAACGTTGCTACGTTGAAAAAAGGTTAAATTCTAGCCTAACATGGCAATGTCAGAAAGTGTTGAATATTCACAAATGTACTGAGATTTTTAGAATGTTTGGAATGTTAGGAATTCTAGACGGAATTTTCAGACATTTTTGCATACGAGTTTAGCTTGACAAAGAGAACGTATGAAATAAAAAAAAGCAAGTTTATTATTTTAACCGACTTACAAAAGGAGGGAGGTTATCAATTCGACCAGTAGGTATGTAAATTTTTTTTTGTATGTTGCTACGCGACGCCTTCGCCAATATTGTGAACCGATTTTAATGTTTTTTTTTTATTTACAAGCCTTAACTACCAAGTTGCCCCCATATTAATTCGGTGAAGATATGATGAAGAACTTTGGAGATATGGAAGAAACTCCTCAAAGAAAATGAAGTCAGTTGTTTTTTGTTAAAATTTAATAATTTAATTTTAAGCTATATATATTATATTATTATCTTTACAATGTCAAATACAAAATACATAAAAGCGGAAGTTCTTAAATATATTTACTGTCTTATTATCCGCCGAAATCAAGTTAACATCTAGTAATATCACACTTTTTTATCTTTATATTTTTATTCAAACATCAAAATAATATAATATCACACTATCTTACTTGTCAATGAAAACTTGATTTGGGTGGATAATAGTTTTAACCTTGTAACAAAGTTAGTCCTTTTTTTATAATAAAACGGATTATATTTATAATATACTTTGGTTACTTTGGCTTTAGGAAAGCAAACTGCATAATAACAACAAAAAAGTTTTTGTTTGATTATTGCGTTGGATGGAAATGAAATATTTTTAATTTATCTAATAAAAAGTGTGACATAAATAGCTAAAAAAAAAAAGAAAACGAAAACGTATCGACGAAAAAGGAATAATAAACGTAAGCACCTCTAATGTTGTTGTTTACAACCGCTAACAATACCCGACATTGAAGAATGGAGAGTATTACGTGTAGGTGCGATGGCGAAATTATGGCCAATAATTGTGGTAATAGTAATTATGATAACCATATGTGAAGTCATGGACAAACCAATTTTAGAGAACTGACAACCTTCATTCTGTGGGACCTCGACCTGTCCCGGCGCTCTTAGTCGAGTTCCCACATATAAAGAAGTAGATGGAGTGAACAGAGACTCGACACAACAGTAAGATTAAATTTATTTGTCACACAACTTATGACTTATAACTTCTATATATATTATATTATAATAAGGTATAACAGATCAGAAAGAACGCAGGAACAGAAGTGAACAGTAAGAGAGATGATGGTAGAATGAGAGATGACCGAGAGAGAAATGATTTGGAAATGGAATGAAATGAAATTTGAAATGAAATGAGGAATGAAAAGTGGACAGGATGAGAAAGAAATGAGGTTGGAAGAGATGCAGCATGCAGGTGGCATGCAGCATCGTTACAATTCTTTGAAGCGAAATTCGATTTTTAGTTTCAATGTTGTAGCTAGATGGAGCTACTAGTTCGAAAGAAGGTAGTTTCGTAGTTGTACCGCCTAATTTCGGAAAGATGGCGGTATAAACGTTCATTTTCTACGAACAAACAAGCGCTATCTCTGATTTTTCGTAGATACCGTCAGCTTAAGTACCCAGCATCCATTGTATGACTAGCGGGCGAGATAGTAGTGACATCTAGAAATAATACAGGATTTTGGCTGTTTAGCAGAGTTCGTTTTTTTTTGTATAGTTGTCAGTCCTATGGTAAACTGTCTCTAATAGGCTGCTTACATAACTATCAATTGTATTGTCATTTATTAAACAATACTACAATACAAGTATATGGCAGACTTAAGGTCATGGGTTTTTTTATCAGTCAACCAAGAGATGGTGCTTAGAAATGAGTATATCGTAGAAAAATAATGTTGTAACCTGTAAATTTAATATTTAAAACTGTTATTGTGCTATTATTCAACAAAAATGTGCCGTTGATAAACTAAGATAAATTTTGTGTCGCGCGAAAAATTTGTGCCATCCCATTCGTTATAATTTCGTAGAACGAGAAAGTGATAGATGATAGCCCTCGATAAACGCTGTCAACGGTGCCATGCTATGGGGACTGGTTGAGCTGGTAACGTTATTATTAGTGCCGAAAATAAATATTTCTTTTTCGAAACGATACCTCTTGTGCCAAGAGCAGAAACTTTAAAGACTCGTTTAAGATAAAACATGGTATGAAATTCTAGGTACAAATTCTAGACAATTTTCTCCTTACAAGTATAATACGAGTATTACGCTGCGAGAATGTGTAAGTGTAGAACAACGCGGGTCAAAGGTGATTCGAGGATAATATCTCAGAAACGGGTTTGCTGGAAATTACAAAAGAGGTTAGTCTACGGGTCCTTGCAGCTTTGTTGTTAAGAAAATTGTGCTGGATTTTATTACGTTATTATTGTGTTCTAAAGCGATTTTTACCGACTTCAAAAAAGGAGGAGATTATCAACTCGTCGGAATCATTTTTTTTATATGTTCCCTGATTATTCAAAGTCTCCAGAACTGATTTCTTTTTTGTTTCAAAAGGTATACTTTCCAGGTGGTTCCATATAAATTTTATTAAAATCGGTTGTGTGCTTCGTTTTTAAACAAAAATAACTAGACAATATATGTCGTCTAAGTAGTAGTAATTCAATATCATGGACTGAACTTTCTCTAAAAATTTGGCTGGTGGTTAAAAAGTCAGCCTGTATACTTACAAATTGTTTGAATATTTAGATTTTCTGGTATTGAAGTATTTTTTAGGGTTCCGTAGCCAAATGGCAAAAATCGGAACCCTTATGGATTCGTCATGTCTGTCTGTCTATCTTTCCGTATGTCACAGCCACTTTTTTCCGAATCTATAAGAACTATACTAGTGAAACTTGGTAAGAGATGTATTCTGTGAACCGCATTAAGATTTCCACACAAAAAAAGAAAAAAAAAACAATAAATTTTGGGGGTTCCCCATACTACTAAACATAGAACTGAAACTCAATTTTTTTTTCATCTAACCCATACCTGTGGGGTATTTATGGATAGGTCTTCAAAATGATATTGAGGTTTCTAATATATTTTTTTCTAAACTGAATAGTTTGCGCGAGAGACACTTCCAAAGTGGTGAAATGTGTCCACCCCCCTGTCACTTCTAAAATAAGAAAATGATAAAACTAAGAAAAAATATATGATGTACATTACCATGCATACTCGTACTTCCACCAAAAATTTGTTTGAACGAGATCTAGTAAGTAGTTTTTTTTAATACGTCATAAATCGTAAACCGCAATATACCTTTCATTTAATCAACAACGAACTACAAGAACATTTATATTATGTTACTTGCTGCTACGGTACCCTTCATGGGCGAGTCTGACTCGCACTTGGCCTCTCCTTTCACTTACGGCAATTAAATTATCGCATTACAAGAGTTGTTAAGACCGTTTCTTAGAAATAGTGGCGTCTAATTTTCGCGTTTCAAAGGCCATACATAAACTATTCATAATAACATTAAAACAGTCCACTAATTTCGTGGAAAGCTCGGAGCTTTTCAGAAAAAAAGCTAATTAGTACACGCCAAGATTTTTACTCGAAGAACCAGCTTTT
This sequence comes from Acrobasis repandana, assembly GCA_963576875.1. Taxonomy (NCBI): domain Eukaryota; kingdom Metazoa; phylum Arthropoda; class Insecta; order Lepidoptera; family Pyralidae; genus Acrobasis; species Acrobasis repandana. The sequence goes on along the minus strand of OY756232.1, from coordinate 17,996,711 downwards.
TGTCGCGACGCTTTATTTATTTAGTATTATAAATATTTTATCATAAAATGCTGCTTCTTCATCTTAGCGCGTTCTGGGTTGCATCCTCAGCTGTACCACAGAATAGGATACTAGTACTCCGTACAGAAGTCTCACTTAGCAAAGAAATTCAAAGAAATATCTACTTAATGTGGTTAGCGCACGTCAGAACTCAGCACCTTTTCGTTTAAATACCTAGACATCCATTGCAGGCCAATTTCATCCTTATTGCTCTGGACAAAAGATTCGTTTAACTGAATTTACCACTCCGAGGGGCCGCGGCGCGCTTAGTAATAATGTACGTATATTTTCGATACCTAAACAGGGAGTGACACGGCTGGCTGTACTGGTTTGGAGCCCGGTGCGCTTTGCCGCTTTTTTATCTCTAAATAATATATATACAGGCTTACGTTTTATCCACCTGCATAATTTTTGGAGCAAGGTCAGTCTATGATACTAAACTACTTTCTATAAAAAAAATATAAAAATCGATAAAAAAGTTTCGTCCTCCCATACAAAATCCGTTGGCTGAGTGCTGTATTGTAGTTTTGTGTGTTAGGACAAAATTTTTTATCGACTTTTATAATTTTTTTTATAGAAAGTAGTTCAGTATCATAGACTGACCTTGCTCCAAAAATTATGCAGGTGGATAAAAAGTCAGCCTGTATATGCACGTCAATGGTCACCCAAGGATGACGAAGACCTTGCAAAATCGAGAAAAAATTGTCGGAAGGAACAGATGTAGCACAAAATAAATAAATAAATGTATATAGACAAATCACACAGATTGAACTACGAGTAGCCTAGTAAGGCTAGTAAGTTAAAAAACTTGTGCTACGGGATACTAACTCAACGATACTAAATTTTTATAGTAAACTAGCGGCCCGCCCCGGCTTCGCACGGGTATGTATTATACATATAAACCTTTCTCATGAATCACTTTATCTATTAAAAAAAACCGCATCAAAATCCGTTGCGTAGTTTCAAAGATCTAAGCATACATAGGGACAGACAACGGGAAGCGACTTTGTTTTATACTATGTAGTGATACATGTATAAAGATTACTCGTAACACCCACGACCTAGGACAATTTGAAAAAGGCCATTTTTCAATTTGATTTTGAATGGGAGGACGAAAAATTTTTATCGAATTTTCATAATTTATTTTATAGACAGTAGGTAGTTTAGTATCATGCACTGAAGTTGCTCCAAAAATAATGCATGTGGATAAAAAGTCAGCCTGTATTTATCCTACATTGAATAAAAACTTTTGACGTTGACTTTGACTAATAGTTTACTTTAAAATATGTATCTTTAAGTGCTTAGCCAATCTTTATTTGATAAAGCCAACACGTCTTGAATAGTCCCTTTTAAAAATTTAATTCCCTTAAAAGTCTGAATTCAAATAAGGCTTGATTTAATTTCACAAGAATGGTAAAGGCATTCGCATTAAAAATAAATGGATTCTCTGATTACCACCTAAAAGTTGGGCGTGTGCTAATTGTACTCGTAGCCTCTTAGGTGGGCGTTTTGATTTTGAAATCACCTCTGCTTTTGGATCAAATATTTCTTTGGAAATAGCAAACATTTAAAATAAATAAATAAATAGATAAGATCGTTGAAGACAGGGACGTGTGGATAGATAAGAGGGAGGCCTTTACCCTAGTGGTTTCTAGCAAGCGACTAAGTTAAGTTTAGGAGATAGCTACAATTGAAGGATGGCTCAAGAGAGGGAGGCATGTAAACTAATCCACCGACAAGAATGAACGGGAGAAAACACTGATATGTGGTGTCTCCATTACTTTTACATAATAGCTCTTTGGCGACAACGGGAACAATCGAGTTACACATTTAAAAGGAAGGACCACAATCCCCAACTACTATTAAGTAATAATGACAAAGCCTTAAACCATTGCGCAAACCAATCTCGTTTGCCACAAACCTACTTAGCGAGTAGACTTATTAAGCCGATTACGGGATAAGCATCATAATGCTATATAATTACAAATATAAGTTCGTGTTTACAAATAGCTGTCCACTGACAAGCTGTGCTCCTAGTATAGAACAACACTTATTTAATAAATACATACACACTATCACGCCTGTTTATTTATTTATTTAAAAAACTTTATTGTTCCACAATAAAAAAAATGGTACAATTGGCGGACTTAACGCTAAAAGCGTTCTCTCCCAGTCAACCATAGGGATAAACAGATACAAATCATGTTGCGGCGTAAAAAACTAGATACAAAATAAAGTATTAAAATATGTGCATAATATAATATATGTCTACTTAACACTATATAATATAATACAATATATAATATACAAATAAATAAAATATAACTCATAGAATATACCTACATACGTACATAAGACTATCTATAATACATATAACAAATAAATATATACAAACCTACAATATATATAAATAATGAATGCTGATGGTGAAAAATAAAGAAAGATACTAACATCGATCAAAAAGATAAGAGTGCACTCTTCTCTTAAAAGAAAATTTTGTCGAAATATCTTTGATGCCAATGGGTAAAGCATTCTAGAGCCGTATAGCTTGTAAGTTAAAAGAGTTCGCCATAAAAATTGTGCGATGAGGAGGAACAGAAAGGAGAAGATTATCAGTAGAACGAAGTTGCCTATCATGCGTGTCAGAAAGAAATTTAAATTTACATCTAAGATACTCAGGGGAATTAGGATTCAGAAGAATTGAAAAGAGAGTGCAAAGAATTCGCACTTGTCTGCGTTCACGGATAGGAAGCCATTTAAGCTCAGAACGAAAAGATGATATATGATCATATTTTCGAAGGCAGAAAATGAAACGTATACAATTATTAACGAGACGGTCAAGCTTATTCAGTAAATCTACATTGAGATCAGGGTAACACACATCAGCATAATCAATGATGGGTAATATCAATGTATGGACTAATAAGAGCTTTGTTTTGAAAGGCAGGAAGTTCCTTAGACGATTAAGCTGTTGAAGAGCAACAGTAACAGAACGACTGACTTCAGCTACCTGAGTGGTCCAACTAAGTGTGGAATCAATGTAAAAGCCAAGATCCTTTACGGATTTACTGTAGGGGATAATACAGTTGTTAAACATGACAGGTGCAACAGCATTAAAGTCAATCAGAGAAATTTGCCTTGTACTGCCTACAATTATAGCTTGGCATTTGCAGGGATTAACCTGAATTCCAAATTGATCGTTTCCCACAGGGGCAGGCAGAGACTATGGACCTCTACTTGCTACGATCCTGACAGACCTCTTTCGCTTCATCTACACTCATCAGCCTCTTCATACATGCCCTTCTGTTACGGGTACTTCTTACCTCTCCCTTTTTCAGAACGTCTGAAATCTGATCGCAGAACGTTCGCCGAGGTCGACTCTGTCCCGCTCTTCCCTTCACACTTGCCTTATAATTTTTTTTTGTTAATCTCTTTTCATCCATCATTTCTACATGCCCAAACCATCTTAACATCCCTTTCTTTACTTTTGTCACTACGTCCTCTTTCACTCCATACCGATCCCTTATAACATCAAATCTTATTCGGTCTTTCAAGGTAGGTAACACCACACATACTCCATACTTAAGACTTATTCAATAGTATTAAAAAAAAGCAAAAGAAATTCTAACATATTCCGTAATTTTTTAAAAGGCAAAGATATAATCAGAATCCAATAAACATAAAACTATATAATAAATAACTACTACCGAATCACCAACACGCTAGGTGGCACCACTATCTTTGATCTTTGACACAGCGGCCAGTCATCTATCATCCAAATTGATTTTGAGAAATTACTTACACCATTTATATCCAGATTGTTATAGAAATCCCGCCTTCATGAACCAGTTACCTTTCAGTATAGAAAATTCCATTTATAGACTCTATTTGAGAATAGATTTTAAGATGTCTGGAATAAAGCTTAATTTGGTTTCTATTCAGGTATTGTAATCTGATTAAACAGTCCTTAAATCAAATTTAGCCTTAATTAAGTTAGTAGGAAGATATTTTTAACTTAATTTCGTTAAACAGACAGACATTAGCTTCAAACTTCAAACAAAAACCCCTCGTTTTTGGGGGGGTTAATTAAGACGCCCTTTTTACACGTACAAAGTTTTATTTAAATGCCAGAAATCGCAACTTTTACGTTCACATCCGATTTGCATTCACAATTACCTGCATCAAAAACGCAGTTATCAATGTACGTTATATTTGTATCCGACGAATACAATATTGGAACACAATTTTGTTTTTCCCTGCCTGTGCAAATTTGAATTTTGTTTCATCTGAACACTCATGCCAATTTATTGATGCCGGGCTTTGTTTAAATAAATTGGAAGTGAGCAAAAGCATTGGATATTGAATACGTGATATTTGATGTTTGTAATTAGTCAATAATTAACGACCATAGAGCTGTTTATATCTCTCTAACAAGTACCTTAGTGGCCAACATACTGGCAATTGGCCACCTACACACACGAGAGAAAGAAAGAACGAGTACCTTATGAAAAGTGGCTACCGTAAACTATGGACTAAAAGCACGAACAAATTTACCTAGAACTGTGAACTCGCAATCCTTACAACCCATTTCTAAGCAATCTCTAACTTCTCCAAAACAGCTTAAGGAACATAACCGGGAGCTCGTTAAGATGACGCATATCTGTTTTACACATTGATTTAAAGAACGCCATTTAAACGTACAAAGTTTTATTTAAATGCCAAAATTGAAATTACAATTTTTACGAAAAAAATCTGCCTTTGTAAATAAAAAAAAGATAATGCTTACATCCGATTTGCATTTACAATTATCCACGTCAGAACCGCGGTTATCACTGTACCATATATATTTGTATCCAACGAATACAATATTGGAACACAATTTTTCCCTGCCTGCAAATTAGAAGTTTGTTTCATCTGAACACTCATATCAATTTGTTGATGCTGGGCTTTGTTTAAATAAAGTAAAAATAAGTAAAAGCATTGTATGTGATAAATACGTGTTTTTCACAACTACTCCTAATTAGTCAAAGGCAAATACATTGTCTTCAAATAATTATTTTTCAGGTGGATCGTCCACCTGTTAAAAATGTATTTGTAGACATATAATTTGGCACCGACACTGTATAAATTTATTTTTATTTTTTAATATAGGTACGAGTACAAGAGGTACTTTCCAAGCTCTTTGTACTAACAAAGAGCTTGGAAAGTACCTCTTGGAATGTATCTTCTTATAGAGAGAATCTGACTTTAAACCCATCTTGTGTCTCTTTCTCTCTTACCAGAATTCACTGTTGCCTGATTTCTCCAAACATCAAAATATTCATTGTTTGCCGCTTAATACGACACAATTTTAATGACATTGACTTCTGGTTACGTGACTTTTCTATTTAGTAGAGTCATACACGTTTTGATGTATCGCGTACAAAAGATGACGCTACTACGTTTCAAATCAGTCACAGACCTACCACTACTAGACTTAACACGATATTGCTAGAAAGAAACGCTGATATATTTTTTTTGTCAAAATCTGGGCCAAACAAACCACAAAACGATCGTAGAAAGTTATTAATTTTAGGGATTTTATCATTTAAAAGGTGATTTAGGGTTTTATTTGAGCTTATTATAAGTTAGTAACCATAGTGTGTTCTGTGACGTGTGCAAAATATGAGTGGAGGCAACAATCAAAGATAGAAAGAGATGCACTAAAGTGGCCACGCACTATGCAGGTCTAGGTAGTGGTAGGTCTGTGAAATCAGCGGATACGTTTGACACTTTATCGCGGAATCTTTATACCTCCAATATCTCTAACCTAGAGTCACTCGACAAATCTAACGACACCTCTCAAGCTAAAATCAATCAAACTATGTACATTCATACAACTGTACAAGTAAAGATTGAAATGCCAAGACTCGAGAACTTTGCTGGCTTCTCTTGCGAGTTCTATAATTACTATTAAAGTACCTTTTAACCATACTTAGCTCTGCGTCTTAAATATTAAAATAACCTTATAAAATCGTATCTTGTTTTAAAAATCATAACCAGTTAAACTACTTTAATATTATTAATTTCCAGTAGCCATTAATAGTGATTTCAATCGTCTATCATCTGTGTGAGGCAACACAAATTCCGGTCATTCTTTTTTCTTAAAAAGCACTAGGTCACGTTTATAGGCTTTTCCTGTAGCCATTTATCAACATCAGTCGTATCGCGGCATTGGAATTTTTCCCATATAAATAACTAGCCAAATAATTGTGTCAGGTTAATATACGTAGGACGTAACTGGTCACGGTTTAGAGTGATATTCTTTTTTTTTCAATAAAAGTTTTTTGTGAAATCGAAAAATTATAAACTTTGAGTGTGTTATAATATTGACGTAATTAATCTTAACTTTGAATGGGATAAAAATATAAAGTTAGGTACCCAACGCACTATGTATTAATGTTTTTATTTTTTGGCCCTGGTATTTTAATAACTACGTTTGTTTGAAGCAATTCAAAACATTATTTTCTATAATTATATCATAAAGACACACAATCCAAACCGAAAACAAAACTAATTATTTTAATCCGCTGATAAATGATTAAGTTATAAGCCTTACACATCTGGTGGAAAGGGAAACTGTTAACAAACAGAAAAAGGATGCATATACTGCGCTTGTGACGTCACACTGCATTAGGTTTCGCGGGTACAAAAGAGATAACGAGATATACCACGGTCCTACTTTTCTTCGTAATTATATTTAGGTAAGGCAAGAGTGAATAGGTATTTTTTGAGTCTACGTGTTACACCTTAGGCTAGATAGGGGTCAAACGCACTCAAATCTGTAATAAAATAAAAATAAAAAATAATATTTGATTACAATTTTAAATTTTTATTTGATTAATACTGGGCCCAGAGAAATAGTTACTTAATTTTTTGAACATTGACACGCTAAGAAGAAGAAGAATAAAATTTTGAGCGGTTTTTAGAAAAATATTTATTTATTGTATTATTTGTAGTTTCGTATAAAAAAATTGACCAAAAACAAACACAGTGAAATACCCTATTTTTATAACTAACTACTGGCACTTATGCCAGAAATCTAGCATGCGAGTTGCCACTTAACTCAGTTGATCTTCAACTTGTAAAGATGAAGATTAAGATAAATTAATTTGCTAACAAAGCCGTGTGTTTCTGGGCTCAGTAGAATAGGACCACTCCAAGTCTTCCCGTGGATGTCGTAGAAGGCGACTTAGGAAACACAAGATAAACAAAGCTTATCCAACCCATCTGGCCAGCGAGGAGAGTGTAGGCCTAATCCTCTGACTGCTCTGGCAGTACAGAGAGGGTCGTGCTCCTGCAGTGGAAACTAAAAAAGACCTGATCATAATCATAATGATTTGCCAAACATGTGTTACAAGCAACTCGTTCAACACAAACGTTAAAACTAGTAGTTCGCCGCGAACTTAGACCTCGCGATTTTTTATTAATATTTCAAAAACGACTGAACCGATTTTGATGCCCAACGAACTTGAAAATTCTATTGATATTTCCTACATGCCTACCAAATTTCATCAAAATCGAACAATTGGTTCGGCAGTTATCGCGGAACAAGCATACATACATTCATACAAATAAACAATGTGTTTTCGCCCCAACTTGAATTATAGCCCTCGCTCGCTCCGCTCGCTCGGTCACATATTTGCAAATGCTATGTACCTGGCTATATTTGCTCAATCCAGCGTGTGTGTTTAGTTAAAATGTTCGTACATTTTTAGTATCCCATTTACTTAAGGTGAAGATATAGGCAAATGACCTTGAAGTGGCGCCCTCATTTGAAATAAATTGTTAACTCGTAAATATGGAGATAATTTCCATATTACTCTTCGTCATGCACTAGATAGCCCTTTAAATTATTTTATAAACCACCGTTGAAAGTATTTACATTAGTCCGTCTAACTTTAAAACTTGCCTCCGCCAAAAGTGGCCACGGCAAGTTTTAAAGCTAGACGGATCACCAATAATAGTTTTAACGGCAGTTCATAAAATAATTTAAAGGGCTATCTAGTGCATGACGTAGAGAAATATGGAAATTATCACCATATTTACGAGTTAACAATTTATTTCACACTTCAAGGCCATTTGCCTATATCTTCGCCTTAAGTCCCGTTATCATACAAAATGATTCTCTTCAAGTTACATTCTATCCACCAGAGGCGAGATTTTGACAAATTGCGGCAAGGCAGCCAAAAACTAATGATCTTGGTCAAGACTGGCGCGTAGGCGGACAAAGGGTCAGGTTCGGTCGATGGATTGATAAAAACGAGTCATTACTTTATTCCTGATTGGTTTTTGGGGTAAAAACGGACATATTTGGACATTCAGTACTTTGTTCTACTGTATTTATAAATATAAAAAAAAAATTGTGGATAATTATGGTGTTCACTTGAATTGAATGTATTTAAAATATTGTAGAAAAAGAATCAGTGAAGAGAAAATTATTTCCAAAAATTGATTATTTTTTTCAAATAGGTCACTAGATGGCGGTTTTTGACTTATTTTATGTATTTAACTTTATTACAAAAATCGTAAACGATCAACCGAAAGGTGGTGCAAAAACACGTGAGACCAAAGTCAAAAATAAAATTTTATTACTTACTTATTTAAAACTTTATTTACCAACACAAAAAGTGGACTTAATGCTAATAGCATTCTCTACCAGTCAAACTTACCTAGTACTAAACATTAAAAAAAATCGGTTTTTATATGATGGGGATCTGGAGAGGTAACAAAACATGAGTAAATACAACAGAATTGATAACCTCCTTCTTCTCCCCTCCTCCTTCACTTTTTGAAGTCGGTTGAAAAATAAGTAACTTATCTCTTGTAAAACTCCAAGGTAAAAAAGTCATCTTAGTTCTAAATTCATTACATTACTCAATTCGTTCCCACCGACCGTCACAAGTTCCATTACTCAATTCATTCCCAAGCGCTTAAAGGCCGACCGTCGCAAGTTCTATTACTCAGTTCATTCCCAAGCGCTTAAAGGCTAACCGCCGCAAGTTTTATTACTTAATTCTTTCCCAAGCGCCAGCTTAAAGGCCGACCGTCGCAAGTTCTATTACTCAATTCGCTCCCAAGCGCCATCTTAAAGGTCGACTGTTGCAAGTTCTATTTATTACTCAATTCATTCCCAAGCGCCATCTTAAAGGCCGACCGTTGCAAGTTCCATTACTCAATTCATTCCCATGCGCCATCTGAAAGGCCGACCGTTGCAAGTTCCATTACTCAATTCATTCCCATGCGCCATCTTAAAGGCCGACCGTTGAAAGTTCCATTACTCAATTCATTCCCATGCGCCATCTGAAAGGCCGACCGTTGCAAGTTCCATTACTCAATTCATTCCCATGCGCCATCTTAAAGGCCGACCGTTGAAAGTTCCATTACTCAATTCATTCCCATGCGCCATCTTAAAGGCCGACCGCTGCAAGTTCCGACACAAGCCGTTCACTTTTGCTATTTTGCAACCTTTAAACTTTTTAGGCTCTGATTTTTTTAAGGAGTTTTAATTTTCATGTGCGTCTTTTTTTTAATTTGTAATTATTTTTTAAACGGTTTTTTAGGGAGTTATATGTATTTATATTACAATTCATTATCCATTTTGATTCATGTCAATAATTAATTCAAATACTTTCCAAACTAGGATAACTATACTCACTTTATAAATACATATATAGACACATACCTATACCTAAAATATTTAAACGAGCGAGAGAAACGAGCAAAGTCTATTTTGAACCTATGTTTGTTCGACGGTAACTCGAGTGACTTTGATCGGAACTTCATTAATAGTAGTCATGTATATAAAGCTTACAGAATGTTTGAGTTCGAACCTGATATAAATCGGGCAGATGGTTTCCGTAAAAAAAATTAGATCTATGGTTTCCAAAGTTCGCGAGTTCACATTTCGGGGCAATCGTATCGTATTTTATCTAATTCGTAAAGAAAACATAAGTCCAGTAAAGTCCAGTAAAATAATTAACTTGATGTTTGAATAAGTAACTCCAAAGATAAGACAGCGTTACTTTTAGTTCTAAACTCATTCGCTAACTTTCCCGAGCGTCGTCGTAAAGGCCGCCCGTTGCAAGTTCAGTCACCAGCGACACCTGGCGCGACCGTTTTACAACATTTTGGATTACTTTTAACTTTTGCACTCTGATTTTTAAAGAGATTCGTGAAGTTTTGATTTTTGTGTGGCCTCTTTTAATTTTTACACTGCTTTTTAAAATGGACCTTTTTTGGGAGTTGTTTACTATAGGCTTTTTAATTGAACGAGCGAACGAAGCAAGCGAAGTTCTCTGAGTCTATTAAAAACAATCCGATGTTTGTATGTACGTGTGTTTGTTCGACGACAACTCGAGTAGTATTAGTCAGAGCTTTATGAAATTCAGTAGGCGTGTAAATGTAGCCAATACAATTTTTAAGTTCGCACATGAGCCAAATCGGTCAAGGGGTTGCCGAGATATAGGGTTCACGGGTTCACAGTTTGAGACGAACTACTAGTTTACAAATAATCAGGTAAACTGGGATAGGAGAAAGAAAAGTTGATGCATACTTAGGTTCTTAATTAATATTATTTTAACTTACTTTCATTATCATCATCTGATCTATCATCATCATCCTAGTTTTTAAGATAATTATGTCCTGTTTTTTACTCTGTGCAATAAAGGGTATTGTATTGTATTGTATTGTGGTCTTTTTTAATCTCCACTGCAGGAGCACGACTCTCTCTGTACTACCAGAGTAGCGTAGTAGTAGAGTAGAGGGTTTAGTCTACACTCTCCATGCTGGCCAGTCGGGTTGGTGGACGTCTCATTGGTGTTTATAAGCTTTATTTGGCTTGTGTTTCATAAGTCGCCTTATACTAGTAATCCTATTCCACTCTGCCGCGAACCACACGGCAAATAAATATATATATATAGGGACAAATCACACTGATTAAGCTAGCCCCAAAGCTTAATATTATAATGCCTTTACTTACTTATAATATCTTAATCCCATATGGGATAGACAGAGCCTTCAGCCATACGACCTAAAGTCCACCGCCAGGTAATAAAAATAGTTTGGGGCTACTATTGCTCGCATATGCGACTACGCGGGAACAGAAGCAAGGTAAGTCCTTTTTTTTAGAGAGTAAAGGCGAAAGTGGAATACTACAAAATTGAAATTCGTATTGCAAATCAAAATGAACTCCGAACAATTTGGTCCGCCGCCCGTTGTTCAAAATAGGCCAGATTTCGCGGGGCCGTTTACAAACAACGCCAAAAAGTGCGCAACACGCAAAAAAAGAACGTTTGTATTCCGAATTCAAACAGTGTCACTGGCTGAATACAAAATGGCTGCATGGTTTAGAAGTAAATATGATTGGGACGTTATTGGCTTTAGGCAACCTTCTATTTTTGAAAATGACTGATGCTTTTTTATCTGTAAATTATTCTGTAAATTACTCATAATGCAGTTGTTCCGCATTTTTTCAGTTCCTCAACAGTGGGCAAGCAACCCTGGGTGTGGCCGTACTTGGATGGGTGATCACAAGTAGTAAAAAATTTTTCGAGTTCCTCCGTGTTTCGGAAGACACGTAAAGCCGTTGGTTTCGGCGGTGATCATTGTATGGCAGTCGTCAAGCTATGTCAGATGCCTAGGCAGTTTAAAAAATCACCACCAATCACCAGTGATGGCCACACAATATTTTTTTGACGTGACAACGTCTAATAACTCGATACTACGGGCTGCATGCACTAAAAAGATGACGTCATTGTCCCGTTACGCTCATTGTCGCGTTCCGCAAGCGAGAGCGCGACACAAACGAGAGAGAGAATGTTTGACGTTGTCACGTCAAACTACCGTTCGTAAACCGACTTTACAGACAACCAATTTTTTTTATCATAAAAAATCACGCTCTACGCTACTATTATAAAATTCACATAAAAATCATGTAACTCGATTCTTCAGATGATTTTTCGCCATCTAATTTAGTTCGTTCTCTTTTAAATTTTATCAAAAACGCTTTGAATGAGAGGTAAATGCCCACACTGTTGTTGAGTTGAGACAGATGGGTTTAGTTTATACAATATGAGCTTTTGCTTTAAACAGATGCATGGGAATTGTGAAGTTGATTACAGAGAAGTTTGTAATCATTTTCATTATTTTTTTTAACCGACTTAAAAAAGAAGGTTATCAATTCGTCAGAATATATTTTTTTTTGTATGTTCCCTGATTATTCGAAGACGCCTGGAGCGATTTGGAAAATTGTTTTTTTGTTAGCAAGGGTATCCATTTTACTAAGCCACAAATATAAATTGCAGTTTGTTTAGTAATATTATCAGTTGAGTATTTTGCTGTGCAATCAGTAAATTTGATTTGCGTTTAAATACTACCCTTATTCGTTCAGTAAAACATATCTGCAAATACCACTAAACAGTATACCAAATTTGATTTATTTAGTGTGCATAATTAGTTCAGTAGTTTTGGTGAAACTTTAAAATATTTTGTTCGAAAAAGGGAATATATAGATATCGATTTAAATACATGCCGAAATTTTATCAAGATCGGTTGTGTGGTTGAAAAATATGTCTTAGTATACAATTGTAATAAAGTCGGTTTTTTGTTTTGAAAAAATATTAATAATTATTGCAAATACCTATAAGATACCAAGTCAAGGGATTTTCATAGGTTATTTGACAACCCACGGGACTTTTTCAAGCTTTTATTTATCTTGCCCTGGTTATTTGTTTTTTGGATCAACCTTGCAAGTTAAAAGCCGCTTTCCGTTTTCCAATTGAGATGACAATGCAATATGATTATAACATCCATACATATACAGGGTCTAACAAAATATACTGAAACTATTTTAAGGGTGAATTCAGTTCATGATACTGAACAAATTTTCCCAAGGAACACATATCGAAATATGAAAAATAATTTTTGACCTCCAATACAAGTTGACCGATCAGCTGATCCGAGTTTGTATGAAAAGCCAAAAAATATTTTTCATATTTCGATATATGTTCCTTGGGAAAAGTTGTTCAGTATCATGGACTGAATTCACCCTTAAAATAGTTTCAGTATATTCTGTTAGACGTTATATACAAATTTTCGCATTTATTATATTAGAAGCGATTAGAAGGTTTGTGTCACAGAGCGGTTAGTACTCTAACCGCTCTGTGAAACAATGATAATGAGGGATAGGAAATTTTGGCAGTAATTGATATACTTACTTATGATGTTCTTGTTTGAATAACATTTTAAGATCGGTGACCCAGCTTCCCTTACCTGAAAAAAAAAAAAAAAAACGTAACGTTTAATAATATCACACAGAACCAACTAGCCTATCAAAGTAAGTTTTTGAACTTGTGTTATGAGATACTAACTCAACAATACTTTATGATAAATATTAATTAATTTAATTTATTGCACTATAAAATTAATGTACAATGGGTATAATCTTAACGCTAAGCGCTGTCTACCAGAAAATACCTTTGGAACGTATAAAAGAAGAAGAAGAAGAAATACATATTTAGAAACACCCAAGACCGAGAAAAATTTGAAAAAGGCTATTTTCCAACCTATACGCCTCGAAGGTCTCCAAAAATGAATTATTTAAGGGTAAAAAGCCAAAAAAAAATTACAAAATAGTAAGAGATTGGAAACAAAAAGAAGAAGCTTTTGCCCTATGGGGGCCTAAATGGATAAATTAAAAACTTTTTAAATATAAAGGACTTTTTAACCACTGACCACAAATCTTTAGTACAACAAAAATCCATGACTGCATTCCATTCAAGAATTCAACTTATACAAAGTGGAAGGGACATACCCATAATAAATCGAACCACGGTCTATAAGTACTAGATCATTTTAGTATAATGAAATTAAAATAACAGCCAAATAACAAAAAAAAAGTTGGACTTTCCATACAAAAGTGTGCAGCCGCCCGGGCGATTTGTATGGAAATGTCAAATTTTTTTTTTGTTCTTTCGACTGTTATTTTAAATTCATTATACTTTAGTGATCTAGTATAGCCTGTGGCTCGATTTATTAGGGGTATGTCCCTTCCACGTTGTTTATAAAGAATTTGCCAATCTGATGAAAATCCCACTGAAATACAGAACAGTTTCAAGTATAGCACTACAAACAAATGGAAACCTCATTGAAACGATTGTACGACCGCAGTGCAAATGCTCGACTGTTATTTAAATTTATTGACACAGACAAATGATGGCTGACAGGGCTTTTTTACTCGAATACGAAGGAGGGTAATGTTTTTTACATAAACCACAGTTTATTGTACCATTTAAATAGAATAGGGGTGACAACAGGGTCAGAAAAGTATTATGATAATTATTCCCTCTAGTATAGATTATTCAAAAATAATGGACCCATATTTTTCAGTTTATCAAAAAAGTAAAAAAATCAAAAAGATACAGAGTATCTAAGTTACAGAGCTGTGGTAAAAATCGTACCTAGCCGTGACGTCATGCGAAATTTAAATGCACTGTATTTTCGTAAATTTTTATTTCTAAGTGAAAAGAAAAAATGAAAGTGTACTTACCTACAATATATTTTAATAATCGAACCGATGGTTAAAAAATATTATTTGCAAAGGACAGCCTAGGAGAGTCAGTGTGTGTCCAAAGCTTATATTGCAAACAGGGGCCCGCCCGAGTTTCGTACGAATATGTATTATGTAAACCTTGTTAAAACTTCCCGGAGAAATGTTGTATTGTACATGTTAATGAAAACTACATCAAAATCGATCCAGTACTTTCAGAGCTTATCAAACAAACAGACAGAGTAAAAAAAGGACAAAAATCTGTGGACAGAACAGAATTGTAGTAAACAATCAATTTTTCCAAATAAAAATTTAAATTTTAAAATGCTGCATGATGGTGAATTCGTACACGTATTTGGAGGAAGATGGCGAAGATCCAGCGCATTAAGATTTCGCATGACATCACTACTTCGTACGGTTTTCACAGGGCGTTGGCAAAACAAGCGACTCCGGAACTTAGAGCAGTGATGCTAACAGAGCATCTAAGTACCAGAGTCAGATAAACCGAAAAATATGGATTCATTGTTTGTTTCATCTTGCTGACGGACTAAATAAGTCAAACAATTATTTTCTGACCCAGTCATCATCCCTATTGGACCGACTGCAGATACTAAATGTTTGCACTTAACGTTATTACGAGGAAGGAAGGATATCTCTAGACTTCAAGAGAGCTTTAGAAACTATCCTGGGAATTTTAATATTCAATAAGCTTCTTATTTTAGAACACAAGGTTCTTTTTTATTGGAAAAAATAATTTATGTAGTGATTTAATGAATGACTTATCAAAAGCTTAAAAAAATTAAGCTTTTATAACTTCTTTTATGTATGTTTGCATGGATCTTAGTTATCCGTTTTAAAATTTTAGATGATATCCAGGGTTGATAATGATAATAAACGGTGCTCGTAATAAAAGCTTGAGCAAAAATGTACTTTTGAAAAAACCGGCCAAGTGCGTGTCGGATCACGCATAAAGTAGGGTTCCGTAGTCATTTTTGGCACCGCGCTGTTTTGCATTTCTTGCATTTTAATCTTCATTCGGTCCTAACAGTAAAATATGTAAAAAAACTTTTTAAGTTGATACTGTTCTTTTGGAAAAAAGTATATATTTTTATTTTATTTATAATTTCAAAAGTATTCATCACAGGATACCCGAAACAATTTTAAATAAGAGTGTCCGCGCCTGTTTCTTTACGTGAGTGATTTGAAGTTTATAGGTCCAAGACTTTAGAAATTACAGGGGGGGGGGGCACCGTGTAAACGACTTTGGCGGGCTATATCTCGCAAATGTTAAGCTGATAAAAAAGTGTTGTATGGAAACCCTACCTTATTTTCATACTCCTTTTTAACGATACCCCACACAAGGGAGTGCACTCAAAAAAATAATTCACCCCCCCCCCCCCTTTACATGTATGGGGAGGTAATTTTTTTATTTTTATTTTTAAAAATGAGATCTGTATGTGAAGTATCCTCGAACCAAGTTACATGCAAATCAGTCCATAAACGTAGAAGATATTCTGCTGTGACAGACTAGGACGGACGGACGGACTGAACGATCTTATAAGGGTTCCTTGTCGGACTACGGAACCCTGAAAACATCCACCGATTTTGAGAGTTAGTGGCAATACTTAGAGACAGACTGGATCAAAGCTAAAATATCTTCCTGAAAGGCCGGTAACGCTCTTGTTACACCCCTGGTATTGTAATTGTCCATGGGCAGCGGTGACATTTGCCATCAGGTGACCCGCTTGTTCGTTTGCCGTCCTATAACATATAATATAAAACTTATTTTTTAAAAACACCCACCCATTTTGAGAGTCAGTGGCAATACTTAGAAACATGCGGTGCTAAGCTGACTCTCAATAACCAATATAAATTCGTGATTGTTAGATAGATATACTACAAGTATCACTTTATTTCGGTGTGTTTATAAATAAATTCTAATGATTGTTACAAAAAGAGTAGTTGTTACCGGCAGAGTAGAATAGGACCAATCCTTCAAAAGTCTTTCCGTGGATGCCCCGTAGAAGGCGACTTAGGAAACACAAGCTAAACAACGCTTATAAACTCCAAACCGTCTGGCCAGCGTGGAGAGTGTGCCAAATCTTCTGACTGTATATAGCTCTGGTAGTACAGAGAGTGTCCTACTCCTGCAGGGTAGAAAAAAGACCTGATGATAATGATTGTTAAAAAGGCCGCACAGCTGCTGAGCCCAGCTTTATTGGAACCTGACTAACCTCTTGTACATAAATCTTCCTTTTTATTTCCTTCTTTATCAGCCTATAACATTACACTGCAGAACTAAAGGCCTGTGATATCTGATTGCAGTAGTCGTTTTAAAGTCGTTGGGCTAAAATATTTTAAATATGTATTTTAAATTTAGACCACCGTCCAAGCTCTTTATGGCGCTACAGTAACAATAAGTGCAAACAAAATGAAGTCTGAAGTACAGTTTCATTTCAATGCACCGTTCCAGGAACACTGGCTTTTCGATACAAAAGAAACTGGCGTTCTTCTTTTTTTTTTTTTACTTTATACTCTTTGTTGCAGACTTTTGACTTCAATAAATAAACGAGAGTCAGATCATTAGTGGGGAAATTTGCATTGGGGTACTGATTCATTTTAGTTGTTTAAGGCCGTACCTGATTTTTCCGGGGTCTAGTGCTGCCTCCATTTAAAATAAATCATTTCAAAGAAAACGGAGACATCATTTAAAATATTGTTACTACCAAGCCCTTCAAAGAATTTTATGAACTACTGTTTACAGTTTAAAGTGAGAACGTTAAGCTTTACTACGCACATTTGCGAGAAACGGCCACTTTTGACAAAAGTGCGTAGTAAAGCTTAACGTTCTCATTATAAACTGTAAACAGTAGTTCATAAAATACTTTGAAGGGTTATCTAGGATTTGGTAGTAGCAAAATTTTAAATAATGTCTCCATTTTCTTTGAAATGATTTATTTTAAATGGGGGCAGCACTGGACCCTGAAAAATTCAGGTACGGCCTTAATGTAACTTGAGTTAGGTTTTTCATAAAGTTAAAAAAATGTATTCAATTTAGGATAAATATATCACATATTGAAGGTAATTTTTTAAAATTATTTTATGTGCAATAGCTACTAATTACTAGCATTTCGGAACGACCACTTCTGGGAACATACGCTGAAAGAAACCCAGTTCAATTCTTTTATTTCACATTAGTTGCATAAAGGCATTTGATTTAGCTCAGCGACTGCATTTACACACCCTTTAGTTTTAGAATAGAACCACTCCATATCTTCCTGTGGATGATGGTAGGTAAGAGGCGACTAAAGGAGTAAGTGCTAACATCTGCATTTCCAAGGAAGGTTGACATCAGCCGGCAGGCGGTTGAAAAACTTTTTACACAAATGCATTTCCTAAGAGGGTTGGGCTCCAAAGCAGCACAGTTAAGGATGCAACCGGAAATGCGTTAAGATGAAGAAGATTCCTGGAAGAAAAGCAGGTGTATCGATCAAGTAGCTGATGAGGACAATAAAATTGGTAGTACAGTTGAAATGTAAGCTAAATCTGCTTGGTTTGCCAAGTTTTGAGATAATAAATTGCCAAGTTTTGAGATAATAAATGAACTGAGAGTTCAAAGTTTGGGCACAGGCCGGAATCTCCTAAGGTACGCGCAATATGCGTCACCCAGGCGTCACAGTTCCCCGTCCCCGCACCTCTCCCCCGTTTTCGCCTCGATGACTCACGTTGGCCGTCAAGAACCGGGGGAGAGGTGCGGGTGCGGGGAACGGGGACGCATATTGCGCGTACCTTAGGAGATTCCTTTCTGTTTACTCTTACTGTATTCTGTGGTTTGGGGCCAATTACTGATATATTTAAAAAAAACTTTATAATAAACACAAACATTATCTTATTTGAACTTTAAGAAACAATTCAAAGCCATTACAAAGCTTTTGACCTACCTGTTCAAACTTAAGAGCTTAAACTCTATAATAAACACAAACATTATCTTATTTGAACTTTAATAAACAATTCAAAGCCATTACAAAGCTTTTGACCTACCTGTTCAAACTTAAGAGCTTAGGGTATTAAGTACCTCTAGAATCAAATACTCGTAACTAAGTCTACTCTGCTAAGTAATAATTTAGATATTAAAGTATAGTTAAATAAAACTCTAGTATTTGGTAAATTTTTTTATTTTTTATTTTTATGTTATAGGGCGGCAAACGAACAAGCGGGTCACCTGATGGTAAGTGATCACCACTGTCCATGGACAATTGCAACACCAGGGGTGTAACAAGAGCGTTACCGGCCTTTCAGGAAGATATAGACTCGTTTTTTGAAGGTTTTAATGTCGTATCGGTTCGGGAACACCGCTGCAGGAAGTTGATTCCACAGTTCGGTCGTTCGTGGCAGGAAGTTCCTTTTAAAACTAAGTTATTTTTAAATATTTTTAGTTTAGTTAGTTTTAATTTAGGTTAAATTTTAGTTTATTTAGTTTTAATTTAGTCACTTGTTAGTTTTACGTTGTATTTTTAGTTTGTCACTATATTAATATGTATTACGAAACATTGACAATTGAATAGTTAAGTTGAAAAAAATCGATCACGTAAATATTTATGTAACCTAAGAATGAACAAATAAGTTTTATACACAGATCTTATAATGTTTACATATTATATTCCATTTTTTTATATATTTGTATATAGCAATGCCTGAAACTGATTTAATTTATTTTTATGTACACAAATAACTTTAAACAGACTGACATTTTCTTTTTTATTGGATAGGGAATAATTTAAAGTTAATTCATTGTTTTAAAATTTAGCTATAAATGATTTTGTTATAAAATTGCAATTTATTTTATAACAAAATCATTTATAGCTATATTATAAAAACATAACATCCGAAAAAAAATAATCTAGCTTTACTGCAGTTTCATATAATTTTCAGTTATGTTGCAAAACCAAAGCTTATAAGAATTTCCTTTACTTTACCAAACCTCAGAATCCTTGACTTTCGTGAAAGGCATTTACTAATAAAACATTGCTAGAGCCGAGAATCTGGACGCTACAACGAATGTTAAATGAACCGTAAAATACTCGTAACAGTGAAGGAAAACTAAAGTCGTTGTGGAGGCCAAAGATTTTAAAACACGATGTTTATAGCTAACATTCGAAAATACCGTATTCTTTATTATAAATAAAAAAAAATATTCTTGAGACAGCTTAGTCTAAAAACACCCAAAATGTTAGATTTAGTTCGTAAATTAACTAAGTAAATTATAAAATTGAATTCAAAGTTTTCAGTTTTTATAATCTGTTTACCAAATAGTAATCGCCATGTAACTAAAAGGTGTTAACTGTCATATTTTTTTTTTATTAAATAATTTTACGGCTCTGGATACAAGTCCTTTAGAGCCTATCTTTAATTTTGTTATTTATTCCTAATCCTAACAAGACAATCAAAGGGTGGTGTAGGCCTTTGACTGCTGTAAGGAAGCTTCTGGCGACAAATCTATACGAGTCCACTGGTTTACATAGACGATTGAGTGGCGGATGACGCCCGAAGACGCCCACACAGTCCGCATAATGAATATCACTACAGCCGTACTATGCCTGTCCACTTTTACTATTTCACACATTGTTCATGTCATTAGCATTTATAACACCAAACAACACCAATTTCATATTATAAAGCCCACTAAAATCAATTTGTAAAATAATTTAAAGCAAACCCAAACGAACCCCTTAACTTCCCGCCAAAAACTCCCCACTGTCAATCTCATAATTACTCATAATACATACGTCACTGCATTTGTTTACATGCATATGTGACGTTATTACTACAGAGCGTCCACAGCTCCATTGCGGAAAATTACGCAAATTTTAAACTTATCGACTGAATAAAATGTTTGTGTTTTTTTTTTGTGGATAATTAGCACATAGACACATAGATTTAAAAAAATACAATGATATCAATCCTCTATTATTCAATAAATGTAGAAGTAAAAAAAAAAAAATAATCACGCACCAATTTAGCACAGTACGTTCTACGCCGAATGTGTATATTATTCAATGTTACCATACTGATTTCTTCTTCTCGAGTCGAAAGGCTATTTATTAATTTAACTATTTAAAACTTGAAAGTTTTTTTTTGGCCACAACGATTCTTCGGTCATTTGCCTCATATTAGGTCTTGTATTGTGCAAGATGTGGGGCATTTAATATAAAATCTGAATTGTGACAATATAATATATTACTGTCTATTTCCCAAAGTCTGGTGGAATATACGAAGAAGGATTAACAAGATCATGTGGCTTTCATTAGATCGCCTTAAATTAAACTTACATCGTCGTCATGTATTAAATACCTACAGAAATATAAAATTACACATATTCTCTAAATATTTCAACGTATGTATGTAACTTATGTAACTAAGCATTACTTTCTTCGTACAAAAAAGAACCATGTGGAAAGTAATAATTTTCAAAACTGTTTAAAGTTAACCATCCCAAACATCCTAACAACCCTCGTTCTCAAGAACACTTTGTAGTATAAATAGACCGTCCTAAACAAAACCGCAGATGCTGTCAACAATAAACAGATCCTAACAGGATACGCTTGAACAGCTGTTGCCATTGACGCCATTTTTTGTTACGCTTTTTGTACTTCGAACTGTAGATTTTTTCTTTTTTTTTTCTTAAGTGGGGTGATTCCGTCACGATTTATTTTTTTTCACTTCTTTTAATATGTGGGACGGTTTGCCGCATGCCCAATTTTTTGTATCTCTTAATATGTTAATTGATAAAGTATTTACCTATACTTTTTGTACTACTACTTTTTTGGAGCAGTTGAAAATATTTTGGTGACATTGTCGTTCTAAGAATACAAGTTAATTATAATACATATGTACAAGCTACGTCTTCAAGTTGGCCATAAAATAAAACCATAACGACGTTCAAGAAACGAGTAAAAGATCACTATCTGTATTTATCATCCTAATATATTTAGAAATATTATATATGCTTTATGAATATATATTTATTTATGTATTTATGTAAGTATATTTATGTATGTTTATGTAGGTATGTATCTTGTCTATTTATTTATTTAGCTTTGTATTGTAGGTACACGCCAATTACCTCTTTTTTCCCATTTCCTCTCGCGGGTCTACTGGAAGAAATTTCTTTAAAATAAGTACTATGTTTTCCTTATTTTTTTATATGTATGTTTGTTAATTTTCCAAGTGTACTTGAATAAATAAAATAATTCAAACTTTCAAATAGTTTTACTTAGTATATAGGTTTGTTTGTTTGTTTTTTTTTTTAAGGTATTAATTGCAGTTATTTATCGACTTTTATATCAAACCGAATGATAACCAAAAATCGAAACAAAAGTACAACACTCCATAACCAACCAACGCTTACAAAGATATCATTAATAATTATCAATCATCCATTACTCGCCACAAATAGAAATAAATCGTAGTTCAAGAGTAAAACAGAGATAAATAATCTCATAAGCCAGTAAGCCTGGAAAGATAAACGGGCATACGTTTATATATATATATACGTAGTTAGCACGAAACAGGGATATCCGAGATACAGACTAATCTAGCAGCGTGTGTTGCTCGCTATTTTTGTACGTTTCTTGGAGTTTTGGGGTAATAAAACTGGGGTAATTATAATTATTGTCATATGGCGTACATATGGTCTAGGGGATCTTTTTAACTGACTTCAAAAAATGAGGAGGTTATCAATACGACTATGTTTTTTTTTTATGTATGTTTGTTACGCGATATCTTCGCCAATTGTAAACCGATTTTGATAATTCTTTTTTTTATTTGAAAGCCTTTACTACCAAATTAGTCCCATTTTAATTTGGTGAAGATATGATGAAGAACATTGGAGATATGGAAGAAACTCCTAAAAAAAATTGAAGTTGGTTGTTTTTTTTGTTAAAAATTTAATTATTATAGTCGGATTGTTTCCTAGATTATTCTAGGCTCTCAACTGGGCACGCCATTTTTGTTCACGTGATCTTGAACTGGCAGAGTTCTCCCATGGGTGTCCTTCATCGCGCGGTTTCGAAAAATTTGTTGCAAATACGGAAGTAAATATTCACTTATAATACCACACAAGCTTCAAAATTATCGGGTATTTCCCGATAGGTTCGTTGCAAACAAACAAAACAAAAACTTGACGACTTTATTTGTTTGCAGGGAACCTTGAGGGAAATGCCAGATAATTTTGAAGCTCGTGTGGTATTCGGGGGATTATTTTTCCGTCCCAAATGTCGGCCAATAGAATTGCACCATTCGACGTCACGTGGTACAACGAGAAAATAATCAAAAAATTATCAGTATAATACCATGTAGGTTGTACCACGTGACGTGGAATGGTGCAATTCTATTGGTCGATATTTGGGTCGGAAAAATAATCAGAATTATTATTCAAAAAACTTCACAAAAAAGTATATCATACATATTACAAGTATTTCAATTTATTTATTGCTCCCACATGTTATGTAAGTAAGTACTTACAATATGAAAGTGTAATGTAATTTACTCGTATGTAATTTACACCAAACGATTTAGATTTTATTTTCGTAACTGTTCTTTGTCCAAATATTAGGCTTCAAAAATAACAAAAGTAAACATAAATATTCTTGACACAAAGATCGTAAAAAAAAATATAAACACGAATAAGATAAGAATTAACGGAAGAACAATCACGGAAATCTTCAAAGTTCGAACAACATGTTCGGGAAAAGTTGATAATTGTGAGATATGGCCTTTTTATTTCGTTTTCAGAAGTCATTATCTTGTTTGAACACTTTTCCTCGTTTGTGATACGTTTGTAAAGATGAAAAATTTTGTTTCAAACAACGATTTAGGTTTTTTATATTTTAAAAATTACTCATTGAACGAGCGGTAGCTGTAGGGAGGGACTGGTCCAGGCCAGCTCGGCTTCGCTTTTTGACTACTTAGTTTTTTTTTTTACTTTATTTAGGTTTGTTCGCAAGCATTACATGTTTTATTGTGATAACATTGTATTTTATTTATTTTCTTTAAATATTAACTAACCTGATTCTTTACTTAGTTAGACAAAACTATGGAAGTACATATTTAGACTTGAAGGGTTTATTTATTCGTTCTATTTTAAGTTCGTCATCCTCAGATCTTTTTTTTTGTCTCTACTGCAGGAGCTCTACCCTCTTTCTCTGTACTACCAGAGTAGCCAGAGGATTCGGACTACGCTTGCCACGCTGGCCAAACGGGTTGGAGGGGTCTCATGTTTATAAGCTTTGTTCAGCTTGTATTGCTCAAGTTGCCTTCTACGACATCTACGGGAAGACTGGGAGTGGTCCTATTCCACTCTGCTGGAAACCACACGGCAATAAATTCTAAATTAAATTAAAAGTAGATAATATTACCTACTTTGTTATTAACTTGCCCGTGTGGTTCCGGGTTAGAATAGGACCACTCCATCTCTCTACGGATATCGTAAGAGGCGGGGGACTAAGAACAAACATCTCGTGCTACAATAGCATTCCCAAGGAGGGTTGACGTCAGGCAGGCGGCCGATCGTAAAACTATAGCCAAATTGTTTAAATTGTTCCGGCTATTTCTTCTTTAATTCGCTAGATTTTTGGCATCCTTGGGTGACCATTGATATACAATATTATATTTGATAATTGAGCCCAAGGTGTGCTTTCCCGTTTTTTGAAGCAGCATAGCTGAGGATGCAACCGGGAATGCGTTCAGATTAAGAAGAATAAAATTAAGATATTGAAACTACATATGTAAAAATTTAAACTAAAAAATTTTCAAGTTGTGTAGTCCCACCAAGATATTACCCCTCGGCAGCGTGGCCAAAAGACTCGAATATACGATACAAAAAAAAAGAATATAAAAGTAGCGTTACCAAAATGAACCCATCAAAAACTGCGTTCCTTTTCAAAACATTTTAACAACGAATCTAAAAACAACAGCTTTCAAAACGTGCTTTAGTTTTATCGCCTTTGTTTAATAGGAATTCTCTAATGGATCCGCTGATATAGTCTGACTTTTTAGGGTTCCGTACGCAAAAGGTGCCAACGGGACCCTATTACTGAGACTCCGCTATCTGTCCATCTGTCCGTCTGTCACAGGGCTCTATCTCTTGAACCGGAATAGCTAGATACTTGAAATTCTCACCGATTATATAATACTGTGGCTGCTATAACAAAAAATACTGTCGTCATACAAGAAACGTGATTTTTTCACAATTTCTAACTCGATCTTTATAATGGCGTTAACTAGATACATATATACTTGAAATGTTCACCGATTATGTATTACTATGGCCGCTATAACAACAAATACTAAAAATAAGATAAAGTTATTAATTAAAAGGAGTCGTCATATAAGAAACGTGTGTTTTAGGCGTTTTATTAAAACATTGTATGGAGGTACGGAACCCTTCATAAACGAGTCCAACTCGCACTTGCCCAGTTTATTTAATAGAAACAATATTAGGTTGTCACATTTTTGTTAGAATCAATTCAATACAAATTGATTTTCTTTGTGGAGGAATGTTTGATAAAATTACGCGCTTTGTTAGATACAAAATACTTTGTTTTCTTTTGTTGGAGATAAAACAGAAATGTTTTATTTAGAACGCCGGTTTGGTAAGAAATGTATCGGTTAATACGATTGAATTTTTCTTTTTAAATCATAGGTAAGATGTTTAGAAAATAATAACTCAAATATTATTAAATACCTTGGTAATATGATTGTTTTTTTAAACTCTACGGGAAAATAAGACTAACGAGATAAAAAAAAATACATAACACGTGATATTAAACACCTGACCAGGCACTCTACCTAAATCTTAAATTTTCTCTTAAACTGAAAATGATAATAAGATGAAAATGTATATGGAGAAAGACTTCGTTAAAATCTTTCTGAATATACATTTTCATGTTATTATCATTTTCAGGTTAAGAGAAAATTCAAGATATAGGTAGAGCGCCTGGTCAGGTATCTCTTTGGCTGACTGTACATCATACAGGTTTTTTAAATAGCTTGATAAATCGTAAACGAATTCGAGGAGATGGAAAACTATCAAGAGATGAGATGGAGGAATGACCTGTCCGCAAAAAAGAATTTCTGTGCTTTTAAAATTTCCACTTAATTGTTAGTGGATTTAAATAAATCCAGATTTTTTAACAAAAATGACAGTAAGTTTTTATTTATTTTACTTATTTAAAAAGAAAAGTGAGCATTATTTCTTTGCCTAGTCAACATGAAATGTTTACTCCGTAGATGTCTTCGATATTTTCTTTTTGCCAACTCAATTTCATAGATATAATACACTTGTTTACCCCGGCCAATATTGTTAGTGAAAACACGTCGCAAGTTTCTCGATCCAGTGAGTTTCCATTTTCAAATTGATGTAATTAGATGACAAGAAAGAAAAGCGTTTGGAGTTTTTGGCGGGAAGTCAAGGGGTTCGGTTAGGGTTTTCTTTAAATTATTTTGCAAATTGATTTTAGTGTACTTTATAATATGAAATTGGTGTTGTTTGGTGTTATAAATGCTCATGCTCATGAACAATATGTGAAATAGTAAAAGTGGACAGTCATAGTACGGCTGTAGTGATATTTGTTTCCCGGACTGTGTGGGCGTCTTCGGGCGTCGTCCGCCACTCAATCGGCTATGAAAACCAGTGGACTCGTATAGATTTGTCGCCAGAAGCTCCCTTAAAGCAATCAAAGGCCTACACCAACCTTTGATTGTAATTTGTTAGAACAAAAAATTTCTTACGTTCTATTAACTTATTCCTGGCTAAATACGCAGTAGCGTCAAGCCATTAATAAAAAATAAAAAAAAGCGTTGTTTGCTCGGTGTGAAACTGTGTCTGATTTTATTTGTTTTTAGGATGAAAAAGGAGTTTAAAATGTAATTGAAATATTGAAAGAAAATCTAGCTGATGTAACAGTTCAGATAGCAAATCTATTTAGGTATTTGTAACTCTTTGATTTTATTTAATTTTTATGTTTAATAATAATAACCGTTTATTTTCTCTTCAGAATAGGTATATACAATATACATTTTAAGATTAATTTTATAAATAACACTATAATTTATTAGCGAAAAGAACTGGTGCCAGAGCTAAGTATAAGACTACCTTTATTAAAAGTCAATAGACTCCCTTCACCCTAGGCTAAAATATATAAAACTATGTTAGGTGTAGTACACAAGAGAACTGACATTTAGACTAATTTGGGGTCAGCAAATGTAGATAAATGTTTAACTTATATAAACAGGGCTTTACACGAACTAGTTAGGTATAACGTTTCGTAAGGATATCACCTCTATTCGAAACGTTAGACATTCGAGTAAATCATGTATTTTAAGCGCAATAGTTTAAAAACCAATAGATAAATAAGTCATTTTTATGCGTTTTTCAGCAAAAAATAAAATTGGGTGCATTACCATTAATACCAATGTTAAATTGAAAAAAAGAACTATTACACACGATTTGCTTCTAAATATTTCATTTAACATTTTTACAAGAATATGCATCTAAAACGTTTACAAGAATTGCTCATTTAAAAGTCATAAGTACCTACTAACTTACAGCAAAATTACTGGAAAAATAAGTTGCTTCACATTCAAACTTCCACGAACATTGCATGCCGTCGTAGGCAAATAAAATGAGTTGACTGAGCATTCAACGTATGCAATTCTAAATAAGCCATTCAGGCATAGCCGTAACTCTAGGCTGCTTAAAACTTGAGCTTATTATTTAGGAGGGTTGTTTAAGTATCACATAATAGTGTTCATAAAATTTTAGCGATGTCATTTCATGGTTCAAACTAACGTCAAACACAGACATTATTAATAATGTGCGGCTCGGGACGTCTTCGTGCACGCATCACGAGTCACATTTGCCCTGAGGAAGGCTACACCCTGCTACCATGCTGGATTAGACATTCTGGGATCAGAGCAACTGAAGACTTTCTTGGATAATTTACAATCACACGAAAAAACAAAAGAAATTTAATTTAAGCCATTTTCGACTCGATAAGAAGAAAAAGATTTGGCGGGAGGCGCGACGCCTAGAGACGCCCACCATCCGCTAAATAAATGTCACTAAAGCCGTACTATGAACAACTAACAACAACAACAACCACTTTAACTATTTCACATATTGTTCATGAGCATAAGCATTTATAACATCAAACTACACCAATTTCACATTATAAAGTCTACTAAAATCAATTTGAAAAATAATTTAAAGCAAACCCCTTAAATTCCCGCCAAAATCTCTCTAATGACATTGGAATTTTAGTGGCTGCCAAAACACGGCACTTCAATGGTCTCTTGGTCTAACTAAACCATCAAAAATTTGTAATTCCATTATTATGAACGTGTAACCTTTGGTTTATTTACATCGTAAGGAACTTAAAAAATATTCACTGTAAATTCAGCGCATCTCAAGTAAACAGACATCTTAAGAGGAAATCGATGGATCGTTTTTCCATAAAAGCGTAGCCCCCTGATTCCTCACCAGATGGTGCCAGTAGAGTTATGGTATTTTTCAAAATACAATCTATATTTAGGTGTGTGTTTGTATAATATGTTTTCTTTTAAAGAGCAACAAATGTTTATAAAACTGAAAAATTGGTAAAATTTTTCACTCTGTTCAAACATCTAGCAAACAAATTGGACGAGATTATATAAAACAATGGAAACATAGGACCACAGTCATAGATTTTATTAATTTTTTAATGAAAACACAAATTAAATCGGTCAAATTTCGGAAGAGAAATAATTGTGTACTTTTCGTAGGTATTTTCGGTCTGAGCTGCAATTGTCTCTATTGCACTCGCTTAGACATTGTGCACAGCGGGATAGCAATTTATAAGATAGGTATTTTTCAATTTACTCGACCTTAGTGTTTCCTCTTAAGTATCTTGCCTACTCGCGTCTACAATAAAAACGTCGTAACTCTTAACGAGATATGAAAACTTACTCGAAGCAGCCACGGCGAATTGTCTGGACTTCATTGTTGCATGCATTGCGTTGTATTGAGATATTTTTAAGCTAGTTAAACGTTACAAAATTAAATAAATAAAGCTTTGCTTACAATGTATCCAGAGTAGTAATATTTTAAATGTGAAAGAAAACAAGAGGAAACCTATCGAAGGAAACTTAGCATAGACTTCTTATAGGTCGAGATTGGCAATGCTTTTGTCCGTCTGTCTGTTCTCGGCTACAGGTCGAACTTTTCAACTGATTCTTGTGAAATTTTGTGAGCAGGCTGGAAAATAATGTACAATTTTTTGTCGATTAAATTTTTCGAAAATTTTCAAAATGGCGAAAATACGGGGGTTGAAAACTTAAAAAAAAAACTTATTTAAGGTGAAGTGGTAGCATAAGTGGCGCCCTCATTTGAAATAAATTGTTTAAAACTAAATATGGTGATATTTAAAAATTTTATTTGTATCGATGTCTCAAAAGACCTTTAAACTATTTTATGAATAACCTTTGAAAGTAATATTGGTAGTCCGTCTAGTTAAAAAACGGGTTTAAAAACTGAAAACCCGTTTTAAAACTAGACGGACTATTACGAGTAGTAATAGTTTCAAAGGTTATTATAACAGTTTGAAGGTCTTTTTAGACATTGATACAAATCAATTTTTTAAATATTACCATATTTCGTTTTAAACAATTTATTTCAAATGACCACTTATGCTACCATTTCTCCTTGAGTTATTTCGAAAAATGTCATAAGACTTTTTGTTACGTTGTTTTTTATCTGAACAACTTTTTCATCCGATAAACTTCAAGGGGTCAGGGGTTTGGGCAAGGCAAAGTGAGACTCGCAAGCTCTATAGGTTACAGAGCTCTTGTAAGCAAGCAGTCAAATTTTTACAAATGAAAATAAAAACACGGTAATCCATAATTCCATATTTTTTCTTTTCTTACATGCCAGGAACGCGGTCTTACTAGATTTACATTCTTAACTCTTTTGACAATCCTCACATCCTACATACTCGTAAAAGTGTATACATTTTCAACCTGCATTAGTTGTATCTATTTAATTCCATCGTTTATCTAGATCCAGATCCAGCCCTAACAATGTGCGGCTGCACTGAACAATTACAAGTGTAATTGCAGCCGGTCGATGCAAAGACCGTAATTTACGACGCAGTAAATCCACTGTCGACAGCAGACAGTGACGTGGCGGATGGAGAGCATTCGGGAAACTAGCTTGCCTCGGCTAAACCTTAGAAGCGTTGCTTCGTTCGACTATCTAAACTTTCAGCTAAGATATTCAGTTTACTAACAGGTCTAGATCAGTTGGCTGTAACTGTGAGTTCCCATGTAATCCGTTAGTTTCCAACCAATCAAATCAGATATTTTTTTCGTAACGTCAAAACAAAAATTTCTATGAGATTTGTATGGAATATCGGACTGTGACGTCATAGTTCCTTGGAGTCAAATAGCGCTCCTAATAACCGTTTTTCTACATTCATAAATCTAAAATCGCGTTCATTGTGGATGTGATCAATGAGAAGTGATATTATTTTGACGTTTATTCTCTTAACAGTACCAAAAAATTTATTTTTGACCCAGAAGACTTTTTTACCCAATTATACAGATACACTATCACGTCTTTATCCCTAACGGGGCAGACAGAACCTAGGGCGGCAAGGCCCAGGCCACTTTTAGCGTGATGGTGGGCATGAAGGTGAAAAAAGGAAATCATAATAGTGATGGATTGCTAACCGCATCGCCTATAGATATGATTTAGATTCTCGCCCATCTCAATCGGCTTTTACGATCTGCGCGGGGAGAGAATCAGCTGTTACATTTTATGTTTTTTATTTTCTCCCAAACAATTGCTGGCTGCAAGATTTTTTGAGAGTAATCTCAAAAGGGTTCACCTTTTCCAAAAAAACATTGACGTTGGTACAAAAGTTGATACAAAAGTTGTCTATTATTTTGTTGTTTTTAATTGTTTTTAATTTATTGAAAAGTATCAGAGCTTTATTGGCTCGTTGCCAATGTAGTTTAAATATTGATGAGTTTTCAATATTTCCGCCCAGTTGCATGAGCCATTTTCACAAGAAAGAGTGTAGATAAATATATCTGCCTTTGACAGCTGCCTGCACCCTCCCGCAAATCTTCAGTTCTTTCGTGGAAATGGCTCATGCAACTGGGCCGAAATATCGAAAACTCAAAAATAATAAAAATCATGGTGAATATCCCGTTTTATTTCTTATTAATATGTACCTACATATAGTTTTTTTATATGTGTTTCCAGATAACTTCTCCGTTTTAGACCGATTTAGATTTTTTTTTGTAAGCGTATACATGCAAGTTGGTCCCATTGTCACCAGCTAAAGATGTGATGATGGGATCCTCGAGAAATCGAGGAAACTCCTCTAATATAAAATTCTATGTGCACAAATAGTGATTTTGATGTTTTTTTTCAATAAATCAAGCATTTGCATTCAGAAAGTGAGTTTTTGTAAAGTGGGACCAATTAAGAAGGTCAGTAATTGAAGTCGCTTTTTGTTTTGTTTAAAGCTTTTTGTTTTGTTCGCTGCAGCGATCTATTAAGACCCCGTCAGGTCAGAGCCAAGAATACTGGGAGTATTTTTGAAAAATCACTGTCAGTAAACTACTACTTTGAGCATTTTTGGCTTGATATAAAAAAAATCACAAACATACCTCTAAATTTGCCAAAATATACCTTTTAAAAAATATATTACTATTTTATACAATCACCTATTTAAATTAAAATTATACCAAAAAAATTATAATCTACATTACTAGTCGATTTTGCTACATAAAAATTATAAATAGGTATAGTACAAAAAAAAATATTAAATAAAACACAGAAAAATACTCGTCGAGAGCGAACAAAGGCCCGGACCCGAGATCGACGATATTTCGCTGTGTTTTATGTATTATGTTTTTTGTATTTTATTTATAATTTAGTGGTAGTAGTTTAATTACAGTAATTTTTCAAAAACACGCACAGTGTTTGCGAGCTGTGAACCCATCTCGCCTTAAAGCAAATCTACTGTCGACAGCAGACAGTGACGTGGTTTACAAAGACTTGGTGAGCATTTCGGAAACCAGCTAGCCTCTGATAAACCTTACGGTTTTGACTCATTCAACAATTCTCGTCGAAACCTTGGCCAGTGTATTGCTTTATTCAAACATTATGAAGACTGGCAGCTAAGCTTTGGATCGGTTTATTTTGCCTGAAATGCTAGTTTCGACGACCGAAAGTTTTAGGGTTCCGTACCCGAAGGGTGCAAACGGGACCCTATTACTGAGACTCCGCTGTCTGTCCGTCTGTCTGTCTGTCCGTCTGTCAGAGGGCTCTATCTCTTGAACCGTAATAGCTAACCACTTGAAATTTTCACCGGTTATGTATTACTGTGGCCGCTATAACAACAAATACTAAAAATTAAAAAAGCTTGAAAATTGAAGGGGGTCGTCATACAAAAAATGTGTTTTTTCAGCGTTTTTAACTAGATCTTTATAATAGCATTAACTAGATACTTGAAATTATCAAAGATTATGTATTACTACGACCACTATAACAAAAAATACTAAAAATAAGATAAAGTTAAAAATTAAAGGGGTCGTCATACAAGAAACGTGTTTCTTCAGCGTTTTAAAACATTGTACGGTGGTACGGAACTAGAGAATACAATCCCGGGATCCCAAATCTCGGGATCCCGGGATCCCGACCGTTTTCTGGCCCCGAAAATCCCGGGACTGTACTTGGCTAATCTCGGGATTTTCGGGATTGCCACAAACAAGTCTAGTTTGTATTCCGTAGTCCGTTGCGCCTTGAAAACAACCTTGCCTAGATTATTTTAATACATTACGACAAAAAGCAACGCGTACAATACGTAGGTACGGAACCCTTCATGTACGATTCTGACTCGCACTTGTCCGTTTATTTGATATGTTATAATTGACCAAGCGAGCGAAGCATCTCAGTTTCGAGATTGTCTAAAAATGCTTTTGTCCGTCTGTCTGTTCTCGCCTACAGGTCGCATTTTTCAACCGATTTTGATAAAAACTGGCGCACAAGTTTCTTAATTTATTAAACTTTTTTAGTTGATCGCGATTTTTGTTTCTGGGAAAAATAGGGGGAGAAGGGGGGATATTTATTATGTTTTTATGGATTTCAATCAACTGGCACACATGGACTTCATAGAATGAATGCATAAGATTATGCAAAGGGGAGTTAAAGGGGGGAGTAAAAGGGGGAAGTTTGCTGTGGCGTAATATATAAAAGAAATAAACGGGCAAGTGCGAGTCGGACTCGTACATGAAAGGTTCCGTGCCTCCGTACAATGTTTTGAAACGCTGAAGAAACTCGTTTCTTGTATGACAACCCCCTTTAATTTTTCACTTTATCTTATTTTTAGTTTTTTTGTTATAGCCATAGTAATACATAATCGGTGAAAATTCCAAGTATCTAGTTAATGCCATTAAAAAATCTAGTTAAAAACGCTGAAAGACACGTTTTTTTTGTATGACGACCCCCTTTGATTTTTAACTTTTTTATTTTTAGTATTTGTTGTTATAGCGGCTACAGTAATACATAATTGGTGAAAAATTCAAGTGTCTAGCTATTACTGTTCAAGTGATAGAGCCCTGTGACAGACGGACAGACAGACGGACGGACAGACGGACAGACAGACGGACAGACAGACGGACAGATGGACAGACGAACAAACGGACAGACGGACAGACAGCGGAGTCTCAGTAATAGGGTCCCGTTTGCACCCTTTGCGTACGGAACCCTAAAAAGAGGAAAAAGGGGGAAGTTTGCTGTGGCGTAATATATGGACGGATTTTACCGAAATGGCTTTGCACCAGGGGAAATAAATAAATAAATAAAAGGACAAATCACACTGATTGAGCTAGCCCCAAAGTAAGCTTTAAACTTGTGTTATGGGATACTAACTCAACGATACTATATTTTATAATAAATACATATATAAATAAACACCCAAGACCCAGGAAAATTTGAAAAAGGCCATTTTCCAAATTGACCTGGCTGGGGATCGAACCCAGAACCTCCGGATTGGCGGACTAGCGTGTTAACCATTACACCACGGAGGTCGTCAGGAAATGGGGAAAGTATTTGTTATTGCATGGTTATAAGAACTCGCGAGGTCTACTGTTCTCATATAATAACTAGTTTATAGGCAGTCTCATGAGTAATGCATGACTGATGCAAATGGTTGTGTGCACTTCCCATTATTCTACAAGTGCTTCTATCTATATGCCTCTCATTGCCACATTATTTAATGTGAAGATATTTGTATTGTTATTTGTGTACGGCAAACAATGCGTAAATAGTCATGATCAAGAATAAGAAAACGAAAATATTGTTTTATCATCATCAGTACAGATTTTATACAAGTCATGGGTAAGATTTTTTTTAATCGCTTATTTGACAGCTGCACACACAAACAGACAAAAAAAACATACTTATATGAGATTTTTTTAGCGATATGACGTGTGTATTGTATATTTTGCTGCATCAACACGAAAATATTGCTCTAAAAACAGCGCTGATATGATTAAGTGAGTTATCACAATCTTACTACTTGATAAAATATCTATATCCTTAAAAATACATGTATGTATTTTTAAGGATGGAAGGATGAAGGATTATTTTCAAAATGCTCTGTCTGCCCCATACAGATGCAGATGGGGCAGACAGAGCATTTTGGGTCTTGCGGCTCTGAGCAGACAGAGCCCAGAACCGCAAGACTCAAAGGCCAGTTTTGGCGTGATGGTGGGCGAGAAGATGGAAAAAGGAATCAAAATAGTGATGGGTTGCAAGCCGCGTCGCCTATTCACATTATTTGCATTTTCGCCCATTCGGGACATTCGGAGTTTTTCTTTTTTCCCAGGCTAGAATGGAGGGTCTTTAAAAATGGTGATATGAGGTAATGATGGCATAGAAAAACGAAAGTTTATTTGCGACATTCTCATGAATCAAAGCGTCACCCCAACGGAAATCTCGTTACACATAAAATTTACTACTTTTTCTCCGTTCGAAATCCTTCTGCTGCAATAAATCATACTTAAATTTTATTATCACTCAAATTTCCTGGAGTACAGCGCAGTATTATAATGTTATGAGAGTTTCGACTCGTACATTATCTTTACGGCTTTGTGTGTGGTATTTTTATAGGAGTCAGCGTAATTTACTACGTAATTACCTATGTGTTAGATAAAAAGTGTTATTTAATTAGGCGGTCGATTTTACAGTTTTTATAAAGATTTTAAAGATTAGATTATTAAATTTATTCCATTTAACAGAAAAAGGACTCAATGGGGACGCTGTAAGAGCAAAATATAAAGATAGGATTTTACCAACAGAAGACTCTACTACGAAAAATGCCGATACTGCCTACGAAGGCAAACGATGACCGTTTCCGCTATTTCATATGCCAAATTCCTACTTTTTAAACTAAAAAGGTTTAATAATAACACCTCAGTTAGTCATTTAGGTTTGTTTTCAGTTTAAAATATCTTAGACTTCATTGCTTTATATAATGTGTTTATTATATGACATTTAATAAACAAATTTAATAATCTCTTTTGAGATTTACCGTAAATTGCCATCTAATTTGTGATAAGATCAAATTAGATGGCAACTTACGGTAAATCTCAAAAGAGATTATGATGTCATAGTAAATAGATTAAACGTTAATGTATTAAATGTATTGGGTGTAAATAAATGAATAAATAAAATTCCATGCTCAATTGCTGATGCAGTGCACACTGCACAGATCATGCTGTTTCTGTGCACTCCAATTCAATTCAATTCAATTCAAAATATCTTTATTATCATAGGATATTTAAAATATCTCTTAATAATAGTCACTTTGTTTTGTTTTGCACAAATGTTTACGTCAAATCGTTACTTAAAGCTAAGTTTACGCCGCTTCCTAGGCACAAGTGCAGAAGAAGCGGCAACAAACTGCACTGCACGTTTTCTCCAAAGACGTCAACTAACAAACTAAAAACTTAAAATTAGTTATATAGATGGACAGAGATTACATTGTTTATTATGTCATAATTAAATTGAATTATAAGAATTACGAAATTTAAAATGATGTCAATTTGTAAATTTAGTATGTACCAATGTACCTAAATTATGACATGTCTAAGTATACAAACCTTTAAGAGGGACCCGCGCCATGCTCAAGCCAGACCTTTTTGTCTTTAAGATAGTCATCGGTCCTATAATAAGCCTTCTCACAAAAACACACAAAAACACTCCTAAAGACTAGTCACGATTAATTTGATAAATACAGTTATCGACAGGACGATCAAAAAAGATACATTATATTAGGTTGGGGAAAAAGTCTTTTCGCATATAGTATGTATGAACTTGTAATAAAACCACTTTGGCTATACTATTTGTACCTGGCTAGTTTTGGTATCATTTAAAAGTTTAAATTTGAAAGAAGATAATTCCAAATTCAAATTAAGAAAATGCGTGATTTTCATTTGTTTTTCTTACCGTCAAGATGAGTGAATCTAATGAAGAAATTAGATAAATTTTAAAATTTTACTACCAAAAAGGTAAAAATGCAACACAAGCCGCCATAAAAATTTGCGATGTTTATGGACCTAGTGCAGTGTCTGTGAGAGTAGCACAAATTTGGTTTAAGCGTTTTCAATCCGGAAATGTTAATGTCAACGATGCATGTCGCTCTGGTCGCCCTGTTACGGATAAAATGGATGCTATTTTTAAAAAGTGAAGCAAGATCGGCAATCAGTAGTTACGACGTAGCTGAAGAACTGGGAATTGACCACAAAACAGTTTTGGCACTATTGAAAAAAAATGGGTACACAAAAAAGCTCGATATTTGGGTACCTCACGAGCTCTCTGAAAGAAACCTAATGAATCGTGTACTCATTTGTGATTCTTTATTACGTCGTAATGAGACCGAACCATTTTTGAAGAAATTGATAACTAGTGATGAAAAGTGGATCACGTACGACAAGAACGTGCGAAAAAGGTCATGGTCAAAGGCCGGTCAGGCGAAACCCGGGTTAACTCGCAACAAGGTGATGCTGTGTGTGTGGTGGGATTGGAAGGGCATTATTCATTATGAGCTGTTACCACCAGGCAGGACCATCGATTCAGAACTCTACTGCGAACAACTGATAAGATTAAAGCAAGAAGTTGAGAGAAAGCGGCCAGAATTAATCAACAGAAGGGGTGTGGTTTTTCATCATGATAACGCTAGACCTCACACATCTTTAACCACTCAGCAAAAATTAAGAGAGTTTGGCTGGGAGGTGTTAATGCATCCGCCGTATAGTCCTGACCTGGCACCTTCAGATTTCCACCTGTTTCGGTCTCTTCAGAATTCTTTAGGCAGTGTCAGGTTAACATCACGAGAGGACTGCCAAAACTACTTGACGCAGTTTTTTGATCAGAAGCCCCAAAATTTCTATAGCAATGGGATCATGTCCCTACCTATATGATGACAAAAAGTTATCGAACAAAATGGTACCTACATACTTTAGTTAAATGTAAATAAACTATATTAAAAAATGTTTTGAATTTCATATAAAATGCGAAAAGACTTTTGCCCCAACCTTTTTTAAGAAACCTATTCTTTTTAGTATTTTGTATATAAACTTAAAATAGACCTGGCCCGATGGAGTGAAGGCAGGTGAAGCAGGGTACTGACTGAATGATGGCTCAGAACGGCCCTCTACCCGCCGTGGGTCTACCGCCTAACACGATTGCTTTCGCTACGTCTAATGGTTATGAAGCGTCGGGCGTCCGAGTATGCAATGGGTGACGACGTGGTGACGACATATAATCAGGGTCGTACCTGGATGAGAGCAGCACAGGACCAAGATAGGTAACGTCGACGAAGAGAAGCCTATGCTCAGCTGTGGGCGAAAGAAGATGGGATGATGATGATGATGATGATTTATCATGTTTAACTCCACAGCCATTTTGTTAGCTAATTTTCAACGACTTTTTAATTTTAAACTTTTTAGTGTTCGCTAAGAAAATCGCTGATTCCAATCACTTGTAACTATACACGCATAGGTCGTCATAAAGGGGGTGAGTGAAAAAGACATCAGGCGCGATTGTAGGTGTGAAGTGTGATCGCTGGCGCGTCATTACGTTTACGATCAGCTGATTTACACCGCAATCCTGCTGTTTATGGATTCCGAACCACGTGGTAATGGATCGAGCCGCAGGGGATTATTATTTATTGGACTTTAAAGTCAATAAAAACCTGAGTAGCTTTAAGCCAATTTATGGGTCTAAGCTAGAAAATAATTTATGAGTCTACCATAAACTTATTTAAATTAATTATAATAACAGATTGTTTCTTCTGTAACTATACAGGTGACTTTTTATCCACCTGCAAAATTTTTGGAGCAAGTTCATTTCATGATACCTACTCAACTACTATCTATAAAAAAAATTATTAAAAATCGATAAAAATTTTTCGTCCTTCCATACAAAATCCGTTTGGCTGAGCGCTGATTAGTATGAAGGGACGAAAAAATTTTATCGATTTTTAATAACTTTTTTTATAGAAATTACTTCAGTATCATGGACTGAACTTGCTCTAAAAATTTAGCAGGTAGATAAAAAGTCAGCCTGTATAGTTAAAGAAGATATACTACTCACATATACTACATACACTAAGAACTATCTAACAGTTGTTTAATTTTTAAATGAAAAATGGGTTTTAGCCTTCCGAACATCAACTGGTGAAGCGTTCCAGAGCTTTATAGCTTGGACAATAAAATAATATGAAAAGAACCCACTCCGGTGAACTGGTTTAGAAAGGCTGAGATTATTAGAGGTACGAAGATCTGTGAGATGGGTGTCACCCAGAAACTGAAAGTTAGACTTGAGGTAAGCAGGAGTAGTGGGTTCAAATAGAATTGAAAAGAGGGTTGTAAGGATGTGCAAATTGCGACGTTGACGAATTGGTAACCAATTAAGTTGGGAGCGGTAAAACGACACATGATCATATTTACGAAGACCAAAGATATACCGAAGACAATTATTGAGAAGACGGTCAAGTTTGTTCAGCATATCAGCTGTCAAGTCCGAGTAGCACACATCAGCATAATCTATGATTGGCAGGTTAAATGTATTCACTAGCATTATTCCGTTGCAGATAATGAAGATATACATATTAAATTTCTTAAAAACTAAAGTAATGATAAAAACACTACTCACTACACTTTTTAACTTATATTTACAAATAAAAAGGCCGGATAGTTCTTTACTCTGCGGCATCTAAATAATACCATTAACTAGATAATTTTATTTCAATATCAGAAATGTGAACGACATACAGTTCTTTTTTTAGCCATTTAGGTCCCATAGTTGGGCAAAAGCTTTTATAAAAGTTCTATAGTTTTTTGATTATAATAATAAAAGTATGAGCTTAAAATTATTTTGTTGATGAAGTATGCGCTACACTTTTTAAGCTCCATCTATAACCCTTTACTTTTATTTTCAATGTGAAATGGAATGAAAAGGAATTATTAAAACTAAAAATCAAATAAATCAAAACATCGATATCAAACATTCCTACCAAAGTTCAAAGACTCATAAATAAATAAAAAAACAAGCTAAATCAGAGCCATTGAAATCCATAGCCTTAATAACCGTCAGACCTACACTCTATTATTTTACCTGCTGTGATGAACTTTCAAACACCGCGACCGCTCACATGTAACAAAAATAACTTTTTTTACACCGCCGCTGTAGATAAAAAGGTTTTTTTGGGCGGACGATACGTGTAATGGGCCGGCGATAGCTCTATGGGAATTCGGACTATACCCTATTTTTGAAGATAAAAGGCAACTATTTATGTTTGAAATGGAGATTGATAAAACAATGCGGCTTTTTTTATGTCAGGACGGCAAACGAACCCATTCATGCTACTAGTAAAACTCAGTTTTGCTGGTAGCGTGGCTCTACCACAACTAAAAACAACAAGATATAGTTTTAAAAACTAAAAGTAAACTATGTTTGTAATGTAGTTTGATAAAACAATGCGGTTGAACAAGATATAGTTTTAAAAACTAAAACCTGACTACGGAAAAATTTATACTAAAAAGTACATTTTCTTAGTTTGCAAGCACAGCAGGGAGCAACAGCTAATAATATATTTATTTTTGAATGCGCTTTTTAAGCACATTCATTTGGTACCCCTTTTTTATTTTTTAGTTCATTACCTTATGGCCTATAGAGGGCGTCACAGTGGATTTACTGTGACATAGTTGGGTAAAAATACAAATACAATTCAAGTAAGTAAAGTTTTTTGTGTAAGAATGTTTTGTTTATCGGTTTATGAATTATTATTTTTTTACAATTAGTAATTAGGCAATTCCAATTTTATGCCTTTAAAAGTTAAAAGTTAAAAACTAAATTAATAAGCTGTATTTCCCTCCCACGCAAGTTGTAAAAATTGGTGGATTTAGAGGCTTTGGAGAAAAATTTGACACCGAACTCGTGAATGTTTTCGTCTGCTAAGCACGAAAAATTTACTCAATTTAACTAATATAGACCACACCATAGACCGTTCGGAGTCTTCGCCTGAGCGGTACAAGGGTGCGGGGAATGACGACTAAGGGATCTGAGGGAGGAGCGGGCATGTTTCACGCCCCCTAAATCACCCAACCACCTTGCCTGATGTCATAACATTTTTTTTTCTCAGAGCTGTAGGTATGGAAGCCCATACTTTTAGAATTAGAATTTAATGCGTGTAGGATCTTTGTAACTAAACAATGATAAATAATAGAGTAAATGAATACATATATTTATTTCCACATTAGTATATCTACACAGCACTGAGAATAATTGTTGTGACATATTCCAAATCAATAGAACAATAGGTAAATTTTAAATTAAATTTAAATTTTAAATTTACTGTATTGGAAAAAAATTAAATAAAAAAAAATACTTTCTAATAAAAGAGCTCATAATGGCCAGTAGCTCTATAAAACATTTAACCGACCTTTAAGGGCTAAGCCTATAAAAATTAATATTCCTTTTTTTTACACATTAAAAAAGCAATTACTTAATTTACTCTTACCTTACAAAAAAAAATATCGCTCACTCTTCGATCATTTTATAACATTACATCCAAGTCGGGTATACCGATACCGTTTATACCTGTCGAGGTGACCTACGGGGTGCTATAAATTAACCCCAGAACTGATGTATTTATTCCACGGAGAGAGTTTACCCGTGTAAAGCGACCCTTGATAAATCTGTCCTTCGCATTTTGCTATACCTACGTAGTTTTTGATTGAAGTTTTTGGGTCAAAGTTTTGAAGGACAAAGATCGAAGAGAATATAAAGATGTTTTGCAATAAAGACCTATTAATGAACCTGGTTTCTTTCGACGTATCTCAGTGGTCCATATCCCATCAATAGTCGTTCCGAAACGCTAATAGGTTGTAGCTTTTGCACTGAAAATAATTTAAAAATAATGACCTTCAATAAGGGAAATCCTACATTGAATACAAAAAATTGACTTTGAGAATACGAGTATATTAGATTATGTACACCAAGAATAATTAAATTAGGAATGACTTAAATCACATAACTAAGGCTGTATGTTAATGATAAATTTTGTGACCTTTGCTTCGGTAAATGCTAGTTGCGCCCAGGAAAGACATTATTTCTACAATCTTTATCTATCTTTACAGGGAAATCCTAATACGATAGAAGTTGCATAACCTAGAATTATTAGAATTAGAATGCTTGGAAGCATAATATTTTATTTAAAGTCTCCTTACTTCAATACAAAAGACGGACTTGTCCTATTCTGGGTCGAAAGCCACACGTCCATTGTTGCAGACATTCCATTTTATAATGATTCAAAAAGTTAATCCCACATTGGGTAATTTCTGCAAACCCTAACAACATTAAAAAGTTTCATTTCAAGCATGAACAGATTTTATACCAGTACTATATACAGCACTACAGCTGCCTAGTGTACCTGAAAAGCACAGATTTGCACTAAGCACCTACTATTAAGGATATATATGCAGTATTGACGTGTTCCTGTGAATTCCCCCCGTGTTTGTGTCCATTGTTAACTTGGCAATGGCCTAAGACATAAACTTACTATTCTTATCTCCTCATACATGTATATGTATGTAGTTATGAGGAGATAAGAATAATAATTATACGTGATATTAAATACACTATCACGTATAATTATTCCTACTGGGATAAAGACTCGTCTCGTGTAATGTTTAAAAATCACACTGATTGAGCTAGCCCCAAAGTTTAAACTTATTAAGGGATATACTTACTAAAGGATACTATATTTTATAATAAATACATATATTAATATATACAGGGACAAATATATATACAAAGTGGAAGGGACATACCCGTAATAAATCGAACCACGACCTATACTAGATCTCTATAGTATAACTAGCTGACCCGGCAAACGTTGTTTTGCCATATAAAGACTACCCCTTACATTTAGGGGGATGAAATATAGATGTTGGCCGATTCTCATAGATACCGGATAAGCACAAAAAATTTCATCAAAATCGGTCAAGCCGTTTCGGAGGAGTATGGCAACGAAAACTGTGACACGAGAATTTTATATATTAGATGAAATTAAAATGACTGCCAAGGAACAAAAAAAAGTTTTTGAAATTACAATTCGTCCGGGCGGCTGCACACAATTTTTTTTTGTTTTTTCGCCGTTATTTTAATTTCATTATACTATAGTGATCTAGTATAGACTGTGGTTCAATTTATTACGGGTATGTCCCTTCCACATTGTATATAGGGACAAATCACACTGATTAAGCTAACCCCAAAGTAAGTTTTAAACTTGTGTTATGGGATACTAACTCAACGATACTATATTTTATAATAAATATATATATATATAGATAAACACCCAAGACCCAGGACAATTTGGAAAAGGCCATTTTTCTACTTGCCCTGGCTGGGGATCGAACCCAGACCCTCCGGATTGGTGGACTAGCTGGTTGACCATTACACGGAGGTCGTCAATATATGTAGTATATTATATACAGTATAATATATCTTATGCCTATCTGTGTATACTTTGAATGTATGTTTATTAATACATATGCTTATAGATATATATTTTTTTGTTCTTTATGTAAATCACATAATTTCTTGGCATCACCAGTAGGTTGACTGTTAAATTAAGCCTATGACTTTAAGTCCGCCTATTGCATTTGTAATAAAGTTAAATAAAAAATTCATAAAATAGCCGTGTGGTTCCTGGCAGAGTATAATAGGACCACTCCCAGTCTTCCCGTGGATGTCGTAGAAGGCGACTTAGGAAACACAAGCTAAACAAAGCTAATAAATATCAATGAGTCCAACCCATTTGGCCTGCGTGAAGAGTGTGGGCCAAATGCTCTGACTGCTTTGGCTAATATATGGCTCTAGTAGTAAGGAGAGGATCGTGCTCCTGCAGTGGAGACTAAAAAGACCTGATGATGATGAAATAAAAAAAATAGGGCAGATAGAGCATTTGGGCACAGAATACGGTAAGAGTAAAAAGAACGATCTCCTAAGGTACGCGCAATATGCGTCCCCATTGCCCGCACCCGCACCTCTCCCCCGGTTCTTGTGGGCCAACTTGTGCCATGCAGTGTGTGTTCGCCCGCTCTCGCCCGTCATCAAGGCGAAAACGGGGAGAGGTGCGGGGACGGGGAACGGAGACGCATATTGCGCGTACCTTAGGAGATTCCGTTCTGTTTACTCTTACTGTATTCTGTGATTTGGGTTTACGGCTTTAAGCAGACAAAGCCCAGGGCTGCAAGATAGGCCACTTATGAGTGATAGTGAGCTAGAAGGGAGAAACTGGAATCAAAATAGTCACAGCAAATAAACTTTTTTATTATAAATATTTTTTTTGGTCGCTTATCTAATCTCTAGTAACGTACTTCTTAAGCCACCGCCTATGACCATATTTATAGACTAAGTTTCCCATAATACGCACGTGAAGTGGACTAAGTTTTGTTCGTATAATAGATAGTTAAACATAAGTCGTCAACTAAAATGCTTCTATTTAAGTTGAATAACTACTGGAAACTAAAGTGCTTCTATTTGAGTTAAATGACTAGTGACAACTAAAATGCTTCTATTTCAATTGAATGACTACTGGAAACTTAAATGATTCTATTTAAGGTGAATAACTAGTGAAAACTAAAATACTTCTATTTAAGGTAAATAACTAGAGAAAACTAAAATGCTTCTATTTGAGTTCAATGACTACTGGAAACTAAAATGCTTCTATTTAAGATGAATGACTAGTAAAAACTGAAATGCTTCTATTTGAGTTGAATGACTAGTAAAAACTA
The DNA here is from genome assembly GCA_963576875.1 of Acrobasis repandana. NCBI lineage: Eukaryota > Metazoa > Arthropoda > Insecta > Lepidoptera > Pyralidae > Acrobasis > Acrobasis repandana. The sequence continues at coordinate 17,952,670 of OY756232.1, read as the reverse complement.
AAATGCTCCTATTTAAGCACCCAAGCGAACTGGGGTGAGTAGAGGCACCATATAGGTAGTTTTTGTAGGTTCAAGCCCCACTTGAACTACCTCTCACTCAACCTACCACTCACTCTCCATTCCTGTGGATGAGTAGTGTGTGGTAACGCTGGCTTTATGTAGCCAAACCCCCGGGAGAAGAAAAAGAGGGATGTTATAAGTTTGACGTATCTGTGTGTCTGGGTATCTGTCTGTGGCATCATAGCTCCTAAACAAATAGACCGATTTCGATGCAGTTTTTTTAAAAATCGAAAGCCTTTTCTGTGTTTATAAAAACAGGTTTAGCCATTCAAAAGTTATTGGGGGTGAACCTTCGATCATATATTCTAGATATAGATAGATATAGATGCACAGTTCCTTGTAAAATCAAACAAAGCATTGTCGCCTTGTCAATACGTACAAAGGTACGAGTAGATGTATACCTTTTCAAGTATTGCGAAAAAAGTTCTAAAGTGTTATACATTTTAATCTAATTTAAATCCGTCCACCATGCACTTAGGCATCTTTCACGTGCGCGACCACCGAGCGAATGAGAGCGAAACAAGGCATAATACTGTTTTATGCCTTGTTTTTCCGGTGTAATCTTTTAGGCGGCAACTGTACATATATAGAATATATGATCGAAGGGGTGAACGCTTGAAAGTCGGGGTTTGTTTGTAATTTGTCTATGGCAAATAAATTTGTTGAAGGATTTTTATTCTTATATCTCAACAAAAGGCACATGTGCACCTTCTTCATGTAAGTATATATGAGCCTCATCATCATCAGATCTTTTTTAGTCTCCATTATAGGAGCACGACTCTCTCTATACTGTTCTACCAGAGCATACTTGGCCAAAGCAGCCAGAGGATTTGGCCTTCACTCACCACGCTGTCCAGACGGATTGGAGAGGTCTTACTGATGTTTAAATGTAAGTATAAGCTTTGTTTAACTTGTATTTTCTAAGTAGCCTTCTACGAAATTCACGGAAAGACTTGGAGTGGACCTATTCTTCTCTGCCGGAAACCACTCGGACCTATTTGAGCCTAGCCCACACCTAAAAAAAGAACTTAAATTATATCTACGTTATAATTCTGAGTGATTTTAGACTCCTATTTAGTAGGTATAGGAAATTATATCAACACGCCACTAAGTATGTTAGGTTGTTCACGAGCACTCATACCTGGTAAGTTCCGAAGATTTAGCGGATCTGAGTTGTTCTGAACTTCCTTGACTATATTCGTCAGGAGATTGTACGAGTACCTATCTAAGGTTGAATATCAAGTATAATCCCATTGTATGAGATTGATAAACATTATTAATAAATAACTCACGTAAGAAGTCAACTACTGGACGACATAGCTCCGGAGGTCTTCCTCAGGGCAAATGTGACTAACGACGCGCACACAAAGACGTCCCAAGCCGCACTGATGTTAGCGTAGATGACTAAAAGATTAGGTAAAGTAATACTTGTGTAATACTATTAGAAGCACTAGTTTATAATACTCCTCATAATACAACAGTTTCATTTATGACTATTTGCGCAGTTTTATATAAGTATGATAATATATTAACAACAACAGAACAATCAAAATAATTCCAGAAATCGATACAATACCTTGCACCCATTGACTTATATATAAGTAAGGATTAGACCAATCGCGCAACGAAATGGCACCACAGCGCTGGCCCTAAAAAGTCAGTTCAGGGCCAACGCAACTCGACTCGACTGCGGTCCGCAGTACAATTCGTTCGTTCATTGTTTGCTTGTAATTGCCATAAAAATGCCTAGTTGCGTAGTAAAAGGCTGCAAAAATAACGATTCAAAATTTTCAGAAGTACATGGGATATCTTATTATCGTAAAATGTAATTCTTCTTCTTGCGAGTCGAATTTTTATAAAGCTAATTGACTCGAAATAAATCTAATAAAAAACATGTTTGCATTGTATGCACAAACAAGGTTACATTACGTACGCATATACAACATGGCACTTCCAAATTCGATTTTAAACAGATGGTGGTTCTGTTTGCTTCTATGACGAATGTTTTTGCAAAATGTTCCGCCGGGCGTATCCTTGGTTTTTAAATCATTGCTCGCACCCCGCTAATGAAAGCACTCCCCAAATCCATTACTAAATTCCTACTACAATACGCGCCGAACAATCCGCGTTTATTAACTAAAACTGCTAACATCATTCCCATACATAAATAAATTAACACGAAACAATTACTCCCCTCAGCGGCTCTTTATTGCTCCCATGCAAATTTTGTAAGGTTTGCTCTCTTTTGTACCGTGTTGCGGGATTAATGAGGGTTACAACAGGGAAAAAAGAAAAAACTTAGAATGTACCAGTTACTTCACTTTCCTTAAAATGCGAATCAAGTCAATGGGTATACGGTTAGCAACTCATCACTATTTTTATTTCTTTTTCTATCTCCTCGCCTACGTCAAAAACGCTTGTGGTATAGTGGCATCCTTTTACGATGTTCGTATAACGGCTCACATCGTAACCCGCGCCACTCGCGTTTTTTGACTACTTTTACACAACGTTTGCATAAAATACTATTGCAAAATAGATTTTTCGCAACAGACTCTTCTTTAATGATCACATCCTTTTTTTGTTTAATTTTTTTAGGTAAAAAAATCTCATCCGGGAACCAAATGGGAGCGTACCTAATTTAACATGGCTGAAACACGGTATAATGGGGTAGGCCGACCATTATACGCATAATCTTAGAAACTGAACACCACTTATGATAAGACGGGACGTGGTTTGAATTAAGTTAGCGTATTTGTCATACTATGTTTACTACTCAGCATCTGTCGAGGGTGTTCTATACGAATTGGCGTTTCGCAAGCTAAGTGAACCTGAGCGTAGTCCACACTTGGATGGGTCATAAAAATTGATCCCCCCATCTCCTGCGTTCTTCGGAAGGCACGTAAAGCCGTTGGTCCCAGTTGTCATCATTGGCAGTCGTCAACACCAGTGTTGGAAAAAAAGTGTTCTACCGATGTGTTCCACACACATACACACACGCACACTCACACACACACACTCACACACGCACTATCAAGTGTTTATCCCTAATGGGGCAGACAGAGCATTATGCGGCTCTGAGCAGATAGAGCCCAGGGCCGAGACCCCAAAAGGGTGTAAAAACCAAATAGTGGTGGATTGCTAGCTGCTAGCCGCATCGCCTATTAACATAATTCGCACTGTAGCCCATTCCCTCGAGCTTTACGATCTGCGCGGGAAGAAAAGCATCTGGTACATTCTTAGTTTTTTATTTTCTCCCAGACTAGCATGTAAGAAGCTTTGGCACATGACATGTAAAGTTATCATACCAATTTTTAAAGTTCTCCTACGATATGGAAGCCTACATTACATTGAACAAAGCCTTATCATCATAGACTCTGTATCCCTCTTACAGTTAATTCAGTAAAGTTAAAACCGCTATATATGCTGTCTTTATACAGTGTCTATTTACATACACGAGTACATTGCGTATTTTGTTGAGGGCATTCAGATTGTTCATAACAAAACAGGCAATGTAAAAAAATCTCTCACAACAATATTACTGTACGAGTAAAAGCTATCTACTACTCAAGCTCCTGCCTATCTCAAGCCTAATTTTCAGTTTCAGTTTAGACCTAGGTACAAAAACATATACTACATATAGCTAGTGTATGTAGTATAACTTAGTACAATACTTGATAGTATGTGTTTTATTTGATTGTAGTTTATTATTACTTATTTCGGTATAATTAGTTCATTTTTCACGATATTTCTATTCGAGTTTTACACTACCCCTGTCATTCTCCACATCATTCGGTTGGTTGACTGGTAGATAAGGCCTTAGACTTTAAGTCAGCCATTACATTTGTATTTGTTTATGTTTAAAAAGTAAAATAAATAAAAGCGTAGACCACCAAAGTTGCCATAACACTGTAATTATGTAACTATAAAATATTGAATTGTCTTTGCTTAATAAGAAATACAGGTTGCGTTTGTTCAGGTGCGTAATACATACATATATGTGTGCACAATACCAATTTTTGACCACACGCAGATATCCTTTTATTCGTGTGTGTGTGTTATCTGTTCTACATTTAAGAGCCAAGCTCTTCACTCACTGTGTGGAAAAAGACGCATACAATGACTATTTTTTGGCAGGGATAATGGAGTGGTTTGACATTGCCTTCTTCATTTTACTCACTAGTAAACGTAATAGTCACGAGTGTGCAAGTTTCGTCACGATGTTTTCCTGTGATGTTTTCCGTCACCGGAAGCAAATGGTGTGTGTTGAAAATGACCTTCCATGAAAACAAACCTCAAAGGGTGCCTTCCGTCAAATCAAACCCGTGCCTTCCAGATGCACAGCCAGCGCCTTAAGGGGGGTGGGGGTAAATAAATTTTCTGGGCTCCAGCATTTATGTGTTTTTCTTTTTCTTGCATTTTACCAATAGTGGCCACTATTGGCAAAATGCAAGAAAAGCTTAACGTTCTCACTATAAACTGTAAACAGTAGTTCACAAAACAGTTTGAAAGGTTATCTAGGGCTTCACAAAGACAAAATTTTAAATGACATCTCCGTTTCCTTACAAAAAATAATTTATTTCAAATGGGGGCAGCTCTGGACCCCGAAAAAAATCATGTATGGCCTTAACCGCTCGGCCACCACCGCTTGTGTTCGAACTTTGTATCATTTTTCAAGCTACCTTACCTACTCTTAGCGATGATAGACGTAACCGATAGTTGGGTAGATGACTGGGTCAAAAATAAATTACTTGGTGCTATGTTTAAAGAATCAAACGTCACAAAATAGTATCAATCATATCCATTTTAAAAGAACAATAACATCCCATATCTCTGTCCATTCTTAACATGATTTTAGATTTATTTATGCAGACGTCACGGTTGTAATTTTTATACAAATCCCATAGAAATGTTTGTCTTTGACATTTAGAAAAGGCGTCTGATTTTGGCGACTTGTTGTCATCTAGCGGATTTAAAGTGCCTTCCAAAGCACGGATTCTATAGATATTTTATGCCACTTATGGTCTTCAATCTGAGAGTGAACTACGCCCAAGGTAACTTATCCTGCATAACGGATAGACTTGCAGGATCATGCATCATTTGAAAGGTAAACATTTGCGTAAAAATTGTTCAAATAAGAACGTTAATTTTACACTGTCCGCTTTTGTTAAAAATGTTGAAATATCAAAAGTTCCGATAGCTAGTTACCCGCTGCTTCTCATCTGGGTATCTGCCAAATTGTAGTCATTCGTATTCGAACTAAAGAGTAGATTAAATATAGAGACCAAGATAAAGTTGATACTGAGACTAAAGATAAAAACACGATAACATGTCTGTATGTTTCTATTTGTTTTTTTTATTATTATCGTACTAAGTTTCACAAAGTTCTACTCAAAGCTACTTGATGAACCGTCAAACATATCTATATACCTACATACTTAAATCTACAAATACAATCAGAGAACTATGACCGATAGTTCAATTAATTTTCAATAAATAACTTACTTTTTATCCTACGCCTATAGTTTTCGCCACTGCGACGCCACGCGCTTATATTGATTAGATATGTACGTACAATACGAGTGATATAAGCAAGATCGCTTATATCCTTCATACCCGCGTCTATAGCACGACTATACCGCTTGTACCTTATTTAACCTCGTCTGTAGCACATATATACAGGGACTAACAAAATATACTGAAACTATTTTAAGGGTGGATTCAGTCCATGATACTGAACAACTTTCCCTAAGGAACATATATCGAAATATAAAAAATAATTTTTAGCCTCCCATATAAGTTGACCGATCAGCTGATCTGAGTTTGTATGGAAAGCGAAAAAATATTTTTCATATTTCGATATATGTTCCTTGGGGAAAGTTGTTCAATATCATGGACTGAATTCACCATTAAAATAGTTTCAGTATATTCTGTTAGACGTTATATATGTATACCGCTTGTACCTTATTTAACTGCGCCTTTAGCACGTATATACCGCTCGTACCTCATTTAACTGCGCCTGCGGCACGTATTTAATTACCGTCGTCGGTGCCATCATAACGATGTAAACCGTTGACCACAACGTAATAAGTAAACGCTCTAACTTGGGACTTTCAATACTATACAGCTTTATATCTGCGTTTTGTCCCCTCTGTGCCTGAACACCACTTACAAAGTTAGTCCAACTTCTCTTCCAGTTTATATTGAAGTGGTATTCCGCTATCTCTAAAGATCGCTAGTATTATGCTAATTTCATAGCACTTACACTATTTACATACCTTATCTACAGTACTTACGTAAGTACACTAGGGAATCATTTTGACTTCACCCAGGTAAATTCTCTGTCTACCTAAGCTAGTCCTCTAAACTGGTGTCAGATTTTTCATGCTGCTAAATGGTATCCGATATATCAACAACCATATCGTCTAGCGATAACGACCAGCCCCCTTAGCATGCACTATTGATAAACCCAGATATTGCGCGACGGTCTAGTACCATCCCTATTTACTATTATTACGTAGACTATATACTATTATAGAACTCGGTAAATGTTATCGCCGATGCCACGCTACGTAAATTTTTAAATCCTCCAGTACCCACGGGTATCGTAAGACGTGACTAAAGGGGATATAGGAATAGGTAGCAGCTTCTTCGATGCCATGAACTTATGCCATCTACTGAAATCGGGTGCCCCTTGTTTCACAGACTGACATTTCATAGAATTTCGATTCACAGAAAAAATTTCATAGAATATTTAATTCTTATATTTTTATTTTAAATATTATTGTTTCAAAGACTATTTTCTTGAATGAAACACAATTTATAGAAACACAGTTCAATGAATTTTAGAATCTCATATTTTCATTTAACAAACTAATCAAACAGTAGAATATTTATTTAAAGAATATTGTTTGTTCGGTATAATCTTTCATGGAATTTTATTTTACTGAAAATTATTATTTAAGGAAGTATTAAGTGAAAACATTGTTTAATCAAAATAAATACCATATAATAAGTTAGAATACATTATAAATGGCTACCACGATATAGGTTAGGGCAAACTTATAGGTTAGGTTAGGTTAGAACTGCGACTGCTGGGAAAGTTTTATCCATTTTACTAGAATAGGGAAAAGTTATAGGTTATAAATATTATATTAACTAAACTTATTAAAAATAATTATATTTAATTTGATATTCTGATATTAGAAACATCGCAAAAGTAAATGTTATTTGTAATAAAATTGTATGATTTCAAATTATTCGTAACAAAAATTCTAATTATTGATTTTCTGTGCAACGAAAATCTATTATTAAAAATTCTTTATACTGAGTAACCTACATATTGATTATTCTATGACATGAAATTTCTAAATAACGAAAATCTGTTAAACTTTTGTCTGTATAAGAAAGTACACCCACTGAAATCACCGTAAAAGTTAATCAAAGGGATGGGTAAATCTAGGGCTACTTCTAAACATGCAAGGGGCTAGTAACAACTATCACATTGTTGTGTGAAATAACTTTTTTGTATTATAAAAAAATTAAGTATAAAAGACAAAATAATACGAAAGAGCAATAATACGGACTTTATTTTTTCCGTTACCAATTTAAATGAAAATATAACATTAACTAATTACAATTGTAACATTATCGTACTACTATATAACTTTATAGCAAGAAATACTCCTTGCATTTTAATTTTGCTACCAACAAAATACATAATAACTACTTTTAATAAACTGTTCATTCACCCAGACAGAAAAAGCTACAAAATGTTTACTGAACTTTGAAAACAAAAGAACAGAGTGGCGGCGGCGTATGATTGCACGGTTGAAATAGCGCCAAGTGGTGCTACGCGTAAAGGGGATCATACAGGCTGGAATTGAAATCATTGGCATCCTTTTAACTATCCACTATTCTCACGATACAAAGCAATTTGAGCCTAATAAAACGTCAATCAGAAGTCGTCATTTTCATATTAAAGAAAACCTCTAAACATGCGTTAGACTCCTTGATAGACGCCATTACTGCAATTATAAATAATAAAACTTATCGTCATAAAACTCATGAAAAGTAAATTAATTATAATAGTATTCATTTCATTGTGTCGTCGTAGATTCCGTAGTACCTAACATTCGTTCCCTCAATCGGTCGCGTGACATCGCCTTTCCCCACTCGACTTTAAACCTTATCCACGCAACTTAAAGTATGCCGGCCGCCCGCGCCACAGCTGGTGAGTGTACTTACCAGCGCCGGGGTCATAGCCCTCTCGCAAGCGCGACGCGTGATGTTTTGATACTTTGTTTATTTTTCTTGCTTATCGATATTTTTTTATTACTGCACTAATTGCAGTATTTTTACCGTAAAAAATATTCTTTAAGTGAGTATGTTAACAAGTTAAATTAATGCCAATGATTTCAAATGCTCCCTGTATAATAAACATTGGGGGCACCAGATATACAGGGTTTAACAAAATATACTGAAACTATTTTAAGGGTGGATTCAGTCCATGATACTTAACAACTTTCCCCAAGGAACATATGTCGAAATATGAAAAATATTTTTTGGCTTTCCCTACAAACTCGGATCAGCTGATCGGTCAACATGTATGGGACGACAACGGACGACAACAGACGTTATTAAGGCTTCGAAGGCGTCTTTATATCCTGCAATTATCTTGCATTTTTATATACCTACCAGGAAATTCCCAATATAGCATATAATTTAAACAAAAAAAACGACTTCAATTTCTTGTTTTCCTTATCAGTTCACCAAAACACACTTTCTGAATGCAAATGCTTGATTTATTGACAAAAACATCAAAATCACTATGTGTAAGTATGTATATGTGTGCATAAAATATTGCACGTCTATCGCTTACACACTAAAATATGTGAGCATACAACCACACATTGGATTCCGGATAGCCCAAGAAAACCAGGATGAACAAGAACAAGATGGGTAGTTAATTTAACTTATTTTGAGAAGAAGTAGAGGTTTATTTGAAAAAAGCGGGATGCGGGGAAGTAAACGGGGAGGCTTTTGCCCAACAATAGGACCTAATCAAAAAAGTTAAAGTCAAAGTATTGTTTTTATTCAATGTAAAATAAATATATCACTTAATGAACTTCATTATTTTTAGTGCAAAAGCTACAAACTACAAGCGTTTTAGAACAACCACTACTGGGAAAATACGCCCAAATAAATCTAGTTCAGTATGGGTCCCTACCCAACCTGGTGTATTTCGCCCAAGGGCAGTCATAGTGCTAAAACCAGCGCTCTAAAAGAACTTTGTACCACAAGGACTCCGCTAACTTTAAACTGAAATATAAGTTCATTTTTCTGTTTCTGTACTGCGGAAGAATATTAAGGTTTCTTGTTGCTAGTTGGAAATGTGGTTGTATATCAAGCCGAAATGAGGAACAAAACGACATTTATTATGGAGTTTGCTGATATTTTTTAGGTATGAACGTACTTTGGTCATGTCAAAAGAATTTCGTAAATAAAACCAATCACAAAACGGAACCAAATTGTTTATTAACTAGGGCCTGGCCGGAGCCAGACTACACAGTCTACACGGAGCCATGCTACGGAAAGCATAGCGCCGTAGATAAACCCAGATAAATCTATATCGAGCGAAATTTAGGTGTATATCAAGCCAAAATGAAAAATAAGCAACATTTACTATGGAGTCTGTTGATATTTTTTTTAGGTATGAACGGATTTTTGTAATGTCAAATGAATTTCGTAAATAAAACTACGGGTAGCATGGCACCGTTGATAAACTCAGATAACATTATATCGTGCGACGGACTAGTGCCATCCCGCTTGTTATTACATGGGCCCTCATATTGAGAGATATTAAAAATATCCTATCATAATTAAGATATTTTGAATAATGACGTAGAGTGAGATTGTGATCGAAGATAGCGGTCAATTAATGCTGTCGCCCGTGCCATGCTAAGGGAGCTGCTTTCTTGCCTTTTTTCACACGAGAATTTTATTCTCGTGTGAAAAAAGGCAAGAAAGCATACCTAAGCATAGTATTATCTAATACCTAATAACAGTTATTCAAATAAACGAAAAAATTGAAAGTACCAAATATGAATCCAAAAATCAAAATTCTGACATTATATTTTATTTATTTATTTGGTTCGGTAACTGGCTGAACAAGTTTATACATACTTACACAAATTAGAGCATTCAAGTTGCCAGTGTAGTGGGAGCGAACACAGCATGCACATTTGATACACTGCTCTCCATCGTTTTAAAGTGAGAATTAGATTGCATTGAATTGCAAAACTAAATAACGTTTTAAATTATATTCAATTGGAAGTTAATTATGTACGTCGTGCCCTTTCCAGTGCCGGTGTCACAGTATAGATATTGTGCCTGCAATTTTAGAACCAAATGGTATCTCGCGGGACGATGGCAAGAGGCCCGACGGTATGACGCTCATCCCTTGGAAAAACGGGCGTTCGCTTGTGTGGGATGCTACATGTGTAGATACCGTAGCTTAATCCCATGTACGGGCGACTGCCTGAAAGGCGGGCGCAGCAGCGACGACAGCAGAAGCCATCAAGAGGCGCAAATATGCGGCTCTGGGAGAGCCGTATAATTTTGTGCCTTTTGCTGTGGAGACCCTACGCCTTGGAGTGCGGAAGCCCGCCAAATTTTTAAGGAAATTTCCGCAAGTCTCGGGGGATCCAAGGGCTGGTGCACATTCCAGACAGCGTTTAAGTATTGCTATTCAACGCGGAAATGCCGCCAGCCTTTTGGGTACTTTGCCCTGTGACGGCAGCGATTTGGCCTCAATTTTTTATATAATTTAATATAAGTTAGTTCTATTTTTTAATATTTTTTGTTTAGTTAGTTTTAATTTAGGTAATATTTTAGTTTTTTAGTTTTAATTTAGTTACTTGTTAGTTCTACGTTGTATTTTTAGTTTGTTACTAGTTTAATATGTTTTTACGAAATAAAGTCTATCTTTTTCATTATGTACATAATTAGAAAACATTAAATCAAAAATAACATGCCTATGTAAAAAAAATCTTTTACACTAACCGTAAAGTTAGGTAGATCTAGTAAAATATCAGACTACATAAATATGAAAACCAGAGTCTATGAATTCAGAGAAAATAGATCAAGCTACTACAAAATGCATTTATGCCAAATGCACGATTATTAGCGTTCATTGGAATCCATAATTAGCGGTGCTAATACGTTTATGCGCACCGGAACTAGATTATCGAAATTTTCGACATTACTGATATTTTCGACGTAATGATTACTATTTTCAATTAACCTTACTATTAGTTTGCTTTATTCACTGTCTGGCAAATTTAATAATACTTTCATCAAATGAAGCTCACAAAATAGCATAAATGTTGTTATATTTAAAAAAAAACAATAAACAAATAAATAAATATTAAGGGACAAATCATACTGATTAAGCTAGCCCCAAAGTAAGTTCTAAACTTGTGTTATGGGATACTAACTTAACGATACTATATTTTATGATAAATACATATATAACGTGTAACAAAATATACTGAAACTATTTTAACGGTGGATTCAGTCCATGATATTAAACAACTTTCCCCAAGGAACATATGTCGAAATATTAAAAATAATTTTTGACTTACCCTACAAACTCGGATCAGCTGATCGGTCAACTTGTATGGGAGGTCAAAAATTATTTTTCATATTTCGGTAAGTATATGTGACGTTCCACGGGTAAAGGTACCTTATGGACGGTGGCGCTTAGGACGTTTAGAAAAACAATTCGTACAATTAACTTAGCTTGAATAAACACAATGTCGTAAGTGCCAGCGTCCATAAGGTACCTTTAAACGTGGAACGTCACATATGTTCCTTGGGGAAAGTTGTTCAGTATCATGGACTGAATCCACCCTTAAAATAGTTTCAGTATATTTTGTTAGACCCTGTATAGATAAACACCCAAGACCCAGGACAATTTGAAAAAGGCCATTTTCCAACTTGCCCTGGCTGGGGATCAATAGTTTAACCATTGACTTTAGAGTTTTTGGCGGGAAGTCAATAGTTTCAATTGGGGTTTGCTTTAATTTATTTTACAAATTGATTCTAATGGACTTTATAATGTGAAATTGGTTTAGTTTGGAGTTACAAATACTCATATACAATATGTAAAATAGTTAAATTGACAAAGACAGTCATAGTACGGCTGTCTTAAGTCGCCATCCGCCACTCAATCGCCTATGAAAACCAGTGAACTTGTAAAGATTTGTCGCCTCAAGCTCCCTTGAAGCAATCAAAGGACCTACATCACCCTTGGATTGAAATTTGTTAGCTTAAGGGTAAGAAATATAGAAGCAAAAAACTAAAGATAGTTTCTAAAAGACTCGTATCAAAGCGCTTACCCCCAATTACTTTTGACTGACCGATTTTTATTAAACATAGTTAAGAACCATCTCGAATGATACGGTTTAAAATTAAAAACCGCATCGAAGTCGGTCTTTTCGTTTAGGAGGCTACAATGCCAAAGACAGACACACAGACACGGTTACACAAATACATAGACACATCCAATTTATTTTCATCGAGGGTCAAAAAAGGTGTTACTAGTGAAAAGGAGGCCAACTTTAAAAAAAATATATAAAGTTTTACAAATATTTTATTCATCCAGCGAACTATACCATGGAAGCATAACCAAGTTTTTATCATAAATAACCCTTGAAAAGCTAAAACCTCAAAATCGTAACTAAAGTAGTTTTTAACAGAAGTTAATTGGAAAACAAATCGCGTGATTCGTTGTAAGTACACGCACTGTGATTAATTCTAAGCAAAGTACAAGTAACATGGCAGTGGAACGCGGCAATTTGGTACTCTACCGGAGCACTACCTACAAGGATAATGTTTGACCAGCTTGCTGTACCACAAAAATTGTCCTTGTAGGACCGTTATGAATTTAAAAAATAAAAAGAAAATTAAAAAAAAGCGGCCAGGTGCGACTCGGACTCGTCCATGAAGGGTTCCGTAGCAGCAAGTAACATAATATTAAAGGTAAATTGCGGTTTACGATTTATGACGTATTAAACAAAACTACTTACTAGATTTCGTTAAAACCAATTTTTGGTGGAAGTTTGCATGGTAATGTACATCATATATTTTTTTTAGTTTTATCATTCTCTAATTTTAGAAGTTACACACATTTCACCACTTTGGAAGTGTCTCTTGCGCAAACTATTCAGTTTAGAAAAAAAAATATCAGAAACCTCAATGTAATTTTTGAAGACCCATCCATAAATACCCCACACGTATAGGTTTGATAAAAAAAAATTTTAGAGATTTAGTTCTAAATATGGGGAACCCCCAGAGTTAAAAGTTATTTTTTTTTTTTTGTGAAAATCTTAATGCGGTTTACAGAATACACCTACTTACTAAGTTTCAACAGTATAGTTCTTATAGTTTCGAAAAAAAGTGGCTGTGACATACGGACGGACAGACAGACAGACAGACATGACGAATCCACAAGGGTTACATTTTTTGCCATTTGGCTACGGAACCCTAAAAAGGTTGACCTACTGGAGTCGAACTTTGGAACCTTTAGCTTCTTTACAGCCACGAAATGTCAATTTGTGTGCATCGCGTGCTTAGCGTATAACCGGGCCTGTGTCACTCCCCGTTTAGGGGAATCGAAAATATACCTACATTATTACTATGCGCACAGTGGCCTCTCGAAGTGGTAAATTTAGTTATACGAATCGTTTGTCCAGAGTAATAAGAATGAAATTAAAGAAAAGAAGAATGAAAAAGGTGCTGAGTTCTAACGTGAGCTAAATTAAACCATATCGCTAACCACATTGAGTAGATATTTCTTTGAATTTATTTGCTGAGTGAGACTTCTGTACGTGAGTACTGGTTATTATTCTGTGGTATAACGTGTAACTAACGCGCATCTTGGATAAGAGTCCTTCCACGTAACCTGAGAGAGAAATTATGAGTGTTGTTATTTACAACCTGTAACAATTAAAAGGCGATATCTATATCTATCCTAGCTTTCCATACAAGCTCTACATTTAAGAGATGTGTGATTAACAAGCATGCAATGACAAAATGAAATAATACGCTTTGTTGGCTCTGTCTACCCCGTTAGGGATAAAGACGTGATAGTGTATCTGTATCTGTAATAGGGTATAACATTAGTTTTTAAGAAGTGTCTTAAGACCGTACCTAAATTTTACGGGGTCCAGTGCTGCCCCCATTTAAAATATATCATTTCAAAGAAAACAGAGACATTATTTAAAATTTCGCTACTACCAAGTTCTAGATAACCCTTCAAAGTATTTTATATACTGTTTCCAGTTTATCATGAGAACGTTAAGCTTTGCTACGCACATTTGCCAAAAGTGGCCGTTTTTCGCAAATGTGCGTGGTAAAGCTTAACGTTCTCACTTGGTAGTTAAATGATGTCTGCGTTTTCTTTGAAATGATTTATTTTAAATGGGGGCAGCACTGGACCCCGGAAAATTTCGATTCCATGGTGCCTTAAAAATACAATTTGTTTATTCAATCTTAAGTGCCATAAAATGCATTAAAATGAGACTTACGTTTGAATCACACTTTTTATTATAAAACATTCCATCAGCACAATGTAATGTTACTGTGTATGGAAGGTCATTGTTACAAGGCATAAAACATTTCAGGCCTTCACAAGTTTTCACCATATTTTTTCGGCGCAAAATGATGGTGCATTAAAAAAATTGTTCGGCGAAGCGTAAAACCCGTGTGTCACCACGTTATTTACTCCCTACGCCCTTTTATTAGCCGGCGAGGAATTTACAAAGGTCACTACGTGATGTGGACTCTTTTATTTGTTTCGGTGAAGGGTGAAACAGCTGTAGATCAGGTGAGCTTAATGTCCAAGCAAAATTTGACTTAAAAGCTTTGTGATATGGTTTAATTTTGCAGTGAAGAAGGTTTGGATTTTGATAAATTTTCATCAGGGTAGCTTGTCTTTAATATTGAGTTACAGGATTGTTTTCTAATTTACAAACACCTTTTTTTTTAATGAAAAAGGAAAAAGGTTTTGATGAAAAGCTTGTACAATTTTATTGTGATCAGCGTATTCTATGACCGGACACGCAGAACAATCTACTTCCTTTTTTATGACCAGAAAAATAATAAAAAGAATTTAAGATTTAACAATGACTTCCATAGCGAAGTGTGTGTGAAATGTCTCTTTTATAATTTGTTCCGAGTTATAATTGGTTTTAATATTATATTGAACTCAAGCAGTTGTATAAAATACCATTAAAAAAATGTAGAAAACTAATAACATAATACACTTACTTTGCTTTCATGCTGGTCTGGGAGAGAAGGAAAATTTAGAATGTATTATCTTTTCACGCTAAGTTTGCCGCTGACGAGAGGGGTCGCGCATTTCACGGACCCGCAAACTTAGCGCGAATGGGTTGTACCAGCTGCATCTCTTCCCCCGTAGATCCTAACAGCCGATCGAGGGAATGGGCAAAAATGCGAATCATGTTACTAGGTAATGCGACTAACAACCCATTACTATATTGATTCCTGTTTTACACTTTGTCGCCCACCGCGCAAAAAGTGGGCTTGCTCTGTCTGCCCCATTAGATATAAAGACGTGATAGTGTGTCATATACTTACTAAAGGAACAGAACCTTACCTTTTATAAACCTTTTATAAAAATAAATTACAGTAATAGACAACAGAAAACGAAAGAGCAGCAACCTTATTTCGAGACCGCACTATAAAGAACCTCGTGAAAGGGTTAAGGTTTCCCATAAATAATATATATTGTTGATAGACTCAGGTGTTTTTCTCGTGAGCACCTCGTGCGATGCATTATTTGTCAGGTTAGCATCCCTGAATTTAGAGCAAAGGAGGGTTAAAAATTTTTAGGGTGACAAAAAATTCACATTTAACTTAAAGCAGAAAATATATGATTTTTTTTTGCTATTCGTCTAAGTGCGTTTAGTCGTGCAGAAGACACTACCAAAGAATTTATAATACAATCTAGAATAACTACGAGTAATAATCTCAAAAACACAACATTGAAAATTAAACCTAATGCCACGCGCATAAAGCTCATATTTTCATAATGCTTAAATTGTTTAAATACCTAAAGTTCCCAAAAATTTACCTAAAGTTATAGACGTCCCTTTCCCACAACCTGTCAGTGCAATAAAGTAGAAGGGGAGAGCCGATGGGGAGAGCTTTAACTTTAGCTATAATTTTTGGGAACGGCTTTGCCACTTCGTAAGCATTCTAGATTTGTATACTATTTCTTTCTTTCTACTAACACTACACATAATTGTTTTGTCCCGTTCAATTGTACCTAACTTCGTAAACTTCATTCACTTAGGCGATTCCCCCACTGGCACCCCTTCGCCTTTTTACGGAATCTGCCGCGTTTTTAGTGGGTTGAACTAGGCGTGTTTTCTATACAAATTGAGGAACTTGCATACAATGTTAAAATCTGCGGCCCTGCGCTCAGCGACGGAGTGCGGTGTAGTAGGCACATCGCCTAAGTCGCTTGCTAGCCATTTTGCTGGCTCTCATACGCCTAGTACTTTCGACAGTTTATAAGCGAAAACCATACGAAAATATGCTACACATAATTAAAAATAATGTGTATTAGAATACTGAAAAAAAAATTCAAGGATCACGGCCAAGTTGTTTGTTGTTTGTTTGTTTAGAAGTGTAAAGAAATAACTTTCCATCGAAAAGTAAGCATATTTTCAGAGTTGGAATATTAAATACACTGTTAAAAATTATGTAATTCTACATGCAAAAAAATTATGTAGTTTTACATAAACCTATAAAATTCCCGAAAAATCTGGGAAATTTACGGAAAAATATGTAAAAATGACAAAAATTATGTAAATTTTCATATTGGTTTATGTAATTTTTTGCATGTAAAATTACATAATTTTTAACTCACGCCGCCATATATTCTAAAATAGAACAGGGGTTAATGTTTGAGACAGCTGGTCTATATATTCTATATCAATGCTGTGTGGCTCAGAGCGGGTCAGTTCTACTACTGGCTTTTTAAGTTCCAAGGATAAGTGGGGTTTCAATGAGGTAATGCTATCTAAAAATAGGTTCTGTCTACCCCATCATCAAATACCTTCATCCATATCCGGCTGACACGTGCATTCATTTTTTATCCTTCAAACCCGGGTAACCCGGTGTAGCCATAAACATTATGGCGGGCGTACACCCGGGCATTACCGCTTGAAGCCCGTATAAAGACGTGATGCGTTGTTTAGACTGGAGAGGTTAACTTGTATATTAACATATTATTTTTACGACCACATTATGGGACGCGAGTTTGGGAATTAAATTCGGTAGGAATTTTATGTTGAATATGTTGTAGTGTAGTAGGAATTATATAGTGTAATCAATCTGTCACTCTCGGTCTCGGCGTTCACAATCATATGGTGGCATATACATAGGTTGACTACATACTATATTATTCCTACTACACTACAATACTGTTTATTTCCATGGTAGTCTGGGAGAAAAAAAAACTTAAATGTACCAGGTGCTTCTCTTTCTGCACAGATCGCAAAAGCAGATCGAGAAAATGGGCGAAAATGCAAATGCGGCTAGGAACCCATCACTATTTTAAGGCCGTACCTGAATTTTCCGGGGTCCAATGCTGCCCCCATTTAAAATAAATCATTTCAAAGAAAACGGACACATCATTTAAAATTTTGCAACTACCAAATCCTAGATAACCCTTCAAAGTATTTGATGAACTACTGTTTACAGTTTAAAGTGGGAACGTTAAGCTTTACTACGCACATTTGCAAAAAACGGCCACTTTTGGCAAATGTGCGTAGTAAAGCTTAACGTTCTCACTTTAAACTGTAAACAGTAGTTCATAAAATACTCTGAAGGGTTATCTAGGATTTGTTAGTTGCAAAATTTTAAATAATGTCTTCGTTTTCTTTAAAATGATTTATTTTTAATGGGGGCAGCACTGGACCCCGGAAAATTCAGGTACGGCCTTAATACCTTTTTCCGCCTTCTTGACCACCATCACGCTAAAAGTGACTTTAGGATCTTGCGGCCCGGGGCTCCGTCTGCTTGGTCTGTCTGCTTTCTATACCCATAATGCTCTGTCTGCCCCATAAGGATTAAAGACATGATAGTCTATGTATGTATTTAATTTAGGTCAGTATTACTGGTAGGTTTATAGGTTCTTCGAAATATTGGAAAAAGGTAAACATTAGATCTATATAGGTCGATACGAGGGAGTGTGGCAGTCGTAAATCCGAAACGACTGAACTGTCTGGAGGCACTGAATATTCCTGTATTTACTAGCTGGGTATATTGACTATATTATAAGCGAAGTATAAAAGCTTGCAGATAAATTTTATATTATACTAGCGGTTCACCCCAGTTCTATAGGCGTGTATACGGGGGCTACATAAATTTTTCGAGGTCCAAAGCTGCCCTTATTTTAAATAAATTATTTGAAAGGAAAAGAAGATATCATTTAAAATGTTGTCTCTGGTAAGCCCTAGATAACCCTACAAACTATTTTATGAACGTTTATGAACGTTACGTGATGTTTTTCTATGCATATTTGCCAAAAGTGGCCGTTTTTCGCAAATATGCGAAGAAAAGCTTCTCGTTCTCATTTTAAACTTTAAACAGTAGTTCATAATATAGTTTGAAGGGTTATCTAGGGCTTGCTAGAGACAAATTTTTAAATAATATCTCCGTTACCTTTCAAATAATTTATTCCAAATGGGGGCAGCACTGGACCCCGGAAAAGTCCCAGAAAAAAACATTTTAGCAAATCTTATCATTCTGATGACCGGTCCAGTAATTTCCGGAGTTTATCGGTACAGAACAGACAGATAGATGCAAGTCTTTGACACTGGGTGACTCCAATTCATAATAAGAAAAAAGGATGCACCTATTAAAGTTTGTAGATTTTTTTATATTACATGAAGGGTTCGTTGGCTTGGTATACGCTTTACGCCTTACTTAAAGCTGCGCCTGATGTGGATAATCTTACTTTTGCTCCCGCTTCCACGCACACAAAGTTATTACTCGAGCCGAAGCGAAACAGCGAGTCATGCGGGGTGAAAAGACCACGGGAGGTCTATGAGGCTGGTTTACGCGTTTCTGGTTTTTGAGGTTTTTTTCGTCATACAAAGAATATTTAAGAGTTTTTTAAAAAATAAGACTTAAGATCCCTGCCTTATGTTTCATACAAATATAATATAAAGTTAAAAGGGCTAATTTATTGTATTTCATAAATACTTTTCGCTTTAGTATAATTCTGAAGTGATTTAGAGGCCACTTCGCAATTTTTGTCTTTCGAGAAAATTTTAAGCAATCGTGTTTTCGAAACATTATTATGTATAAAGTTAGTCCTGAACTTTGCTGTGTTTTTATTTCAAAGTGAGTATTTCGTTAATATTGATAATATTTAAGATCGCTCTAAAAACTATCAGGGTCATAAGGGCTCTTAACGCACGTTCAGCATCTCCGGGCGTGGTCTGCACCTAGATTGATCATCATAATTGACATAAAATATCTCCAGAAGGTGCGTTAGGCTGTTGGATCCTGGCTACTATTTGTATGTGTATGTAATGTGTATTACATAAGTCATCTAGCTGTCAGAAGCTAAAACCAGTGTTAGAAAAACTATCAAAACATTTATATGCACTCTCACGTCTTTATTTTTAACTGGGTAGACAAAGACTAAGCCTGTAAGACTCAAAAGCCAGCGTTATGCTAGGTGGAAAGGTGGAAAAAGGACACATCTTAAAGAATACCCGATACCCTTTTAAACAAATACATTTCTATCAGGTTTCGTTAAAAGCAATACATCTAGGCGATAGCACTTACCGCCAGGTGTTCAAAATACAGGCTTGTTTGGGACTGCTCCAGATTCGCTATGGTTTATATTCCCCACAGTAAAAGTCATTTTAAAATCCTTATATTATAGTACTCAAAATACAGAGATATTAAATAATAATTAATGAAGTGTGTGAAAGAGGATTATTATAAACAGAATACAGGCTTATTTTGATTGCTGCCTATTCGCTATGTTTTGTTTAAATTTTCTAAAATAAAAATCATTTTAAAAAGAAGGCCTTAATCTATTAAGATTAAGGTAGGTATATTGATTAGAGTACTCGAAATAAAGGGATGTTAAAATGTTGAATTAAGTATGTGAAGGAGAAAATTTATTATAATTTGACTAGCAATCGTACAAAGTGGACGAAGCACGTGACTTTGCAGTATCCATGGAATATATAAGGAACAAGAAAAATGGGATTTCTATCTTTCGAATGTGCTAGTGCTAACATTGGTATCATATTAGTATCTATCGATAACAAACAAGAACAAAAGCTTCATATGCCTATTGAAGATCGGAAGAGCCCTAGATAAAGATAAAAAAATAAAGATAAATTTATTTGCCAAACATGTGTTACAAGATATTCACATTTCGTTTTGTCCAATCATGTTTACCATCAGATTCACCGGTGTGCAAAATTAGTCAGAAAGTCTATCATAATGCTATAGAAATATACTAAACTAGCTGTGCCCGCGACTTTGTTCGCGTGGTTGTCGGATCGTAATGTTATATAGCCTAAAGCCTTCCTCTATAAATGGACTACCCAACAAAAAAAGAATTTTTCAAATCGGACCATTAGTTCCTGAGATTAGCGCGTTCAAACAAACAAACAAACAAACTCTTCCGCTTTATAATATTAGTATAGATCTATGAATCTACTACGGTTTAAGACAAAAACATTTTACAATTTATCATATTATAAAAAATCCTTAATACTATATTAAAACTTATCTGTCAAAAATATAGTTCCAATAAAAATGCTATAGAAGCAACTGATAAAAAACATGTAAAGTGTGTATATTTACAAGAAAAAATGGTTTAGTTTAGCACACAACAATTTATTGAGCTATTTTATACAAAAAGTTATATTTGCGTATAAAATCCACACCGTAGCGAATGGGGAACCGGCTATTTTTTGTAGCTATGTAGTTTCCTGTAGGTAATTTTCGACACCCCACGCGAACGAAAAGCGGTGAAGATGATCGATGACGCAACAAAACAAGTATTGGGGGCTAAGGTATAAGCGACATCGGCGGAAATTGCTAAGTGCGTGAAGGTCATTCACCTTGGCGATGTCATAAGTGGAAGAAAGTGGAACAGAGTAAAAGTTGAAATAGTTCAACCAAAAATATTTTATTGAGCCTTAGAACAAGATTTGACTGATTTTTTATACTTGACACATTTAACAAGATAAAGATGTGGTTGCTCTATCTCTTTCCAGAAGTAAATAACGAATCATGTCCCTAGACCCTAGAGCTGGCAGCTTTTTCGCTCAGAGAATAAGTCTTGCTATACAGCGAGGAAATACTGCCAGCATATTGGGTACGTTGCCTTGATGTGGTGGGTTGGAAGAGATATTTTATTTGTAAAAATGTACTTAAATTAATAAAAAATTTTTATTGTTTATAATAAAGAATAATTTGTGATAACGAATCATCTATAAGTCATTAAATCTCTTATGTATGACACTTTTTCTATTTCAACGAGGTTGCCTGGAAGAAATTACTAAGCGGTAAGGCCGCCTTTGGTGCATTTCCTAGTTTAAAAAAAAATATATCCTGTATTTTTCTTTTGTGCAATAAAGGGTGTTTTATGATAAGTAGACAAACTTAAGACTCGACCAATCTATCTGTCTTCAAGACCCTCAAAGAAGCCATCAGTGTCTTTTGTAGAAAATCTAACGGTATTCCCAAAGATGGCAGTTTCCATGGCAGAACACTAAAGTATCAGGGTACGCGGGGATCGAACATAGTAAATCAAAAAGAAAGCATGTAAGAAAGAAAGTTAAAAATAAAACTTTTTATTTTTTCATCCTCAGCTGTGCTGCTTTAGAGCCCGGGGTGCACTTTCCCGCATTTTCTTCTGCAAATATGATATGCGACTCAATGGTAACCTAAGGAGACCAAACAAAATCGGGAAGAAATAGCTGGAGAAGTTTAAACGATTTGACTATTATTATATTTGACCGGCCGCCTGCCTGACTGACCTCAACCCTTCTTGGGAATGCAGTTGTAGCATAAGATATTATTTGTGCTTAGTCCGTTACGACATCCACAGGAAGAGTTGGGGTGGTCCTATTCTAGGCCAGAAACCACACGCCTCCATGTACCAAGCATTCGTCTGCATAAAATATTTACAATCTCATAACTTATACCACACTCCAAAGGCTGTCACGCGATGTTTACACCAAAATGTCGTGTTGAATATTGAATTTTGAGTTAGCTCGTGTTAAGTAAAGTTGTAGAACCGTGCTCAAACATTTCTTATCTACCGTGTACGGTATCCGCTGAAACTATATTTAAACTGCTGTTATTTTTAAAGTAAGTAACCAATTACATCTAAAACACAGTTTTTTTTAAATCCTTAATTGAAAAAAAAAAGATTTCATTAGAAAATGGTTGATAATTATAGTTATCTTTTTGATTTTTAGGGTTCCGTATAAAAAATGAAAAAACGGAACTCCTATAGGATCACTCGTGCGTCTGTCTGTCCGTCCGTCACTCACAGCCAATTTTCTCCGAATCTACTGGTCTGCATCAGATGAAATTTAATAGGATGGTGTAATCCTATGACTGTGCGATTTGCACAGGGACAAACACATATGTGCAAAGTAAATAAATATTTTTTTGCAAACTTTACAACCTTACTGTGTCATATATCAAATGAAAGGGCTCGTTATGAGGATCTCAAATATATTTTTGTTATAATTATAAAACAAATAGTTTTGACTTTATTCATGAAAGAAGACGAAAATTGACCATTCGTCACGCTGATCTCCGAAACTACTGAGCCTAAAATTTTGAAAAATATACGAAATATAGTTCATTGCTTGTAGATTACAGGAAAACCTATAAAAATTCAATCAATTGTACGGAACCCTCTCTACGCAAGTTTAACTCGCACTTGGCCGGTTTTATTTTTTATTGTGAACAATTTTTGACGGCCTCCATGGCGTATTGGTTAACAAGCTAGTCCGTTACTTGGATGTTCTGGGTTCGATCCTCAGCCAGTAGTAGTGGTCAGCCAATTTGAAAAAGTCCATTTAGAAAATGGGCTTTTTCAAATTGTCCTGGGTCTTGGGTGTTTATCTATGTATGTATTTATTTTAAAATAAAGTATCGTTGAGTATCCCATAACACAAGTTTAAACTTACTTTGCAGCTAGTTCAATCAGTGTGATTTATTCTATTTATTTATTAATGTAATAATTTAATTTCTGCAACCGTTAGGTTAAGATATTTATTGATTTTGTGTACGAACTGTTTAGAGTATTAATATAAAGGATACAAAAGGAAAAGCGAATAAATTAGGAGCAAAACCATCCCAAAAAGAAGATATAGTTTTAAAAACTAAAGCCTGACTGCGGGAAGATTCTTGCTAAAAAGTACGTTTATTTAGTTAATGCAAGCACAGCAGCATATATTATTTTTAAAATATACAAATTAAGCTTATAATTATATCATTTGATACCCTACACGGTATGATTATGTTTATTTTATTTTTTAGTTTATTACTTACTCCTTCAACACTGGAAATACCAGACACAAAGTTAAACAATGAACTCGCCGCCCGATTGGGCCGCGCGGTGTTTGATGAGTGGCCTATATAATAGAGGGCGCCATACCAAATTTACTGTGACGTCATGTAACCAGCCTATAACCAGCTGACAGCTTCCAACGATACTTAATTTATCAAGGTATCATGGATATAATTAAAGATACAAGGGAACAGAATGAACATACCTACATACATACATGGCGGCGAAACACATAACCCTATATATAGGGTAAAAATCGTTTCAAAATAAAACGTTTTTATTGACACTTAAATATCAATATCCCAAACGCAACCATCCGTAAAATACATCCCTTAATTGAGCATTCGTAACGCGATATAAACATTATTCACATCGCTATTCACTGTATAACGTTAAAATGTTTTCAATTTATATACGCTTCTGGATAACGTATGAGGCCCGCCCTCTGCTAGTAGATGAGTTAAAATAAAAATACCAGTAGGATTTAGATGGTACGGTCGGCAATAAAAATTACTCTACTCTTTTTGTACTGACATTGACTGTACTCTGAATGCTGTCAGTTTTTGATCATAGTTTACCGTTTGACCAATGTGGTATATTTATTATTGCAGGGCAGCGCCAACAGTCTAGTGAAAACGGTTGCGGCTAGATTGGACGTGGACAGTGCTATGTGCTGCATGATATGGACTCACCTAGTCAAAGACACGAAACCGTCAAAAAATTTGATGTAGATGTTATACCAACATATTTTGTTTCCTTTGTTACTTTTTGGGTTATAAAGCCTGAAATAAACGATTTTTATTCAAGTATTTTTATTTCTTTTTTTTTAAATTCTGGGGTCACAGGCATGAAGCTGTTTGTTACGTTATTTCTGTGCCATCCACGGGGCCCGGGGTTTCGGGTTAATTTTCAAGCACAATTAACAGCAGTCAATTAATTTGGTATATTAATTAATTTGTTAGTTTTATTCTTAAATACAATAACAAAGATTTAAAGTTAGGTTTTATTTTTCAATGAATATATCACATATTGAACTTCATTTTTTTTTAATTATTTATAATATAATACAATGTTGACACATTATAACAAGTAATGCTTGCGAACAAATTAATAAGTAGTCAAAAAGTGAAGCAGAACTGTCCAGTCCCTCCATTTCAGATTGTCCAACTGTAGAATTTTTTTTCGACTGCAAATTGTTTTTTGAACATAAAAACAATTTGCAGAGTCGAATTGTGCTGTCGATAGTACTGCGGGTACTTTGTCCGCGTCGGACGTAGGGCGATCTCTCGTAAATTCCCGGGCCGGCCATTTTTGGCTGTATGTAAGTTTTTTTAGCAAATCCTATGGACATTATCGCCGAGTTTGTAATTCTGCTATTGGGTTGTTGGGTTAGCGTTTTTTGTTCTAGCTTCGGTATATTCTGGAATAGGTCTCTTTATTCTATATATTTTATTGACTAAAATTATTCCGTGCACTTACAGTTCCCAAAGCGTGCATGTGAATAAAAACACATATTAATAATTCTTACATGCTGGTCTGGGAGAAATGAAAAAAACCTAGAATGTACCAGCTGCTTCTCTTCCGATCGAGGTAATGGAATATCTTTATTTACAGGTTGTCGTCATCATCAACATAATTCCAGTCACAAGAAGGCTAGCTACTACTGGACATAGGCCAAGCAAAGAATCAAGCTCTGTTTTCTACAACCATGGTCAGGTCGCCTGGCAACCTATTAGGTAAATGGGTATCCTGCGTTCAAAAAATATGTACGAATTAAATTTAAACAAAACTTTGATTTAAATTTTCATGCTAAAGAAATAAATATTTATATTATTAACAAGATTAAAAATACTGTGAAAACATGTGAGGAAAAGCCATTTGCGCTGGCTGTAGAGCATTAAGTTTTAATACCAGTGATCGATGGCTTAATAAACGTTCTGAATAAACTCTCGTGGAATATTACGTTTTTTATGGACTGCCCAAATTGTGTGTACTATTCATATTGGAAGCGGCGGTGGCCATGTGGTTTATGCACTGGCTATGAGTCTGAGGGGTGTTAGTTTGATTCTCGCTAGGCGCAACTTGTGCCTCTGAGGTTGAACTCATGTACGGATCATAAAGTAAAACATCTTGAGGAAACCTGCATACTAGCACAGAATAAATAATACACTAACGTCATAAGTCTCACTCAGCAAATAAATTCAAAGAAATAAGTTTGGAAAATCCAAATGTTCACGCCTCATAGCGGTCACTCAATTTTCACAAAAAAAACAGAACTTGAATATTGCATATTTATCGGTGTATTATGAACAAAATAAAAAATTTACTTTTAAATCTTCGCGCTATTGCCCACACAGAAAAGAAAGGTACTGCGCATGTATTGTCAACGAACCTTATTTACATAGATTTAGATATACCAACGATAGGTGGATTTCAGTTTATTGCTAATGTTAATTAACCTACTTTTAATTAGACCGTGATTTTCGAAAGGACTTAGTTTTAGATAATACTTAAGCGTATGAAAAAAAGAACTACTACTCGCGGGTCTACTGGAAGAAATTTCTTTAGAAATAAGTAGCACCTAAGTACTATGTTTCCTTATTTTTTATGTGTGTTTGTAAATTTCCAAGTGTACTTGAATAAATAAAATAAATAAAAATAAATAAAAGAAGGGTTCGATTTGTTAAGTTTTTCGGGCGTTATCGTGACCACGCCAGTCTCCATACATACAGACACACGGACGTCCACGAAATAATTTTCTTAAACACTTGTTTTATTATTTTAAAAAACAAAATGTCCTTTAAAAATATCACGACTGTTGAAACTAGTGTTTTTTCTTGAAATTTGTGTGTAAATATTATTCTAAAAGTACGATAAGAAATAAATACCGACATTTTTAGTTTGAAAAATCACTTGATTTTTGTAAGGCGAGAGTAGAGCACTACCTCAACGCTCCGCTTATGAGGCGTGCAATATCTACTCAATGTAGCTAGCGATATGGTTTAATTTAGCTCACGTAAGAACTCAGCACCTTTTCGTATATGTACCTAGACATCCATTGCAAGCCAATTTCATTCTTATTACTCTGGACAAACGATTTGTAAAACTGAATTTAGCACCCGGAGGGGCCGCCTGCGCCCATAGTAATAATGTAGGTACATTTTCGATACCTAAACGGGGAGTGACACAGGCCTGGTACGGATCTTGAAGTAAAACATCTTGAGGAAACCTGCATACTAGTTCACTAGTGTGTAATAATAATACTGACTGTTGTCACTAGATGACATTGAGCTACGTCAGATGCCTTTAGGTAGCTCAAAAAATCAGACACCAGTCATCATCGTATTCCCGGTTGCATGGTTGCGTTTACTTTGGGCACCTTTGGGGCTAGCTTAATCAGTGTGATATGTCCCTATACAGGGTGTAACAAAATATACTAAAACTATTTTAAAAGTAAACTCTGTCCATGATACTGAACAACTTTCCCCAAGGAACATATATCGAAAGATGAATAATATTTTTTGGCCTCCTATACAATTTGACCGATCAGCTGATCCGGGTTTGTATGAAAAGCAAAAAAATATTTTTCATATTTCGATATATGTTCCTTGGGGAAAGTTGTTCAGTATCATGGACTAAATTCACCCTTAAAATAGTTTCAGTATATTTTTTTAGACGTTATATATTTATATTTATCCTCAACGGTAACGCTTCACGCCCGGATTTCTAAGCAGGGAATCATCTTTCTTTTGAGATAATCAGGTGATTCAAGCCTGCTATATCCTTACCAGACTGGAAATAACTTTTCACAAAGTATGATTCCTTAAGGATTTGAACCCGCAACCTCTGGATCACAAGGTAAACGCCTTGACCATTGGACCACGGAGGCAGTCATAGTTAACATTCTTACTTTGCTTTGCCATTCTTACCGCCAAATTCATTAAAAAATTTCCCCTAAAATCAGTCATACTTATAGTATAGTGAGTAATCTACCAATTTCAGAAGTACAGACTTGAATAAATTTGACAGAAAAATGGTCTTAAAATCAGATGCATTGTACTGTGTAACTGAATTAGGAAGTGTAGACTTTTGAATACGGCGTTTGACATTACCAAAATATTGACTAACACTATTCGTCCATTACCGTCTTATTGAAACTATAAATGGGTTTCTGCTATTCGGCTGTACCGAAATAGAAATGTAAACACCAAATTATACTTGGAAATTGCAATTACATGAATTATGTGTGAATTTACGTGAACCATTACGACCCATTTATCTAAAGGGGTTACCGCAGGCCACAGTAGCTACGTATCTTCACTATAAGACTTCTTGACACTTTTTACAGAAGGTAGGCTATGGTTGTACAGTGACCATTACAAGAGCGAGAGAGCAAAGCGAGAGAGCGTCGACCAAGTGACGAAAGCGACCAATTTGGCTACCCGGAATTAGTCACAAAAGGTAGTTCAGGTTATGGTTGTACAGTGACCATCACAACAGAGATCGAGCGAAGCGAGCGAGCGCAGACAAAGTGACAAAAGCGATTAATTTGGCTACCTTGAATTAGTCACAAAAGGTAGTTTAGTTTATGGCTGTACTGTGATTATCACAAGAGCTAGCGAGCGAAGCGAGCGAGCGTCGACCAAGTGATGACAGCGACCAATTTGGCTATTCCGAATTAGTAACAGAAGGTAGGTCGCTTTAATCACTTTGGTCGACGACGCTCGCTCGCTTCGCATGCTTGCTTTTGTGATGGTCACTGTTAACTTACCTTCTGTGACTAAATCTGGGTAGCTAAGTTGGTCGCTTTCATCACTTGGTCGACGCTCGCTCGTTTTGCACCAGATATATATTAATAAACTGCATTCTTAACAGGATAGACAGAGCCTAGGGCCGCTGATGATAGGCGGATGAAGGTGTAAAAAGGGAATCAAAGTGTAGGTTATAGTGATGGGTTGCTCGCCGCATTGCCCATTGACATAATTATTGCCTAAGTATAGGCTTTTTTAATCTGCGCGAAAAGAGAAGCAGCTGGTATATTATTATTATTTTTATTTCTTGTCTAGACCAGAACAT
Organism: Acrobasis repandana; assembly: GCA_963576875.1. NCBI lineage: Eukaryota > Metazoa > Arthropoda > Insecta > Lepidoptera > Pyralidae > Acrobasis > Acrobasis repandana. Next base: position 17,923,875 of record OY756232.1, on the reverse strand, counting down.
TTATAAGAAATATAGTGTAGTTTATGTCTTGGCACAGGCCCTCAATAGAAGAATTTTCTTGAATGAAGTCGTATATCTTAAATTCATTTAAATTATGTACGTTTCGCTTCATTATATAACAACATTAATTTAAAATGAACACGTATTCCTCTTTAACTGAATTCCAATTTAAATTTAATAAAACAAAAAGCGAGATTATTGAAAGGTGCAACTTCTGTACAGCTTGAGGACATTTACAAGTCACGACTAAGCATATCATTATTATCTTATTTTTTATTTTATTAGATTAAAACAAGATAAAAACGGTTTCTGTTTTAAACACAAAATAGTTAGCAACTGCAAACATATATATTTTTCTTATTTTGCTACGTTTTAATCATATCATGTTACATTCAATACAGAGTTACTAGTTACTTTGACTGATTGACGTTTGCGACCATGCAATACTAACTCGATATTGTCTACAAATAAAACCTACACGAATAAGGCAGCTCTGCCTTATTGCATGGAGGTAACAGGGGACTACGTTTGTATGGAAAAACGGCCCTTGTGTTTCGTCTTAATGCCGGCCCGAATAATAGCAAGCCTGTGTCACTCCCCGTTTAGGTATTGAAAATGTACCTACATTGGCCCCTCCGGGTGGTAAATTCAGTTATACGAATCGTTTATCCAGAGTAATAAGAATGAAATTGGCTTGCAATGGTTGTTTAGGTATCTATACGAAAAGGTGCTGAGTTCTGACGTGAGCTAAATTAAACCATATCGCAAGTCACATTGAGTAGATATTTCTTTGAATTTCTTTGCTGAGTAAGACTTCTGTACGTTAGTATTATTTATTCTGTGATAAATAATAGTAGCAACCCTGACTTGAGTAAGACGCTCGCACGATGTCGTCCCGACATATACCGGGCGAATCGAAACAATGTCGTGTCGGATACTTTAAAGCCAACAAAACCCCGTCTCCGATTTTAATGAGTTTCAGTATATCCGCTTAAGCGAGTTGCGGATTATTACTTTATTGTATAATATGTATACATCATTATACAAACGTTGTTACCGTTTAGCTAAACTCGTTTAGTTGTTGTTTCGGCACGTTAAATAATATATAAAAGGAGATTTAATAAAGGGTCTACGAAGCGAATGTGAGTGGTAGAGTGGGTTAGGGTCGACCTCGACGTACGTACTGCGTCCAGACAGACATTCTAAAAAAAACAGACTTTTCTCTATTTAGTAGCGTCATACACGTGCTGGCGTAAATGAATTATAGTTTAAAAAATCTAAAAAACATGGTTTAGTGGTAATCACAACTAAAAAATAAATTACAATATAAAAGTAAAGTGACAAACGAGAAAAATCATGTCTCTGTAAAAAAAAGTGGGGTGCTTTTTACGACATTTTCTTTTCACTTTACGAAGGCGTCTTAGGAAAAGCTAAACAAAGCTTATAAACATCAATGAGACCTCTCCAACCCGTCTGGCCAGCGTGGAGAGTGTAGGCCAAATCCTCTGGCTATTATGTCCAAGTAATACATAAAATAATTACATACATAATTATTATTATAAAAAAAAATGTATAGATACTGTAAATTGTTGTAAATTATTTGACATGCATGATATTGTTCAATAGTGACTATTATTATTATATTGTTATGATGAAGCACTAATTTAAAAAAAATTAAAAAAAATCACGTCTTTTTCCCTAATGGGGTAGACAGAACAAGACAGAACATTATGGGTCCAGGACCGCAAGACCCCCAAACGCAAGGCCACTTTTCGCATGATGCTGAGACAAAAGATAAAAATAAATGGGCAAGTGCGAGGCGGACTCGTACATGAAAGGTTCCGTACAATGTTTTAAAACGCTAAAAAAACGTTTTTTGTATGACAACCCCTTTAATTTTTACCTTTTTTCATTTTCAGTATTTATTGTTATAGCGGCCACAGTAATACATAATCGGTGAAAATTTAAAGTGCCTAGCTATTACGGTTTAAGAGATAGATAAGAGCCCTGTGACAGACGGACAGACAGACGGACAGACAGCGGAGTCTCAGTAATAGGGTCCCATTTGCATCCTTTAGGTACGGAACCCTAAAAAGAATCAAAATAGTAACGGATGATATTTTTTAGGAATGTAATTTTAATGTTACGTAACCTTCTGCGATAAGATTGCAGACGTTTTAAAAAAGGAGAGGTAAGAAGTACCCGTAACCGAAGGGCGTATGAAGAGGTTGATGAGTGTAGATGAAGCGAAAGAGGTCTGTCAGGATCGTAGCAAGTGGAGGTCCATAGTTTCTGCCTACCCCTGTGGGAAACAGGCGTGATAGTATGTAATTTTAATAAGAATTTCTCTTTCGCTCTATTGCGTCTACAAAGTCAATAACAATGTTTTATTCTCATAAAAAATATACAGAAAGAAAACTGTTTGCGCAACACAGGGTGTTCTGAAAACAACAATAGCACGGAGCATAATCCCACCCTTTGTTTGCTGATCCGATTACATTTTGCGTCATAATTGTATTGCATTTTATTTTTATATTCAATTCACGTGTATTTGCTGAAATTTTTTTGCATTATTTCATTGTTTTTAAACAGTATGAAATATGCTCAACCCGTTTTTTTTCGTCTCTCTTCTCGCTTTCACATGTCATATTGATTATATTTTATAAATATTTAAACTGAGATTTAAACTATTGAAATATGTTTATAGTGTCAAAAGTAAAAAAAATGTAGGATTAATTTATCTTTAATGATTTTTTTTTAAATATCTTGGTCTATGGATTGGACTATGGCATTTTGATAGGCAATTTGTTACATATTTTCACAATGTAGAGGTATAATATATGTGGTACGTAGATGTGCTTATTGCATGCACCCTAAATAAAAAGGTAGGTATAGTGTAAACAACTTTGTGAAAAGAACAAGTTTTACTGCAAACAAATCTGGAGCCGAAAAAAAAATAATTCCACAAAAAATGCCAGTATTCATTAGTCTTGCCGTGAGCATTCACTCAAAAGAAATGTTTTTTTAGGGTTCCGTACAAAAAAATTAAAAACGGAACCCTGATAGGATCACTCGTGCGTCTGTCTGTCCGTCCGTCTGTCACAGCCGATTTTCTCCGAATCTACTGGACCGAATCAGGTGAAATTTGATAGGATAGTGTAATCCTATGACCCAAACACATAAGTGCAAAGTAAATTTTTTTTTTAAAGTGTTATTTTCGGGGGACAAACTAGGAAATTAAAAAAAATAGTTTCGCAAACCTTACTGTGTCATATATCAAATGAAAGGGCTTGTTATGAGGATCTCAAATATATTTTTGCTATCCCTGATCTCCGAAACTACTGAGCCTAGAATTTTGAAAAAAATACAAAATATAGTTCATTGCTTGTAGATTACAGGAAAATCTATAAGAATTCAATCAATTGTACGGAACCCTCTACACGCGAGTTTAACTCGCATTTAGCCGGTTTATTTTTTAATTATATTAGAGTAATAATTTGGTTTTAGTTTAGTGTTTATTTTTTAGATTTTGTATGTTTTTATTTTTTTTACAAAGTTTTTGTTAAAACTAAAATTGCTATGGTAATTTTTACTACGGTAGTTTGTATGCTAGTTCTCATATAGTTTTAATTTGTCTACATTATATATTAATCTTCTTCTATTTATAGGCTACGCTGTCCTACTGCTGGGCAAATGCCTCCCTTCCTGTCTTATTCTTTTTTCTCGGTCAATAGAGGACTCTTGAGGTCTTTACAAAAAGTATCAATGTCTATTATGGTTCAACATAATAAATTTCCATAGATTTTTCCAATACACATCGAGTACTAATGTAAATGTGACGTTCCACGGGTAAAGGTACCTTGTGGACGCTGGCGCTTAGGACGTTTAGAAAAACAATTCTAACAATTAACTTAGCTTAAATAAACACAATGTCGTAAGTGCCAGAGTCCATAAGGTACCTTTACCTGTGAAACGTCACAAATAATTACAAAATGCAATAAATTCGTATTTGCTTTGTAATGACGCCCGTCCGTCCGATATGATTGCCAATTTATATAACATCAAACCAAAATAAATACGAGTATTAAAGTGGCCACCCTTTTAACGCCGCTCAACATCACTCACTGATCTCCATTGATGAGGCGTGTTGTACAAATCCTGCTAATGATGGATCCATGATAGGATTACGTCGGGAACTTACCTGGAAAGACGCAAATAAAATACTAAATTCACGGTTCAATTTTGAAAATATTTTTACTATGATGCCTATTATAACAAGCCTTTATTTAGTTTCACCTGTCCCGTTGTATATGTGTATGTAATAAAATTTTGCAAGCTAAATTAGACCCACTTCCTTTTATCCGATCGAGTTGAAACTTCACATAATTGCGTAAGTTGGGTGACAATGTAATATTATGGTACCAATGACTTGATCTCATGATGAAGCTGGAAGGTGGTCGTGGGCATAGCATCTCAGTGTTAAAACAACATAACCCCACCGAGTATTCATTTATGAGTTAAATTCAAATTCAAATGAAATTGAAACTAGTTAGTAAAATTTAGACAAATTAAACAGCATTGCCAAGTTTCTACCCCAAAGGGTTCAAATATTTCTCCACTCTTCCCAAAAGGGTTCAAATATTACTCCACTCTTCCCCAAGTGGTTCAAATATTTTTCCACTTTTGCCCAAAGGGTTCAAATATGTTTCCTCTTTCTCTTTTTAAGATTTATCCGATGTCTACATATATTAGGTCCTTACATATGAAATTGCCGTTCAGTATCAAAAAAGTGAAACAAGTTTTTTTTTATGAAATTATTATTTAATCAATCGAAGTATGCGCCGTTGTTATCGATACACTTCCGCCATTTTATAGGCAGATCATTGATACCTTTGGAAAAAAAATCGTTTGAAGGCGGTTTTGACTGCCTAATCAGATTTGAAATTTTTTCCTTGTAAAAAGTTATCCAAATTTTGAAAAAAGTGGTAATCGGTTGGGGCAAGATCTGGAGAGTATGGTGGGTGACGCAGAGGTTCCAGTCGCAGCTCCTCTAACTTGGCGAGGTGGGCTAGAGCAATTTTTCCATCATTGTTTGCAATTGTTGGCAATACAAGTCTGCAGTAATCGTCTGGCCTGATCTCAAGAAGCTGTAGTAGATAACACCAGCACTGGTCCACCAAACACTAACCAGAATCTTCTGTTTGGTCAGTTTTCGCTTAGGGCAAGGTATTGCCGGTTCTCCAGGGTCAAGCCATTGTGATGATCGCTTCCGATTGTCGTACAGGATCCATATCTCATCACAAGTCACAATACGGTTCAAAATCCCCTCATTATTGTGGCGATTAAGCAAAGAAACGCAGCAAGCAACGCGTGTTTGTTGGTTTGCTTCAGTCAATTCGTGCGGTACCCACTTTTCGAGTTTTCTTTAATTTTTCCGATTTGGCGCAAGTGGATAAGTATCGTTTTGTCACTTACGCCGAAGGCTGCTGCTAATTCAGAAGTAGTTTAAGATGGATCCGCTTCCACTATCGCCTTCAATTCTTCATTATTCACTTGAGTATCAGGTCGTCCACGAGGCTCATTCTGTAAATCGAAATTTCCAGAACGGAAACGTTGAAACCAAAAACGCACCGTTCGTTCGTTAGCGGTGCCTGGTCCATACACGTCGTTAATTCTTCGAGTCGTTTCTGCAGCACTGGTGCCACGGTGGAACTCGTATTCGTAAATACCGCGAATTTTCAATTTGTCCATAGTTGTTGTTATAGCAATGTTGAAAATCAAACAAATGATGTTAAAACAAATGAAATACGAATTTTAAAACAATATTTTTCTGGCTTTATTTCGAAATAAATTTGAATTTGGAATTCCTAATGAAACGCAAGATATTTGATTTTAAAGTTGCCAGTATTTAAAATCGGCAATTTCATATGTAAGGACCTAATATTCGCCTTTAAGGCTCTCTGCTGCGGCTGCTGCACCGCACAAGTAGCATCCCATACCAAAGGCAGCCCCAATCATAACCTTATTCATCTTATAAATAAATGCAGCCTACAAAATCTTTATTATTTTACATTTTATACAGGCTTACTTTTAAAAAACACCGGCAACATTTTCGAGCAAGTTCAGTCCGTGATACTGAACCATTTTTCATAAAACAATAATCGAAAAACGAAAAAAAAATATCGGCTTCCCATACTAATCAGCGCTCAGGTAAATGGATTTTGTATGGGAGGATGAATTTTTTTATCAATTTTCGATAATTGTTTTTATGGAAAGTATGTTGCCGATGTTTAATAAACGAGCAAGTGCAAGTCGGACTCGTACATGAAGCGGTCCGTACCTCCGTACAATGTTTTAAAACGCTGATAAAACACGTTTCTTGTATCTGGACTCCCTTTAATTTTTAACTTTACCTTATTTTTTGGTATTTGTTGATATAAGGGCCATAGAATACATATCGGTGATAATTTCAAGCACCTAGTTAATGCCATTATAAAAATCGAGTTAAAAACGCTGATAAAACACGTTTCTTGCATGACGAACCCCTTTCATTTTTAACATTATTTTATTTTTAGTATTTGTTGTTATAGCGGCCATAGCAATACATAATCGGTGGAAATTTTAAGTAAATCAACCCTCATTTTAAGGAAGGAATGAAACAAGAGCAATTACCGACGAGGTAGATAAGGTTAATCAAGCAAATACACGGATTAACGGCGTGCGGGAAAATATGTCTTAACCCTCCGTACATGTCTTTAATCTTTTTTGCGGTACATCATAAGTACTAGGTACGAACATACATACATACTCGTAAATATCACGTCTTTATTCCTTCTTCATCTGAGCGCGTGCCCGGTTGCATCCTCAGCTGGACTGTTTCGGAGCCCGGAGTGTGCTTTGCCGCTTTTTCTTTTTCAAATATTATAGGCATGTCAATGGTCACCCAAGGATGCCAAGGACCTTGCAAAATGGAGAAGTAAAGCCGTTTTGCTATAGTTTTTTGAAAATCTTATTCTAAACAAGTTTAAAGTGTAAGAAAGCCCGCAGGTACACTTTAAACCTTAAATACCGGAAGCTCGTCGCATTTTGGACAGCGATTAAGTATTTCTATCCAACGCGGAAATGCCGCCAGCCTTCTGGGCACTTTGCCCTGTGACGGCAGCAATTTGGCCTCATTTTTTTTATAATTCAATTTATGTACATATATAAATACGCGCTCTATATGATGCCAGAACAAAAACAAATAAAAATTTAAAAATAATAGTGCAATGCTCTTAGCAACTTAGTTCCTGTGATCTCCTATTCCTCCTCTCAACCTATACTCCACGTTTATTGACAATCAAAGTCTGCATAAATGTCAACTTTTCAGCACAGTAAAGTAAAACAGCAATTATCATCATCCGAGCGTATTCCCGGTTGCGTCGTCAGCGGTTATGCTTCAGAGCCCGGGGTCCGCTACCTAACCTAGGTGATTCGACGAGGTTACTGGTTTTTACACAGAGCGACTGATGTCTGACCTCCGCAACCCAAAGAGTAGACCAGAACCAATCCTGGCATAGGTACAAACGCTAGATGGCGTTCCGGAACAACGGCTTTACATGCCTTCCGAAGCACGGGATCATCTTTCTTTTCGGATAATCAGGTGATTCAAGCCTGCATTATCCTAACCAGACTGTAAACAACTTTTCACAAAGTGTGCTTCCCAGTGGGATTTGAACCCACGACCTCCGGATCACAAGGCAGACGCCTTGACCACTGGACCACGGAGGCAGTCTAGTAAAGTAAAACAGCAATGTTAACCTTAAATCATGAACAATTATTACCGCGGTAGATTAGGTTAATCAGCCAAGAAAAGGGTTCGACGTAGTACAGGCAAAGCCGGCTTAACCTTTCGGCTCACCCTGTTGCTCAAGGCGACTAACATACTTTATAATTCTGCTCAATTTTACTGTCAATAATAAAATTTAAAGGAGGAGGAGCCAAGGAGGGTTAACGTCGGGCGTCGGCCGGTTGTAAAACTTTTTGCAAAAATACATTCCCAAAGAGGGTTCACGTCAGGCAGGCGGTCGTAAAACTATAGCCAAATCATTTAAACTGTTTCGGCTATTTCTTCTACATTTTGCAAGGTCTTTGGCATCCTTGGGTGTTCATTGCCATGCATGTTATATTTGGAGAAGAAAAAGCGGGATAGCGCACCCCGGGCTCCAAAGCAGCACAGCTGAGGATGCAACTGGGAACGAGCTTAAACGAATAAGAAAAATAAAATTTAAAGGCTGCAATGTGTTAAGAAGTCGTAGTGGCCGTGGCTTCCGGCCTAGAATAGGACCACTCCATCCATTGACTTGAATTCACAGACTCCATATCTACCTGTGGCTGTCGTAAGAGGCGACTAAACGCACAAACAGCTCTTGCTACAACTGCATTCCCAAGAAGGATTGACGTCAGGCGGCGGGTGTTTGTAAAACTTTTCGCACAAAGCAAAGCATCTTTGGGTAACCATTGACATACATATTAAATTTGGAGATGAAAAAGCAGGAAAGCGCATAACGGGCTCCGAAGCAGCACAGCTGAGGTTGCAACCAAGAACATACTGGGGTGAAGAAGTTAGTGTGATTAGTTGTAGGCCATCCCTGGAGTTTTTAGGAATATTAAAATGGAACTTTACGGGAATATTCTCGTAAATTTACCATGAATATATTTCCGTTTTGGAATAATTCCAGCGGAACATTACTCGGTGTAATAGTAGTATTAAGAATGAACCTAAAAGAAAAGCCGTTTATGTTGCCAAAACAAACCATTCATACCTCGATTGTATAAATCCATCTGACCGATTCGTTGAAATACAGCTATAAAGAATAATGTTTACAAATGCGAAAAGAAATAACCCTTCTTTTGAAGTCATGAAAAAAAGAAATTACATACAACATGAATGAAACGTAAAATATGTCTGGCTAACATACAAGAAACTCTCAAATACACAAAAGCGTTACTATGTAAACAGATCGTAATTTCCACTGCGATTATCTTTTCAAAGGGCAGTAAAACTGGGAACTATCGGGGGATAAAAAATAATCGCTACACGGCAGGGCGAACATAAACTTGACCGGCTGTTGCATCCTAAATGCGTGGTGTAAGGTATAAGAATGCGCGATAAAACCCAATCATCATCCAGGTCTTTTGTAGTCTCCACTGGCAGGAGCATGACCCTCTCTGTACTAAAAGAGCCATATATTATATCACTACATAGTATAAAACAAAGTCGCTTCTCACTGTCTGTCCCTATGTATGCTTAGATCTTTAAAACTACGCAACGGATTTTGATGCGGTTTTTTTAATAGATAAAATGATTCATGCGAAAGGTTTATATGTATAATACATACCCGTGCCGTACATGCCGGGGCGAACCGCTAGTAAAAAATATATGGTTACTACCCGTTTTTGTATCCTACGAAATTCTTACTTCGATATCTTGGCTTCAATTCATTGGAAGTAAGGCGAATGGTCGGCCAACTCACCATCTGCTTGAGGGTGTTGAAGGGGTCTGTAGACTGTCTGGAGCTACACAGTCTTTTGTGTGTGTTACTCGCTCCCAGAAAACTTGAATTCTCGGTAGACAAATATGGAGAAAGACGAGTAGACAAACGTGGTCGCAGTCAGCAGCCTAACCTTTTCCACGTGGATCGGGGAACACCACAGCGCGCGCGATGTCACCTTTGGTACGCTTGTATTGACATATAAATATTTATAATTTATGACTAAGTATTATTGTTTTGAAATTGAAATTATTGCTTGATGTATCTGTTTATTATTATTATTATATTTTTTTAATTTTATCTTATATTTGTATAATGCATGTGTGATAAATTTTGCCTTTTGGCATTTAAAGTTTATTTGCCAAAAAAGAACCCCAACTTTTAAGCGGGGTTAAACCCCAATAATCTTTGAATGGCTGAACCTATTTTTATCAAATCTAAGAACAATCTTGACAGACAAGGGTTTCGATTAAAAAAACCGCAACACTACATTTGTTTCTTCGTAACTTGCCGGTTTCCGCAACCGAGGCTGGCGAGTCTCTTCCAGTTTGTCTGCTATGTCAACTACTTTGCAGCTACCGTGAATGCAGGTGTTCCTTACGAGGTCCCTCTGCGAGACTCCGCATATCCAGCGCAACGTGACATGCAGTTCCTGCTTGTGCCGCTCAAGCAAAGGCTACGCTTCACTGCCATATAAAAGGACAGGTCTTTTTGGTACTGATTACTAATTCCTGTGACCTGAGACGTTCTTTCTTTCTCTGCCTTCGGTGTATAAATTGACTATTCACTCTTCAAGGAACACTACGATATAGTTGCTCAAGAAAATCATGGCAAGCCTTGCTCTCCAACGAGTCATAAAAAAGTCATTTTCTTACTTATTGATTTGATTAATTGAGAATCAGACATTAACAACGCGAGTTCGAATCTTACTCCTGGCGAAAATTTTTCATCACATAATTTTTAAGTTAGATGTTCTTTCTCGTTTCATTTATTTTACTTTTTTCACTTTCGTTTGTAACTTAAACCGTTTCTTCAGGTTTCCTCAGGTACATAAATTATTAATATTAGGGTTTTGGGAATCTTCAAAAGATAAGAATACAATCTCTTAACATTTTTACCCGACTACAGCGAAGCCAAAAGAAAGGTTATATCATCATCATCATTTCAGACGCACAACGTCCACTGCTGGACATAGGCCTCTCCCAAGGTTTTCCAAAATGACCGATCTAGAGCGGCCGTCATCCAGCGCTTTCCAGCGACCTTGGTCAGATCGTCTGACCACCTTGTGACTGGGTGTCCTACGCTTCGCTTGCCAGTACGTGGTCGCCATTCGAGAACCTTTTTGCCCCATCGGCCATCGGTTCGTCGCGCTATGTGTCCCGCCCACTGCCACTTCAACCAGCTAATCCGCTGGGCTATGTCAGTGATTTTTGTTCTCCTACGAATTTCCTCATTTCTGATTCGATCACGTAGAGAAACACCAAGTATAGCCCTCTCCATAGCGCGTTGAGCGACCTTCTTATGAGACCCACAGTAAGGGACCACGTTTCAGAGCCATAAGTCATCACTGGTAACACACATTGATTATTAACTGTCGTCTAGTCGTCGTAAAGGTTATATGTTTCGTCACCATGTACGAGTATATATGTAAGTATGTATGTACAAGTATGCAAATATGCATGTATATTCATCTGTTCCCCGTATCTTCTATGATATATTGACATATCGTTGGAAGCGTCTTGGCTGTCTGTTAGTTGTAGGCTATTTCTCAGGGCTATTTCACGTTTTTAATTCAATATGGCGCCCTTTATAGACCATAAAGTAATGAACTGAAAAATGAAATAAATCAAACGTGTTTGGTTTAGCACATTATTACACACTAGTGAAACATAGTGTATAGTGTGCAGGTTTTCGATGTTTTTCTTTACCAGAAGCCAGTAGTTGTAGTTGAAAGTGACCGTACGTACATGAGTATAAACTCAGAGCCATCATCATCCGAGCGTATTCCAGGTTGCATCGTCAGCGGTTACGCTTCAGAGCCCGGGGTCTGCTATCTAACATAGGTAATTCGACGAGGTTACTGGTTTTAACACAGAGCGACTGTTGTCTGACCTCCACAACCCAAAGGGTAGACCAGAACCAACCCTAGGATAGGTACAAACGCTAGATGGCGTCCCTTCCGAAGCACGGAATCATCTTTCTTTTCGGATAATCAGGTGAATCAAGCCTGCAATATCCTAACCAGAATGGAAACAACTTTTCACAAAGTATGCTTCCCAGTGGGATTTGAACCCACGACTTCCGGATCACAAGGCCTTGACCACTGGACCACGGAGGCAGTCAAAATGGAAGAAGAATGGTATACTTGTCAAACAATATGATCTCAATTAGTTTCACGTTAGAACTCCCACAAGCTCCCAGCATTTGGTATGAATCAAGGCACAGCACCGTTATCTGCAATCTCGGTTTAATCCGCAGCTGATTGCATCTGCGACGTGATGCAAATATGAAGCACGGTGTATGCCACGGCTGGAAGATGAATACGATTTCTGGGAATGAATTTTGATATAAAAAGTTTATAAACGACCTTTGAAATGGACTGTAGAGCAGGTATGAATAATGGGTTATACGAAATCTGGCAAGTGCAGCGCAGGTTTTTGACCAAGTGCGCGAAGCGTCTAAGTTTCGACTTTCGATATTAGTCAAAAATGCTTAAGTCCGTCTGTCTGTTCTCGCCTACAGGTATAATTTTTCAGCCAATTGGGTTGGCACACCATTTCACAACTTTTTACTCAATTGCGATTTTGATTGAGGAAGAAATAGGGGGGGAAAGGGAGAACTTTGCTGTAACGTTATTTATTGACGGATTTCAATCAGATTTGAGGAACACACTAAGGACTTCATTCTACACAAGATGTTGCAGAAAAAAAAAACAAAAAGGGGAGTGGAGGGGCAAAGTTTGCTACAATGTTACATATGGACGGATTTAACTGAAATGACTCTCGACGTGTCTACTTGGTCGTTGGTTCTTCGGAATGTATTTCGGTAGAGAAAATAAACTACGTGCGTGCTGCCGATATTTGTATTGTGAGCTGTCACAGTGATATATTTTATACAGAGAGTGTTATACGCTCAGATGTTGCCAGCAGCCGCCACGCACGCTATACATGTGAAAGATTTTGTAGACTAGGTGGCGCTATTAGCAACAATGACTTTGCTAGGGGAAAGGGGAAAAATGTCGGTTATTGCATGGTTATAAGAGCTCGCGAGGTCTACTGTTCTCAGAGCCACTAGTTTACTAATAGTTGGCTGAACTTGGGCTAAGAAAAAAACTTTGGAAAGGCCCATGTTACTGATCTGTGAAGTTAACTTTTTGATAATTAAATGATGAAGGACGTAAGAAGTTACGAATCAATAGATTCGTTTTGGTTTACGGAAATCCTATAGTTGTTAAAATTAGATTCGAAACACATTCGTCGGCTATGTAGAATATTCGAGATTAATGTGGACCTATTAGATGGCGCATATAAATAGGGAACCGTGGGTGCGCCACAGCAGTTCGATACGAGCTATCAAAGCGATCACTTTGAATCAAAGCGAAGGAAACCTACCTCAGTGCGACAAGTGGAAGTACCTGCGACTACCTTGGCGAGATACCTGGACATCAGCTGCTACGCGACTTGGTCCTTAGACGTTTGGAAGACCATCTTCACGTGTCAACCTAGGGTTCAGTAGTGAATAAAAACCCTCATACGAAATTTGGCGTTTCTCTCCAAATTCGAACCCCAGTTTCGTAACAGTATATTTGATTAAAGTGTAAACTACTGAAACGCACAAAAAGATCAAATATGAAAATATGAGGCAAAACGTTAAGCTCCATAAATCAGTGAAAAGCTAATCATTTCCTTAAACAATTGGCCGAAGGGTAACGAAGATTCCGAAAGTATCCGACAATAGGCGAACTTTGGAACTAGCACAATGGCTAAGGGGTGGCTGCATAAACCCGGATACACCATTGTTTAATTCTAAATGCGATTTATTGTTAGAACGATACAATTATTGTTCTTGTGAATTGATTTTGGGCAATTAAACACTTTTCGGGTGTTTGCGTTTGACAAAACACGCTGAATTTATAGGTTGGAAGTTAGCAGTACGATTATTTTGTTAATTGACATCTATGGATTGATTTACTTTTGACCCTTAACGAAAAAAAGAGGTATAAGTTTGTGTGTATGTCTGACTTTGTGACTATGTGACTGTGTGACTTTTTGTCTGTTTGTCTGTGTGTCTGCATATCTGTGTGTCTGTGAAGATACACAGATCACACCGAGCAGGAGGAGGCCTAAAATCGCTGCTTTAGTCTGGCTGAGACCATGTTCGGTGCAACCTGGACGAAACGTCAGCTAAAATAAATAGAAAAGGTACGTTTTACGTTAATTCCCATGTGCAGTAATTTCTTTTACATGTATTAATAACCCACACGAAAAAAAAAACAACTTCGAAAGACAGATATTATTGTAAGCCAGTTCGTAATCATTTATTATGTCTGTCAATAATATTGGCTAAGATTTAGCTAAATCCATATATAAATGTTACAAATGGATCTAGCATTAATAGTCTAGCTAATTATCTAAGATTTTCTTTTACGAATAAGAATGAAAATAACTAGATTTATGTACACATGAATGATGTTATAGTAATGAGAATGTATTAATTTTGTCTGAAGCCAACAGCGGACAAATAAGAGTTGATTTACACTGGGATGGGAGCAGCCAAAAGCGGATCGATAAACACATTCTGTACGAAACAGTTTTAAACTTTTGACAGTTTCCGTGGCGTAATCGTAACACGCTAGTCCGTCACATAGGTAAATAAATAAGAATAAAAAACGTTTATTTGTCTCTCATTGTTTACATTAGGCTACAACAAATACTAGAACTACTTATATATACAGGTTGAGCTTAATATAGAGGCACAGCTATTCTAGTTATTATTACAACCATTTTGCAAACGTTTGAGAGCCCGGTGCCCGTTGATGGCTTCGGAGAGGCCTGGATAAACCGGTCACCATTGCCCACTCTCTGTGTAGAATGCATATTTTTTCATTCTGGCTACTGTTACATTGCTAGCTAGGCTTGAATATAGGTAATAATATATAAACCATTTGGAGCTAAAATCAAAATGTAATTAACATTGGATACATCTATTTTGTATTTTTGACATGGTGCTCGAATTCACTGACAATAAAAATTTACATCTTAGATAGATAGAGCCGTAAAATAATTCTCAAAAAGAAAAACTAACGCATTCAAAATAAAAAAAAACATGTAGATATACAAATAGATAGACAATCCAGAGTAGACTTTTACGCTTGCTCAATCTACATTACATTTTTTTTACAAACTCAGTGTAAACAAGCTTTACGTTCAATTATCCCCTACTGCCCCGTCTCGTCAGGACACGTTTCCTGCGCGTTGGAGTCACAAAGGTTGCCAAGCAACGACCCAACTTAATATACAGCGTATTAACATCTTTTTTCGGTGTAAAAGGAATATTTTATTAGAGTAATTCCTAGCTTTTTTGCGTTGACAGATGTATAAACTATTTCTGTCACACGAAAATTATTTAGGTCTTTTACAGGTTTGTTTTCGAAAAAAAAAAACTATGTTGTATTATTAAAAAGTTTAAATCTAATAAAAAATTGAACCGTCAAGTAAAGTTTTATTTGTATATCTCCTTTGGAATATTGCACCTCACCTGTAACATATCTAAATTTCTTTTGTATCCATACTACCCTAAGGTTGCCTGGAAGAGATTGCTGTGCGATAAGGCCGCCTTTTGTGTGCAATAAAGATTAAAATAAATAAATAAATAAAAAGGCAAAAAGGAAGGATATTTTGGAACACAAGCACAAAAATCAAGAAAATGGCTTAAATACTGATGAAGTTGTTAAAAAAGCTATATAACGGAGCCATTATTTTAGTAAATTAATGCATACAGGAATTAACGCCAAACGTACCTTTTTTTATTTATTTTGCTGACGTTTCGTTCGGGTTTCACCGAACGTGGTCCCAGCTTGACTGAAGCAGCGATGACACCTCTATTTTATTCTTTATAAATTCGTTATTCGAAAAAGCCATTATTTTATTCTATAAGTAGGTCTGTATGGTTTTTTAATAGTGATGTTGAGTTCTAATATGTTTAAATGTCTTCTTTTATTAGGTATGGGTATAAGACCAAAAGGCGACGTTTATCGCGACAAGATTTATCAAATCAACCTTTATCATCATAAGGTCTTTTTTAGTCTCTACTGCAGGAGCACTACCAGAGTAGCCAGAGGATTTGACCTACACTCTCCACTCTGGCCAAATGGGTTGGAGAGGTCTCATTGATATTTATAAACTTTGTTTAGATTGTGTTTACGAAATCGCCTTCTACGACATCCACGGGTAGACTTAGAGTGGTCCTATTCTACTCTGCCGGGAACCACACGGCTATTATAGATAGATACATTGAGCCATACTAACGAACAAAAGGCAAAATAAGAACCATACGCTGCGTTTAGCGTGAAGGTCGGCGTGAAGCCGAAATAAAAATTAAAAGGCAAGATTTATCAAATCAACCTTTTTAATCTGATCTTATCAAAATTCGTTTCCAACTTCACAAATAACATATTTCCAGCCAGTCGTGAGCGTCGGTTAAAACACATAATCCTTCACAAAATCAAGTTCCACCCAAGTTCCATTTCCAAATTCCATAAACAAGCGACTATTAACGAGAACACGAACTCCTTTTGACTGTACGTCAAAGTTGTTCCAATTTCAAATTTGGGCGAAAACGTCCATAAAAGTACAGTGGAGAGGTAAAGTTGGTACAGTCAGCGATATAACCATTACTGCGATATCGGAGACATTGTGACCTCGCGGGAGTTTGTTATGTTTGGCTATGAAAAAGGCGTGGGTTAAAAAAAGGAAAACAAAAATGATCACTATGTGCGTCTTTTTTTACACAATGACACCGATAAGACTCTTGGCTTTTACATTGATGAATAGGTAACAAATAAATATTGTCAGTGATGACTTATGGCTCTGAAACGTGGTCCCCTAATAAGAAGGCTCAAGGAAGCTCAACGCGCTATGGACAGGGCTATTATGCTCGGTGTTTCTCTACGTGATCGAATCACTTCTTCTTCTTCCAATGACATCTTCAACGAAGGTCGGCAATCATCATTGCGATCTGCACCTTTGAGACGGCTGATCGAATCACAAATGAGGAAATTCATAGGAGAACTAAAGTCATTGACATAACCCAGCGGATTAGCTTGTTGAAGTGGCAGTGAGTGGGATTCATAGGGCGACAAACCGATGGCCGATGGGAAAAAAAGGTTCTCGAATGGCAACCACATACTGGCAAGCGAAGCGTAGGACGGCTGATCGAATCACAAATGAGGAAATTCATAGGAGAACTAAAGTCATTGACATAACCCAGCGGATTAGCTTGTTGAAGTGGCAGTGAGTGGGATTCATAGGGCGACAAACCGATGGCCGATGGGAAAAAAAGGTTCTCGAATGGCAACCACATACTGGTAAGCGAAGCGTAGGACACCTACCTAAAAATTGGTCAGACAACCTAACCAAGGTCGCTGAAAAAGATGAATGCAGGCCGCTCTAGACCAGTCATTTTGTAAATTCTTGGGAGATGCCTATGTCCAACAGTGGAAGAAATTATTTATTTGGTGCAATATTTTACAATCACAAAATGGGACCACTCACTCATGACAATATTGTGAGCTAGGTACATCACGCCGGTGGTGGTCTTTCGTGGTACTAAGAGTTAAGGCAATGTTGTCGTTTTGGTTCTTTGGAGAAAAAGCTGCAATGCAGGTTGTTGCTGCTTCTTTTACTCTTGCACTAAACTAAACGTAGAAAGCGGCGCTAAACTTAGCTGTACCGACTTAGTAATGATCTGGACGTGAACAACTATGATGATTATATATCATTGACATCATCATCATCATCATCGTCAGCTCTCAACGACCCACTGCTGGGCATAAGCCTCCTTTTGTCTGCGCCACTGAATCGTATTCCCAGCCTTAGCGATCCAGTTCTTTCCAGCAATCCGTTTGATATCATCGATCCACCTAGCCGCCGGACGCCCAACACTCCGTTTTCCATTCCTGGGGAACCACTCGGTGACTGCCTTACTCCACCTTCCATCATTCCTTCTAGCCAGGTGTCCCGCCCATTGACAATTATCAAGTAATAAAAATATGCAAAGATAAATAAGTGATTTTGACTTTGACTCCTATACTTACATAAATTTAAAATATTTTACTGGAAATTTTCTACAGATGTGAACTACAATAACATACTTCTCTGTAAACCTCAAACTAGACTAGGATCTATTATTCTTGTACTACCTATCCGCCAACTTTGTAGCCCCACGAAAGGGCAAACTTTTCTAATTTATTCATAACAGAACCCAGCTTCAGTGGAAGTTTCGTCGACAATACGGATGAGCGTTTTAAGGAAAAATAATCCGAATAGACATCGTTTTAAACATTTGCACGAAATAGCGACGCTTAAGTGGTAGTGGGCCAGACATCTTTGTCATATGAGATCAGTGAGGTGAGAAAATTGCCTTGTGGCTTTTGGCCTAGAATAGGAGCAATACACCTCTTTCTGTGGATGTCGTAAGAGGCGACTAAGCACAAATATATTATGCTAAACCTGCATTCCCAAGAAGGGTTGACGTCAGGCGGCGGCCCGGCCGGTTGTGACAATTTTCGCAAAAATGCATTCCCAAAGAGAGTTAACGTCAGGCAGGCGGTCGGTCGTAAAACTAAAGCCAAATCATTTTAACAGTTTGAATGATTTGGCTTTGGCTTTACGATATTTTTACGATACCAGCTATTTCTTCTCGATTTCTAAAGATTTTCGGTATGCTTAAGTGAAGATTGATATGCATATTATATTTGGAGACGAAAAAGCGGAAAAGCGCAACTCGGGCACATTAGTCACCATTCCAAAACTGTGTAGACCATACACTTAGGGCTGCTAAACACATTAGTATGCCGGCATTGATCAGCTTAGCCGGGCGGTAAAATCAAATATATGTTTTTTTTATTTAATACTCTTTATTGTTCTAAAGTAAAACATACTTTTAACAAATGACGGACTTAATGCTAAGAGTATTTTCTCCCATTCAACCATAAGGATAAACAGAAAAGTAATGTGTTCGGCGCAAAAAGCAAAATTAATCAATTATGACTACAGATTTAATAAATACTTCATATAACATATTAAGAACATATACATAAAACAATACATTACTACATACCTACTATAATTGTATATCTATTTATTCTGATATATATTGATATATCAGAATAAATGTCTTACAATACGTACCATTATGTTGATGAATGTTCAGAAAAAAAGTCGATATAATTGCTTCGGGTCGACTTTGTTGTTGGAAAAATATTGTTGAACCGACAATGCCGGCCCGCTTGTGTGTGTAGCAACCTTCTCTCTTGAATTATTACAAACGAATGATTCTAACGGAATTTAACGAACAGCATTTATTCTTATAAAAAAAGTTTATTTCTTCCATTGAATCTACAATACCTATACTTCAGAATGACTCCTTGATTGTTAACAGTGTACAGTTCCCACGAATAAACTGCAAACATACTACAGTTATGCAGATATACCCGTAAAGTTGCGAACATATGTAAAGTGAGCAAAAACTTCCAACATAACATTGTCATAAACATACACACAATTGGGTGCTTAGCTTTCTCGTAACTGAGTTTTTGCTCGTGAAGTTCTAAGTTTTAGTAGGATAACGCTTCAAGTTATAAAATCACGTCTTTAAGTTTTACGGACTATGCGGAGATGACTTCGCACCTCTTTGCTAATAGGCTGTTTCATGAGAAGCTTATTCGATAATATTCTATCAAAAGCATTTGCTAGTTTTTCAAGCCTTTCGTAATGCTAAAGACTTGACTCTCTATTTACCTATTCAAACTATTAAATTACGATATACAGGGTGTTTTTAAACCTTGTAGATATATTCAGGGAAAGTACCTACTTACTCTTTAATGACTTTTTATCCACCGGAAAAATTTTTGAAGCAAGTTCAGTCCATGATACTGAACTACTCTCTATAAAAAGGTTATTAAAAATCGATAAAAATTTTTCGTCCTCCCATACAAATCAGCGCTCAGCCAAACGGATTTTTTATGGGAGGACGAAAATTTTTTTGTCGATATTTAATAACTTTTATTATAGAAAGTAGTTCAGTATCATGGGCTGAACTTGCTCCAAAAATTTTGCCGGTGGATCAAAAGTCAGCCTGCATAGAAACCAAAGATATCAGTCGACAAAAGTGTACTAGACTACTATACTATACTACTATCTCCCATTTGAATTATTTTGAATGTCACCACCCGCTACTGGGCTCATGGTTGGCAACGGCCGCGCGTATAGTAAAGTTAGTGAGTTAGCCATTTATTAGAAATTTGGAAGAATGGTCATCTAAGAAGCCAAAGACCATGCAAAGGTGGAGAAGAAACGAAATATAGTTCTAATTCATTCATTACTTTATGGCTTATAGAGGGCGCCATATTGAATTTACTGTGACGTCACCAGCAGACATCCAATACGCTTTCAACGTCATTTGTTAATATATGTACCATCTGATTGGAAAATACGAGGGAGCAGATGAACAAACCTTCATGCATACATACAAAGCGGCGAAACACATAAATAGATAGGGACAAATCACACTAATTATGCTAGCCCCAAGGAAGTTAAAACTTGTATTATGGGATACTACCTCAGCGATACTATATTTTATAATAAATACATACAAACACCCAAGACCCAGAACAATTTGAAACGCCATTATCCAACTTGCCATCGCTGGCGATCGAACCCAGAAACCTCCTTTTGGCTTCGCCGTATGACAAGCCGCAGTTCCCTCCCCCCCCCCTCCCCCCCCAATGCAATTCAGACTCTGACTTAGGCTTCAATCTTATAGGATTTATTTCTGCCGATGGGAGGGGGGAGGGGTGCAAGTAAGATATAGGATTCTTCAAATTTGCCGCCCCATTGTAAACGAATTGCATACAAATAACAGTCTAGGAGTTGCCGCCATTAACCAGCCGCTATTTATTTATTTATTATTACCTGTGACCCCCCCTTGCCCAAAAACGCCCCCTGTCGCCCCTTTGTATCGGGCGCCCTGGGCGGTCGCCCAACCGCGCCCGACCCTAACGCCGCTACTGACAAGCCGCCTTCCTCACGTCAACCCTCCTTGGATATTTATCTGAAGGCTTCGACCATCGCCACCTAATTGTCCCTCTGTCACCTCGCCGCATCTCAAAGCTGACAATATCTCGCCCCCGTTTCTCCCCCGTCTGCGTTGCTCGTTCCCGCATGGAAATTATGTGTTATTCTTTTTTTTTTACTTCGGTTATTATGAACGTTGAGTTTGCTCGATAACTTAGTAAATAATAGACGACCCCCGTGGCGTAATGGTTAACACGCTAGTCCACCAATCCGGAGGTTCTGAGTTCGGTCCCCAGCCAATGAAAATTGAAAAATGGCCTTTTTAAAATTGTCATTGCTCTGTGGTCATGACGTCAGTTATGCATGTAAACAAATGCGCTGATGTATGTATTTTGACAGTGGACACTTTTTATTTTAAACGGGCAATCTATACCATGGCGGCTACTATTTGATGTTTAAAAACAGATTATAAAAACTTAAAAAAATTAATTAAGTAGTTAAAATTAGAGTGTATCATAGCGTCTAAAATTTGCTGGACGCAGGCCGCTCTAGATCGGTTATTGCACGCCTCATAAGCGAAGCGCATGAGGTAGTGCTCTACTCTCGCCTTACAAAAATCAAGTAATTTTTTTAACTAAATGTGTCTCTATTTATTTTCTATCGCACTTGTACAATAATATTTACACATAAATGTCAAGGAAAAACACTAGTTTCAACACTTATGACATTTTTAAAAGACATTTTGCCTTTTAAATAAATAAAAACAATGTTTAATAAAATCATTTTGTGGACGTCCGTGTGTCTGTATGTATGGAAACTAGCGTGGTCACGATAACTCCCGTAAAACTTATCTGATCAAGTCCATTTTTTTTTATACGCTTCAGTATTATCCAAAACTAAGTCCTTTCGAAGATCACGGTCTAATTCAATGTACCTAGTTTAATCGTAATTTCAATTTAATTGTGAAAAATGAGATTATGAGGCGTGCACTTTTGGATTTTCCAAACTTATTTTGGAAATACTTGGGAGAGGCCTATGTCCACCAGTGGACGTTATGCTGCTAAAATGATGATGATGACAGCGTCCAAAATTTGATTTTATCAGCACCTCTAGTTTGACTGGTAGAAAAAGCCTTGGGCCTTAAGCCTGCTTGTTGCAATTTTTGCAATAAAGTTAAATAAATAAATTGAATTTTGTGAAATTTATTATGTTATTTTTTGAAATTAAACAAAAATTTTTCGAGTGCAAGCTATCTCAAGAATATATTTATATAATTTTTCTCATATATATTAAAATACCGTAATAAGAATGTAAAGTTACGAGTTAATAAATAAAATGGATTAACAAAATAATGAAGTTGCGCCGGGGATAATAGCTTAGAGACTAATTTCCATATTAATTAGGATGGCACGTTTATGTTTATTAAATATTTGCGCAATTTCGAATATAGACATTGTGTAATCTGATTAATAAAACTGGATCCACAAACATGGGTATCACTTTTCACTTTTTTATTTTATAGCGTTTTTAGGCATTCAAGATTAGTGATGTGCCGTTCTCGTTCCCCAGATTTCCGGGAACGATCCCGGGAATGTTCCCAAAAAATGGAAATGTCAGGGAAAGTTGTAATTTTATTTATCAGACATATTTTTTATCACGGTAAATATATTTAACTAACGTAAATGCATCACTTCATATGGTTATAATACAAATACATACATCATATATTCCGTAACATTTCCTAGAAATACGGGAACGTTCCCTGGGAATGTTCCCAAATTTCCAAATTCTCCGGGAACGTTCCTAAATTCCCGGGGAATTTGGGAACGTTCCCGGAAGCGGCACATCAGTATTCAAGATGCAGTACTAAAGTCATCATCATCATCAGATCTTTTTTAGTCTCCACTGCAGGAGCACGACCCTCTCTGTACTAACACATATATTAGCAAGATCAGTCAGAGGACTTTGCCTACACTCTCCACGCTGGCCAGACGGGTTGGAGAGGTCTCATTGATGTTTATAAGGTTTTTACAGCTTGTGTTTCCTAAGAGTCGCCTTTTACGATATCCATGGGAAGACTTGAAGTAGTCCTCTACTCTGCTGGGAACCACAGGGCTAAGTACTAAACCACAAAAAAAATACCACGTGAGCGGGACTTGAACTCGCGACGTTGGTCTAAATACGACCATGCTCTGACCACTGAGATATCACGTGTTCATCATCATCATCTTTCTTGCCTTCTCCCTATTTGGGGTCGGCTCTGTTTGTCAACTCCCTCCATTTGATATTCCTTTAACACGCTTATGGCTTTTACACTAATATTTTTTTACCATTTCTCATTTTTTTTAAATTGAGTTCTATCACGTCTTTATCCAGAAATACATAAATAGATAAACACCCAAGAACCCTTTTTTAAAATTGTCCTGGGTCTTGGGTATTTATCTATATATGTATTTATCATAAAAATATAGTGTCGTTAAGTTAGTATCCCATAACACAAGTTTAGAACTTACTTTGGGGCTAGCTTAATCAGTGTGATTTGTCCCTATATATTTATTTATTTATTATTATCCCTAATGAGGTCAAAATCATTTATTTATCTTTGGACTTCATTTTTTTAGGAGTTTCTTCCATATTTTCAAAGCTCTTCATCATATCTTCACCAAATTAACATGGGACCAATTTGGTAGTATGATAAAGACTTGCAAATAAAATAAGAATCATCAAAATCGGTTCACAATAATTGGCGAAGATATCGCGTAACAAACATACATAAAAATAAAAACATACAGTCGAATTGATAACCTCCTCTTTTCTTGAAATCGGTTAAAAAGTAGTGATACACACTTTACTGATTATATCGCCTATCTGAAACATGTAGGTATACCTACATATATTAGTTTTCTTCCATCCACAAGAATATATAAAATAAAATCTTCCAAAGACATTATCGTCCCGAAATTGGAGGTGTTTCGCAGGTAACCAAATATTCGTGTTTGGCGGGATAATCCCGTTTTAATGAGCGCCTGTGGTGTAATAAAAATTAAATAAAGGTAGACTTTGTACCTATATTTTTTAATTCATTTACGCTCGTTTTGGCGAGGTTACTTTTGGAAATACATAGTTTACTATACAATTATATTTTCTACGTTCTTTTTGTTCCTTTTAAATTATCCACAACTCCGGAGGTTCTGAGTTCGATCCCCAGCCAGGGCAAGTTGGAAAATGACGTTTTTCAAATTGTCCTGGGCCTAGTGTGTTTATGTATATATTTTTGTATTTATTATAAAATACAGTTCAGTTAGTACCCCATAATAAAAGTTTCAACTTAGTTTGAGGCTAGGTCAATCAGTGAGATTTGGTTTTATATATTTATATATACATACATATATTATTGATTTTTTTAATTTGTATAGCGTTGGATCTATATGATGATTATTTTCTCGCTTTCTACTATTATTACTAACCCCCTACGTTTTAATATGACTCCATAAAATTTTCCCAACTATTGCCTATCAATCCATCGAAACTAGTTTTAAAATTTTGATTCCTTGATGGTGGAATGATGGTTACACTACTAAAGACTTTTTGATTTGTCTTTTCATCATGAACCTCTCTGTACTACCAGAGCCATATTTTGCACGCCTCATAAGCGGAGCGTTGAGGTAGTGCTCTACTCTCGACATGTCAAAAAACCCAGTCTTTCGAAACTTAAATGACGTTTTTTTTTTTAATATAACACTTACAGGATAATATGAGTGCACTAATATGAAGTTAAATAATCTGTCTAGCACATATGGTACATTTTATAAACAATTAAGTAATTTGTTTAATATAATAAATAATAACATTAAAACTAATCATTCTTGGATGTCCGTGAGTCTGTGTTTATGTGACCATGTATGTGGCCGAGAAATTGGTCGAAAAATTCATCTTACCGGAATACTTTTGTTTTTAATATATAAAGTATTACACTGTGCTGATTCCTAGTTAATATTATCGTTCTAAGTACTGTCGTTTAATTATAATTTATAAAAAATCAATTTAATTGTGAAAAATTAGATTATGAGGCTTGCACTTTTGGATTTTCCAAACTATTTTTACATTAGCTAGAGCAGTCTGAGACCTACACTCTCCACGCTGGCCAGACGGGTTGGAGAGGTCTCATTGATGTTCATAAGCTTTGTTTAGCTTGTGTTTCCTAAGTCGCCTTCTACGACATCCACGGGAAGACTACAATACAAATTCACTTTGATATTGCACCATAATACACACAACCATAAAACACATAAAAAAAGACAAAGGAAATATAACTTGAAGTATAGTCAATTAGTACCAGACTATTTAGCAAAATTAGCTAACTACAAATACAGTCATCGATTTTCAAATACTTCATGTTTACTTTAGTGGTTATTAAACTTGAATTATCTCATCAAAAGTATTTTACGTCAAGTACTAATAAGAAATTATTCACGGAAAGAACTTCGCGGGACATTAGGGTAAAAGGGATGTTTAACCCTTACATTACATTATATTTTGGCCAAAACCACCACCTTACAAAGTAAATTTGCGCCGCGGCCGGGCACAATTTTAACGTGGCCCGGCGCTATTTTAACGTGGCCCGTACTCAAATGGGTTATAATAACGAATTTCACCCGCTCTCGCTTCGCCGGGTGTGGTGTGGTACAAGCTACAATATTATTTATTAATGTTGCGTTATTTTATTAGATTGAAAGTTGTGTGAAGAGGACAATTAAGGATAACTGATTTTGAGTAAATTGGAGTGGATACCATGTGCAAAAATGGAAGGGTTACAATGTTAGGGAAACGGGTAATAAAGTATCATGATTTTCAAGTGTCATATTATTCTGCTAATATTTAATTATGGCCATCAATTCTTCGCGCTATGTGCCCCGCCCACTGCCACTTCAATGAGCTAATTCGCTAGGCTATGTCTGTGACCTTTGTTCTTCTACGAATCTCCTCATTTCTGATTCGATCACGTAAAGAAACACCCAGAAAGAAAGGTTCTCGAATGGCGGCCACGTACCGGCAGGCGCAGCGTAGGACATCCACCTGCTAGGTGGTCAGACGACCTGAGCAAGGTTGCAGAAAAACGCTGGATGCAGGCCGCTTCCGATCGGTCGTGTTGGAAATCCTTGGGGGAGGCCTATGTCCAGCAGTGGACTTCCTGTGGCTGATATGATGATGATGATAATTTAATTATGGCAACGTTGAAATACTAAAAAAGTGGTGCCATCTTTAAAAAAAAAATCTAATAACATTAGAAGTTGTTACGAGCTCGAGTTTTCACATTTGTTTTCTTTTATTTCATCGAAAAATCTCCTGGGTTTTCCTACGTTATTTTTCCTTCTATCTTTCATTCAATTTATTGTTTTAAAGAACGCATCGTGACGTAGTAGAGGGCCGAACATTTTCCTTCCTCTATTCTCTATGATTTGTAATATTTTCCGTTTCTCTCCCACGTTTTTCTCTAATACCTTTTCGTTTGTTACTTTTTCTGTACAACTTATTTATTTTATTCTCCTCCAGTACCACATTTCAAACGTTTCTAATCTATATCCATGGTGGTCTTTTTTTTTTCTTTATCTTTTTCTGAAGTATACAGACAGGGTGACTTTTTAAATACCGGAAACGTTTTTGGAGCAAGTTTAGTCAGTGATACTGAAATACTGACCTATCTATAAAAACGATTATCGAAAATCGATAAAAAATTTCGTCCTCCCATACCATACAAATCCATTTGGCTGAGCGCCTTTTTTTATATTGTTTTATGGAAAGAGTTTCAGTATCAGGGACTGAACTTGCTCCAAAAATGTTGCCGGTGTCTTAAAAGTAACCCTGTATAACATAAAAAATACATTTTTTTAAATATTTCTTGTTGTGTATTAACTTAAAACAATTAAAAACGCGCCTTAGTGTTAAAAAAACGTGACATCTATCATCCACTTGCTCTAGAGGAATAGAAGAGTGCAGCAGCCAAATCTGACATTATTAACAAGATAACTATTAGCACGAGGTCATATCAAGGGGAGGGATGCCGAACATCTGGCTAATAAAATGGTTAACTTGAAGGTGGATGGCCACAGAGATAGAAGACCACCTAGAAAGACGAGGAGGGAATGAGTTAAGCGGGATGTGATGGAGAGGGGGGGTTAGTACAGATATAATTAATGATAGAAAACGATGGACGGAGTTGACATACAGAGCCGACCCCAAATAGGGAGAAGGCGAGGAAGATGAAGATGATAACTGAATAACTCCTTTTTTTTAAGATACTTACAGATACACTATCATTTTTTTATTCCTAATAGCCCTATTAGACAGAGCCTAGGGCGGCAAAGCCCAGGCCACTTTTAGCGTGAGGAAATCATAATAGTGATGGGATGCTAATTGCATCGCCTATTGATATGATTCAGATTCTTTCATAGGTATATCCTCGATCGACTTTTACGATCTGCACGGGAAGAGAAGCAGATGGTTTATTGTATGTTTTTTCTTTTCTCTCAGATCAGCATGGCTTGACAAGAGATATAAAGATAAGAACACATAGTTCAAACGTAATATTTCTCTCAGACAACCACTCCATTGAAAAGTGCCAAGAACATCATTGTATTCCACTCGTCGTTCGGGTGCGGAATTCTAAAAAGGCATAAAACGCAGACCTGTCAGGGAAGTCTTAATACATCAACTTACCCGCATAAAATTTCAGCATTGCTTCATATCCCAGTGGAATTTAATAACAAATTTCACTCAAGCACGCTTTGACTATACAACAACTGTTCAAGTGATGAAAGAATGGCGTGGAAAGTTTAAAACTTTTTAACGGAGCAGTTCATAGGTATGTGTGCAAACTATGTTATTTAAATTTAAATTTATTAACTGTATTCATTATTGTACAATAGGTAAATAACCGTTAAGCTTAAGTATTATGTTAAAAATTATAAATTGATTCTTTGTCAAAAAACCAATGTTTAGCATGCTGTGCGCAGTATTGTTTATATTTTGCAACTAGACATGCTTCTATTATATAATTAACTTTGTAAAGCTGTATTATGAGACTGTTTTGTGTGCCAATAAATAAATTTAAGATTAAAAGCTTTTTATTTAAAGGAAATTTCTGCACGCTTAATCGATGCCTCAGGGGATCCAAAAGCTGGCGCGCATTTTGGCCAAAGGCTGAGCCTGGCCTTTAAACGTGAAAATGCCGCCATCGTCTTAGGTAACCTACACCACAGAATACATAAGAGTCAAACAGAATGGTATCTCACAGCGTCTCCCGCAAATTGGCGTCCCCGCACCTCTCCCCCGCACTTTGTGAGCTTTGACGGCTCCAAACCAGGGTTTAATTACTAGCCGCACGCAATACGCGACGTGTGTTGTCTTGAGAACTGTCAACCAATAGTAACCATCATGGTGAGAAGGTGCCCGTATAATAATTGTTTATCCACCCAATACTCTAAAGAACGTATATTTCATACATTTCCAAATGATGAAAACAGGTAAGCAAAGCCACAATATAATTTCACGTTATTACCCAGCAACCATCTTGATTATATACCCTTCTCGCTCTCTCGCATTGGCGGGAGATACACAAGAGCGAGATTGTAACATTACCGGATTGCTAATAAGCAATCCGGTAATGTTACATAGGCTCCTCGCTCACAGGTAATCACATACACGCAGATACCAACTAGATTTCCGCGGGTTATAGTGCTAAATGCCATTGTTGACAATGACAACTTGACATGCTGTGCGTGTAATTTTATTGTTCTGAGTGTAAGCGTGATAAACATTTGTTTATTTTTATTGAATTTATTCATATAATTACCGTATAGTTTTGCGCCGAATATGCAAATTACTATATTACAATAGTGAATTAGTGAAATTAGTGCGTTACATTATAAATGACTCAATAATAATCAGTAAAGTGAAATAATGGTGAAATGGACAATGGACATAATGAAAAATATTTATGAAGTGATATTATGTAGCTGTTTCCGACTTTCCTGTAACATTTAATACATATAAAACAGAATATTTTTACGTCATAGTGTTCGCAAATCATCCGGTATGGAAAAATATAATCGTAAATATGTCGAACTCGTTAGTAGGTAAGTATTAAAATAATTCTGCGGTGCGACCCTAAGTATAAAACTCACACATCGACGTGTGTACAGATAAAATGTTTCGTTTGTAGTAGTAGTAGGTATATATGTTACTCTGAATCAATGGAGAGTCATACCAGTGCCTACACTGTGAGCGGGGCGATTTGAGGTCAGTTTTTAGGGTTCCGTACCTCAAAAGGAAAAAACGGAACCCTTATAGGATCACTTTGTTGTCCGTCTGTCCGTCCGTCCGTCCGTCTGTCAAGACCCTTTTTCTCAGGAACGCGTGGAGGTATGAAGCTGAAATTTATATCAATTACTCAGGTCTACTGTCCCTTGAAGCTGTGAAAAAATCAAACTTCTAAGCCAACGCAATCAAAAGATACAGCCGTTTATGCCGCAAATTTTCGACACTTGCAAGGGAATCAAAACCTACAGGGTGCTTCCCGTGAACTCAGAATCTTGAAATTTGGTACGAAGCAACGTCTTATAGCATAGATAAAGGAAAAATTACGAAAACCATAAATTTTTAGTTACATCACATAATATATTTTTTTTTTAATAATTTTAAACTTACTACCCATTTCCTCATAAACGCGTAGAGGTATTAAATTGAAATTCATACCAAATACTAAACCTTGCAGGTTTGTACTGAACCCTCGGTGCGCGAGTCCGACTCGCACTTGGCCGGTTTTTTTTATATAATTTAATGTTATTTAAGTATTTATATCTAGTTAAGTTTTATATGCATAAATAATATACCTACCTACTCGTAGTAGCCAGTTTAATTTAAATTTAATAATGTTATTTTTACTTAAGGCGACATGGGTTCACAGCCCGTAATACTGTGCGT
This sequence comes from Acrobasis repandana, assembly GCA_963576875.1. Lineage (NCBI taxonomy): Eukaryota > Metazoa > Arthropoda > Insecta > Lepidoptera > Pyralidae > Acrobasis > Acrobasis repandana. The sequence goes on along the minus strand of OY756232.1, from coordinate 17,894,066 downwards.
GTTTTTGAAAAATCAGTAACACAGCTACTACAGTTTATGTCTCAAAAGTTTTACATAAGAGTTTTAAGGATTTTCTAAACCCACAATATTCAAAACACGATAAAATTCTCTGACCATTAAGTCAGTTGTTTTTTCACTTTAGAATATTAAAGTGTAATATAATATAAATAAATAAATAAAAAGAACCAAGCCAAGATCTTTGGATATGCCAACGTACTAGTTAGAATAATCACGAATGTTAATATACTTTCCTCCAGGTGCATAACCTTTTCGTCTCTTGCTTTATATAAAAGAAAAATCGTGGGACATTTTAGCTTGGCGGAACATAAATGACATAATCACGGTTTTCACTCACTTTCGGCATCAAACCCAGCTTTTGGCTTGTGGTACAAGTTATAAGCATCACACGTTATAATAGTAATAAAACATACATTTCTAAATATTTAGCTGAATAAGATAGTATGCAATATGAACTTGAATAATACTACTTATCTGTAAAAGTAAAAACATACCTACATCACAACATTGCCTTTCCAACATTTTAATTTTTTTCCATGCTAGTCTGGGAGAAAAGAAAAATCTTAGAATACTCCAGCTGCGTCTCTTTCCGCGCATATCGTAAAAGCCGATCGTGAAAGTGGGCGAAAATGCGACTAGCAACGCATTACCTGCGAGAATGAATACTATTCCATAATATAAATTATAATGTTCACATTCCATCCACTTTTCTTTTTTCTTAAGGCCGTACCTAAATTTTCCGGGGTCCAGTACTGCCCGCATTCAAAATAAATCATTTCAAAGAAAATGGAGACATCATTTAAATTTTGCTACTACCAAGTTCTAGATAACCCTTCATAGTATTTTATGAACTACTGTTTACAGTTAAAAGTGAGAACGTTAAGCTTTACTACGCACATTTGCGAAAAACAGCCACTTTTGGCAAATGTGCGTAGTAAAGCTAAACGTTCTCATTATTAACTGTAAACAGTAGTTCATAAAATACTTTGAAGGACTATCTAGGGCTTGGTAGTAGAAAAATTTTAAATGATGTCTCTGATTTCTTTAAAATGATTTATTTAAAATGGGGGCAGCACTGGACCCCGGAAAATTCAGGTACGGCCTTAATAAATTTATGTTATATGACCATACTTACATGTAAAGTTCTTAATAATTTATGTGCAGTGAATCAAGAATAGATTTTCTGTATTTGTTGTTATAGTGGTCATACATAATACATAGTCATTGAAAATTTCAAGTATCTAGTTAATGCCATCATAGAAAACACGTTTCTTGTATAACAAACCCCTTTAATTAAAAGAAAATATATGCGGTCATCAGCATGCTATGGAAACTGCGGAAACACGCACCGCTTTTCGTAGTGACTTATCAGTTTCGTATCTACTCTTCGTTCTATCGATAAAATATCTGTGCACAGTTTGTCGTATATATCATCTATGCTCAATTTTTTGGCAACTTGAACTTCATTAATGCAGTAGAAATCAAAACGAACGCTATCACTATACGCTTATACCTTGTACCACGCACAAGCCAACACAGAACTCGTGTAATTTATTCATAGTCAAGTAATGACACTCGATTACTTTAGCGCAAACCCTTTGCGTTGAAAAGCGCTTTAAAAAGTGTTATTTTTATTAAACGCCGACCAAATGACTTTGTCACGAGGAAACTTTGCATTATATAGAGTTTGTTATTTAGACATGCCGAGATTACGTCATTTTTTGAACTTTAGCTATAAAACTTGTACGATTAAGGGTTTTATGTACCTGACTTTTGCGTATACAGGCTAATTATGCAATCCAGCTGTGTTGGAGTCATTAATAGAACACAAAACCTTAAGAAAAAAAATTCTCACACATTTTAGATATATGGCTAACCTTTACTATACGAGCGGCCGTTTCCCACCCCGATCGCCAGTCGCCACCCGCCAAGAGCCCGGTAGCAGGCGGTGACATTAAAATGGAAGATTTTTGGTATGCATTTCATTTCGGCTGATATCTTTGGTTTTCATTATGAAACTTACGACATAATTCTGTATGTTTTATTTAGCTTAAAAAGTACTTTCCTTTAAAATTATTTTGCACCTACGAGGTGCAAAATCATCCTGTAATTAGTTTGTTCTATACATACAAACCATAAAAGTACGATATAAAAATTAAAAATATTATCTGCTTGGTGCTTAACTTGGCGGCAGTCACAGCTGTGCTTCTGAAAACTACTAACTAGGGAGAGATCTTATTACATTGAACGTAAGATATCTTATTGAATTGAATCCCGTTAAAAGTTACTACAATATTATTGATAACACTATAGAAATTATCCTTTTTTACACCTTTTTTTAGTTTACCTATTCATGTCCCATTGATGGACAAATTCCCTCGTTCCTTTAAAACCGTTTTAATTATTAAAAAAGTATTTACACATTGAAATAAAAGTTTTCTTATTTTTGTTCGTTCGCAATATTTAGTGCAACTACATTCTTTATTTTCTGATGTTCCATTTCGTTATTAAATGTGTGTTACGAAAACTCCGTTGCAAATAATTGTAGTAGTAAGGATTGAATATAATAATATACTTATTTAAGTATATTTAACCAACTTCAAAAAGGAGGTTATCAATTCGACAACTAAGCTGTTCGGCTGTCATCATGGTATAGCAGTCGTCAAGCTATATCATGTGAGCAATTTTTGAAATTGTTATCATATTACGAATGGTTTTCGCGAGCGTTTCCAAACGGGCGCATTTTTCAATTGATCATATGCGATGGATTTACACAGTTTTGACCTCTCTTAATTTTGACATTTGTAGCGCACAAATGTCGAAGAAGACTTTCATGGAGAAAACGTTCCGTTTCACGCTGCTTTTTTATGGTGAAATGTTTAGAAAACCAGAGACTGATATTTTTTCTTAAACCAATATCACTTGTCGTTGACACGACGGTTTCGAAAATACGATCAATACACATAATTAGGAGTACTGAAAAGGACATAGAGTACCTTGCATCCCGGAAAAAAGTAATGTTCCCGTGGGATTTGGGATACGCAAACGAAGCCGCGGGCAAAAGCTAGTCAAATGTATGTACATGAATGTTCGGGGAAAAAGGCGATATAATTGCTTCGGGTCGGCTTTTTTTGTTCGACAAATACTGCCGAACCAACACAGGGCTTGTTAACGATACCAAATTCAACACGTTATATAATACAGTTTATAACGTTATCAATTAACGATCCTTTTTTGCAATACTTGTTAAATATACAAATAGCTCTAGTAGCCTACTAGACAAACTCTCATCAATTTATTCTGTCAAATACCGAAAAGAAATACAGTGTTAACAATACCTTTTGCCGTTAATATCATTGGTAATGTTATCTGATTATCGGTAAATAGTGGGAAAAATACCGTTACCCAGCCTAACGTTACCTTTGCTGAAAATGTTAACGCCGTTTGACAGAATTAACGTTACCAGATTTTTAACGGTATTCCAAGCCCTGAACCAACACTGCCAGTCCGAATAAGTGTGAAGCAACCCTAACCAAACCTGCATTAATCTGTTTACACTGTAGGCCGACTAACAGGTGCAACAACTTGTCATTACTCACTGTCCGTGTCTGTTACGGTTATAAATCTGTGGTCGTGTTGTTACCGAAGTGAACGCTGGTGTATTCATGGCGAGTAAATGATTTGACTACAACTTTTTACACCACTTGGCTTATTTGTCACTGGCCTAGGTGATTTGACGAGGTTACTAGTTTTTACACAGCGACTGCCGTCTGACCTCCGCATTGCAACATAAAGTAGACCAGAACCAATCTTAGGATAGGTTAAAACAAATGCTACATGGCGACCCACAGCTTTACTTGCTTTTTGGATATGCGCGGGAAGAGAAGCAACAACAATAAAAAACATAAGTAGAAACTTCCAATATGATATTTTTTTTTACATTTGGTACGTACAGTTTCCATAGACAACCTTTTTTGACAAGAACATACCTGAAACAACAAAAAAGTAAATTTATTAAATAGTTCAATAACAAAAAATTATACTACATCTTTGGGCTATCATATCATTGACTTGCAGTTCTGCCTTATTTATCAGTGAGATTTATAAATGTAAATAAAATAATTAATAATAATCTCGGAGAAAAGAAAAAACAAATAATGTACCAGCTGCTTCTATTCCTGCGCAGATCGTAAAAGCCGATCGAGGGAATGGGCGAGAATCTGAAACATATCATTAGGCGATGCGGTTAGCAACCCATCACTATTATGATTTCCCTTTTCCACCATCATGCTGACCATTACGGTAAAAGTGGCTTGGGACTTACCGCCCTAGGCTCTGTCTAACCTTTAGAGATACAGACGTGATAGTGTATCTATATAATAAATAATATAATAAATAAATAAATAATAATTAATTTATTGCTTACCATAATCATAATACAATTGAATATAGTTATTTAACATTTAAAACTAACATTACATAATGTGCTGATTACGGTGGATTGACACCTGAACTAGGATAAATCCTGTATCTCAGGTTATCAACCCTCCACCCAAATTAGTTACAACATTAATGAAAAATATACAAAATCTCTTCTTCAGCCCATTATCACAGAATACATAAGAGTACAAACAGAATGGAATCTCACAGCGTCTTCCGTAAATTGGCGTCCCCGCGCTTTGTGCGCCTTATTGCGCTCTAAACCAGGGTTTAGGTACTAGCCGCACGCAATTCGCGACGTCTCTTGTCTTGAGAACTGTCAACCAATAGTAACCATCATGGTGAGAAGATGCGCATATAATAATTGTTTATCCACCGAATACAACAAAGAACGTATTTTTCATACATTTCCGATTGATGAAAACAGGTAAGCAAAGCAACAATATAATTTCACATTATTACCCAGTAAAGTAACCATCTTAAATACAGACTGATATATACGAGTATATACTTCTCGCTCTTTCGCATTGGCGGGAGAATACACAAGAGAGTACACAAAAATATTTGTGAAGTGATATTATGTACCTGTTTCAGACTTTTCTGTAACATTTAATACATATAAAACAGAATATTTATTACGTCATAGTGTTCGCAAATCTCTCGGTATAGAAAGATATAATCGTATATATGTCGGACTCGTTACAAGGTTAGTATTAAATTAATTCTTTTTTTCTTCACATTGACGTGTGTACAGATAAATTGTTTTGTTTGTAGTAGTACTTGGTATATACGTTACTCTGAATCTATGAAGTGTCATACCAGTGCCATTGTCACCCAATGCTGAGTGTAGGCCTCTAACAGTGCACTCCATTTCGTACGATCTTGAGCTTTCTTCATCCAAGTCTTTCCGGCAACTTTGACCAGATCATCGGTCCACCTTATAATTGGTCTACCAACGCTTCTGCGGCCAGTTCTAGTCTCCACTCAAGCACTATTTTTGCCCAAAGTTGGTCTGTGGTTCGGCATATATGGCCCGCCAATCGCCACTTCCTTTGCGCTACCACCTCGGCTATGTCATCAATCTGATAGTAATTACAAACTATTGAGTATGTTCAAATGTTAAAATAAGCAAACCATATATCTGGGACATACAAACTTAAATTTAACTTAGTTTAAGCGAAGTTAATAAAGACATTTAAAATAAGCATTGCAAAGTGACTTAAAATCTGTCTCGGTGTATCTAAAACGGACGATCGTAAATCTACCAATGGAAAGCTGGTGATTTATGTTCCGAGGCAAAAAAATAATTTACATACAGCCAAACGACGTGGGTACAGTTTAGTTCAAATACCGCAGCCCACGGATACAGTTAGGGATTATTCTTTGAGTTTATTTTATTTTTAGACTGCTCTTAAAATAGTAAGTATGGCGTTTTTAAAAAGAAAGTTTTGAGGGAATGAGAAATAATTATAAAGAACTAGCGGCCCGCCCCGGCTTTGCACGGGTATTTATTATACATATAAACCTTTCTGATAAATCACTTTATCTATTAAAAAAAACCGCATCAAAATCCGTTCCGTAGTTTTAAAGATCTAAGCATACATAGGGACAGACAGTGGAAAGCGACTTTGTTTTATACTATCTAGTGATAATCTATGTAGTGATCATCATCCGAGCGTATTCCCGGTTACATCCTCAGCGATTATGCTTCAAAGCCTGGGGTCTACTACCTAAACCTATGTGATTTGAAACAGTTACAGTAATCATTATAAAGAATATTGTCACATTCATATTTTACAAATAAACGGGCAAGTGCGAGTCGGACTCGTACATGAAGGGTTCCGTACCTCCGTTTAATGTTTTAAAAAGCACGTTTTTGTATGACGACCCCCTTTAATTTTTAACTTTTTTTATTTTTAGTATTTGTTGTTATAGCGGCCATAGTAATACATAATCTGTGAAAATTTCAAGTATCTAGTTAATGCCATTATAAAGATCTAGTTAAAAACGCTGAAACAACACGTTTTTTTTATGGCGACCCCCTTTAATTTTTAACGTTTTTTTATTTTCAGTATTTGTTGTTATAGCGGCCACAGTAATACATAATCGGTGAAAATTTCAAGTGTCTAGCTATTACGGTTCAAGAGATAGAGCCCTGTGACAGACGGACGGACAGACAGACAGACAGACGGACAGACAGCGGAGTCTCAGTAATAAGGTCCCGTTTGCACCCTTTGGGTACGGAATCCTAAAAACAATAATTAAACTTTAAAAAAGTTTCACTTCCCTAATGTAGCAGAACTAATCATTATCATAAATTGTTTTGTATTTTATATTATGTATGTATGTGTATATATGTATGTATTCTATATGTATGTATGTAGATATGTGTATAGTGTGTGTAGAAATACATACTTATCTCTATTTAAATTTTTTGTTTTTCCTAAAGGCTGACTGGTAGAGAATGCATTAGCATTAAGTTCACCTTTTGTACCATTGTGGTCAATAAATATTTAATAAATAAATAAATGAATAATTAAAACACTCAAATCAGTAAAAACTTGAAGCTAAGCAGTGATAAAAATATTCATACACGTTTTTTTATAATTATTGTATTGTAATTTATATTTTTCATTTTATTAATATTATATTGACTGTACAAGCATATATATTATATTTAGATATCAGTAACTACTTACAAACGTTGACATGCCATAATGATGTGCCATAGTCAAGGCCGCACGAGGAATCCTATAGGTCAAGAGTTACGTGTTTACTGATTGAAGCAGTGTTGTTATAAAAAAAACTTATTTATGATGACTTTAGTATCATATTTTCTTTTTAAATAAGACTGCCTACGTGCAAGTAGGCAAGTCCTTCTTCTAGATATTCTCACTCAGTCCTCTCAAACTTAAGAGGGCGCCTGATGTCAATAATCTAAATTTTGCTCCCGCTTCCACGCACACAAATTTACTCTAGCCGAAGCGAGACAGCGAGCCATGCGGGGCGTCGGGAATCGTGGTGGGTCAATGAGGCTGGTTCTGGTTTTGAGGTTTTTTTCATTTTTCAAATAATATTTAAGAGTTATTTAAAAAGTAAGACATATGATAACTGCCTTATGTTAAATACAATTATAATCCAAAGTTACAAGTGTTAATTTATTGTATTTCTTATATACTTTCTGTTTTAGTATTCTGAGGTGATGTGGAGGCAACTTCGCAAAGTTTTGTTATCAAGAAAATTTTAAGCAATCGTATTTTCGAAACTAATTATGTTTAGAGTTAGTCCTGAACTATCCTGTGTTTTTATTTTAAAGTGTTTTATTTCGTTAATATTCATAATATTTAAGATCGCTCTAAGAACTTTAGGGTAGTACGGGCTCTTAAACTAAATCTTTTGCTGTTATAGCCGCACTACTAACACAATACATATGTTAAATGCATTGTGCTACTAAACAAACTATCAATGGATATTAAAAAGTCACGTACTTTGAATTTCTTCAAAAGTATATAGTAGTATGTGGTAAAATAAAATCTTGAAAAAATTTTTTTAGACTATCTCCCATACGTCATGTAAAGTGGGAATCAATTTTTTTCTCGACTAACCCAACTTGTGACTTTGTGAACACAATTTTTCGATTTAGGAATCTATTAAATGTCTACCGGCGTGAATGGGGTCTTAAGTTCACAGTCAGAGGCAAACTACTATTTTACTATAAATTAGTTTAAGGCGGAGGCATAGGCAAATGGCCTTGAAGTGTGAAATAAATTGTTAAGAACCACCGTTGAAAGTATTTACATTAGTCCGTCTAGCTTTAAAACTTGCCTCCGCCAAAAGTGGCCACGGCAAGTTTTAAAGCTAGACGGATCACCAATAATAGTTTCAACGGCAGTTTATAAAATAATTTAAAGGGTTATCTAGTGCATGACGAAGAGCAATATGGAAATTATCTCCATATTTACGAGTTAACAATTTATTTCAAATGAGGGCGCCACTTCAAGGCCATTTGCCTATCTATATCTTCACCTTAAAGAGCTTAACTCAAATAAAGCCTCTTCCTAGTACTCCGTCTATAAAACGAACGGTCGCAATAAAAAGACCGTTTCATTAGAGTTAAAGGTGAATCCTTGCAACTTACGCAAGTTACAATTTAATTGGACTTAGAAACTTCAACATATAATTAATTCTGCGAAGGAGACGTAGAGCCTGACGTGCCGTGTTCAATTTATCGATTTCAATGGAATTGTTTTTAAATTAAGGTACTTACTATGATGATAAATATTTTCTTAAATATTTTTTTTTTTTTATTAGCCATCTATGTCTCACAGCTGGGCAAAGGCCTCCCCTCTTTCTTTTCACAATTCTCAATCCTTGGTCTTCACTTAAAGCCGCAAGACCTACAATGCTCTGTCTGCCCCATTAGGGATAAAAACGTGACAGTGTATGTATGTGTGTATTTTTAGATGACAAAAGTAATCAAAATAGTGATAGGTATACAAATTTTACAAACAAAATTATATAGAAACATTTTTACAAATAAAATATTGTTTCCAACGCGGGCAACACCCAATATGCTGGCAACATTGCCTCGCTGTATAGCGAGACTTATTCTCTGAGCAAAAAAGCTGCCAGCTCTAGGGTCACCATTTGCCTCGATGAGGCGCGTTGTGACGTCCTTAAAAAATAACTTTGCATCAGGGCCCCAAGGCTCATCGTCTCCACTGCGAATGGAAGAAAAATAAAACCGTCTCCCAGACCCGCGTATTTCCGCTTTTTGGCAGCTTCTGCAGTACAAGCCGCCGCTCCACCAAGATTAGACGTTGCAGGCAAATGTGAAGATGCAAGAGTATCCACACATGTGGCATCCCAAACCACCTACCCTGCTTCCATGGGACCAAGGACAAGCCATCAGGTCGCTTGCCATCAGTGCGGAAGATCCCATTCGGTTCCAAAATGGATGGAACACCGACAGTGGCCAAGGTTCTATGAATTATATCATTAATAGATGCATGTCGGGGGATTCTGCCCGCACTTTTAACACAGGCTAACCCATGGCGACCGTACCCATCCACATTAGCTTTAGCCAGCCACATAAAGTAACGTTACTTTTTAGATAAATAGTGGAGAAATAAATAAACATTTTATTTATTCATTATTTAAATTCATCCGCCATCTATCAAAACTCGTTGACATATTATTTTTTTACATCCAACACATTTATACATTGTATTATTTATAATGCAACTGCTTAACCTCTGGTACCCCGCCCACTCGGATGCATAACTTGATGCTTTCGCTTGTTTCGTTGGGTTTTTATCTGGTAGATAAGGATTATCAGCTCTTAGGGTGGACTTCACTCTATATAAGATCACACACGAAGACTGTTTGTTTAAGATTGAGGACTACGTAAAGCAATAAGATAATAAGCTATGTTGATCCTTGGGCAAAATATATTAAAGCTCAAATTATTTTTGTACATATAAAGCTTGTGTATATTATAGAATAATAATAAACGTTTAACAATTTATACTGAAACTATTTTCAAGGTAGATTCGGACGATAAAACTAACCAAGTTTCCCTATGGAACATCTATCGAGATATGAAAAAGAAAGTTTTGCTTTCCATACAAATTCGGATCAGCTGATCGGTCAATTTGTATGACAATCCATAAAATATTTTTACATTAACTACAATAGTATGAAACATGGGAAAAACTACTTTCCCATGGAATAGTCTTACAATAGTTTCACTCTGTCCAAACCAGATAAAGCAAAATTGATATTTAACTGATAATATTCACGAATTAGGTATGACCGAAGCAATATTTGTCTTGTTATATTAAGTATGTTTTTTTAAGACAATAAAAAAGTATAAACCGAAAACAGGTACAATGGTCCATCGACTGATAACAATTATTACCAAGTTTCAAAAATAAAATGTGAATAAGCTAAACTAACTTACTAAATATCCTCACCTGTAACATAACTAAATTTCTTTTGTTTCCATAACTACCCTTAGGTTACCTGAAAGAGATTGCTGTGCGATAAAGCCGCCTTTTGTTTACATTTATCTCTATGCTTGCTTTTGCCCGCGGCTTCGCTCGCGTATTCTAAATTCCACGGAAACATTACTTTTTTCCTTGATAAAAGGTACGGTTTATCCTTCTCAGTACTCCTAAATATCTGTTTGCGAATTTTCAAGAAGATTGGTTCAATAAAAAAAGCGTGAACAGGTAACAAACAAATGTACAAAGTCACTTTCGCGTTTAAAATATGGCATGTATTTAACGCGGCGACAATAAATCTGAATTTGGGATTTAAAAAAAATTAAAGCATTCATTTTTCCATGTTATCATAGTATGAAAAGGCTGTCTACCTTGGCACACTGTTTATAAATAATGACTTGGCGACTTATATCATTAGTCGCCAAGTCATTAATATTAATCGCCAAGTCAATATTAATAGTACCCGCGAAAATTATAAGCCTTATAATATTAGTTGGGATATGTCTGTCTGTTGGATAGATAGAATCCCAAACGTCACAATTCACTCCAAATCACGGATCGTTGATATGGGACATAAGACCGCCATACTAAAGTGGAATTGGGCAGGGAATGTCGGTAGGATGCACAGCGAAAGATAGGCAAGAATTGCAACGGAGTGGTTGCCTAAAGATGGTTACCGTCGCCCGGGCAGGCCTAAAAAGCGCTGGCGATACGATCTCGACGCATTTCAAAAAGGATAGTCAAGAACACTGGAAAGGGACAAGTGGAAGAAGATGGGAGAGAGCTTTGCCCAACAATGAGACAATATTAAGGTTATAAAATAAATGTCTGCCTCATTTATTTAATTGTGCAATAAAGAGTAAGATAAATAAATAAATAATAACCAAAAGATATAATATAAACACCAGTGGAGTTCGAGCACATCTCCTAATATAATAGTGTTGGGCGATCACGATAAGATCTTTATCAGATCACGATGATCACGATAGTCAACAGTTATGGTGCAGTAGCCGAGATATCGTGCGATAGTAAGAGATACGATGATTTGATGAATTTTATTATCACGAAAAGTGATTCTGTTAACATAAATATGTACCGTTTTTAACCGACTTCAAAAAAAGGAGGAGGTTATCAATTCGACTGTATGTTTTTTTTTATTTTTTTTATGTATGTTTGTTACGCGATATCTTCGCCAATTGTAAACAGATTTTGATAATTATTTTTTTATTGGAAAGCCTTTACTACCATGTTGGTTCCATTTAAATTTGTTTAAGATATGATGAAGAACTTTGGAGATATGGAAGAAACTCCTAAAAAAATAGAATTCGGTTGTTTTTTTTTTGATAAAAATTTAATTGACAACATTTCAAAATTTTTATATGCATATTTTAATTTTTTTCCTTAAAGAATTTTAAAAACAAGACATACGTATATTTTCTTTCTCATTTCTTTTCATTATTTCCCCTAAAATAAATTATTTAAAATCTCTCCATTCTAAAAGAGCGTAAGTACAAGAGTGAGGTGATAACGAGTTCACGTCTTTGTCATATTTTATATTTTAAAAATAAAACTTTTACTGACCTCTATAGAGTTGTGTTGGATATCGATATCGATAGTATATCACTTACAAAAGTATGATTGAAGAAGTAGATATGATCTTAGTATTTATCTAAACAGTAACTAACAAAAACTAACGTACCTAATTTTCCTCACTTAATTTTTTTATGTTGATTCTTGATATCAAAATTATTTTTTTATAACCTGAAACGTTAATCATATACAGCAAATATTATCATTACGTCACCAAACATTGGGATAGGTAAACATTTGAATGCATGTGTTTTTTTATCAAACCTCATTCTACTATAAGTACTGAAAGAATTATCGATATTAGATGGTCTTTCTATCGAACTGATACGAGTACTTATCAGCACTATCATTGTTGATGTCAGTTGTCAGTTGGAAAAACAAAACCATAACAAAACAAAGAACTTCATGAATAAATAAATTTGGTACCGTTCGTCTCGTCTGTGCTTTTTATAATTCGTGCATTGGCTTATATATTATTGAATTCGTGATAGAAAATCGACCTCAATGTTCCCATAGTTTCGTGTTTTGTTCCTGTATGAAAAAACAGAGTATTATTGTGTCCAGGAAAATATTTCTTTCACATACCAAAATCAACACGGATTGAATGGTGTTCTGCAGTAAATAATAAAAAGTGCTAAGACTACATTTAGGGAGAGTTATAAGTATAGTTAGATTATTTAAATTATTAAAACCACACTAGATGATTCAGTGATAATAGCTTGTGGATTCATTAACCTGCAAAGTCCTATATTGAAATGGTAGGGTTGCATTACACAGAGAAAATAAAATTTGCTGTTTTGCCAATTTATAACACTGTTTTATTTTTATAATTTTAACAAGTAGTTAATAAATATTTATGTTACTATATTCGTATAAAGTTTAGAACGGACTTTTGTTCTGGAGTAACACTGCCTTTAGAGTAACAAATATAGTTTGTCTTTTCACTTCAATATATCCAACTGAAGTTTCCACATAGGAATCTCTCGACGATATCATCACATCAGCCCCTCGAATTTTTGCTACATTGAAGTTGTCGTTTTCCTGCATATATGTATTCCAGTAGCATCATGAGGTCAACTTTAGGCTAGTTGCGACTGTCGGCCATAGAAAACCCCTCAGAAACCTTCATTATGAAAGAATTCAGGCATGCAGCTAATATGCACAGTTTATTTGCACTTAAAGCGAAATTCACAAACAACACCATCCTGCCACAGTATAACTATTATACAGTATTATGACTCGGCCCTCACCTTGACCTATATACCTAAAGCAACGCAGTATGCAAACACGCGCTAGGGCTGCCTACCTACAGTATTTTATTTTATCTACCTAATTGAGTTTCTTTCTAGTTTTGTTATTTTTATACTATTTATACTTATAAATGCGAAAAAAAGTATTTGTACGCAATTCACTTGTTTGTTTTTGTTTTTCATGTGTGTAAGTGTCCAACACTGGTCAACATCAGATTTCTCAAGCTGCATAAAGGCATCTAACATAGCTTGACGTCTGCCATATAATAAAGACAACTGGGACAAACGACTTAATGTGCCTTCCGAAGCACGGAGCAGCTCTAGAATTTTTCGTGACACTTTTTGGTCACCCATCTAAGTGGGGACAGACAGTTGGACAACCGGACAGACAGCGGAGTCTCAGTAATAGGGTCTCTTTCCGTTGGAACCCTTGAAAGTATCTTGATAATTTAAAAATGATATCTCTGGGTGTATTAATGAAGAATTCAATCAATTACTAACAGCACAATATACCTAGTCTATATTTTGCCATATTATTCCCCAAAAAAGGTAGTGAATATTCACAAATTGCACGCTTACTGTTTACTATTACGCATCCACGACTGTTGCATTTTGAATACCGACTGCATTGCATACCACATTCCAAGGCGGTAGGTATGATTTACATTCCGACTGTTTGTATGGAGACACACTACTGTATAATAGTTATACTGTGACCACTGTACACGCAACGTCTAAAATGTCAAATTGATAGCTGACAACTTGTATATTATTTTTTAAATTTAGATGTTAAAGCAAAGGCGTAACCTGTGAAATTCCTATTTCCTCGTAGGTACTTTTCAGATTTTTTAATGTACCTACCTCTAAATATATAACGCAAAAAAATCTGAAAAAATATTTAACGTGTTCAGAATCGCCGAATCTCGAAACGGTTTTCGTATTTTTATACCTTTTTTAAATGAAATGTTGTAAATTATGTTAAATAGTTTCATTAAAAGTGCAGAAAAAAATATCTATAGTCGAACAGATAACAAATTTCTGAAATACGAGTATTTTAATTTTTATTCTGTAGTAAATAATAGTTTTGTAGTGCTTATGATGATTAGAGATGTGGTGCTGAAGGAGAATGGTAGAAATAGGAGAAGGAGAAAATAAGCTGGATAGATAGAATAAGCAATGAGAAAGTGCTAGAAAGAGTGGGAGAGAGAAGAAATATTTTAAAAACTATTGAAAATAGAAGAGGGAAGATGATTGGACATCTAATAAGACGTGACAATCTATTCAGAAAAATAGTAGAAGGAAAAATAAAAGAGAGACGAGGAAGGGGAAGACCAAGGATGAATTTTTCTAACAAATTAAGGAAGGGTTAGGAGTAAGGTCCTACCAAGACATTCAAAAGATGGCAGAGAGAAGAGAGGAATGGAGGCATCTCCACTTAACTTCACCGACAAGAGCAAGCTCTAAAGATAAAGAAGTGAAGAAGTACTTATCTCGAAAGATTTTGTTTAGAATTTAGTTAATTTTGTAAATAAATATGACGACCTTCATGTCGTAGTAGTCCTCGCCAGTCCACCACTCTGGGAGGTCTTGGGTTCGATAACCAGCCAGGGCAAGTTGAAAATAGGCCTTTTTCGTATTGTCCTGGATCTTAGGTGTTTATGTATCTATCTATAGAATCATTTATTATAAATTTATAGTATCACTAGCTTTCACCCGCAGCTTCACTCGCATATCCCACGGGAACATTACATTTTTCCGGGATGAAAGGTACCCTATGTCCTTCTCTGTACTCCTAACTAAGTGTATTCGAATTTTCAAGAAGATTGGTTCAGTAGATAAAGCGTGATGAGGTAACAAACAAACAAACAAATATACAAACTCACTTTCGCATTTATTATATTAGTTAGGATTAGTTAGTACCCCATAACACTAGTTTAAATTTAGATTGGAGCTAGCTCAATCAGTCTGAGTTGTCTTTATCTATTTATTTATATAGTTATGTTTCACTTCCACTCTTAACATTTATTTAACAAACATTTGATATAGGTTTTTTATTACTACTATCTTTTATTATTCTTATTCTTTTTATTACTAATATTTTATAATAATTTAACCTAGAGAACAAACATTGTACAGGCTTTCTCGTGCAAGCCTCGCGAACCTTCAAGGCTTTGAAGATTTTTTTAACTACGCACTAAACGTTGTCAGCAGCTTTACGTGGAGTCGAGTGCAGGCTTTGTAGGTTATAGCCAAAGGGCTTCAGTTAGGACGGGGCTTACGATGTCGGGAAATACGGAATATAAAACGTGCTCTGAAAAAAGCAGCTAAATATGGTATGTTAGTAAAAATTACTTCGATCAACATCTTTTCTTTCTTTCTTTATCAGCCTGTAACGTCCACTGCTGGACGAAAGGCCTTATGGCTGTATCCTTAGATATCTATGTAATGTGTAAGCAATTTATATTTTGCTAATTTAGCACATCACGTACTAAGCGGACGTGTAGATCTACTGTAAATATTTTATTATAAAAACCTGTTACGAGTATTTCTCAAGTAAATCATCCATTATTCCGTCGCCACTCCTGGCATAGACAGTGATGGATCAACCAGATCCATTGGGTTGTTAATGAAACCCAATGGATCTGGTTGATCCATCACCACTATACAGTAGTGCACCTTAGTGGTTGCTATAGGCCTCACCCAATAAACGAAGGATTTGCCCTTAATCACCACGGTGGGCTGACGGGTTGGTGATAGCAGTAGAATGTATGAGTATAAAGTCGTTGCATAAAGTACGCTGCTGCCCGTACCTACGCCTCCCTGAGTCGCCTCTTACGACATCCGTGGGAAAAGAAAGGGGTGGTGGCAAATTGTGTTCTACTCTGCCGTCACCACACGGCAAAGAGAGAGATCGATCGAGGTCGATCAACATCAGAAAATCAAAATTCAGTCCGCTTGAATATCAAATAAAATTTACTGTGAAGTCCACTTCATTACACTTCATTTATAGTGTTTTCTCCTTGACCAAACTAAACAAAATAAGAGCTCACCACCGGGAGTGCGTTCTTATTTGACGAGTCGATATCTAGTTGTATTGTTGATCGAAGAAAAATACCAACAAACAAAATCATAAGTATTGCTTGGCAGAAAAAAAAAAGTTTTTGTTTTTAAATGTAATTATTTTAATTTTTCATACAAAAAATAAAGTCTTAAGGAATTTTATATTGGTCAGCAGTGGTCCAATTTATCCTAATACTTACATATAAAACTAAAACTATGATTAGTTTTTTTACTATACTATACTATATTTAGTGAATTTATCTTAATACATTAAAAGCTAATCATTGTTTTAGTTTTTCATAAGAAAAATAAAACTACAGGCTATTACGTGCAAACCTCAAAAAACTTCAAAGCCTCTAAGGTTTTTTATTGATAGGTTAATTAAAACTAATACATTGTATATTCAAAATAAAATACTAGAATATTTCTTAGAAAAATGTATGCCAGCATTTCTAACAAAAATATGACTGCAACTTTGGACAATGACAAACTAGATGCATTTTAATAAAAAATCCCTCACATTTTGAACCTACTTTGAAAACAGCCGTTTATCATAGAAACTGACACAGCCAAAAGTTGGGGCCCATAACTCGTGCATATTGTCACTATCCTTTCAAAGTCAGTAAAATTTGCAATGCGTATGAGCGGATACTAGCCCCACTTCAGACGTATAATGTATTATTATGGGACCTGAATATGTATGAGGGCTTTTCAGTATTTCTAGTTTTTCTTTATCGTAAAAGTGGTCCTTGGGTGTTGCGGCTCTGGGCTCTGTCTGCTTAGAGCCGCAAGACCCAAAATGCTCTATGTGTTTTGTATGTATGTATGTATACTACAATACACATACTAAAAAAGACATCACTTGACGTCTGCCATACAATGAATAACATCCGGCACCAACGGCTTAAAATGTGTCTTCCGAAGCACAGAGAAGTTATAGATATTATTTCGTTCCATATTAATCTGCAATAAAAGAAAACAGAACGTGCTAGTTTCTTTTCTTCGTGTTCAGATCGTAAAAGCAGATCGTGTGAATGGGTTAATTTCCAGGAATCACGTCAATTTGGCTATCAACTCGTGACTATTTTGAATCCTTTTTACCGTTCTAGAAGAAGGAGGATTTTCAAGTATTTTTAAGCAATTAAATTTAAGATGTCGATATATTTAACTTAATCTGTATAGCTATATTAAAAGTATATCTAATTTAATTTGTCTTAATTGACAGAGTAATAATTGAAATTTAAAATCTATACTAATATTATAAAGCGGAAGAGTTTGTTTGTTTGTTTTTTTGTTTGTTTGTTTAAACGCGCTAATCTCAGGAACTAATGGTCCGATTTGAAAAATTCTTTTTATGTTGGGTAGTCCATTTATAGAGGAAGGCTTTAGGCTATATAACATTCCAACAACCACGCGAACGAAGTCGCGGGCACAGCTAGTATTATATATTGCTTCTGTATATTTTGTTAGAACCTGTATAGTTTTGAAGACATTTTAATATCTAAATATATATAACTTAAAGGTGACTGACTGACTGACATAGTGATCTATCAACGCACAGCCCAAACCACTGGACGGATGTGGTTTAAGAACTTTATTCATTCTCATAAAGAAATATTACATTTCACTTACTGAGAATAATCCTTATACAATAATGTACTTACAAAAATTTGATTACAAAAATGATCCTCTGTGAACATAAACGGCATTAATTAGCATTGTTAAAATACACTACGCACTTAACACACACTTACAAAATTTTGGTTATACAAATGTTCTCCTGTGAGCAATAACATACATGGTATTTACATCATTTGAACGGAATACGCACAAACATAATAAATATTTTAATTTATTTTTCGGGTATTTCGATATTTCTCATCGTACAACAGGACAGCGACTAGCTGCGTCACCAGGTAAACATGGATGTAAAGCGCTCGGAGCGTACATTGTTCTAGATGTCTTATGCAAGTTAGTTTTGATAACAAAACCAATAGTCTTGGCCAAGGATAATTTCGGATCGGGCTGAAATTTGGCATGCAGTTAGATGTTATGACGTAGGCTTCCGCTAAGAATGGACGCGAGCGAAGCCGCGGGCAAAAGCTAGTATATAATAAAGTAATCCTATCAATAGTAACATTTAGTCGTTAAGTGTAGCCTATATAATGCGGACGCTTGCTTTGGCGAAGATCAATGCTGATTTTAATATGTGCTCTGTATAAGTGTATCATCATTTCAGCCGCATAACGTCCACTGCTGGATATAGGCCTCTCCCAGGGATTTCCAAAATGACCGATCTAGTGCGGCCTGCGTCCAGCGCTTTCCAGCGAGTTTAGTCAGATCGTCTGACCACCTTGGGGGTGGGTGTCCAACGCTTCGCTTGCCAGTACGTGGTCGCTATTCGAGAACCTTTCTGCCCCATCGGCCATCGGTTCGTCGCGCTATGTGTCCCGCTCACTGCCACTTCAATGAGCTAATCCGCTGGGCTATATCAGTGGCTTTTGTTCTCCTACGAATTTCCTCATTTATGATTCGATCACGTAGAGAAACACCGAGCATAGCCCTCTCCATAGCGCGTTGAGCGACCTTAAGCCTTCTTATGAGACCCATGGTAAGGGACCACGTTTCAGAGCCATAAGTCATCACTGGTAACACATGTATAAGTGTATTATAATAGTTGTATTTAGTCTATTGCTATCCGTGAGAACCTTTGATTGGCTATCCGCTATACATTCAAATTTTTGTTTTGTATTGTAAAAGCTGTTGGATCCCCTTGAATATCAATGAATAAAATAAATAAATACACCAGCCAAACAAGCAATAAGCTCTACGAAAATCTTGAATCTCGTATATTTGTAACAAAATAATATGATTGGTTTGTAACGACCCAAATCCCCTATATTTTGCTTATTCACTCGGAAATAAATTTCAAGGGCTCGATCCGTGAAAGGAAAAAAATAGTAAAATAAGGGCAGGCACCGTAAGCAAGGGTGAAATCAGCTTACCTTTTGTGTTAGATATACAGGCTGACTTTTAAACCACCAGCCAAATTTTTGGAGCAAGTTCAGTCCATGATACTGAACTACTTTCTATAAAAAAGTTATTAAAAATCGATGAAAAGTTTTTGTCCTCCCATAGAAAATCCGTTTGACTGAGCGCTGATTTGTATGAAAAGGCTAATTTTTATTTTAGTTTTTCGTTAATTGTTTTTATGGAAAGTAGTTCAGTATCATGGACTGAACTTACTCCAGAAATTTGGCTGGTGGTTTAAAAGTCAGCCTGTATCTATGAAGATATACCTATTTAGCCGTGTGGTCCCCGGCAGAGTAGAATAGGACCACTCAAGTCTCCCTGAGGATGTCGTAGCAGGAGACTTTGGAAACACCAGCTAAACAAAGCTTATAAACATTAATGAGACCTCTCCAACCCGTCTAGCCAGCGTGGATAGTATAGGCCAAATCCTCTGACTGCTCTGACGGATTTAAGCTTGAGATATGTCGTTAGATTTGTCTTAATTTTGAGAGTAACACTAAGTATGTATGTATGTATATTAAAAAGTAAAAAAATCAAAATGTCGGATTTTTTCAATTTACGATATAGGTATGTTCTTTTGGATAAAATTGGTTAGTATCATAGACTGAATTCAACCTTAAAATATTTCAATATATTTTGTTAGGACCTGTATGTGGGTTTGTGTGTAAAAAAGCTATTCAAACAATACCTACCTAATAATTTTCTCCTATTAACAAAGGCAGAAACACACAACCCTCAAACCCACACCGGAAGCGATGCCGAACGCCAACTGTATTCAGGATGATTGCTGACTTCCGGTAATTGTATTCAAATTGGAAATATATCCGTTGATGTATGAAAAGTGTGTATATTGAATTATAATCTGCATTATTATATAACGTCTTACAAAATATACTGAAACTAATAATTAAGGGTACATTCAGTCCATGATACTGAACAATTACATATGTCCAAGGAAAAGTAAAAAAAAAAATTTTGACTTTCCAAATAAACTTGGGGTCAGCTGATTGGTCAACTTGTATGGGAGGCCAAAACATTTTTTTATATTTCAATATATGTTCCTTGGAGGTAGTTATTTAGTATCATGGACTGAATCCACCCTTAAAAAAGTTTTAGTATATTTTGTTTGACCCTGTATATTGGTCGTTTTACTTAAATAATTGTAATTGATTATAACAATCATTACTTTAAAAACAAAGTAATATGTAACATTAGCAGTTTCCAATCATAATAAGATTTTTGAAAACAAAATAACGATTTTTTAAACAAACTTATTGTGAGGCCTAAGTACTTTAAAACAAATGCAATAAGCCCAATCCCGATGGGATTGCGTCGTTTTAGCACAGGAACATCTCGGAAGGGTTGACGTCAGGCGGGCGGCCGGTCGTAGAACTATAGCCAAATTATTTAAACTGTTCCGACTATTTCTTCCCCATTTTGCGAGGTCTTTGGCATCCTTGGGTGACCATTGACCACCACATTAAGCTTTCCAATAGACCCAAAGGTTTGACTGTTAGAGAATGTTGTAATCATTAAATCCGCCTGTTGTACTTAAAACATGTGTGTGTATGTACCATAAATATTATAAAGAGGAAAGATTTGTACCTATTTTTGTATGTTTGTAATGAATAGGCTCAAAAAGTACTGGGCCGATTTAAAAAATTCTTTCACCGTTGGAAAGTTACACTATTCCCGAGTGACATAGGCTATGTGTGTACCACGGGCGAAGCCGGGGTGGACTGCTAGTGTACAATAAAGTATAAATAAATAATTAAAAACAAACAGGGTAATTTTATTAAAACGTAAAATCAGGACTTAGACTAAAAAAGGTAAATAATAATTTGTAAAATAGGACAATCGATTTCTACGTCGTCAAGATAGACCTGTTTTGAATAGATTTTATTTAAAGACTTTAGTATCAGATGGATGGATTCAGCGAGTCACATAAATTTTTACGACCCCCACTTAAGGGTTTTTAAGGGTTTGAAGAAGGGAGAACGAAATGACTCAAACGTAGCATCTTGAAATGTGATGGAGGACTTTTATACACGTAATTTGTTCATTTCGAATGTTTTGAAATTAGAAATGTAAGGCTTTTTTATTTCATTTTCTTATTTACACATTTACCTTCATCTTAGCGCGTTCCCATGCTACCATAGCTGGCTGCTTCGGAGCGCGGAGGACACTTTTCCGCTTTTTCTTCTCCAAATTGTCAATTGTCAAGGATGGCGAAGACTTTGATCGACCGAAATCGAGAAGAAAGAGCTAAAAAAGTTTTCACTTACACTACTACCTTATTTTCCACCTTTTTAAACGGAAATAATTATGTAGTCGACGGCAGCGAACGCGTATGATTTGGCTATAGTTTTACGACTGTCCTGAAAACCAACCTCTTTGGGAATGCATTTGTGCAAAATTTTACAACCGTCTACAGCCTGACGTCAATCCTCCTCGGGAATGCAGTAGTAGCACTAGGTGTTTCAGGCTTTGTTAGTCGCCTCTTACGTCATCCACAAGAAAAGATGGATTGGTCATATTCTATGCGTGAAGCCACACGGCGAAATACAGGTATGTATCATACCAAAGAGTAATATTGAATTTAATAAATGATGCGATCTGTAACGATACCTTTTCATTGAAAAGTATTCAATACCTATTTTTATTTTCAAAAAATAAGATATCTCATCAATTTCTGAATCAGATAGGGTAGATGTTACAGAAATCGAACGGCAAATATGAACAAATTCAGCTGATGTGAACAGACCCATAATAGCACAGAATAAATAATAATAGCGTTTAGAAGTCTCACTCAGCAATGAAATTCAAAGAAATATCTACTTAATGTGGCTAGCGATATGGTTTAATTTAGTTCACGGCAGAACTCTGCACCTTATCGCATAGATACCTACCATCCATTTTTTTTTTTCCATTTCATTCTTATTACTCTGGACAAACGATTCGTATAACTGAATTTACCACCCGGAGGGGCCGCCTGCGCGCATAGTAATAATGTAGGTACATTTTCGATACCTAAACGGGGAGTGACATAGGCCTGGTAATAGCTACGATGGGTTAAGAAATTAGATACTTCAACAATGTCTGAATTCAGATAGGGTAGGTGCAAGGTAGATGTTACAGAAATCGAACGGTAAATATGAACAAAATCAGCTGATGTGGACCGACCGTTATAGCTACGGGGGGTTAACGAAGCGAGCGGTGAAATCTCACAAATACGATTTTTTGTGAGGACGAACGTCGTTTAGCTGAGTCTTGGATTCTTTTGTGATGAGGATTTTTTAAAAATAAATAAAACGTATCTTCCATGTTGATCTGGGAGAAAGGACGAAAAGTAAAATATACCTGCTGCTTTTCTTCCCGTGCAGATCTTAAAATCTGATCGAAGGTATGAGCGGAATAGCCCATTTTGGATATGACAAAAGAATTTGAATCATGTCAATATAACATACACTATCACGTCTTGAGGTACGGAACCCTAATAAACAGAAATTTTTATGCAAGAAAATATATATTATTTCTCAACATCGCGTAATAGGGCTTTAAGAGTAAGAGGTAGGTACTTAGAATCTTAAGATACAAACGTTTAAGAATTTGGGATTATTCAGTTTCAATATTTAAAAAATAATTGGATACTTGATACTGATTGCTTTTATTTGACGAAAAAAATAATGAGTTTAAGAGGAAAAGAAAGAATATAAGAATTAAGTCATGAATTTTCGGTTACTTTGTAAAAAAAAAGTATTTGTGTTAAATATTTAAACATAATTAAGATAATGAAGGCTTTAAAAAGGTAAGGTCAATCATGTCACGCGTAAAGGCCTATGGCCCATTTGTTAAACAGTAGTAAACTAGCCTACATATACATACTTATTTTTTAGATAAGAGGGAATAAAAGTCCTCATTTTGCGTACCATGTCTTCCTTCAACTTCTAAATCGTAAAAACGGTTTCTAATGCAAACCTGAAACTTGGCGGGGTAATAAAAAGCTGTATTTATTACTGTGGGGAACGAACATTCAATGTGTTGCTTTACTTTTATTTTTGAAATTGGCACAGCGTGAGAGACAGTTATGATTTAAATTAGACCTGTATGACAACGACGGCGTTTTTTCTTAAATGTCTTTAAAAAAAAATCCCGGATAACTGACTTCAGCCTCCAGTATAATTAGTAATCAGTAGTCATCCATATATGTTTTTATGTATCCGTATACATATATATTAGTTATGTATGTATTATACTTACAAATATACATTTTATATTTTTTTACCTAATCGGTATAAGTATATTTATATTTAAATTAATAACTTTATTCTTTATTCTTGTAGGTATTCATAGATACTTTTCAATTTAGTTTACATTTTCTGTCGCAACACCTTACTTATTTTGCTACTTGGTTCAATGGTTGACAGGCAAAGAACGTCATATGGCGTTAAGTCCGCCATTTGTACACTTTTTTGTGCAAAGAAGTTAAAATAAATAAATATATTATATAATAAATAATTAATAAATGCAAACTGAATGCTTTAAAGTGAAGAGAAGACTGGATAAAATTCTTCTTCTTTTTAGTTTTTAAAAGGCAAGAAAGATGTTTTATTGAAAATAATAATCCAAATTTTAAGTTCCCCGCATAAAAAAAAATTGAAAATAGTGAGCACGGTGTATTATTTCTAAAATAAAATTGAAAAAAAAATATCATTTTATATAAACTGGCAGCGAGAGCAGTCAGGGTTACCACTTCTACTCACATATTTTTTGTAATTATTATTCAAATGAAAAGTTATTTTCCAATTAGTTGTTCCTTTTTTCCATTTATTTATTTATAAAAACTATATTGATCTACAATAAACATTTTTTTGCAATTATATGAACAGTTATATAATATATAAATACAGATTTTGTTGAGTTCAACATCATACCTCATAAATATATTTACTTACATATAATATACATACATACTAGGAATATTATGAGCCGAGTACTCGGTACTCGTCATATTCAGTACATTTTTAATACTCGTACTCGGCCGAATAACTCGGTTTAAGAGATATAATAAATAGAAAACAAACTAGTCTATTTAATTGTCAATAGTCACTAAATAGTACTATACACAATCACCTTTGTAATATGTATAGAAATAAAGAGAAGAGTATTAGCAGAGTCATGAGTTTCTGTTAGTTTTTTTTTTAAGCAATCTTTAAATTCAATAACTTCAATCTTTTCCATTTTACAGCCCTAGAGTCAACTGAATCACTGGTTTTCTACCAGTTAGTGGCTTAATGAAGTTCGTTTTCGACCGATTGCTTTTCAAGTTAATTTTCGCCTAGAAAAATATTTTTACACTCGAAAGGTTGTGGGTACTCGTGGGTTGTATCAATTTAGTTTCTGCTTTTTCATTTTATTTTGAATTTAAATCAATTTTAGTTATTGTTAGGTTATAACGAAGTTAGGTTAAAATAATCTACTTCGAACCCCAGCCAAGGCAAGTTTGAAAATGACTTTTTTCAAATTATCTTGGGTCTTGGATGTTTATGTACTTATACAGGGTTAATTTTAATTAACCGGCAACCTTTTTGGAGCAAGTTCAGTCCGTGATACTGAACTACTTTCCATAAAAACAAATATTAAAAACGAAAAAAAAATTTCGACTTTCCATACAAATCGGCGCTCAACCAAATGGATTTTGTATGGGAGGACGAAATTATGATTTCGTTTTTCGATAATTGTTTTTATGGAAAGTGGTTCAGTATCACGGACTGAACTTGCTTCTAAAAGGTTGCCGGTTAGTTAAAAATAACCCTGTATACTTTTATTATTCAGAAATATAGAACCATTAAGTTAGTATCCCATAACACAAGTTTAAAAACTTAATTTGGGGCTGCTAGCTCAATCAGTGTGATTTGTCTATATTATATATCTTTGCAATAATATGTACATGTTTAAAGCACATACTAAATTATTATATTTCTAGAAATACATCAGTTTACGTGGTATTCCTGGACCTGAGTTGTGCGTTTGACTTGGTGAGTTATAAGATTCTCTTTGACAAACTGCGTGGCGCAGGAGTACCGGGAAACCTTATTAATTTAATGAATTACTGGTATGGAAATCAGACTAACTTCGTTAAATGGGGTGACGCGATATCTAATTATTACAAATTAGAATGCGGTGTTCGCCAGGGAGGGCTGACGTCTCCGGATCTCTTTAACCTATATGTTAACGAACTGGAGGCGTTCTAAAAGAAGTACTTGTAACCGAAGAGCATGTATGAAGAGGTCAATGGGTGTGGATGAAGCGAAAGAGGTCTGTCTAGATCGTAGCAAGTGGAGGTCCATAGTATATGCCTACCCCTGTGGGAAACAGGCGTGATTGCATGTATGTTAATGAACTGATAGAGAGGCTGAGGGGCACTAGGGTTGGTTGTCACATGGCAGGAGTATGTGTAAATAGCTTTTCCTATGCTGGCGATATGGTGCTACTCAGTCCTAAGACTCAAAGGCCTCTTTAAGCGTGTTGATGGGCGAGAAGGTGGAAAAAGGAATGAAATTAGTGATGGGTTGGTAGCCACATCGCCTATTAACATGATTTGCATTTTCGCCCATGTCCTCGATCGGCTTCTACGATCTGCGTAGGAAGAGAAGCAGCTGGTACATTCTAAGTTTTTTCTTTTCTCCCAGATCAGCATAGAAGAATACACTTTAAGATAATAAGAAGATACTTACGTACGATTACGTTCAAACAAACATTTTCGTTGACGTCACAAAATAATTTAGTTTTGTTTCAAGATACTATCCTATTCAGTTACTAGTTCACTTGAATTAACTGAAAGGTCAGCCGTAGATCATTGCGCCCACGTACTGTAAGACAAGGTGTAATCGTTTTTCAATTACCGTTTGACACGCGTGGGTGAGATGCGGACGCGTATGGAAGGCTTTTTAGGGTTCTGCAACCAAAATATCATAACTCTTATGAAATAGAGGGACCACTACCTATGTCCAAGCTTTGTAGCTTGGATATAGATAAATAAATGTTTAATAAACGTCATTAGGTTGTCCTAATGACGTTTAAACATTCACGTTTTTATATCGTTATGTAAAAACTCTGATAAATCAGGTACCTATTTTTTCTTAACGTCAAAACAAACATTTTCGCTGACGTCACATTTCGTGTGACGTTTAATTCTCACAGAACAAAATAATTTATTTTTGTTCCAAGATTCCAGCTTACCCTATTTAGTAACTAGTTCACTTGTAGTAACTAAAAAGACAGCCAGTTCAATTACCGTTTGACACGCGTTATCAAGGGTTATCTAGGACTTGGTAGTAGCAAAATTTTCAATGATGTCTCAGTTTTCTTTGAAATGATTTATTTAAAATGGGGGCAGCACTGGACTTAAGCTTTAAATCCGCTATCACACTAATATTTGGGTATGAAATAAATAAATAACAAACTAATAAAATTATAAATGTATCACAACACTCAATATTCGTGTTTTTTTTCAATATTAACAGTCGCTCTAGCTGTATTTCTTGAATACTCTTAGATATATACAAAAAAATGATACTATGGAACGGAACCCACTTTGTGTTCATCTTACATTTTGGTGGGTTTTTCCATTACTGCTTGACAGAGTAGGTGCGATGTCGACTTTTTGTAGTAGTTTTGTATGTTCAAGTAAAACATAATATGACATTAATATGAAATATATAAAAGTAATTTTAAGAAGGCTGACGTGTTACACCTACAGTAGGTGTAAAACATTTACCGAAGCAGATATTTCAATGTCACCTTTTGATACAGTCATCAATATGTAAAATTTTTATTTTTGTTAATTTAACTTTGACTTTAAAAGTCTGGCTTGAGCTTGGCGCGGGTCCCTCTAAAAGATGTATATACTTAGACATGTCATAATTTAGGTACATTGGTACATACTAAATTAACAAATTGACATTATTTTAAATTTCGTGATTCTTATAATTCAATTTAGTTATGACATACCTAACAAACAATGTAATCTCAGTCTATCCATATAACTAATTTTAAGTCTTAAGTTTGTTAGTTGACGTCTTTGGAGAAAACTTGCAGTGCAGTTTGTTGCCGCTTCTTCTGCACTTGCGCCTAGAAAGCGGCATAAACTTAGCTGTAAGTAAAGATTTGACGTCAACATTTGTGCAAAACAAAACAAAGTGACTATTATTAAGAGATATTATAAATATCCTATGATAATAAAGATATTTTAGATTAAATTTAGAATTGTTAATTCTAAGATCTGAAGATATTTATTGTTTTTGTAGATACATTTTGTTTTATGTGACGATGTATGAAAGAGCCAAGACACTTAATCCACAGAATACATAAGAGTCAAACAGAATGGAATCTCACAGCGTCTCCCGCAAATTGGCGTCCCCGCACTTCTCCCCCGCACTTTCTGTACCTTTCTGTGCTCTAAACTAGGGTTTAGTTACTAGCCGCATGCAATACACGACGTCTCTTGTCTTGAGAACTGCCAATCAATAGTAACCATCATGGTGAGAAGATGCGCATATAATAATTGTTTATCCACCGATTACAACAAAGAACACATATTTCATAGATTTCCAAATGATAAAAACAGGTAGCAAAGCAACAATATAATTTCACGTTATTACCCAGCAACCATCTTGATTATATATATACCCTTCTCGCTCTCTCGCATTGGCGGGAGATACACAAGAGCGAGAGGGATTATCATTCGACAGCAGATAAACCGGTAAAAATACATGGGCTCCTCGCTCACAGTTAATCACATACACGCAGATGCCAAGTAGATTTCCGCGGGTTATAGTGTAGTGCTATAATGCCATTGTTGACAATGACAACTTGACAAGCGTGCGTAGAAGCGTGATAAGATAAACATTTGTTTATTTTTATTGAATTTATTCAAATAATTACCGTATAGTTTTGCGCCGCATATGCAAATTACTATATTGCAATAGTGAATTAGTGAATTTAGTGCGTTACATTATAAATGACTTAATAATAATCAGTAAAGTGAACTAATCGTGAATTGGACAATGGACATAATAAAAAATATTTGTGAAGTGATATTATGTAGCATTTAATACATATAAAACATATAAAACAGAATATTTTTTACGTCATAGAGTTCGCAAATCTCCCGGTATAGAAAGATATAATCGTAAATATGTCGAACTCGTTAGTAGATGAGTATTAAATTAATTCTGCGGTGCGACCCTAAGTATAAAACTCACACATCGACGTGTGTACAGATAGTTTCGTTTGTAGTACTGCCGTGCTATCGATAATGGCAGTAAGTACCTGACGCATAGTTTCGAGAAAATGGCGGTAAAAGTTTTTGCAAAATTTTTACGTTTTCTGAATTTATCTTATGACTTATTTAAAAAGTGATTTTTGTAAAATATATACTAAAGCATGTACTTTTATATGATGTTATTAATAAGCTTGTATTATTACTGTAATAATTTAAAAAAAACATTAAACCGTTTATATCTAGCATCTCAATATAATAACAAACGAGAGAAAAAGCTAAGAATAATCGGAGTAAGTGTGTATGTACTGCCGTTATTGCAAGTACTCCATACAATTTAAAGTTTTGTACTTATTAGTATTTAAATGAAATTAAAAAAAGGTATTAAAGTATGAATATGTGTTTATTATTCTTATCAGTCTATAATATGTTAAAAACCTACTATTATTCATCTTATACAACTAATTGAGTAATGACACACAAATTACAGATTTTTTCAGGTGATTAATAAACATTTCCAACATGCAAAACAATCAACTTTTATAACAAACATTGCTGCCTTAGGCATAATTTTTTTTTAAAGCTACTTATAATAGGAAAATATAACAAAATATAACAAACTCATAAAAATGAGGTCTCCAACTTTGCTTAAAAATAACAAAAACAGAAACAAACAACTAAAAATACGCAGTCTCTTACTACTTATTACTAATTCTTCTACATGATTGAGATCTTTTGCAGGAACTGTACTTGTTTTATAATCACATTTATGAACTCGTTAAAACACATTTATGAACTCGTTAACTAATCAACTTATTATATTATAATTTAAAAGTTATATTTATTTGTAAAAAACTAATAATAATCTAAGGATAACCATTTATAGGTAAATCTAGCCAAAACGTTTGCCTATTCTTTGGCATCAATGGCAATAATTTGTTTTGATTGTCTTTTTTTATTTGTGTATTTGTTTTTTTTAACTTGCGATTCCTGTCAGAGACGATTTTCTTTGAAACTCAGGGAAAGTTCTCGTTTTCATACACTTCACCTGTAGAAAGTCTAGAGTCTGCATTTCATCATCATAGTGACTTGTTTTGTTGCGAAGATAAATCGACGTAATTATAAAAATCATCGACTTCCATGATTTTTACTAAGAATTTTCCCTAGTTTGCTTCCCTCACAGCATTAACAAAGTCTGGAAAATTGTACACTTTATTTTTTTTGCATAGCCTGTTCCACCTAGTGGTAAAAGCTATCGGCAGTCATAAATGTATGTCCAGGTTCTAGGTATTACATATTTAAATGTAATAGTTTCTGCTGTTTATAATGTAGATAAGAAAACTCAAAATGGCCTAGTTTTTGTTCTGCGAAGAACAATTGTCCATCCACAACACGATATGGCTAACATCACGGTTGTGCATTAGGAATGCATTTAGCGAAGATATTATATCTTCTTGTTTTCTAACTGTCGTAGCTTCATGCCATACTGCTGCGAAAGGAACATTGTTTTTTTTTGGAACGCCCTAAAGGTACATAACTTTCATTAAATACTGTGATTCGGGTACAGAATATTGAGCGCTTAAACTGGTCCATTCTGGGCAACATTACCACTTTTTGTAAATCAAAAGAAAAGTAAATAGTATCATTATCAACTTCAGATTTTTAACGTCGTCTCAATATGATTTGCGTAATTCTCTGTACCTTGATTTGTGTAGTGCAAAATTCTTACAGAAATCACAGGTTTTGTTTTGAGCTTCGTGGTTTTTATGGTGTTGTTCAAATTTAGCACATAATTCACACTCCTCGTTTCCTAAATGAGCAAAAAATTTATTCATATCATCCCGAACGACTTTCTTGAATACTTCAAAGCCAACTTGTTCTGGATATGTTTTACAAAAAATGTTATGCATTACTGTAATTGTTATATCACTTGGCAAATACAGTCTATTAGGTGCATGCTCACGGCGATGGAGATAGTGTGAGTTCACTGGATTGTATGTCTCTGTAATATGTTTTTTTATTAGGTTTCTGTCAGATTTATTTTTTCTAATGTATATCCTCTTTGACAGTTTTGTTTCTCAAAAGGTCTTCGTAGAGCTAATAGCAGCCTTTTGTCATTTTAGCACTGTATCCTAAAGTCGTCGTTAAAAAGAAAGTCTTGCACATTTAAATTTTTGCTTGATCTTGATAAAAATAATATAAATAAGTGACATCTCGTTTACTTACATCCTTTTTAAGAGTTCACCATTTAAATTACTGCAAATGTTCTAAGCTAATTACATTTTAGGTTATTTAGATGTTGAGTATCATAATGGCAGTACGCATAGTTGCTGCCAATATATTAAGCCTATTGATTAAAATTTTATAGATATATTGTGCCTATAATAACCGCTGTATATACAGTTAGTGCTCTTATGCTAAGTAATACTAACTAAAGTTTTCTTGAGTACCGCTTTACATAAAATCAGTATAATTAGTTACTGCTGATAAACTAAGCCGTTCAATGTCAGAAGTAAAAAGAGTTGCACTTATTATAACCGGAGTATATGTCCTTAATGCCAATGTTACAAGTAGCTGGAAAAACGAATACCAAAAGCATCACTTTAAAACTGGAAGTAAGTATATTTACTACTGTTATGATAAGAATAAGTCGTTGAAAAATAGAGTTACTGCTGTTATGCTTATCGAGATTTACAGGTTCCTGTAAAGTTATCAAAATGTGAGTCAGATCATATTGTAGAGCTCTTCACGCTGATTCCGAATATATAACTAACTCATTTTTGTCAAAATTGGTACTTACTGCCAATATCGATAGCACGGCAGAGTAGTAGTAGGTATATATGTTACTCTGAATCTATGGAGAGTCATACCAGTGCTTATACGACAGGGGGACTTATACAGAAGATTTCGACTAAGGACTTGATCTCATATATAATCATTTTTAATCATCGTCATACTTGCTACCCCACTGATCATCATTATCTTCCTGGCCTTCCCCCTGTTTGAAGTGGGCTTACCATATTTATAGTAACCGCCCTCGGTTAGTAGTAGTTATTCCTTAATGTCTCACTTCACACATCTTTCCCACGTCTTTCTAGATCGTCCTTTATCTCTGAAGCCATGAACAGAATTACTGCAAGTACAACGATGACTGACACGTGCGTTTTAAGTCTTAAGTTTGTTAGTTGACGTCTTTGACTGGACTGGTCAGCTCGGCTATGCTTTTTATAACAAATTGTTTGTCTTTTGTCGGTTATGTTATATCATTTAACTAATAGTATAACTTGATGGACAGACCCGTTAAAAGAAGTATGGGTAATATAAATTTAATTTGTAAAGAAATCTACGTATTGATTCAAGAAGCATACCAACAAACAATAAAAATTATAGAAATCCAATTACCATAAACATTCAACATCTAATCTGTAGACATTAGATACCTGTATTAACTTTATTAAACATAAACCAAATAGGATGTACAGATTACAAGCACACAGTCAAACAAATGTATTTAATCTTGTCTAGGCCCGTTTTATTACATTTTAATACGAGTAATCCCTTCCTAAAATCAATTTCAAAAACAAACAAGCGTTTTAAAATAAAGCACTCAGTAACCTTTCATGCTGCTCGGTTCCGTATAATTTAAATGTTTGTTTGAAGCTTAAATAAAAATAGTACAGTGCAAAAGTATACATTTGTAAAAAAAGGATTTTTTAAATAAATATAGAAACGATCAAGCATGAAATTTAATAATAAATGTTAGTATTTATTTATTTATACTTTATTTTACACACATATACATGTTTAAAATACAATAGGCGGACTTAATGCTAAAACCATTCTCTAACAGTCAAACCTTTGGGTCGATTGGAGAGTTTTATGTGGGTGTGAATACATAAAGAAAACTTAAACTAAACTAAATTTAAGTAATATTTATTTCTGAATAACTTTATTATTCTAACTTGTGAATTTCTGAAACGCCTCATGTCTTTGAGAGGTGACCTTGTTTAGACGGCTTACTCCCCCTATTTGGCTTCTTGCCAGTAGCGTACGGGTCATAGCCCCGGGCAGCATATAAAAGGGGGGCAGCGGCAAGGTCACAATAGGGCGGCAAATTTAAAGACTCCCGTCGGCAAAAATTTGTGGCGTTAGATTTTTGGGTGACGCATAATTATGAAAATATAGGGCGGCAATATTAATTAAAATTAAATTAACCAGCCGCCAAATGAGCCTGGAGGTGATGTGTGGGCGGCAAATTCTGGTTCCCCAGGCGGCGAAAGCACACGCTACGCCACTGCTCCTTGCAACTTTATTTTATGGGGTTATCGGAAATTCATTATTTACAATGACCAAGGAGCCTTTCTCAACTGGAAAACAATGTACGCCAATCCATCGTCAACATACCAGTCATTATGCTTAGAAGAAATGAACGAAACTTTAGAAATCGGGTAACTCAATAGAGAGTATGCATGCATTTTTTTTTTATTAGAAATTTAAGTGCGTTTGACCTCTATCTAGCCTGATGGGAAGCTAAGATGAGGTCTAAGGTGTATCACGCAGACTCAAAAAATGCCTGTTCACTCTTGCCTTGAAAATCCCTAAATTATATGTATGGGGAAACATCGACGCAGGGAGGGAATTCCACACCTTAGCGGTTCGCACAATGAAGGAGGAGGCGAATCGAGAGGTACGATGAGGAGGAATATCGACCACAAATGGGTGGAATCCCTGTCCACGTCGTGTTGTCCGATGGTGGAATGGTGCAGGGGGAATTAAATTATGTAATTCCTGCGCACACTCCCCGAAGTGCAACCTGTAGAAGACACACAGACTTGCTACCAGTCTAATCGATAGTCCTCGTCGAGAAATAGCTGCAAAAAATAAATCAGTGCCGAAAAACATGTATATGGTGTAGAAAATAAACATTAAAAATAGCAAGTAGATTATTACAACTAAAACACGCCATTTTAAAATATGACGTCAAAGTCTGCAATATCCGCTAGAGACAGAAGCTGTCAACGCATGTTTTTCTTTTTTGGGTACTTTCGATATTATCAGCCAGTGTTTGTTAAACCTCTATATAAAAGTACATACATTTCGAATGTCATCGATAGTCAAACTACATGGACGGACATTCCTACCGAACGCACCCGAACTTTCATTTCCCTTTTGTGAACTTTGTCGTCATTTCCCTTTTGTTTGTCAAAAGTTTCCGCACAATATTTGCATATTTTCAATAATTTATTTCTAATCCAAATAAGAGTCAGTAAGAAAAATAATTAACTAGGCGTGGTAACGTATTAATAGAAATTGTAAAATAAAAATATGAGCCGGATTGTTATTACATGCATATTCCTTATTGACAATGAGGGCCGTTATTTGACTGATGACAAAACTATTCAATAAAAAGAAATTAAGAGGATGTATTTTACAATAACAATTAAATTACAGTGACATCTCTTCTTTTTTTTTGACCTTTCAAATTAGCAAGTTTTCGCGCCGCACCCTGTATATTTTCGTCAAATCCATCAGGCACGTTAAAATGAATTATTTTTCATGTCTAATACAAATTATTATACGCGCAAAGACGGGGCGGGCCGCTTCTTTTTCTTCTTCAGCCCATTGTCACCCAATGCGAAATGTAGGCGTCTAACAATCACGCCATTTCATACGATCTTGAGCTTACATAAAACAAATATAAAATCGGAAATTGACGGTGTCGTACTAAAACGCCAAGGACTGGCGAACAAACAAGAAATTCCATTGACTATAATGACGAAAGACAGATTTAAAAAATAAAGACACCACGAAAATTTGTGATAAATTATTTGCGTTATCCGATAACATTCGTAAAATCCATCAGCCTCATTAAAATAAAATCGGTTTCATGTTCAATACTCGAACCTCAAGGGCAACAAACACAAGTGAACCCTAAAAATCAATAGCACATGTAGGCACGGTTCAAAATATCATGTTTATTACGAATAAACGTCGGTTTTGTGAATAACAGTCGTAATATGTTTAGAATCGTATTATCTTCGCGTCCATACGTTAAACCTTTGACACAAAAAACGGGATTACAGAAGGAGTACTTTAGTCGTAATAAAAAGTTATCTTGCAATTTTTTTTATTTTTTTGACATTTTATTGCACAGTTAAACACAAAAATAAACGTACATATGGAGACAAATGTAAAAAAAAGGTAGCCTTATCTCAAAGCAATCTCTTTCAGGCTAGTTATATTTTTAAGGTGGTTATTCACTTAGAAACTTGTTCCCCTTTATGATCTTTTTTCTAACCTAAGCTCCTTTCCGGTTGTATTTTTAGTTGTGTGGCCATTTCTTGTTCTCTTATATCTTCCTGTGAATGTCGTAATAGGCGACTAAAGGACTAAGCATAAACATCATTCCCATAGAGGGTTGATTATTCTAAAAAATATAATCTTGGTTATCCTTCTACAATACACTTTTGTATGTCCATACGTTAAACCTTTGACGTATTATTATCGAGTTGAATAAAAAAGGAACGATATCTGTAGGGTTCTCTGGCTTAATACGAGATCCTTTTACTGCTTTTTAATCCCGGATTGGGACTTTCTGTGGAATATTTGGTGCCCTATTTCCTTGGTATTTACTTTTTGTTCCTGGATGGGAATAATCGCTTTTATGTAGGAAATCAATTTGTATTTTAGGCGTTTTATATATGAGGTTTTCATTCGCTTATGTTTTGTTTGCTCGCAATAATTCAGATAAAATGAACATAGCTCAGATATTTTTTTTTATGGCCATAAATTTATGTTTGTAAAATATTTAAATTCTTCGTACCTATTTATACACGCTAAACGTGGCCTTTGGATTTTACAGCCCTGGGCCCAGGGCCCTGTTAACCCCGTTAGCAGTATTTTTGACCGACTTCAAAAAAAAGGAGGAGGTTATCAATTCGTCGGAATCTTTTATGGTTTTTTTTATGTATGTTCCCCGATTACTCGAGGACGCCTGGACCGATTTGGAAAATTCTTTTTCGTTCAAAAGGGTGTACTTTCCAGGTGGTCCCATAGAAATTCTATTAAAATCAGTTGTGGGGTTTGATTTTTAAACGAACTTAACTAGAAAAATATGTCGTCTAAGTATACAATAGTTTAAATATTTAGCTTTTCTGGTATTGAAGTTGGTTTTTTGTTTTGAAAACATTTCAACAATTATCAAGCTACTATTCTATTTATTGAATCTAGTATACTAAAAATCTTTCCGTTGCAATTTTTTTGCTAAAAAGAGAAATTAATTTAAAGAATCAAATAATTTAAAGCCTAAAAACTAAA
Organism: Acrobasis repandana; assembly: GCA_963576875.1. Lineage (NCBI taxonomy): Eukaryota > Metazoa > Arthropoda > Insecta > Lepidoptera > Pyralidae > Acrobasis > Acrobasis repandana. The sequence goes on along the minus strand of OY756232.1, from coordinate 17,858,070 downwards.
TTACGAGGTTTATATTTACATAAATGGGTGTTTAATTAATAATATATATTATAATATAAATAAATCTAGCAATAAATTAAAGTTTATACTCGTACAATGCAACATTGTTTCTAAACATTCTTTACCTACTTAATTATCAAATGTATTTGAAGCAAGGACAAAGATAATTACAAAGTAATTTACATATTACATTTCTAGATGGCTAGACAAGTTATGGATCTGAGAATACCACGATAGGGTTGTCTCAGAAAATTTACCGTCCATTTTTAGTTAAGGTCCTTGAGCCGATGAACGGGCCATTTAAAAAACGATAAACGTAGTATGGTACATTTATTCGTCAGATTATTTTTTATTGTTCCTTTTTTGTCTGTTTGACGATCTCCGTGGTGTATCGGTTAACACACTAGTCCGTTATTCAGAGGTTCTGGGTACGATTCCCAAATAGGGCAAGTTGGAAAATGGGCTTTTTTAAATTGTCTGAGGTCTGGAGTGTTTATCTATGTACCTTTATGTAATAATTATAAAATATAGTATCGTTGAGTTTATATCCATAATAAAAAAAAAAACTTACTTTGAAGCTAGCCTCAATCTGTGTGATTTGTCCGTATATATTTATTCAGAGGTTCTGTGTTCGATCCCCAGCCAGGGCAAGTTGGAAAATGATCTGTTTCAAATTGTCCTGGGTCTTGGGTGTCTATCTATATATTATGTATTTATTATAAAATATAGTATCCTTGAGTTAGTTGGGTCGCACCTGGATGAGAGCAGCACAGGACCGAGATGGGTAGCGTCGACGAAGAGAGAGGCCTATGCTCAGCAGTGGGCGGAAGAAGGGCTGGGATGATGATGATGATGAGTTAGTATCCCATAACAAGTTTCAATATATCGTTTACTTTCATTTCCAAAAAAAAAATACACTTGATCTTTTAGCTATAAATTTTTTAACAAAAGCTGAATAAGTTTTAAATAATTACCGAAATATGGACTTGTAAAGGGGTCACAAATCCATGATAAACTATTAGTTACAGAACGAGCGAGCAAAGTGAGAGTAGTTCTTCGAGTCTACTTCACGTCTTTGTAACTAATGGAGCAGACAGAGCCATGTTGGGTAGGGTGTCGATTAAGGTATGGTGTCCGCGTAATCATAGTTTGGGGTGAACATTATTTACATTTGTCATTAAAATTTTGTACACTTTTTCATAACCCTATAATGGAATACAGAACCAAGAATTTTAACGTGCCATATCGTGCGCGTGACAATACGCCATAAAGTCGGTGTGTGCCATCCCCGCAGCGGACATGCACGGCTTCGCTCCGGTACATGTACGGGTTATGATGTACCATACACTACAGTTATTATTAATATTTATGAAAAATATTGATCCGAAAAGACGTCACATACATACACACATTCATACCATCACGCCTTTTTGCAATAGATATATTATAGGTACACTGAAAAAAAAGAATACGCTAGATGACAAGAAGTCAAATACCGCTCTTGATATCAGTTTTTCTGCATTAATAAGTCTAAAATTATGTTGAAAATGGATATGGTCAATGACAAGTGACACTATTTTGTGACGTTTTATTCTCTGAACAGTACCAAATAATTTATTTTAGTCCCAGTCATTTAACCAATGCTTAAATACTATAAACGTTTTAATTACCAGTAGCCTTGAGTTCAGCAGTCACTCGATTTTGGTTCTGTGTAGGAAATATCTTAGCTACCAGCGAACATTCTTTTTCTCAGTATAGATACTATAGAATCGTAGTTCATATTGCAATTTGTTCAATGTCAAAAAATTCAATTTTTTTAAATTAATAGTCATAAATTATTTAAGGAGATTTTAATATTCACATCGAATAGAAAACATTAGTTAGAAAACATTTTGGTGAGGCTGTTTTCCAGTATGCTGTTTTTTTTACAGTAGCATTGTAATTTTTGACATAGAACAAATTGCAATATGAACTACGTTGTAACGATCCTGACAGACCTCTCTCGCTTCATCTACACTCATCATTCTCTTTATGCATGCTCGCCGGTTATGGATACTTCTGAAGATAGCACATCTTACACAAATATAATGTCTAATGAATATTTATTTTATTTTATGTCATAGGACGGCAAACGAACAAGCGGGTCACCTGATGGTAAGTGATCACCGCTGCCCATTGACAACTGCAACACCAGGGGTGTAACAAAAGCGTTACCGGCCTTTCAGGGGGGAGGGGGATGGGGGATGTATTAATATGGACTAAATATAAACTAGTAGTGAATACTCGTATCGATCAAGAGAGTGGGTGAGAATCTAAATCATAATAGACTATGCGGCTAGCGACCATCACTATTCTGATTTCCTTTTTACCTGACTGCGGCGAAGGAGAAAAGGAGGGTTATGTTCGCCGATATATATGTCACTGTTAAAAATTATGTAATTTTACATGCAAATAAATTACATAAACCTGTAAAATTCCCGAAACATCTGGGAAATTTACGTAAAACTATGAAATTTTACATAAAAATATGAAATTTTTCATAATTTTTCATAATTTTTCATAATTTTTACATATTTTTCCGTAAATTTTCCAGATTTTTTGGGAATTTTACAGGTTTATGTAATTTTATGAATGTTAAATTACTTAATTTTCAGTAAAATTACATAAATGTTAACAGTATTGTTCATCTATTCCCTCGTATCTATAAAAATATCCATGATACCTTATATTGTACATTAATTAATTATATACAGTCATGGAAATATAATTCTCTTTATATTTGGATGACAGTTTATAATTAATTATTGTTCGTAATTTACAGTCCTGTTAATACAATACAAAACCCTTTACTGCACAAAAGTAAAAAAAATACAGGACATAATTATCTTAATACTGTGATTTTTAATGTTATTTGGTGCAATAAAGGTTTTTGTATTGTTTTGTATTGTATTGTATACCTTTATAAATTAGGTATATTCCGCTAGTTATATGCTATGTGACGTCACAGTACCTATATCCACTGTGGGGCCCACTTTATTGCCCATAATGTAATGAACTGAAAAATAAAATAAACCTAATCATACTGAGTGGGGTACCAAATGAGAGGGCCTAAAAAGCACATTTCAAAAATAAATACATAATTAGCTGTTGCTTCATGCTGTGCTTGCATTAACTGTATAATTATAATAATATAATAATATATTTATTTGCTGTAAAAGTGGTTACAATAGTTGTTAATTACAATTTTTAGATCACACTTCTAACCTGCCTAGGCATGCAAATGTCAATTAAGTTATCATTAATTTCATTATTTATTGTATTCATATCTTTCTATTCTATAATTATACTGGTATTTGGTCTAATTTGTTATTACTAATGTTATTATAAATGCCCACAATCATGCTAAAACCTTTGGGACTAACGGCCTGTATGATTTGTCTACCTTTTACGGATAAAAACGTGATAGTATTTAGTAGAAAATTAAACAGTCTGCGTAAAAGTTTTACGAACAAATTTATTTTGAAAGCAAACTAACCAGGAAGTAATTTTACGGTACTTTCGATTTAAAACACGCCTTCAAAGCGTCATAAATAATCATAATTTGCTTACGGAATGTCGCCATTGATGTAAAACGAAAGTGTCAACCAACAACATAATTATACACTAAATTATTATAACCATCTTAAATTATTATCTTAATACACGCGTTTTTCACATTAAATATCTTACAAAGCCATAAGCCTATAAACATTAACTCAATACATTGTCCATTCGAAGACAATGAATCTTCTTGAACAAATGTGTGCCCACCTTTATGTTAAATATTACCCTAAGCGTCGATTCACACTGGAATAACAGCGACCGGCATCGCAATTTCACTATTAACCATAGGTATTTACCTTTATTTATATTTGGAAAATGTTCGAGAAAAACTTGACCGCGCGATTTTTGCCTTTTGGTAATGTAACACGCTAGTTGGAAAATGGCCTTTTTCAAATTGTCCTGGGTCTTGGATGTTTATCCAAATATAAGTATTTACTAACAAAATATAGTATCGTTGAGTTAGTTTCCATAATACAAATTTAATCTTACTTTGGGACAGCTCAATCAGTGTGATTTGTACATATCTATTTATTATATGACCTCTGTGGCGTAGTGGTTAACAGGTTATCACGCTAGTCCGCCACTCCGGAATTTTGGATTCAATTGCCAGCTAGGGCAAGTTAGAAAATGGTTTTTTTCAAATTGTCCTAGGTTTTGGGTGTTTATCTACAGATACACTATCACGTCTTTATCCCTAAAGAGGTAGACAGAGCCTAGGGCGGTAAGGCCCAGGCCACTTTTAGCGTGATGGTGGATATGAAGTGAAAAAGAAACCATAACGATCTGCGCGAGAAGAGAAGCAGGCGGTACATTCTATGTTTTTTTCTTTTTCCAGACCAGCATGGAAGAAAGTGTTTATCTATATATGTATTTATCATAAAATATAGTAGTATTGTTGAGTTAGTATTCCATAACACAAGTTTATAAAAATATTATTTCGGGGCTAGCTCAATCTGTGGCATATATTTGTCCGTATATATTTATATTTATTATTTTTATATAAAAAAGGTTAATATACACTTTGACTGCTAAAAAACGCTTTGTATATGTTTCCTCTTTTGAACAAGACACACGGTGGGTTTTCCAGCAGTGGTTTGAGAGAAACTGCGATGCTGTCCGCTGTCATTCCAGTTGGAATCAGCGCTTAGTTAAGTAAAATGCGTATAACTCATTAAAACATTGTCCAACTGTCTTAAACATAGTTTCTCGTGATTTATGTCGAGTTCTTTATTAAATCGCTTTTTTTATCCATTCTTTTTATGAGATTATATTTTTTTTTATCAAGAGAAACGATTAAAGGGCCATGAATAGTAAAAAGGTTTTTGTAAAAAGGATGAGTTTGTTTAAATATAATTTACATATAGGTACTTAATCTGATTCCTGTCGATATATTTTACAAGACTCAATATTTCAATTCAATTTCAAGACTCTTTCCGCGCGGATCGCAAAAGCCGATCGAGGGAATGGGCAAGAATCTGAATCATATTAATAGGCGATGCGGTAAACAACCCATAACTATTATGATGTCTCTTTTCTACCTTCATGCCCACGATCACGCTAAAAGTGGCCTGAGCCTTGCCACCCTAGACACAGTCTGCCTCGTTAGGTATGAAGACGTGATAGTATCAATAAATTTTAAGTCATATTAATTAAAATATCAAATTTTAACAATTTGATGGTATTATTATTACAGCATTGGGTGACAATGGGCTGAAGGAGAAGATGGTAATATTGTGTTAAACCACAGAATAAATAATACTAACGTAGGTACAGAAGTCTCACTCAGCAAAGAAATTCAAAGAAATATCTACTTAATATGGCTAGCGATAAGGTTTAATTTAGCTCACGTCAGAACTCAGTACCTTTTTGTATAGATACCTAGACATCCATTGCAAGCCAATTTCATTCTTATTACTCTGGACAAACGATTCGTATAACTGAATATTATGTTAGATTTTATGTATTTTTAAAACGCAGATAAATCGAATTAAATTAAAGTTATACAATAAATACTCATTATACCTTAATATTGATCAAATTGTTACTTTATGTAATTTAGCCCTATATTGAACACAAAGTCGTATCAAACACCTCGGAATTTAATTAAAAAAGGTTACTATCGATAAAATAAATCTTCATCACTAAATGATCAATCAGCGTAGGAGGACTAGTGATGCGCAGCAATTTGAAACTGTCGATAAAATTCCGGGGGAAGGTGTGCGGTCGTCGATATCATTAACATTCTTTAAAGCTCACTGATTCTGAGGCGATTTTTTGTTCTATAAAGATAAGTTGTTACGCTTGAACGCATTATAGATATACGTTTTTGATTACAATAAAAAAGTTGGTAGACTTAGACCTTTTTTTTCTAAGTTGACTTGATATTAATTTATGGTTATTTGATTGGTTTTTAAATAGTTTATTAATAAATCAAACAAGTATATCGGGTCCCTCTTAAAGGTTTGTATACTTAGACATGTCATAATTTAGGTACATTGGTACATACTAAATTTACAAATTGACATTATTTTAAATTTCGTAATTCTTATAATTCAATTTAATTATGACATAATAAACAATGTAATCTCTGTCCATCTATATAACTAATTTTAAGTTTTTAGTTTGTTAGTTGACGTCTTTGGAGAAAACGTGCAGTGCAGTTTGTTGCTGCTTCTTCTGCACTTGCGCCTAGGAAGCGGCGTAAACTTTGCTTTAAGTAACGATTTGACGTCAACATTTGTGCAAAACAAAACAAAGTGACTATTATTAAGAGATATTATAAATATCCTATGATAATAAAGATATTTTGAATTGAATTGAAAAATTGTATGTAATAAAAATTTTAATTTGAAAATGTAGTCTCTTAATAATTTCTGTGGTTGTGTTGTAGCTAAGAATCATCTAGATCAAGTCAGCTTTAAAAAAAATCGCATCACGAATCGGTTCATTTGTTTAGGAGCTACGATGTCACATATAGATACACAGACACGTCAGTCTTAGAACTTTTTGCACCGGGGGAATAATACCTATCGTGAGAGGGTTGTGACGCAATTCGTCACTTTCGCAAATGTTCATCGCTCGAAAATTGGTCACTTTCGCAGAATGTAATTTTCGCAAATGGTCACTTTCGCAACTCGTCATTTTCGCAACTCGTCACTTTCGCACTTTGTCATTTTCGCAACTCGTCACTTTTGCAACTGGTCATCAACAACTTTCCAATCACATTTCCGAATACTAAAAGGCTAAAAACACTTAATTTATCGTCATATGTAAATAATAGGTCAGGGACGAATCAAGCAAACGTTTTTCAAAACAATGAGTGGTAAATTACTAGAAATACGTGAAAAGTGATTTGTTCTATAAAAATTATATTGAACACTTAAAAAAGAAAAAGAAACTAGTGCTAGAGATAAAATAAAAGCTCACTCATATCTTACGTAAATAAAAAGGACTAAAAAAAAGAAAAAAAAAGCAAAAACGCAAACGTTTCATATTTTATTTAAAAATAAAATTAACACATTGAACATAAATACTTTTAAACTATCGCGTTGCATTATTATTACCTATATAGAAACGTACCTTTTTTTATTTATTTTGCTTACGTTTCGTTCGGGTTTCACCGAACGTGGTCCCAGCTTGACTGAAGCAGCGATGACGGCAAGCAGCGGTACGTTTCGCGTTAATTCCCGTATGCATTAATTTAATCACATTGAACATTTTTTGTATAAATTAAACCTGTAAGAATAAAATGGCGACGTAAATATTAAGGCAAAAAATTCAATAATCTACGCATCCGAACATGAAATGCTGTGAAAATAGGTGGAATTTTTTATTATCTCGGGATTTATCCACTCGTACACCATTGGTCTATTGTTTTTGTAAGGACTTGGCAGATAAACTGATAAAAACGGCTAGTCGTGGGAAATATTGGCTTTTTGGCTTTATTTACAAAATAAATATTTATTTATGGTTAAAATTAAATAAAAACTGTAAACCCCATCTTATCCCAATCCCACCTTATCCCAACTAATATTATAAATGCGAAAGTGAGTTTGTATATTTGTTTGTTTGTTTGTTACCTCTTCACGCTTTATCTACTTAACCAATTTTCTTGAAAATTCGCATACACATAGATAAGAGTGCTGAGGATATAGGGTACCTTTCATTGGAAAAAAGTAATGTTCCCGTCGGATACGCGAGCGAAGCCGCGAGCAAAAGCTAGCTATTTTATGAAATCTTTTTTGTGTCAAATCGATAATTTTAAGCTTATCAAATATATTTTTTAATAAATATGGATTTTGGCTCTATGGTTCGTTGTCACGAGAAAGTTGACTTGGCATATTATTTATTATTAATAGCCATCAATGTCCCAGTATTGGGTAAAGGCTGATCCACGCGTCAACCCGTAAACGGGTGCCGCCAGTAGGGACTGGTCAGCTCGGCTCCGTTTTTTAAGACTACTCAGTGTAACTTATTTCTGTAAATTGGATTTGGCACTCGTTCGCAAGCTTTACATATTATGTTGTGATAACATTGTATTAGGCATAATATCTTTGTAAACTGACAAAGCCTTTCCGGCGCGTAGGCGACCAATACTGTGTACTTAAATGCGTTTCTTTCGGCGTTTCTTCTCAGCAGTGGTCCTTGCGAAACGCTAGTAACGGTAGCTTTTAAACAAAAAAAAAATTAATACACACGCACTGTGTGTGCCGCAGCGATACCAAAAGGTTGTGGCTCAGCAAAACGATTGCTCGTAGAACAAACTGCTGATTTTCAGCTACTACCTTGAGATTCACAGGGACGCGTGCAACAATACCATCGGTGTCTTGTAATGGGTGAATGCGATAATGGGATGATACCCAAATTGATAAATTTGTATTGAGTATAATTATATTGTATTAGAAAGTAAACACAAAATCAAAGGCAACAGAAGAATAACAGACACGTTCACGTAGTAATATCTCAAAACTTTATCACTAGCCGCAAGTAAATCTTCAAGGATTTATGAGCGTGGAAAGTGACATCATCAAATTTTATGAACTATGCACTTAAGGTTAATTTAACTATTGGTTTTATATCTTCTCCCTCTTCCTCACCTTATCCCACTTTACGTGGGGGCTCTATCTTTTGTCAAGGCACTTGTAAATATCCTATGATAATAAAAATAAAATAAAAAAAAACATTCTTTTTATCCATATCATCCTTAAAGCGCTCCACCTTTTCTTAGGCCTTTCTCTGTTCCTATTACCAGTAACCTTCAATATACAATAGGTATTATATATAATTCATTAATTTAACTATTCCGCCAGCAATCTCTTCCACAGGTAATTATTATTAATCATTACCTTTTTCCAGCCCACGTCGGGTCTATTTCTTATTGATCTGGTATCGGAAAGGTAATTAGCGACTACTAGCATTGGTCCTTTCAAAACAATACACTGACATTACGTGAGTGGAAAAATTCCGTAACCATGGAAAGTTCTATATACGAGTACCTATTGTATTGTATTGTCACCGACTTCAAAAAAGGAAGCGGTTCACAATTCGTCAGATTTTTTTATTTTATTCTATGAAACGGTGGTGGCCGAGAGGTTTAGGTAATGGCTGTGAGTCTGTGAGAAAAGAGTTCGATCCTAACTAGGCGCGACTTGTAACTCTAAGGTTTGTACTCATGTGCAACTTTAACATTTACAACTGCCAACACTTGCTTCTAGTCAAGAAAAACATCGTGAGGAAATTGATTAATTTAAAACGGTTGACTTACGTGATATAGTCGGAAAAGCCCGACTAGGTTTCGATCAGTGCTGAGCGGACAGCGATGATCGTCTAAATCGATCGAAACCTGGTCGGCATTTTCTGACTATATCACGTGTGTCAACCGTTTTAAATTAATCAATTATGGATTTATCTCACGTTAGTTTTAATAAAATAATCGTGAGGAAACTTGCACACTAGTGACTATAAAGTTTACTAGTGTGTGAAACGAAGAAGGCAATGCCTCAAGGTGAGTCACACCCACGTTACACCCCTCTGCACCTCTCTAAACCCCCTGGACCTAGATGCACCCCACCGTATCCCTCAGCTAATAGTGATCTCATCATCATCATCCAAGCGTATTCCCGGTTTCATCCTCAGCGGTTAGACTTCAGAGCTCAGGATCCGCTACTTAACCTAGGCGATTTGACGAGGTTTTAACATACAGCAACTACCGTCTGACCTCCGTAACCCAAAGGGTAGACCAGAACCAATCCTAGGATAGGTTTAAACAAATGCTAGATGGCGTTGGACCTACAGCTTTACGTGCCTTCCGAAGTACGGAATCATCTTTCTTTTCGGATAATCAGGTGATTCAAGCCAGCAATATCCTAACCAGACTGGATACGACTTATGACAAAGTATGCTTCCCAGTGGGATTGGAACTCATGACCTCCGGATCACAAGGCAAACGCCCACTGGACCACGGAGGCAGTCAAGTTGTTATATTTCTTTTGTCAAAATAACAATAACAAATAACATAACAAACAATGTAATCTCAGTCCATCCATATAACTAATTTTAAGTTTTTAGTTTGTTAGTTGACGTCTTTGGAGAAAACGTGCAGTGCAGTTTGTGGCCGCTTCTTCTGCACTTGCGCCTAGAAAGCGGCATAAACTTAGCTGTAAGTAACGATTTGACGTCAACATTTGTGCAAAACAAAACAAAGTGACTATTTTAAAGAGGTATTATAAATATCCTATAATAATAAAGATATTTTAAATTGAATTGATTGAATAACATACCTGGCTTATCCAAATCGCTAAGGAAGTCATCAGTCTCAGTGTAGGCCGTGGTTCTGCCCAGCGCAGCCAGGACGGACAGCCACACCCACGCTGCGCCCCTTCGCACAACTCGACCCATGGTCACTTCACTTCATCACCTCACTCACTACACTACACTGACACTGCACTTTGTTTTGTGGGGTTACCTGCAAACAAAAAGAGAATGGGTATAGTAATTTCACATTTTTTTTCAGTATAGAAAAATATGATGTTGTCGATGTGTAAATATGTCGCGTCACCCAATTCGAGACAGCATAAATAACTTTCATGCATTTTTAAAATAACCAAACTAGACCATTATCCGCTAGCTGGCAACAAGTCAAATCTGATACTTTTTTCTTAACGTCAAAACAAACATTTAGTAGTTGTTTTGTCTTTGGGATTTGTATGAAATACTAAACCGTATAACTAAACGCTCTTAATGTACCGTATGGTCTCTGGCCTAGAATAGGACCACTCCACCTCTTTCTGTGGATGTTTCAAGAGGCGACTAAAGGATTAAGCACAAACATCTCGTGTTACGAGTATAATTACATTCGTAAAGAGGGTTAGGGCGGCGGCAGCCGTTCGGTCGTAAAACTATAGCCAAATCATTTAAATATCTTCTCCACTTCGCAAGACTTTTGGCATCCTTAAGTGACCATTGACATGCACTTTATATTTGGAGAAGAAAAAGCGGGAAAGCGCACCCCGGGCTCCGAAGCAGCGCAGCTGAGGATGTAACTGGAAACACGCTAAGATAAAGAAGAAATAGCGCTTTTGATATTAGTTTTTTTGCATTTATAAACTTAAAATCACGTTTTAAATGGATATGATATAAATATAACAAGTTACATTATTTTGTGACGTTTTATTCTCTTCTTACCTATCATAAAGTATGAATGAATCTCTTTTAAAAAGAGATTCATTCGATTGTAGAGTTGTAGACATGGCTTATGCCAAATGTCTACAACTCTACATACGTTCCTACAATGTTCACTTTGCTCTGAAAGTCAAAAGAAAAAGTAAATACGAATCTTTCTCACTAGTTCAATCGGCAAATAGTTCCATGGAACTAGTGAGATTTTTTTTCTTAGTAGTCCCATTGACTTCATATAGGTAGTCAATGGAACTACTAAGAAAAAAATTCTAGAACTAGTTCCATTGAACTATTTGCCGATGGAACTACTCGTAGTGAGAATGATCCGGAAATAAGTATTAAATTTATAGTTATTTAGTAGAATGTAATTGAACCGTAATAAATTATGGTTGACAAAATGTAGCAAGAGCGAACATATCTCTTATCACAAGAGCAGGAATTTAAATCAGGACCAAATTAATCGTTAATTCAAACGAAAACATGTAAATTTTATCCGCAAAATCAAGAACACATAAAAACCTAATTATTAATTCCATTAAAGACACAACAGGCTATCCAAAAACAGTATAAAACGCAAATCTGAAACAGAATACATAATATTAGCCACATTAATGAATTCAGGTGCAAAAACTTCATTCCTATTCAAGGGCCAGCGCGCGAATTTTACGCTGTTGGCGATTGTAAAGACTGAATCCTATATAATGCTGTAATATGAAAGATATTGCAAAAGATTTGTTTTATAAATAGCTGTTTGAACGAGCGAGCTATCATCTTAGAATCTTCTACTTTGACAGTCTAGACAAGAAGTTTAGGTGGGTCCGTTTCTACATAGTTTAACAATAGTTTCTGCTGTGGTGGGGGTGAGAGCTATCCTTCCTTACTCCAACCGCATATTCATTAACGCAGTACATTCGCTGAAGAAGCGGCTGTCGTTAAATGTTAAATATTATATAGAGATAATAACTATCGTTAAGCATACTCAATGCCATAAAAACTATTGGAGAGCCCGTAAATAGCAGAAACTTTTAGGCAAATTATTTGAACCTAACTATAGTAATTTTACAGTAAACGAGTGACTGAACTCAAATGGAGTTGGGCAGGATACCTAGCATGACGTGGTGATGACAGGTGAAGCAAAATATTGACAAAGTGGTGGCACAATGGTAAGCGCAGCGTGGGTCGTTTGTTAGCAAGACGGGTTGACATTATCAGAAAGTTCGCGGGTCGGACGTGGATGGGAGTAGCTCAGGACCGTGGTAAATGACATTCATTAAGAGAGGCCTATTATCAGTAGTGGAAGGTTGGCTGTGAACATGAATTATAGTAATTTATGTACTTCCATCTATGAGCAGCTGGTACTAACAATTTGTCTACAAGTTTCTGTTATTAACGGGCTATCCGATAGGTTGTTTATCGTTGGTGTCACTGGCACAGAAGGCAGTAAGAGTAACATACAGAACGGAATCTCCTAAGGTACGAGCAATATGCGTCCCCGCTCCCCGTCCCCGCACCTTCCCCCGTTCTCGCCTTGTCAACGCGCGAGAGAGGACGAACACACACTGCACGGCGCACTCGGCCGCACAAGAACGGGGACGGGGAACGGAGACGCATATTGCGCGTATCTTAGGAGATTTCGTTTTGTATGTTACTCTTACTGTCTTCTGTATCACTGGTCTAAAGAAAAGAGCGCGCTTCTGAAATTATAGAAGCCGTGGGCCTGCCGCGCTTGTCAATGGTCTGGGGATTGTATGTAAGTACTTCTTTTTTGAAGATGATTTCGTATTTTTTACAACAGGATGTGGGCTTCTCCCACTTGTATATACATAAGTTTTATTTATCTGTATTCATACTTTTTTATTTATACTTCTTTATTGAAAGCGATGGTCTTTGCCAGTCGACCACGGACTTTGCGTTGCGCGCGCACGTTGCCTCGCGGCGTCATGTTGCGCGCGCATACTTAGAGTACTGAGTTTTGGTCGACTGTCAATGACCATCCTTCTTAGCTCTCTTGACTTGTCATTTGGGTGAACAGCGTTTTTTCACTGTTTAAAACCTAAATTTATTTAATATTTACTTTGTGTTAGTTCTTTGTCTTGTCTATTTTACTTCTACATTTTTCTACCTTATTTTCCACTGATTTTATCGCTCGTGCACCTTCTGTTTTGCTTATTTCTTTTTACTCTTGTGTGTACATAAAAAACTATTTAAATCTTCCATTTGTTTGTTTCTCCTACTTCCCTATACACACTTCCTATCTGGGACGCTCTGCCCAGGAGCTCCCATACTTCGGGGCTACCCTTGCCCCCCATAAGTTTATTAACATGCTTTCTCTCTCTCATCTCAGCGTGTTCCCAGTTGCATTCACAGCTGTATTGCTGTGAAGCCCGGGGTCCGCATTCCGGCTTTTCCTTCTCCTTTATTTAACTTGCTCTGTTTTTTGTTCATTTGTTTGGGTCAAATTTTGCAAGTTAAATTTGATAAAGCAAACGTTCAGTAATTTTTTTCGTACAAGCTTTCATTTTGAGGCCTTCGTTTGTTTTGCGAGTTGAATTTACGTATAAAGCTTGAATGGTTTTTGCTTTCCCATTTCAATGTTCTAATCATGACAAATGTAATAAGTCCAAACTCGATGGAGTTGTGTCGTTTTGTTACGGGGTTTCTATACCTTCTATCATCAGATCAGTTTTTTTTGTTATAATAATATGATATTATAATAATATTAATATTGAGATTGAGAAGGCTTATTATAAGACCGATGACTATCTTAAAGACAAAAAGGTCTGGCTTGAGCTTGGCGCGGGTCCCTCTTAAAGGTTTGTATACTTAGACATGTCATAATTTAGGTACATTGGTACATACTAAATTTACAAATTGACATTATTTTATATTTCGTAATTCTTATAATTCAATTTAATTATGACATAATAAACAATGTAATCTCTGTCCATCTATATAACTAATTTTAAGTTTTTAGTTTGTTAGTTGACGTCTTTGGAGAAAACGTGCAGTGCAGTTTGTTGCCGCTTCTTCTGCACTTGCGCCTAGGAAGCGGCGTAAACTTAGCTTTAAGTAACGATTTGACGTCAACATTTGTGCAAAACAAAACAAAGTGACTATTATTAAGAGATATTATAAATATCCTATGATAATAAAGATATTTTGAATTGAATTGAATTGAATTGAATTGAATTGAATTGAATTGAATTGAATTGCATTGTCATCTAATTTACATAAGCATACAAAATTTAATCTCAATCGGAAACCGGGAAGTGACTCACATTCAACTTGCAAAATTTGACCCAAACAAATAGACGAAAACAAACAGGGCGAGCTAATAAAAAGCGAAACTTCAGTGGATGCTGTAGCACAAGCATGCATCAACTATTCGTGGCAAAGAGTGCCGGGCATAAAGAATTAATTACAGCAGCCACTCACTGCTGTAATTAGTTCTTACAGCAGCCACTCACTGCTTTAATTAGTTCTTTATGCCCGCCAATAGTTTACGTAAGCAAAAAGTGGCCGAAGCACTAAATAATTTAGATTGAAAAGCATGTATCTATTCTTCACTAAATATCTATACACCTTCCTCTGTTTCTCTCTCTGTCTCAATAAATATCACAAAAATATTTTTTAGCTGCAACCTATCTTCGATGTACAAGTGCCTTTACGATTGATATCCCTGTATCCATATTCATCGGACGGCCATTTTAATGAGTTATTGCGTGACATTTTTAACTAGATTTTAAATTCTAACACTAAAAATATTTAGTATGTTCATTTTAAACCTACTAGTTATTATAATTAGGTTACTAAAATCATGTTAAATTTATTTAAAATACTTCATTAATTACCTTTTGCTTTTTATTGCTTGTTAAGTTGTCATTTTAGAAAGTTTGCCATTTTGAAAATGAATAATTTAAATGAAACTTTCTCTGAAAAATTTAATATTAAAACTTACACCGTGGTAGTTTATTTGTTGAAATGGCGGTTGTGGTGATCGCTTTGTCGGCACGTCGACAACATGTTATACGTTGCTAAGCTTTCAAGTAGTCATTTCAAAACCTTTGCCATTTTGAAAATGAATATTTCTCTGCAAAATTTAATATTAAAACTTAGACCGTGGTATAAGGATGTAACACGTAACACGTTGTAACCCTATCCGGATGACCGCAGCGTGACAGTCGCACCCGGATTACGCTGCGGCGTGGAATACAAATAGTTGGGCGACGGCCACTTTATTCGAGACCAACATCTGGCTTTTCGAGGTACGATTTGCGAAATTGGGTGTGTAGTTTTGGGTTGAATGTTTATTTTTGGAGTGACACCCGTCTCTTTGGGTTTGCGTGTTTCCTTTTGACGAAAGTATTTGATCAGTGTGTATTACCTATGGCACATGATAAATACAAGTACTCATGTGCAAAAGTCTCACTTTGCAAAGAAATTCAAAGTAATATTTACTCAATGTGGTTAGCGATGTGGTTTAATTTAGCTCACGTCAGAAATCAGCACCTTTTCGTTTAGATACCTAGACACCCACTGCAGGCCAATTTCATTCTTATTAATCTGGACAAACGATTTGTGTAACTGAATTATAATTGTATTGTATGCGAAGTATTTGAGTAGTAGAGTCAAAGAAACTTTTGTGTTTTTTTCATGGAAAATCCGTTCAGTTTCACCCTCCTTTTTTATTTTTTTGTTGAAATGTTTAGAAAACCATGGACAAATTTATAATGTTTTCTGCGTAAAACAATATTACTTTTCGCTGAATGGTTAAAAATACGATGCAATGCGTCGAAACGCGAGTGGTGAGTTGGAAAACTACACTTTTTGTGTTTTACTGACTCCCTCAATGAAAAATAACACTCCAGGTCGTCATTCCATTGTGTTAAAAGCATTGAAATGTAAACTTCACGTCGTATTCTGTGAGATGGAATTTCTTTTTTTTACTTTCTTTTTTTAATTTTTTATTTATTGATAAACCAACAGCAATACAGTTTCTTATAGTTACAAAATATACAATTCTTTATAGGGGTTAGGTCAAAAATGGTTTATACAGTAATTTTTATCAATGTAGTTGTACCTAACGTTAATTGCAATAAAAAATAAACGGGCAAGTGCGAGTCGGACTCGTACATGAAGGGTTCCGTACCTCCGTACAATGTTTTAAAACGCTAAAAAAAACACGTTTTTTGTATGACGAACCCCTTTAATTTTTATTTTTTTTTTATTTTTAGAATTTGTTGTTATAGCGGCCATAGTAATACATAATCTGTGAAAAGTTCAAGTATCTAGTTAATGCCATTATAAAGATCTAGTTAAAAACACTGAAAAAACACGTTTTTTGTATGGCGACCCCCTTTAATTTTTGACGTGACAACGTCTAATAACTCGATGCTACGGGCTGCATGCACGAAAAAGATGACGTCATTGTCGCGTTCCGCAAGCGAGAGCGTGGCACGAACGAGAGAGAGGCATGATCGGCTCGAGCGATCGGCTCAATTCGGAATGTTTGACGTTGTCACGTCAAACTACCGTCCGTAAACCGACTTTACAGACAACCAATTTTTTAAACTTTTTTTTTATTTTCAGTATTTGTTGTTATAGCGGTCACAGTAATACATAATCGGTGAAAAATTTAAGTATCTAGCTATTACGGTTCAAGAGATAGAGCCCTGTGACAGACGGAAGACAGACAGACGGACAGCCGGACAGACAGCGGAGTCTCAGTAATAGGGTCCCGTTTGCACCCTTCGGGTAACAAACCCTAAAAAGATTACTCGATCAATTTTAAAATAGGTAAGTAAGATATACTGATACACGCATTGACGACTAATTAAGTAATATTATGGGGAACATCCAAGTTATAATCGATGCATTTTAACAATTTCAGTTTTGAGTCGGGATTTGGACAGGTGGAACAAATATAAATTAGAATAGGATTTATTGTAAGTATTATTTATTTATTTAAACTTTATTGCACATAAAAAATGCACAAATAGCGGACTTAACGCCTTATGGCGTTCTCTGCCAATCAACCATTGGACCAAGTAGGTAGAGAAATAATTTGGGTGGTGGACAGAGTGTGTAAACAAAATTAAAAAGTATCTAAAAATACCTACAAGAATAAATCACGAAAATACATAACTATTAATTTTAAATAAATATATACCAATACAATAACTATAGATAAAATAAATATACAAAATATATAATTATGTAAATATAATACATAAAGAACTAATGATATATGTATGCGGATAGATAAATACATTTAAGGATGACTACTAATTAGCCATTCGACACAACACAGAGTTCTGGAAATAATTTGTTTGGGTGTGGAGAACATGTAAGTAACTGCATGTGATGCATGCGGTTTGATGGAACTCGAAATTTATGGAAAAAAAAATACTAAGAGAAATATTCCGTACTTATAGCACTAAAATTGGTTTTAAGGTGAAGATATAGGCAAATGGCCTTGAAGTGGCGCCCTCGTTTGAAATAAATTGTTAACTCGTAAATATGGAGATAATTTCCATATTGCTCTTCGTCATGCACTAGATAGCCCTTTAAATTATTTTATGAACCACCGTTGTAAGTATTTACATTAGTCCGTCTAGCTTTAAAACTTGCCTCCGCCAAAAGTGGCCACGGCAAGTTTTAAAGCTAGACGGATCACCAATAATAGTTTCAACGGCAGTTTATAAAATAACTAGCAGTCCACCCCGGCTTCGCCTGTGGTACACACATAGCCTATGTTACTCGGGAATAGTGTAGCTTTCCAACGGTAAAAGAATTTTTTAAATCGGCCCAGTACTTTTTGAGCCTATTCATTACAAACATACAAACATACAAAAATAGGTACAAATCTTTCCTCTTTATAATATTAGTGTAGAAGTGTAGATTTAAAGGGCTATCTAGTGCATGACGAAGAGAAATAAGGAAATTATCACCATATTTAAGAGTTAACAATTTATTTCACCCTTCAAGGCCATTTGCCTATACCTCCGCCTTAATAACGGTGGTCAAGAATCTGCGTTTAAGATGAAACATATAAAAGAGTCTCAGTTATTTCTCGAAGCTACTCAGAGTTACCTGCATAAACTAGTTCCGGTTAAATGTATTAAAAGTTTGTTAACAAGACTACGCCGGACTTCCAATCTTGTTTCATTTGAAAACTTTTTTATTAGCTTTTCCTTTATATTACAAACTGGCCCTAGTTTTGCAACGGCATATAAACTACCGAAGAGACCTAACTAAGCCAATTTCATATTATAAACTCCACTTAAATTATTTAATTTGCAAAACAAGTTATTATTAAAAAAAACCCGACTGCGAGACACAACAGCAATAGGTACTTACTTATGCCTAGGATCCAACCGGGAATACGCTTGAGGAAGCGATATCATATGTTGTTTTTTAGCATTTCTCATTCATAATTTCATTTAAACATATAAGATGTAGGTATATATTTTTATAATCCTTAAATAAAATCCTTTAATTTGATACAACACCCCACTCGATAGGTTTTGGAAAGAAGATTTTTTTATGCCGCGCAATTTGGCGCCAAAACTATGTCATAATCATTTACAATAATTTTAATATAGCCTATGACACTCTAGTGATTAAGACGACTCTAACCACGTATAATTTATTAAAATCAGTTTAGCCGCTTATTAGTTACGAGGGAACATAGAATCGGATTTTAAAATCGTTGTTTTTTAGCACTTCTCATTCCAAATTTCATTTAAACATATAAGTTGCATATATTTTTGTAATCCTTGAATACACTGATACATTATCACGTCTTTATCCCTAACGGGGCAGACAGAGCCTAGGGCGGCAAGGCCCAGGCCACTTTTAGCGTGATGGTGGGCATGAAGGTGGAAAAAGGAAATCATAATAGTGATGGGTTGCTAACCGCATCGCCTATTGATATGATTCAGATTCTTGCCCATTCCCTCGATCGGCTTTACGATCAGCGCGGGAAGAGAAACAGCCCTTCCTTCCTTAAATAAAATCCTTTAATTTGATACCCCACTCGATAAGTTTTGAACGCGCAACTTGTCGCCAAAAATCCGCTATTTTGGTTTCCAATATCTAATTTTAATATAGCTTATGTCACTCTAGTGGTTAAGACAAATCTATTCATATATAATTTATTGAAATCGGTTTAGCCGTTTAGTAGTTACTACTACTAGGGAACATAGAGTCGGGCATAAAAATCGTTGTTTTTTTAGCATTTCTCAATCCAAATTTAATTTAAACATATAATTTGTATAAATTTTTATAATCTTTGAAAATAATCCTTTAATTTGATACCCCACTCCATAAGTTTTGAACAGAAAATATTTTTTATTCCGCGCAACTTGGCGCCAAAAATCCGCCATTTTGATTTCGAATAATTTTAATATAGCCTATGTCACTCTAGTAGTTAAGCCGAATTTAAAAATTTATTAAAATCGCCGATTGAAATTCAGCCGCTTGGTAGTTACGAGGGAACATAGAATTATAGGGACAAACATACAGGTCAAAAACATATACCCTCCTTTTCGGCTTTGCCGCATTCGGGTAATAATTAAAAGCAAACCCTAACTGATCCCCTTTGTTAAATCTTGATGAGTATGTCGATGCGTAGATTTAACCTTGAACAAAACTTTTAAGGAGCTTAGCGTGTAATCATGTAAGAGGTTATACTAGCATGGAAGGAAAACCTAATTTCTCATCATCTTAAAGTATTCCCAAAATTTCATCCTTAGCTGTGCTGCTTAGGTTTTAGGGTTTTCCTCTCCAAAAGTTATCATCACCATCATCAGCTTTCAAAAACTCACTGCTGGGCCTTTGCCTGCGCCATCCCGTTCTGTCCCCGACCTTGATCCAGTTATTTCTAGCAGGGCTTGGAATACCGTTAAAAATCTGGTAACATTAATTCTGTCAAACTGCGTTAACGTTATCAGCAAAGATAACGTTATGCTGGGTAACGGTATTTTTTCCACTATATACCGTTAATCAGATAACGGTACCAATGATATTAACGGTAAAAGGTATTGTTAACACTATATTTCTTTTCGATATTTGACAGAAATAAATTGATGATTGTTTGTCTAGTAGACTACAAGAACTATTTATATAATATTTTACAAGTATTGAAAAAAAGTATCGTTACTTATATCGTTAATTGATAACGTTATAAACTGTATTATCGATTCCCTTAATAACGTTACCACAAAAATAACGTTATTTAACGTTACTTTTAGTGTAAATTTGGTATCGTTAACAAGCCCTGATTTCTAGTGACTTGTTTTATATCGTAGCCTACCTAGCCGCCGGACGTTCCATGCTACGCCTACCATTGATACCTGAGATGCCATTCGGTTGCGGCCTTAGTCCACTTACCATCGTGCTTTCTAGCCAGTCCCGTCCAGTTCCACTTCAGAGCCGTAACTCTTCTCTAGTATTATACGTTGTGAACTTTCGTCCAACGGCGATTCTCTCCGTTGCAGACTCAGTCTTGTAGTTTTATGCCGAGCATGACTCGCTCCATGGCTCTAAAATAATATGCATGTCAAATATAGATAAATGACAAATACCATGACAAGTGGAGCAGATAAAACTGGAAACAATAAACCTTTCACTGTGGTTCGCGGCCACCTGCCTAACGTCAAACTTCCTTGGGAATTCTTCAGTACCTACTTTAATTAGCTTAAAACCTCAGGAACAGTTCTCACCTCCCAATTTCTTAACATAACGACCATCCTCGCACGGTATAGTCAACATTACTCACGGAAAGGGTGACCATACGATGAAGGTAAATATAATAAAATATATAGGGACAATTCACACTGATTGAGCTAGCCCCAAAGTAAGTTTAAACTTGTGTAATGGGATACTAACTCAACGATACTATATTTTATAATAATGTATATATAGATAAACTAGCTTTTGCCCGCGGCTTCGCCCGCGTAGATTCGGGGTATGAAAAATAGATGTTGGCAGATTCTCAGACCTACTCAATATGCTCACAAAATTTCATGAGAATCGGTCAAGCCGTTTCGGAGGAGTACGGGAACGAACATTGTGACACGAGAATTTTATATATAAGATATCCAGGTAAGTCGGAAATGTATGAAAATTGAGCACATATGTAACAGGATTGTGAGAAGAATCAAGCATGCAAGTCAAACAGAATAAACAAAATTTATTTAAAACAAAAAATAAATCACAGATGGATTTTTATCAAAAATCTGGATAAAGGCTAAAATGAATTATTCTATTACTAGATTTAAAAATTATTATACTCTGCCTTGTAGATAATCCTGCTCTGCCACTCGAAACAATAACTTACCAATAATCAAGTAATACAAACATCCAAAGTTAAATAAATGATGTTGACCTTACATACTAGGTTTCTCTGCATTATCTTATTAAGGACATGGCTTGGCCACCCTACAGTACCGAAACAGGGCTCCTATGTTATGGTAATTAGTTTAACAAAACACAGCTGTCTGGAGCGTAGACATGTGTTTCTCTGCTCGTTTATTTAGCTGAAGTACATTGTAAATGATGGTCTTAGGTTCGATCGAGTGCTTACTTTATTACTTGGTATACCCTTAGGGTATATCTATATACATATATATGAAATGGTAAACCACTCCATTATCTCTGCTAAATATCGTCGTTGTGTGCGTCTCTTTACATACAATGACACCGACAAGAGCCTAGCTTTTAAATGTTAGACAGAGAGACCTATGACCTACTTCACTTGGTAAGTTCGTTTGATCACATATACAGGGTTATTTTTAATTAACCGGCAACCTTTTTGGAGCAAGTTCAGTCCGTGATACTGAACCACTTTCCATAAAAACAATTATTGAAAAACGAAAAAATAATTTTGACTTTCCATACAAATCGGCGCTCAACCAAATAGATTTGTATTGGAGGACATTTTGTTTTCGTTTTTCGATAATTGTTTTTATGGAAAGTGGTTCAGTATCACGGACCAAACTTGCTTCAAAAAGGTTGCTGGTTAATTAAAAATAACCCTGTATATGTATATCACATATATATGCAGGAAAACGCTGGATGCAGGCCGCTTCCGATCGGTCGTTTTGAAAATCCTTGGGGGAGGCCTATGTCCAGCAGTGGACTTCCTGTGGCTGATATGATGATGATGATATGTATATCAACTTGTCTCCGAGTCCGGACTGGGGAAAAATGACGTGAATAACTTTTGGTAAAAGTATGGCCTGTATGATGTAATAATTCGAGGGTTTAGGTTTGCTTTCCAGGGCGGACAAGTACATGTACTGTGTAAAATAAGTACTTATTTTCAGAGGTATTTGCTTATTGGAAAAATCACACTGATCCGATGTTTTGTCGTAACGAAGTGATGTGTCCAGGGAAATTTTGGAAATATTCCCGTTTTCCAATATTTCCGTAAACAATGTTTACGGAAATATTGGAAATATTCTCTCATTTTCATTTTCACTTGAAAAATTTCCAGCGGCCCATCACTAATTTTAGCATGTATGATATAAATAAAAATATATAAGTACATAATATATACAAGTTATTATACTAGTTCCGTGCTTTGGAAGGCACGTAAAGCCGTTGGTCCCGGCTGACATCATTGTATGACAGTCGTTAAGCTATGTCAGATGCCTTTAGGCAGCTTGAGAAATCTGACACCAGTGACACACACACGAAAAAAAAAACAAAGAATAAATATACTAGTAAAAGATAAATATTTATACCTATACGAGTATATATTTGTTTTAATGTTTCCGTGCAGTTCGCCCTGTGTTTCCCGGCAGAGTAGAATAGGACCACTCCATCTCTCCTGTGAATGTCGTAAGAGGCGACTAAAGGATTTAGCACAAACATCTCGTGCTACAACTGCATTTCCAAGGAGGCTTAACGTCGGGCGGCAGCCGGTTGTAAAACTTTTCGCACAAATACATTCCCAAAGTGGGTTGACGTCAGGCAGGCGGCCGGTCGTAAAACTATAGCCAAATCATTTAAACTGTTCCGGCTATTTCTTCTCCATTTTGCAAGGTCTTTGGCATCCTTGGGTGACCGTTGACATGCATGTTATAATTAGAGAAGAAAAAGCAGGAAAGCGCACCCCGGGCTCCGAAGCAGCACAGCTGAGGATGCAACCGGGAACGCGCTTAGACGAAGAAGAAGATATTTGTTTTATTGAACATAACATTCTACATAAATATCTCGTAGTAACAAAAAATGTCCCTTTAAATAATACTTAGACGTAATAGCACAGAATACATATTAGTATAAGTAGTAATAGACGACCATTCTTTCGACGTACGCCTTTAACTTTAATTGATAGCCACCTGCTTCCGCCAAACTAAAACAACGTCGGAAAAACTTGCCACTCTACCTAATTGCCAAAGAATTTGTGATTCCATAAAAAGACAGGCAATAAACAATAAAACCCATTCAATTAAACCTCGTCCCACTTTGGGAAATGGAATGCACAATCAATGTAAAGATTCATTATGTCCCGTAAAATACGGTGTCCAAATTAGATGCAAACACATGTAAATATACATATGCATCCAGTTTAGAATAGCAAGTGTACAGAAAGGTATCTTATATAGAATATTTAACAACCGTTTCAATTCACGATAGAAAGTGATCACTGACCAATCAATAACTATTTATTTTTAAAAAATATTTTATATAAAAAATATTATATATTCTTTGTCAATAGTAGTCTACTGATCTATATCAGTAGACTACTATTGACAAAGAATATATAGACCAGGTATCTCCAACATTGGCCCCCACTCTATTTTTGAATATATGGCAGCGTGAATTATATCATACGTACATTCTATCATATTTAATTTAACATATCATATTTAATTTTTAAACAATAAAATCTGACTATTTAACGATGGAAAGTTATTTATTTCTTTACACTTTGCCTTGTTTCTTGAATTATTATTACGGTATTGAAACACCACAGAATTAATAATACTAACGTACAGAAGTTTTTGTGTGGTTTTGAGTAGATAGATAGATAATTATTTTATTGATATCAAAAAGACATACATGTGTACAGGACTTTTGATACATACAATTAATAACACGACAGTACTGTTGTGCACTAGTGTCGTCCTATGTCAATGTCAAATTAGACTTTTTCATCATTTCGCAGGAGTCAATGTTGCTTGACACTGCAACGCGGATGTAGATACGTATTGTTATGCTGCTTTTGAAGTAAAGCCCCAGGACTCTAAGTCTGTAAGTTTATACTAATTTCTTCTCTATTCTCTATTATTATTATTTTGTGTCCAGTGTGAACCGATGCAAACTAGCCTTAACCAGTTTGGACCGGTTGGAACTATGTCGACGTAAGAATGGGAGAAATTAAAAAATGTGGTGGCATAATTGCAATAGGCATAGACAAATGTTTGTTTATTCTACTGCTGACAGGTTACAAATTTATGTACATTGAGATGAGAGAAGAAAATAATTTGTTTATTATATTCATGTTAGAAAAAAGGCAACTCCCGCTCTTGCTCAATTTTGTGATGCAAAGATTGGCCGGCCATTGCCATTTTGTGCATAGCGCAGCTAGTGTGTTGGGCACCTTTACAGATTTTTCAAGCTGTCTAAAAGCAGTTGACATATCGCGACAACTGCTATACAATGACATCTGGAACCAATGGCTTAACGTACCTTCCGATGCACGGAGGAGCTCGAGAAATTATCACGCCATTTGTGATCACCCATCCAAGTGCGGTACATGCCACGCGGGGTTGATCCAACCAACTGGCTTCTCCATAAACTGATAAACGCAGCGTTGAATATCCACGTATGACGATGGCGGTCATATGACCTGGCCAAAGTAGCTGAAAAATACAGGCCGGTACTTTATCTGGGGGAGGCATACGCCTCCTGCCTGGACATATGTCCAGCTTTGGACGTCATGCGACTGAAATGATATGAGTATTTTCATTACATTCTCGAGAATATTTCCCACCAATCTAAATGAAGAACTTATTCAGCTCATACATTATTTAAACCTAATTATGCGCGATTGTTATTCCGCGGATAAGCTAACATTCTCCATGTTTGTCGAGTATTTTAATGTACGTTTTAATTAATTGTTTGGTAAACGATGTGATTACAATTACAACAGTATTAAGACGAAACAATATTTTTTTCCATACAAACGTAGTCCCCTGTTTCGTCCTTGGATAATGCCGGTAAAGTTATACATTTTTTCCTGAATATCTACAGCCACTATTAGCATGCCCCTATGTTTTCTTTTTTTTCATAAATTATTTAATAAAAGAGATATAATATAAACGTTCAAAAACCTAAAAAAATGGCCAGATTTTCCGCTGTGTTCAAACATCCAGAAAAAAATTTTTACTAGATTATATAAAAAAAATTAAAACACAGGAACACAGCTCATGTCTTTGTCAATTCGTAATGAAAAATTTGAAAAGTACTAAAGTAAATATGAAAAATATAAAAGTACTAATACTGGTTAAGTTTTGGAGAAGAAAACTGGGGACTAAGAATCGTTGATTTTCTGTTCTTTTAATAGGTATTTTCAGTCCAAGCTGCAATATGTCTCTATCGCACTTGCTCGGTTGTAGTTCGGGCACAGCGCGACAGCAATAGATTTTACAAATACCTATTTTTCATTTCTCTAGCCCTTGAGGTTTCCTCTTAACACACTAATATACTATATCACCTTTTTATCCCTAACGGGGCAGACAAAGCATTTTGGGTCTTGCGGCTCTAAGCAGACAGAGCCCAGGGCCGCAAAACCCAAATACCAATTTAAGCGTGATGGTGGGCGAGAAGGTGGAAAAAGGAATCAAAATAGTTGGGTTGCTATCTGCATCGCATTTTCGCCTATTCTCTCGATCCGATTTTATGGTCTGCGAGGAAAGAGAAGCAGCTGGTACATTCTCTAAGCTTTTTTCTCTCCCATACCAGCATTCAATCCAGACCAGTCAATTTGGGTAAACAGTAGATTGAATAGTATTTAAGTTAGTATTTAATTTCGTGCTATCATATTGTGTACCGCCGCTTTTACTCTTTCTGTAGTTTATTTAAATCACTATATTATATTTTATTTTATTTATTTTTATTTTATTTAATCTTCATTGCACAATAAAATAAAAGTACAAGTGGCGGACCTAATGCCATATGGCATTCTCTCCTGGTCAACCATTAGACCAAGCAGAAAATATGTGTGGCTGGCGTAATAAAATTCACAAAAATAAGCAAACTTAATATAAATAAACTATATATAATCAAAGACACATAGGTATACTTGTACACAAATATACTTTTAAACATATAATAACTATACATATATACTAACATGCATAAAATACAATAGATAAATACATAAATATAAATACTAATAAATATAATCAGGATGACTGGGACTAGGACTGCTGGAGGAAAAATTTATGTACCGCTCGCTTAAAAGCCAAACGACTGGGAGCTCTTCTTATAGACTCCGGAAGGGCATTCCATAGCCGGATAGCCTGGACTTGAAAAGACTTGTCCATGAAGGTAGAGCGATGAGGAGGAAAACTAAGGATGAGAGTGCTAGAGGAGCGAAGTGAACGAGAGTGAGTGGAACTGAGAGGGTTGAATTTAGATTTAAGATAGCTAGGAGAGTGCGGATTGTTCAAGATAGAAAATAGCATCGAGAGTATTTTAGCATTACGACGTAAGGGAATAGGGAGCCATGCAAGCTGAGCGCGAAATGAAGAGATGTGGTCAAATTTACGAATATTAAAAATAAATCTGATGCAGTTATTGGCCAATCGGTCCAATTTGTTAAGGAGAACTTGCGTAAGGTCACAATAACAAACATCTGCGTAATCAAGAAAGGGAAGAATTAAGGTTTGAACTAATGTTATTTTTGTTTTAAGTGGGAGAAAGTTCTTGAGACGATAGAGAGAGCGCAAGGTCGCAGTTACTTTACGACTAACCTCAGCTACTTGAGTAGTCCAGCTCAGGGTAGAGTCGATGTGTAGACCAAGGTCCTTCACACTCTCACTAAAGGGAATGGTAGTATTATTAAATTGCAAAGAAGAGATAGTGTCAAGATTTAATTTAGAGATTTGACGAGAGCTGCCAATTACTATTGCCTGGCATTTATTTGGGTTTACAGCAACACCGTATTTTGCAGACCAATCGGCGATACGCCGTAAGTCATTGTTGAGGAGAGCAACCGTTGAGTCGATGTCACTGGAATCACAAGAGTGGTAGAGCTGTAGATCATCCGCGTACAGATGGTGAGAGCAAGAAAGTAGGAAAGTTAGAGAATTGATGAAGATAGAGAATAATAGTGGAGATAAAATTCCTCCTTGTGGGACTCCAGAATTGAGATTTTGCCAGCTAGAGAGTGACTGATCACCGCGAATGGCCTGTTGTCGGCCGCGGAGGTATGATGAGAACCAATTCAAGACTGTTGATGAGAGGTTGAAGCGGGACAGAAGAGCAAGAAGGATGTGATCAACTGTGTTGAAGGCGTTAGAAAAGTCAATAAGGACTACCACAGTTACCTTTCCATCTTCCATTGCGAGTCTGATGTCTTCAGTGACCTTCAGTAATGCAGTACTTGTGCTGTGACCTGGACGAAAGCCAGATTGTACGTCACTAATGAGATTGTTGCGGAGAATAAAAGAAGATAGTTGGGAATTCACGACAGCCTCTAATATTTTAGAGAAATAAGGGAGAATAGAGATAGGCCGAAAGTGATTGAAGCTACTGGGGCTGTCTATTTTTGGCAGTGGTATCACGAAAGCTTTCCGCCATAATGATGGAAATACTTACCAGAGCTGAGAGAAAAGTTAATTATATGTGTGAGAACAGGGAGGATAAATTCTAAGAGAAGAGAAATCATACGATGACTTATATCATCAAAACCAACGGCTTTGGACGTAATGGATAGTACGATTTTTTTAACATCATCAACAGTCACATTGGAGAAAGAGAATGTATTAGGAAGAAGATAAGGGAGAGAAGTAATGTGGGACATTGTTTGAGCTCTTACAGAAGGGTCTAGACTGGCGGCAGAGGAAAAGTGCCCATTAAGGTCATCTAAAGTAAAAGTAGACGAAAAGGATTTGTTTTGGCATTTTCCTACACCAAGGCTCTTAAGAAACTTCCATACATCTGCCGAAGAGGAATTAGTAATATTATCGTGAAAGTAGCGCCTTGTAGCAGACCTTACCATCCGGTTGCAGCAGTTTCTGGCCTGTTTGTAAAGGGCCCACTTGGAGTCACTACGATCACGTTTAAACTTTGCGAAGGCTCGATTGCGTTTTCTTATTGCCATACGCACTCCACGGGTAATCCAAGGGCATGGTGGTCGTTTGAGTCTAACTCGCCGAAGAGGAGCATGACGGTCAAATAAAGAGATTATTGTATCATTAAGTAATGAGACTTTGGACTTAATAGATTCAGCAGTGACAACCACATCCCAGTTAGCACTGGCGGCATCTTTACGCAGGGCCTCGACGTCTAAGCGGGCAAGATTGCGCATTGAAACATACCTTGGTTTTTGTTTTAATGTATGGATATTGTAGGAGGCATAGATAAGGTCATGGCGCGAGAAGGCAGGGGCAGGATGTTGACCATGCCGTAAAATATTACTAGGGGAAGATGTAATAATGTGATCAATCCAAGTATCCGGAGAATCTTTATTGAAATGAGTCGCATTGAGGGGAAGTAGAGAAAGATTAAAGGAATTTACAATATCGCGTAATTTAGATGAGGAAGAGGCGTCATGTAATAGATTAGTGTTCAAATCACCGAAGATGAGTAGATGAGGGTAAACGGAGGCAACAGAGTCAAGTACAGATTCAAGAGTAGAAAGATAGTTTATGCCAGGTGGGTACCACTTCGATAAAAATATACTCAGCTGACGCCGAATAAGCGGAGGGAGATTGGCAAAGAATTCTGTATGGGATATTACTGCGTAGGTATATAGCTACCCCTCCACAACTCACACCAGTCCTATCATTTCTGATCAAAATATACCCAGGCAAAGCAAAGAGCGACGAGTCCAAATTAGGCTTAAGGAAAGACTCGGAAATTAAAATAGCTTGAAGAGCATCAACAGAGCCAAGTTCCAGCAGGTCTGTGTAGTGGGCTGAAATACTTTGAGCATTTAGGTGACAGACATTAAAGTATTGTATATTTTAGTTCTTTATTTTTTTATTTTCAAAAATTAGACATAAATACGTAACATAATTTTCATGTGTAATAATAGTTTTGATATCATTATTCACTCTACGTGTATTCTGCCTCATAAAATAAACGCAAAATCATCTTTGACTGATTTGCAAGTCAAAATTTGTTCAGAGATAGAATAAGAATAAGATACCTTAGGCAGGAGTGACAATGGGTCCTTTCTTGAGGCCCTGATGCTTAAGTATTTCTTAAAGACATTACGAGTACAAGCCTCATTGAGGCAAAGATCGTAGAGCTGGCAGCTATTTCGCTCTGCGCATAGGTATAGCGATTCAGCGAGGAAACGTTGCACGTATTCTAGATACTTTGTCTCAATACGGCGCGTCGAAAGAAGGAGTCTATTTGTATTATTTTTTTAAGAGATATTATGTCAACTCTAGCAGTAGTTCTGAAGAATTTGTCCATTGAATTGCTAAAATTCACTCTCTTATTCTTCTTGTAGTAAAACCTATATTCTAACTAATTTTTCGGAATTTTTTAGCTTCTTGTCTTGTTCTTCTGTCCAAAGCCTAAAGTTATAAATAAAAAACCATAAGAGCCATCGATAGGATGGCCGCGATGATTTATTTGGAAGATATAGCGGAAGCTACCTCGCGAAATGGGTAAATAGGCCATAATTGAAACAGCATGATTTATGCCGCTCCCGTGTTCTTTACACGGGTGTCATAGAACACGAAGAATGCAAAGGTACAGCTCTTGTAACATAAAATCATAAAAGATTGATATAGTCAACACTGATCATAAAATCAAAATTAAATAAGATCACACATAATCATAAGTTTTATCTATGTAAATGTATGGTAATTTTTTTTTATCAACAACTGATTGATAGAATAAATAAAGAGATAAGGACAAATCACACTAATGTGATACTAACTCAACGATTGTATAGATAAACACCCAAGACCCAGGACAATTTTTAAAAGGCCATTTTCCAACTTGCAGGCTGGGGAAAGAACCCAGAAGCTCCGGATTGGCGGACTAGCGTGTTGACCACTAAACCACGGAGAATGCACGTAGTCAATGACCCTACTGATTAAAAATACAGTTTCTGCTCTGTACCTATATTTTATTATTTACCTATAAACTTCTTCAAATGCAATTTATGTGACTGTTGATTACTAACCGGGCGTCGTCAAAAAAAGGGTTTTATAATAACACCTCAGTTGTTGTAATGCATATCATTTAGGTTTGTTTGTGGTGTAAAATTCCTTAGTTTTAGTAATCATAATAATAATGATAATTTATTCATCGCTAACATGTTGCATAATATAAGATGACAAATGTTGGTGCAGTACTACATGTACCCAGTTTGGGTGTGGCGATACAATTGTCAGAACTAATTTACATCGATTTAATATGAAATCTAAAAATGTATCTATATATGTAATGTATATATGAGTATATAAAGTATAAATCGTAAATAAAAGAACCTTTTTTGTTAATATGCATTCGAAAATAATTAATTACATATTATTTTTTTTTTTATATATAGTGTTTATAATATATGTATAATCGCAAATTAAGATGGCAATTTCCGATGCACGGTAAATCTCAAAAGAGATTATGATGGCATTGTAAATGGACTGAACATTAATGTATTAAATGTATTGTGTAAATAAAAAAATAAAATAAAAAAATAAATAACAAAAAATAAATAGAGATTTGTGTTTGAATTGTAAGTTACGATTTTGTAGGTAACTCCAACAGTTTACAGTAAAGATACTTACTTCTCTACTCCCGTTGTTTCGCAAAACCAGAAGGGTTTCCTTGGGGGCCTGAATTATTGCCGTTTAAATTCTTTTTTCTTTGTTATCGCAGTGACTTTTTCGCTGACGATAGAGGAGATTAGGCCATTTATCTTGCGTTGACCTGGTAAGTGGTGCATTTTATTGTTACCTGATTTTTAGAATTAGGGTCTATTGGTATTTTTGTTCGAATTTCTTAAATTTTCGATAAACAAATCAAATTCAGTAGGTTAGTTGGTTTATAAAAGTAATTATAACAATATTTTCTTATATTCAGCAGTTTAGGGAGGATTCTTATTCCCAAAGAGAGTTGACGTCAGGCAGTTGACCGGTTGTAAAATTATACCCAAATCGTTTTAACTGTTCCGGCTATTTCTTATCAACATTGCAAGGTCTTTGGCATCCTTGGGTAACCATTGACATGTTTATTATATCTGAAGAATAATAAACCGGCCAAGTGCGAGTTAAACTCGCGTGGAGAGGGATCCGTACAATTGATTGAATTCTTATAGATTTTCCTGTAATCTACAAGCAATTAACTATATTTTGCATTTTTTTCAAAATTTTAGGCTCAATAGTTTCGGAGATCAGGGGGGGTCTGAATGGTCAATTTTCGTCTTCTTTCAAGAATAAAATTAAAACTATTCATTTTACAATAATAACAAAAATATATTTGAGATCCTCATAACAAGCCCTTTCATTTGATATATGACACAGTTAGGTTTGCAAACCTTTTTTTTATTTCTTAATTTGTCCCATAAAAATGACCCTTATTTAAAAAAAATATTTAATTAAATTAATAAATTTTTCTGCATAAATCAGTAATTAGAATAAAGTTTTCTTCACCTTAATCGACTTTCAATTTATCCAATATGAATTGAGTTGGATACCACGCTTCTAAATAGTGGGACTACCCACTATTTAGAAGGGTGGTATTTAGAGTGTGGGTAGTAATGTAAAAAAACGCATGCTTGAAATGTGTAAAGTAATAAGTATGTAATGAGAAAATTCATCAGGGAGAAGTGAGGTGCCTGAGTTCGAATCATACTTGTGAAGAAATTTTTCATCATATATTTATTATTTAGGTACCTTGATGCTTTATGCAGATTTTTTTTAAATAAATTAAAAATTATCAAGAAAAAGATTGTACTTTTAAAAACCACAGAACTGTTTATAAAACACAACAAATTTTGATTTTGTTGACTTTTATTCAAGTCAATATTCTTGTTTGTCTAAGAATTCGGGTAATGTTTATAGAAATTGATAGGCCTTCTTATGATCGCTTTTGTTTACCAATGAATTGTGCAAATATTTGAAAATAAAATGGAAATTTATGTTTATAACTTTAACGAGTTTTTAAACCTGATTTGGGTATGTACGTACAACTCAATGAATATACAGGGTGATTTGAACCTCGTAGCTATATTCAAAAAATGTACTCGCAAATTAAAAATACATTTCTGTCAAATATACCTTGTTTCATAATAAAAATTAAAGATATCAGCCGACAAATGCATATGTACCAAAAATCTCCTATTTTAATGTCATCATCCGCTACCGGGCTCGTGGCGGTCGGGGAGGGCAACGTCAATAGGTTAGCCATTAATTAGAAATTTGGGAGAAAAAAAAAGTGATAGGGATGTGTTAGGAGTGGATTTGGAGTGTGATAGGGATATCTTAGGAGAGGATTTGGGGTGTGATAGGGATGTGTTAGAAGTGGATTTGGGGTGTGATAAGGATGGTTTAGGAGTGGTTTTATGGTGTGATGGGTTTATGTTAGAAGTGGATTTGGGGTGTGATAAGGATGTGTTAGGAGTGGATTTGGGGTGTAATAGTGATGTGATAGAAGTGGAATTTAGGGGGTGATAAAGTGTTAAAAGTGTATTTATAGCGTGATAAATATGTGTTAGAAGTAGTGTAGGGGTGTAATTTAAGTGTTATCGTCTAAGGCCACAACTTAAGTTAAATACAAATCTACGAATAGAATATATGAACCAGCTATTGCCTGATAGAACAAAGGTGTTTGACATTTCCACGAAATTCTCACATTTTTCGGAACAAAAAGTATCCTTTGTGTTGATCGAGATAATAAACTATGTAAATGCTAAATTTTATCCCAATCCGTTTAGCCGTTTTGTCGTGTAAGCGGAAAAAACATCTATACATACAAACTTTCTTATAATATTAGTAGGATGTCGATTTGTTGACTTTCTCGGATCAAAATGAAATGATGAAACAGAATCAAAATAAACTGAAAGATATTTATAATTGATTAATTTCCTTCAGCCGGTTTCCATTACGAGTGTGTATAGTAAAACGTAACGATATGCTAATAGAATTCTTGTTCCTACAAATATTTGATAGCAAACACTTTCTCTTGAGACGCACATTAGATAAAGTGCGGAAATAGACCTTCATAGAAAAAGTAATACGACGCAATAAGCAATTCACGCACAATAGTTTTGAGTATGTTACTAGAATATTGTAAACCCTAGTGGTAGGACGACGTGCAACAAGAACTTTTAATGTATGCACTATGTTCCACACAAAAAAATCTAAATCTAAATATTAGTGGATACAATTTTTAAAATAGTTTAAGAAAAAATATAAACATGCATATTATCAAACAACGAAATAATTCTCAAAATAAAATTATCGAAAATTTTAAGTTGTTAAATCTTTTTGTTTTTTAATTTGAATTATCTTAAAAACACGAGCAACGGATACATTATCCTAAAAATACTTAATGCTAGACATAATGTTCATATCATATCTAAGCGTAGTATGCGTAATGAAAATTACGCATACTACG
Organism: Acrobasis repandana; assembly: GCA_963576875.1. NCBI lineage: Eukaryota > Metazoa > Arthropoda > Insecta > Lepidoptera > Pyralidae > Acrobasis > Acrobasis repandana. The sequence continues at coordinate 17,823,972 of OY756232.1, read as the reverse complement.
CTTAGTACACATAAATGAAAACAGTTTTTGTAGCATTTTTTATACACACATAAATATACAAATTTATCTCAATTCAATTCAATTCAAAATATCTTTATTATCATAGGATATTTATAATATATCTTAATAATAGTCACTTTGTCTTGTTTTGCACAAATGTTGACGTCAAATCTTTACTTACAGCTAAGTTTATGCCGTTTCCTAGGCGCAAGTGCAGAAGAAGCGGCAACAAACTGCACTGCACGTTTTCTCCAAAGACGTCAAATAACAAACTAAAAACTTAACATTAGTTATATGGATAGAATGAGATTACATTGTTTGTAATATTATGTCATAATTAGTCAAAAAAGTCAAAAGTTTTTATTCAATGTAGGATAAATATATCACTTATTGAAGGTCATTATTTTTAATTATTTTTAGTGCAAAATAAAATTGAATTATAAGAATTACGAAATTTAAAATAAATCTTATTTGGAATGTCGTAAAGTATTTTAAGGTAGTTATTTTTCTTCATATCATCCGTCGGATGGGTCGACGACTTTCTTTCTGTACTCTACTTTATTGTACTTGAGACGACAGTGAAAAGTTTGTCAGAATTCTCTTTGCTTCCGACCTTGAGAACAGAACTAATATTGATCGATGAAGACTTTTCAGAAGAAAAATATTGATATTGATTTGCCATCAACATTTTATCTTAGATGGTATGGCCATGTAATGCGAAGAGACAAACAAAACGTATTAAAGACAGCTCTGTGACTGCCTGAACGTAAGATAGGTCCAGGTCGTCCACCTGCTATCTGGTGGACGATGACGACAGTATGACGAAGCTGTTAAAAGAGGAGAACTTGTACTTACAATGTAAAATGTATGTATCATTGTGTAATGAGAATTACATAAAATTATAATATCTGTTTAGCTATTAAATACCTATAGAAAACCAAACCGAAAACGGCGGTAAATAATCAGGTGGCAAGTACTTCATTTATGGAATTGGTTACAACTTGTTTGTTTATTTTTGCACCACAATTATGTTTATATTTCTGGTAAGGTAAAAAACGTACTTCAATTTTTGTTATGAATTTAGGTACGCTTATGTTTCTCTTTTTTTAAGGCGAAGATATAGGCAAATGGCCTTGAAGTGTGAAATAAATTGTTAACTCGTAAATATGGTTATAATTTCCATATTGCTCTACGTCATGCACTAGATAGCCCTTTAAATTATTTTATGAACTGCCGTTGAAACTATTATTGGTGATCCGTCTAGCCTTAAAACTTGCCGTGGCCACTTTTGGCGGAGGCAAGTTTTAAAGCTAGACGGACTAATGTAAATACTTTCAACGGTGGTTCATAAAATAATTTAAAGGGCTATCTAGTGCATGACGAAGAGCAATATGGAAATTATCTCCATATTTACGAGTTCACAATTTATTTCAAATGAGGGCGCCACTTCAAGGTCATTTGCCTATACCTTCATCTTAAGTTATACCGGTAAATAATAAAAAAGTATGTATATGAAAAAAATTATATTTTTTCAAATATTTTAACAACCACAAAACCTAATTAGTAGGTTTTAAACAACAATTATAGACAACTAGCTGTGCCCGCGACTTCGTTCGCGTGGTTGTCGGAACGTAATGTCATATAGCCTAAAGCCTTCCTCTATAAATGGACTACCCAACAAAAAAATAATTTTTCAAATCGGACCATTAGTTCCTGAGATTAGCGCGTTTAAACAAACAAACAAACAAACAAACAAACAAACAAACAAACAAACAAACAAACAAACAAACAAACAAACAAACAAACAAACAAACTCTTCCGCTTTATAATATTAGTATAGAAGTATAGATTAAATAACCTTTCAAATAATCTGTCAAACAACGAAATTGATGCAAAAGAACTTGAGAAATGACGAAAAACTTGGTACGGTCGGCCGCCATCTTTGTGACGTCACAGCTATGCGGATCCCCCCCACTTCCTCCTCTTAAGACCGGCAGTTCCGTGTTGTACAGAGTACAAGGAAAACATACATATCAGTTTTAGGTATATAGAAGAGATGACTTCGAAAAATCTCAAATAGCTTGATTGCCGCCTAACTATATTTAGATAGTAATTTGTCATTGACATGAATATATAGACTCGGCGTCTTCAAACACGGCCATTTCCTTTTTGGTAATATAGACTAAACACGAGAGTAGTACAGAAAGGTCAATATATTTTTAAATACCTACGAGTACGTGGTTCAAATTAAATCCTACATATATTTTAATAAATGCGAATGTTAGTAAGTATGGCTGGATGTACGGATGGGTGTATGGATGGTTGTATGGTTGCATAGATTTTTAGATTGTAGACTCACGACTATCATTTTTATAAAGGTAAAAGTTAAACTGCACATATTTGTTTCTTTAGTTACCTTTTATTATTCTTACTTAATTTCTTTACATAATGTTTTGCACTAGAAGAAAGTGATTTTTTGTACTTGTATACCTTTTTGTTTTTTTTCTTTGTTAGCTATCGCTGTATTTAATGTATTATATAATCATATACGTAGGTATTGGGTCTAAATTACATATGTATATTTAGATTACATATATGAAGATTTGTAATCGGCTAATAGTTATATAATAATTTATCAAAATTGATTTAACCGCGTAGTAGTTACGAGGAAACAAAATTATATTAACAAAAATAATAAAACATCAAAAATGTGTAAGCGGCCATCTTGGATCCAAAATCTGATTGCAGTTTCAAGTTGCGAGGGGCACTTGCAGGGGTACAGCTCCACATACAAAATTGTTGAGCCCTCGGAGGTCCTAGTGAGACGTTACGACTACGAGATATGACTTAATTTTATAAAGGATTTATAGGATTTTAGGAAGCTTTTGTAAAGCATTCATAGCATATGTATATAGAAATTATAAAACTTAACATTTTTAAACGTTTTACAAACGTCAATAACTGAGTAGCAAACAAATAGTTTTTCGATGCTTCCATGAAGAAAGTGAAATGTAGGAATATTTATAATGTCTACATTTCACTTCTGTTTTGTTAGTCAATGACGAATCATTCCATCGTTTGACAGATCATTCACTCATTTCATTCATTATGGCAGCCGAAATTTTGCAATCAATGAAATCTAGTTGCTTACCGATGGAAAGTTATTCCTTCATATTTTGCTTTGTTCTTTGAATTACTAGTTCAATATCTCAACACACACCAAGGCATTTTTGACTAAGTTGACAGTGTTTTCTTTAACGAATTGTGGATTGTTTTATGCGCGTATTGCTAGCGAGTGACTAATGTGAGGTTAACAGTGATAGCATATGATGAACAGAACACAACTGTTGTATGTGGCGTCTTCTCTAGTGCGTAAGTACATAGATCTCGTTGTAATTTGTCGACCAATTCCCACCAATAACACCCCCGTTACATTTTTTCCGCCGTTTTATTCGATCCCGAAAACGTTTAGTACTTCGTGTTTCGAAGGTAAACGTAATTCCGTTGACAACAGGACCCCTCTTCCCAATTGAGATTAAAAAACTTTTGTCGTGAAAAAATACACCGCCAAGCGCGGACTGCATTTTCTGATCAAGAATTCCGTACAATTCTGCATACCTATCGGCATTATCTGCAACTTATTTTTTATTTTAATTTTAGTGTAAGTTAGTCTGTATATATTTTTGTTTTAACTTAGTTGTAAATTAATAGTTTTATGTAAATAGGTAGTTTAAAATAATTAATTTTCATTACATTTTTAACAAAAAAAAAAACAACTGACTTCAGTTTTGTTTTAGAAGTTTCTTTCATATCTCCAAAGTTCTTTATCATATCTTCAACAAATTAAAATAAGATCAACTTGGTAGTAAAGGATTTCAATTAAAAAAAGAATCATCAAAATCGTTTCAGAATTGGTGAAGATATCGCGTAACAAACATACATTTAAAAAAAATAAGAAAAAAAATACATAGTCGAATTGATAACCTCCTCCTTTTTTGAAGTCGGTTAAAAAAGGATTAATTTAAACTACCTATTTATATAGATAAATTATCATGGCTTTATCCCTAACGGGGCAGACAGAGCATTTTAGATTTTGCGGCTCTAATCAGACAAAGCCTAGAAACGCAAGATTCGCAGGCCAAAATGGAAAAGAATACATAGTGTGGGTTGCTAGTCGCATCGCCTATTACCATGATTAGCATTTTCAACCATTCTAAGTTTTTTCTTTTCTTGCAGACCAGCATGGAAGCTATCTATTTGACGACCTCCGGGCGTAATGGTTAACACGCTAGACCGCTAATCCGGAGGTTCTGGGTTCGATCCCCAGCCAGGGCAAGTTGGAAAATGGCCTTTTTCAAATTGGCCTGGGTCTTGGATGTTTATCTATATATATATATTTATTATAAAATATAGTACCGTTGAGTTAAATAAATAAATAAATATATAGGGACAAATCACACTGATTAATTAAGCTAGCCTCAAAGTAAGTTTTAAACTTGTGTTATAGAATACTAACTCAACGATACTATATTTTATAATAAATACATATATATAGATAAACACCCATAACACAAGTTTAAAAAAACTTACATTTTACTTACTTACTTCTTACCCCATCAGTGTGATTTGTTCTTATATATTTATTTATTTAACAAGTCGTTTTATTAAAGTACCAAAAAAATTATTTTCTGTCGTTCGTTTTTACTGAACAAACGTTTTTATGAGATTTGTAAAACTTTTACAATATTTAAATTACCTTTTATTTAACTAGTTTAATCATTCTACACTTATATATACTAGTTGCTCTCCTTAGCTTTGTATAGATGTCTTTATACATCGCCCCAATAGTGTCTGAGATTTCCCTGTAAGTATAAAAAGTAGGGATTTATAAATAGAAAAATTTATTTATTTATTTATTAAATCTTTATTGACCACATAATGGTACAAAAGTTGGACTTAATGCTAATGCATTCTCTACCAGTCAGCCTTTAGGAGAAACAGAAAATTTTAATTAGCTATAGTATGTATTTCTACACCCACTGTATCTTCATACATACATATACAATACATACATAATATAAAATACAAAACAATTTATGATAATGATTAGTTCTGCTGCAACAAATTAGCATAAAAATATAGCCTACTTATCACTTTGAGGATAAAGTCTTTATCAAAACCTGCATCAAACAATCAACCGATCGTAACGCTGTATACAAATTTAACAGATGAATTCAAATTGTAGCCGAGTTTTGTTATTCTAATACCGTACCCCAAAACTTTACACCGAGAAGAAAATATTAATGAAATTTCAAGCAACCACCGCACTGCCGATGACCGAAAGGAAGGAAGTTCGTCAAAGTATTTTCTCTTGCGGATGGCAATTAAGAAATTCAATTTTCAGTAACTCTCTCTCAGAATTCTGAGTGTCTGCTGACTTGATTAATCCTACTTCAAAAGGAAATACACTGCAAAGGCGTATAATGACTATATTCGTGTATAATAAGTAGGTACCTACTGTATTCTAAGAACGTGTGTGAATGCTTCGTCGTGAGATGTTATGATAAAAGGTGGCCCTTGGCATCATGTCGAGCAAGCCTCGGAACAAAACCCATTGTATAAACGGAACGTACAAAGAGAGGTAAAATCTCTTAGACTTAAAGGCTCAATACTGTTTGTAATATTCGTTGTTTGGTTGTGTGAGTTTCGGCCTACAAGTAAAATTAGGATCACATCATTTTTTCCTTTAGATGTCGTAAGAGGCGAATAATGTACTATGTCGTAAGAGTCTATATCGTAAGAGGCGAATAATGGAATATATAGTCAGGTGGCGACTTCATTTTAATTTTTTTACACATGCATTTCCTAGAAGGACTGACGTCAGGCAGGCGGCCTGTACAATAAATATAAAAAAGGACACAACTAAGTAATTTTTCGGCTTGTTATTTTCTGCTTTGCAATATCTGCATCATCTATTGACAACTTTGGAAAAGAAAAAAAAATTAAATGTTACAGCTAATAATGTTACTGGAAAAGTGCTTAGATGAGAAGAGCGGACCATTTTTAACGTTGGTATCGTCGACAATATAAGATCAGTGACATTGCCAAAATATGACAAATAAATGATTCTATTCTATTCTAATAAAGAGCTATGTAGACCAACTGAAAGAAAAAGCAGGGGTCATGTCGTATCAAGCGCTAAAAAGTAAGGCAGAGAACCGAGAAGTTTGGCGCATACTCCCCGGCAAGAGCCACTAAGCTCTTAAATAAGAAGAAGAAGAAGAAATGATTCTGATAATTTTAATTCAAAAGTGTTAAAACAAAAATGAGCGTAGTTAACTTTTTTTTTTAAATCTAGCGCATTTCTGACGACAAAGTAATGTTTTGTCATTTGTAGCAATTTAATTACACTTTTATTTACGTTAGCAAATGTGTTGTTGTAATTCAAAAGCTGAACGCTGTTGCTATTTGCGCTCCGCATTTCAGAAGGAAAACAAACGTATGTGTTACAAATTTGTTTACACACTCGCGAATGTTTGTCAAAGACTCAAAGTCAAACATGTAATCAAGTAGTTAAGACAGCCAACGATGTAAAATCAATGCCAGTTACTGAGCATAATGCTAAATATTATGGTCCTCGAAAAGACGGCAGAAAAGGGTCGGATGACGTCCCCAGTCGTAGTCAAAGAGAAAGGATTTTCCGACTAAATCCGTTTATAGCGAGTGAAAGAGATGGCTATATTCTGTAGCCATTTCATTGAAATTCGAGTGGGACATAAAATAGCGCGTAAATTTGGGACACTAATGCCTGGACACTGAACTGGGGCGAAGAGACGTGGATGGCTTTACTTCGTTTTTATGGCGCGCCGAATCATTCCCTCTTTACTAGGCGATTTCTGAGTGTGGCTCTGATTTAAAGATACATTTATTATCTGGTTCGAGTAAAGTTTAATCTTTGCTAAAAGGAAAGTTACTGGCAGTTTGAGTTAGGGCAATTATGGCGATGGAAAAATATGTAACAGGAAGAAAACTGGAATTTATTCGAGACGACCAGCAATATTTTGAAGATTTATGCGCGACCACGAAATATGCTGGAGTGTTTCGATAAAATTAGTGTTTAAGTGGAAGTCGGTTTTATTTTTGGATTTTCTTGAGAGAATCTTGCCTCGGAATCTAGATTGCTGTCGTTCACCTAGATTTTCAGTTTAATAACTTTACGTTCCTGGTTAAATCCCCTTACTTTTATACGACCAGTTCTCCTTGAAAAAGCTCTTGTTAAAAAGGTTTTCATCATAGCCAGCAGATAGGCTCGGTGAAGTGATGGCCGATGGGGCAATAAGATTCTTGAATGGTGACTACGTACTGGCAAGCGAAGCGTAGGACACACACCCACAAGGTGGTCAGATGACCAGACCAAGGTCGCTGGAAAGCGCTGGATGTAGGCCGCTCTAGATCGGTCATTTTGGAAATCCTTGGGAAAGGCATATGTGAAGCAATCGACATCATGCAGCTGAAATGATGACGACGAAAATTTTTCCTACTAAATCAAGAGTTGTTGCTTGAATCAGTAAAATTTCGATATAAATATATATAGGGATAAATCACACTGATTAAGCTATGATATATAGAAATACATATCTACTACAAAACTATTTTCAGAATGTCACTCTGCAAGTCTGACATACATATCAAAATGATTAAAATTTCAAATTCAAACAAAATTAATAAAACTTAATTAAAAGCGGCGAAATCAAAGTAAAACTATATTAAGTTAATTAAACGAGCAGTTTTGATAAACTAATAACAACCGGTTGTTGTGTAGATATAAACGTGTCTTGTATTGATTCTGTTAAGTGATGTTGACAGAATCTTAAAAGTTTTTACCGTATTGAAAAAATGTAGTACGGATACAACTAATTTAATACTGGTTGGATGTGTAATACCAGTGTTGTTGTCAGCATTGATTATATGGGTGCTGATAAATTTATATACTTATAGAAAATGTTTTATTATTATTTTTAAAATGTACTGTACATCTTGTTGGCGTGCTTAGCGCCAACCAACTCAGTAGACAGTCATAGTACGGATGTAGTGATGCCGACTGTGGTGGGCGTCTTTAGGCGCCGTCCGCCACTCAATCGGCTATGAAAACCAGTGGACAGCTGCAGATAGATAGATTTGTCACCAGAAGCTGCAATTAAAGGCCTTCGTAACTTGTTACGAATATAGAAGCAACATAACTAAAGATAGGCCTTAAAGGACCTGTATCCAGATTCATTTCATACGAAGAAAACATACATTTTTAATACAATAATATTCTTAAAAACAGACAAGAAAGAACGACCAGACAAATTGTAATAAATAATTCACTTTCATCTAACTTCTTCAAATGTCAAAAGTACAAAAAAGCTTCGATAAGTTCTTCGCGTAACAGAAGATATTTAGAATTCAATGGGCACTCAAATTACATCTGAGTGATGCACACTCGAAATATTTGATATCAAAAAGTAAGAACAATAAATCTTCTTTGATAATCTCGCTGGATTCATGGTTGAGTTCAGCGATAGCTTGATCCGCGCGTCAACTCGTGAACGGGTGCCGCCAGCAGGGACTGGTCAGCTCGGCTCCGTTTGTTAAGACTACTCAGTATTACGTATTTCTGTGAATTCGAATTGGTACGTGTTCCCAAGCTTTTCATGTCATAATCAAAAATCGCGATCGTTTTCGGCCCATCTCGAAACTAAGACGCTTTGCTCACACGGTCAATTAATTCTGTGGGCATACATAAATTGTGTGTAGGTGGATTCCAGAAATGTTTTTGCGTTGCGACACGCTCACAAAATTCAAATCTTTTTAATAATCCCCGATATCAAAAAATTTGAACAATCAACAAACGTTTTCTAAGATCTTTGAAGATATTGGTACGCGGTGAATTGTAAAATCCTATTTTATGTTACATATGTAAAAAAGGTTATTAAAATGGGAGTGGAAGTGGATCTTGTGGCGTAGCTATGGACAGAAATTAAGAAACACTCACGTCATACGGGGTGATTTTGAACCTTGTAGCTATATTCAAGGAAAGTAATCTTTATGCGAAATAAAAAATACATGTTCTGTAATAGGTACCTATCTTGTTTTATAATAAAAACCAAAGATATCAGTCGACAAATGCATACCAAAAATCTCCCATATGAATGTCACCAAACTACCGGGCTTGTGGCGAGCGGCGCCGCCGCGCCGCGGCTGGTGAGCGGTAAGGCCCGCGAATCCGCGTGTATAGTAAAGTCGGTAGGATCGCCATTTATTAGTAATTTGGGAGATTCTTTTTACAAAAAAATAAGTCTTTTTAGGGTTCCGTACCCAAAGGGTGCAAACGGGACCCTATTACTGAGACTCCGCTGTCTGTCTGTCCATCTGTCCGTCTGTCACAGGGCTCTATCACTTGAACCGTAATAGCTAGATACTTGAAATTTTCACCAATTACGAGTATGTATTACTGTAGCCGCTATAAAAACAAATACTAAAATTAAAAAAGTTTAAAATTAAAGGGGGATGTCATACAAAAAACGTGTTTTTTCAGCGTTTTTAACTAGATCTTTATAATGGCATTAACTAGATACTTGAAATTTTATACCAATTATGTAATACTATGACCACTATAAGAACAAATACTAAAAATAAGATAAAAAAATAAAATAAAAGGGGTCGTCATACAAGAAACGTGTTTCTTCAGCGTTTTAAAACATTGTACAGTGGTACGGAACCCTTCATGTACGAGTCCGACTCGCACTTGCCCGTTTTTTTCATACGGTTTTGTATTATAAAATTTAAATATAGCTAGGAAGTGCAACATCAACCTGTGTATATATTTATCATTCAATATGTATCATTCTAAGTTTTGTGTATATTTTTTTATCTGAATCTGTCAGATTATTACAAATATATTTTTCATAAAATAGAATATTTTTTACTTTGTAGAATATATAAAAACCTTTTATATCGGAGTAACACTGGTACCCCCCATTAGATACGCCACTAAGTGGATCAACGGGAAAAGGTTAGGTAACAATAAAAAGGTAAGGTAAGGTAAGGAGGTCCGCAGCGCGGATACTTTATTGTAGTGGCGTAAGGCCTTTGTTTTCGACGCTTTTGTTCTCAATTTCACCCCGAATATTTTCAATGGGGAGATTTTTCATTTGGAAAAACAAGTTGAATTTATTTATGTTAAAATAATACCGAGAATTTAAGATTTTTGGTTTTTAAAAGACTTTGCCACAGAGCTGTGATATTAACGAACAGTTAATCATTTGAGATAATGCGGTTCTTTTATGCATTCAGTTATTTTTTTACATTACAAGAATTATGTAAATTAATAAAACGCATGCGTCATTTTTCTTTCCCTAGGTAGCTCAATAAATCTGACACTAGTATCAAGGTACCTGTAATATAGAAAGCTATATTTTGATGTTATATATTCTATTGATCGACGTTTTTCGACAAAAACTACGACCAGGCCTGTGTCACTCCCCGTTTAGGTATCGAAAATTTACCTACATTATTACTATGCGCGCAGGCAGCCCCTCCGGGTGAAAAATTCAGTTATACAAATCGTTTGTCCAGAGTAATTAGAATGAAGTTGGCTTGCAATGGATGTCTAGGTATTTATACGAAAAGGTGCTGAGTTCTAACGTGAGCTAAATTAAACCATATCGCTAGCCACATTGAGTAGATTTCTTTGAATATCTTTACTGAGTGAGACTTATATACGTTAGTATTATTTATTCTGTGCTACAACTAGTGGTTCTGTGGGAACAGTAAACCTCGCGAGTTCTTATAATCATCGGTTATTGAACCGACACAACCCCTTTTTCCATGGCTTAGCAAAGCTATTTTAGTGAAATCCATATAAATAAAGCGCTATAGCAAACTTCCCACCTTTTACCCCTTATACTCTCCCTTTTGGAAACTTATTTTGCAACATCTGGTGCAGAATGAAATCCTCAATGTGTTCAAATTTGATTGAAACCCGTCAATAATTAACGCTATAGCAAAGTTCCCCCTAAGAAGAGGGGCTTCTTATCAAAAATCGCGATTGACCAAAATATGTAATAAATCAAGAAATTTGTGTGCCAATTCTCATCAAAATTAATTGAATAATGCGACCTGTAGGCGAGAACAGACAGGCGGAAAAAGGATTTTAGGCCAATCTCAAAAATGAGACGCTTCGCTCGCTCGATCAAAAAATAATATCTTGATAATAGTAGACTGATTTATTTTACCTAGATGTTTGTGAAAACCCCGAGAAACTGTTCAAGAAACTACAAATATTATCATCGGACGGCAAATCTTTGTTTGTTTTGTGACCAAATAATACGAATATACTATCATAAAAACGCATGAGTTTTATCGCCTGAAAGAGCGCTTCCCTGTGGTAAAGTCTTTAAAAGCCAGCTTATCAATTGAAGATTCTTTTAAGTCCCATTATGTCGTTAACAATGTTATTAGCGACTTCGGACTCAGTGATTTTAATTCCCGAAATTACTAATTGTTTCCGCAAAACAAAGAAAATAGAAGTATTTATTTAATAAAGGTTTTCTTTAATTTGTGCCACAAACAAAGATCTCTTTTGAAGTGTAATAAAATATGTCTTGAGTTAACATTTTATTTGAATTATATGTGAAATGTTTCAATTAACTAAGATTTTTCGAACATTTTTATATAAATCATTGAGTTTTTTTTTGCCTCATATTAATTGATTTAATAAACTGGTTAAATAAGCTATCTTCTTCATGCCTAGTTCAATACGCCTAGGTCTGGGAGAAAATAAAAAGCTTACAATGTAACATCTGCTTATCTTTTCGTAGTTTCAAGTAAAATTGTGATTGGTACTGGTACTGGTAATGGTACTCGTTGTCCATTTTCTCGATCAGGCATCACAATTTTGATACTTACCCTTTTTCTATGTTCACGCTCACTATTATACTTAATGTGGCCATTATGGCCCTTAGCTCTGTCTACTCCATTAGTTAGTTAAATATTAAAACAACTAGTTATTGTTTTCAAATCGTGCTAAAAATAATAATGTGCAGCATAGATAGTCATGATCAGGTTTTTTTTAGTCTCCACTGCAGGAGCACGACTCTCTCTGTACTGCCAGAGCCATATATTAACCAGAGCAATCAGAAGATTTGGCCTACACTCTCCACGCTGGCCAGACGGGTTGAAGAGGTCTCATTGATATTTATGAGCTTTGTTTAACTTGTATTTCCTTAGTCGCCTTCTACGACATCCACAGGAAGACTTGGAGTGGTCCTATTCTACTCAGCTGGGAACCGCACGGCTTAGCATAGATGCTCGTAGTATTGAATTCTTTTTCCTATCAAGTCGAAATGTTTTCACTGAAGCTTCAATTTCAAATCATCTTTGACCAGTATGTGGCCACGGCGATCCTTCTGCCATTAGCCTCATTAAGGTCCTCTATGGTACATGACGTAGGGCAGATCGGACATGACAGAAGGTGGTCCATCGACTGAATGGCACTGCAGTCGCAAAGGTCGCTAACAGCGTGACGCCACCTACGAGTATCTCTGTTTTCTCGACACCTCCCTTGTAAGACCAGGCTTGTGTCACTCCCCGTTTACGTATCGAAAATGTACCTACATTATTACTATGCGCGCTGCCGGCCCCTCGGGGTGGTAAATTCAGTTATACGAATCGTATGTCCAGAGTAATAAGAATGAAATTGGCCTGCAATAGATGTCTAGATATGTAAACGCAAAGGTGCTGAGTTCTGACGTGATCTAAATTAAATCATATTGCTAACCACATTGAGTAGATATTTCTTTGAATTTCTTTGTTGAGTAAGACTTCTGTACGTGAGTATTAGTCTCTATTTTGTGGTAATACTTTAATATGAACTCGTCTAAAACGCTCAAGGTCTAGTATTATATATTCTACAACTACTCGTAGAATGTCTCTTATTAACTAATTTGGAGACAGATTCCACATCAATGTTTCAGATGAAATTTCTGATTACGTTATATCCTATCGAAGTACAGCACACGTTCCAAGAACAATTAGTTTGCAAATTAGACAATATCCAAATTTGATACGAGGATTTAGGCCACGTGTAAATCTTAGTACACCTACTGTTAAATGAACTACTCAGCCATCAGTATGAACAACTCTTCAGACAGTATCAGAGCTCCTCCCTTGGTTTGAAACAAAAGAAAATCTTGGAATTTACCAGCTACTTCCCTTCCCACGCAGATCGTAAAAACCGATCGAGGAAATTAGCGAACGTACAGATCATGTTAGTAGGCAATGGGGAATGCAAAGCATCACTATTTTGATTCCTTTTTCCAAAATATGTATAAATTTGAAAAAGGCGATTTATCAATTGTCTCTGGCTGGAGATTGAACCCAGAACCTCCGAGACTAGCGTATTAACCATTGCGCCACGGAGATCGTAAAGAAGGAGCAATAGAAAATTAGATTTCAGAACCTAATCAATATTTTTTTATGAGCCTGTTGATGTGTCCCATTGCTGGGCAAAGGCCTCCCTTTCTTTCTCCACTGATCCCTATTTATAGCAGCCTACTGCTATTCTTACAAGAAGCTGTCTTTGTCGTCGAATAAATAAATTAATAATTATTAAAGTAACGCGAACGTGCTGAAAAATAAATCTATTATAAAAAATGTATAAAGAGTTTATAACAATACAAAAGTGTTGATTGTAAAAAAAGTTTTATTTTCTACAATATCATTAAATCTAATAAGACTTTTGACAAGTTTAACCTTATCGAAGTTAGTAACACGTTCCACGTACAACCAGTTTGCAAATTAGACATTATCCGAATTGGATAACGGATTATGGATTAAGTATTGCTGCTGAGAATGTTATTTTAAAGCCGAATCAATTATTAAGTTAAAAAATAAGTTTTCAAAACCTATTTCGTTCGAATTATCTATTAACAAAAGTTATGATAGATGTTGTGTCTGGCCAAACAAAGCGATCATTTAAAATTAATTTAATAAAGCTAAGAGGTGTAAAATTTATAAATTATTGATTCCTCTTCTGAAACATCCTAAAGATATACTCACACACTATATATCACGTCGTTATCTATAATGGGGTAGACAGAGCCTAGTGCCGCATTAATTTTAGGGTAATAGTGGTTGAGAAGGTGGAAAAAGGAATCAAAATATCGACAGATTGCTAGCCGCAACGCTTATAAACGTGATTCAGATTCTCACTCACACCCTCGATCGGCTTCTGCGCGGGAAGAGAAGCATCTGGTACATTCTAAGTTTTTTTTTCTCTACCAGACTAGCATGAAAGAGACAGACAAATTATATATTCGTCGTATTACATTAAGGTGAAAGCGAAACCTTTGATAGGATTTAGTACTCTCAATAATCATGTTAAACATATTTAGGCAATTTAGGTAACAAAGTATGAAAATGAAACGTTAGTAAAACTCATTTGAAAGGGAAATAAACGGGCAAGTGCGAGTCGGACTCGTACATGAAGGGTCCCGTACCACCGTACAATGTTTTAAAACGCTGAAGAGACATGTTTCTTGTATGACGACCCATTTAATTATTAACTTTATCTTATTTTTAGTATTTGTTGTTATAGTGGTCATATTAATACATAATCGGTGAAAATTTCAGGTTTCTAGCTATTAAGGTTCAAGAGATAGAGCACTGTGACAGATCGAGTTATAAACGCTGAAAAAAACACGTTTTTTGTATGACGACACCCATTAATTTTCAACTTTTTTATTTTTAGTATTTGTTGTTATAGCGGCCACAGTAATACATAATCGGTGAGAATTTTAGGTGTCTAGCTATTACGGTTCAAGAGATAGAGCCCTGTGACAGACGGACAGACAGCAGAGTCTCAGTAATAGGGTCCCGTTTGCACCCTTCGGGTACGGAACCCTAAAAATGAAGACGGCAAGAAAATATTGTATATAAAAGATTTTCTTTCAGAGACTCCTTATGAATAGAATAGAATAGAATAGAATAGGATTTATAAAACTCTGTATTGTACACCAAAAGAAAAAACAATATAAACAAATAACTTAAAATAACATTAGTACAATGGGCGGTCTTATCGCTTAAAGCGATCTCTTCCAGACAACCAGTGGATGGAGAGGACTATGAGAAAGACAATGACGGTGGTGTAACTAAACAAGAAGGGAAAAGAGAAAAAAAAGCTGTAGTAAAGTTAGACTTAAAAATTTAGCATAAACTTACACATTTCTACACATAACTACACACATTTTACAAACTTTTATAAAAAACATAAAACATAAACTATACTTACATACAAATAATAAACTTAGTTATATATGCATACATAATTACATAAAATTAATAAACTTACTGATACCTATAAAAATCTTAATTTCTATGGACAATTTAAATTACTTTTGAAAGGTAGTAATCTACTACCATTTAAGCTGACTATGAACAGAATGATGCAAAGAAGACCCGTAATATTCCTGTAATAGAATATTAATAAACCATCCGCCGTCATCCAGAATCAGGTGAGAAGTACAGACTGAGCGATAGACAACCAACTTTTTATGATCTTAATGAGCATCTTTGTAATAAACTAGAACACTGTATTTTATTACGTCAAAGTATTAAAGATCAAAGAGCTAGGACAGCAAAGTAGATTTTTAAATAGTTTGAAGATAAAGTATGTTTTATCGCCGATGAAGAGACTGGTCAGTGTAGATAAAGCTAAAGAGGTCTATCAGGATGTCAGGAAGTATTGCACACTTTTAAAGACTGTAGCTAACTTTTATTAAATATTCCAACAACAAACACACATACACACCCTCACATACCCACACACACACACACGTTTGTTGCTTGCAAAGTCTAATAAAAAAATAAAAACATTGTTGATATTGGCATAAGTTCACACAAATGGGAGAAGACGCTGGTTTCCGAAACACAGTGCGAACTAACTCAGAAACCAGAGACTTTATGTTAAATGCACATGAATTAGCTGTCAATAAATTTTATTATTTATTATAGGATCGTAACAAGTGGAAGTCTATAGTCTCTGCCTACCCACGTAGGAAACAGGAGAGAATATGTTTGTATGTATGATGGACGATAATTGTTGTAGGTATGTTTTTTGGAACGTCATAAAATTTGTTTTAGATAAGGCAAAAATCTAGAATCAGATTGAAAGTTTATGAAATTTGATCAAAGAAATAAAATGCGCCCAATTGAAATTAAATGAAATTAAATTGAATAAAATGAATAAAAAAGAAGTATAAGGGAATAAGTAAGGCTTTAAAAATTAGCCCAATTAGTCGAATAGATTTGCCGAGGCATGGGATTGTTTTACAAGTTAATTTCAAGTTAACAATTCAAGGTGAAAATCTTTTTTACATACATATATTTAGTGCCCATCACGCAAAAGACATGTTATGAAAAGATCTTGCTTTACGGCGATTCGCCTATGCTTTTTCACTCCCTCGGTTGTAAAATACAATTTCAGCGGTTGTAAACAAAGAGTCCTGTTTCATCTCTTTTGTTTCAAGATTATGAGCGGTGCTAGGTTGCCAAAGGAAAGCAGGCTTTGTCGGAAATGTTTGAAGTTCTGGCGTACAGGTGGTATTTATTATGACCTTCTTTTTAATATGTTTTGTTTTTACAACAATACTTAACTGTATCGGTTTACTCTAAGCGACGCAATATTTTTTTTTAGATAGGAAAAATAACACAGAAAAACTTACTAGACAGGTTTAAACTTGTAGTATGGGATACTAACTCAACGATACTATATTTTATAATAAAAATATAAATACATACAAACCCCCAAGACCCAGAAAAATTTGAAAAAGGCCATTTTTCAACTAACTCGGCTGGGAATCGAACCCAGAACCTCCGGATTGACAGACTGGCGTGTTAACCACTACGCCACGGAGGTTGTAGGTCATACATAAATTTATATTGACACCCATGACCCAGGGCAATTTAGGAAAACCATTTTCCCTATTGTCCTTACCTACGAAATAAATAATAATAAATAAATAAATAAATAATACGAAATAAACTTGATCATTATTTTCGTACTGGCATTTTATGACAATTAATAGGTAATTTCCAGTTTCACGTTTACCATGACTGATTGCGACCGAACAAAGAGACATGGCCGAATATCAAAGCAGAAAACAATTGACAAAGGCATTTGTTCCTCTGAGCGGGCCGCGACCAAAAGGTCTTATGTTTACGGATCAAATAAAATTGTGAATTCGGCTCCGTTGTCCAGTCATCACAATGCCTTGTTTCTTTTTATGCTTTGTTTTATTTTTGCCGTATTATGTTCGATTGATGTTTACTTTTGATTTTATGGTTTCTAAAAAACCACTATTCTCATTGATTAACGAGACCTCTCTAAACCGTTTGGCCAGCGTAGAGAGTGTAGACCAAATCCTCTGACTGACATATGGCTCTGGTAGTACAGTGAGGGTAAGTGCTACTGCAGTGGAGCCTAAAAAAGCTCTGATGATGATATGGTTTCTAAAGAACTTTTTGATATACGAGTAAGTATTCAATACAAAGCCCTTTCTGTAAAGTATGCAGATTTGATTTGTACACATTAACAATCGCTCATATATTGCATAAGGTGATAATATTGTTATTTTTTTTCTACGAAATAAACAAAAAAAATATTGGTGCAGCCTAGTAAACATCTAATTGTTTTTGCGTGGCGATAAAAATGTCTCATTTAATTATTTACGACGTCAAATTAAAAGTAATTAATAAACATTAATATAGAAAACCGATACAGATTGACCCGCGAGCACTCACTCTATGAGCATTTCCCTCACAGTAAATTTAAAACAGGTGGCATTAAGAGAAAGAAGTACGCATTTGCTCGATTTCCCGTATAGCTGAGTTTTATACTTCCCTCGTCTAATATACAACAGTTCCCCTGTGTCAAAGTTCACCGTTTGCTTGGAACAAGCAGTTTATTCAGCCGTGTCTTGTCGCGCGGGGTTTTGCTCATCGCGCGAGTGTCGATGTAAGCATTTTTTCGAGCCCATATGTCACACAAAATGAATAATTAGACTAAAATAAAGGTTTTATTGTCATGTTTATATTAAATGATGGGCAAATATACATAAAGTAAGCAATATATACTATCTATATTTTTTTTAAACTGATAGAAAAATATAACAAATGTTAGCTATGTTATCAAGAAGGATTATTACAAATATATTCAAGAACTGTCTTTTTAGGTCGATAATATTAAAAGCAACGGAGAAAGTGAACATAATGATCATGACACTGATAAAGAATAGTCATTAGATGAATATGAAGTAAAATTTCTTAAATTTGACCTGGAAATTATTTTTATTACTTAGCCTGAAAACCAAAAGTCCAAGATACAAAAAGACGTGTGTTGCCTGCACGAAAATTTGATGGACGGAATTAATTTTTATTTTTGTTATCACGCATAGATTTGTGCATTTGATGAAGATTAAGTACCTATGTATATTTTCTTTTTAATATTTTTTAAATAATTATTTTTAGTATTTTTTCTCTAAATGGTGCTTGTAGTGACTTTTAATGAAACACCTACATCTGTTATTAAAATTTGATACTATGTAAACCGTTGCATTCATGAAATAACTACTTTATTTTATCAAACAGTATTATTTTATTATAGAATAATAAAATAATTTAAAAGCTTTTATGTTTTAGATAAAAAATTAACTGCCTTAAAAATGTGAGGGAAATGCTCTACACGTGAGTGCTCATGTAAATTTTTAGGGCGCGAGTGCTCGCGGGTTAAAAGCTAAATTTTAATTTTTTTTGTTACTGAAGAAAAAGCGACATGACCTACCTGATTCAACATAAAGCAAAGTTGCTTGTATTAGTTCATATATTACTATTAACAGCTAATATTTCCAATTTTTTGTTGCCATGACCGAGGAAAAAGTGACATCACCGAATATCAAAGTGGAAAACAATTGACAAAGGCATTTGTTCTTTTACGCGGTCCGCAACCAAAAGGTCTTGTGTTTGATGAAAAGGTCTTATGTTTATGGATCAAATACAATTGTGAATTCAGTTCCGTTATCCAGTCTAGTACGCCACAATGCGGTGTTTCTTTTGATGTTTTGTTTTAATTTAGTCGTGTTTTGTTAGCTTTATTTTGATTACGTGGCGTCGAATGAAGTTCTGTTATCTATTCAACATTAAATTTTAACAAATTTGTAAGTTTTTAGGGTTCCGTACCTCAAAAGGAAAAAACGGAACCCTTATAGGATCACTTTGTTGTCCGTCTGTCCGTCCGTCCGTCCGTCTGTCAAGACCCTTTTTCTCAGGAACGCGTGGAGGTATGAAGCTGAAATTTATATCAATTACTCAGGTCTACTGTCCCTTGAAGCTGTGAAAAAATCAAACTTCTAAGCCAACGCAATCAAAAGATACAGCCGTTTATGCCGCAAATTTTCGACACTTGCAAGGGAATCAAAACCTACAGGGTGCTTCCCGTGAACTCAGAATCTTGAAATTTGGTACGAAGCAACGTCTTATAGCATACCTAGATAAAGGAAAAATTACGAAAACCATAAATTTTTAGTTACATCACATAATATATTTTTTTTTAATAATTTTAAACTTACTACTACTAGGAATCTTTAAAATAAACGGCAAGTGCGAGTCTTATTTTTAATATTTTTTGTTATAGCAGCCATAGGAATAAATAATCGATGAAATTTCAAGTATCTAGTTATTACTATTATGAAGATCTAGTTAAAAACGCAGAAAAAACACGTTTTTTGTATGACGACCTTCTTTAATTTTAATCTTTTTTATTTTTAGTAAGTATTTGTTGTTATAGCGGCTAAAGTAATACATAATCGGTAAAAATTTCAAGTGTCTAGCTATTACGGTTCAAGAGATAGAGCCTGTGTCAGACGAACAGACAGACGGACAGAAGGACAGACAGACAGACAGCGGAGTCTCAGTAATAGGGTCCCGTTTGCACCCTTTGGGTATGGAAACCTAAGAAGTGTTTCACCCCAAAGAAAGGGAAAGTTTTTAAAGTTTCAATAAATAGATTTTGTGACTATGCTGAAACTTGTGCTGTAGCGCCTTCGAGCTTAAATTTCAGAATTATCAATACCAATAAACCTCAGTAACGTTCCAGAAACCTGAAACTCTTTGAAAACCATGAAAATTTAATCAAAACAACATCCACCTAGTCGGGAGCACAAAACCTCCGTTTATTACTTTGACTACTGAACCGTATCGCCAAATGGCTTAACTTTAAAACTAACTCTTTATTCCCGAAGAAACCAAAGTGATCCTTCAAACGCCAAGAATTAGGTTTCGGAAATTCAATAATCTATAAATGTAGAAGTTTTAACGGGTGAAATTAAACTAAATGGAAATCAGCAATCTACGTTTCATATAGTAATTTTGACTCGGATGTAAAGCATGCGATTTGTTTTGTATTTATACAAATTGGAAAAGACATTAGCGTAACAAATTAAAGTAGATTCATGCTTGTACAAACATTTAAAGACGGTATGCAAAGAATTATTAGAAGAAGAAGACGACCTCCATGGCGTAATGGTTACATGCTAGACCGCTAATCCGGAGGTTCTGGGTTAGATCCCCAGCCAGGACAAGTTGGAAAATGGTCTTTTTCAAATGGTCCTGGGTCTTGGGTGTTTATCTATATATGTATTTATCATAAAATATAGTGTCGTTAAGTTAGTATCCCATAACACAAGTTTAAAACTTACTTTGGGGCTAGCTTAATCAGTGTGATTTGTCCTAATATATTTAAAAAAAAAAAAATTTTTTTTATCAGCTGCTACATACATTGAAAATCAAAGATTTTTTTTAAATTACAATTTTTTAGACTACTTATTTTTTGAAACAATGTAATATTAATGTAGTGGTACAAGTAAAGCCTACGCTACCATTTATTACGATGATGTCTTTCCAATTTGTAATTTTTTGTGCAACAAGGCTAACAACCCATCACTATTTTGATTACTTTTTCTATCTCGCCCACCATCACGTCAAAAGTGGCTTTCGAGTCTTGCGGCCCAGGGCTCTACAAAACTTTTCGAAACGTTAGACAAAACAATAAAAAAGGTTCGTGATAAGTCCCTTTATATATTATATAAATCATATATCTACTAAATCAAAGTCAAAGTCAATTTTTTTTATTCAACGTAGGATAAATATATCACTTATCATGGTCATTATTTTTAATTATTTTTAGTGCAAAAGCTACCGATACTAGCGTTTCGCAACGACCACTGCTGAGAAGAAATGCCAAAAGAAACTCAGTTACTCATTTATTTAGAGCCACAAGATCGAAAATGCTCTGTCTGCCCCATTAATGATACAGACGTGACATTGTATTAATATATGTATTAAAAAAATTACCAATTTATGTTACTACTAGTACAATTTGTATCGCTGATAGTATTAAAACCAATTCAGTCCAAACAAACACGCACGTGCCCACATTTCTTTAGAAAACCCCCTAAATTTTAAATGTACCAAGAACTGGTTAACTGAATAGGAGCTTGATAGGATTTTTCCGAAAAGGTCAGTCCAGAAATGCTTGAAAAATTACAGCGTGTTTGCTTTTCACGGTGTTTGGCTAGAGAAATTGGAAATTCTCCTTTATTTTCGTGCTTGGTAATTTTCAGGTTGATAAAAAATTCGGAAAGGAAATGTTTGCTTGTGAGAAGAAAAGAGTTTGTAGATTGATACATGATACGCATGATGACTGAAAAAATATTTTTAGCACATCGGTTAAATTAGATTATTAAAAAATATTGTCCACGTATTTTTCCTTTTCTCTGAGAAACAATAAATAAGGAATATACAGCGCATTTAAATTTCGCATGACGTCACGCTTTCGTACGATTTTTACACATCGGTGACGTCACAAGCCCCCACTCTGGAACTTTGATACTCTGTATCTTTGTGAATTTTTACTTCTTTGATAAACTGAAAAATATGTGTACATTATTTTTGGATAATCTAACTAACGGACTAATTAGAATAATACGTTTCTGACCCAGTCATCATCCCTATTATAAGTTGTAAACTAAAATGCTTTTTTTGGCTAAAACTAACGTGAGAAACAGTCGTTACTAAATGTTATACGCGGGTAACTCACTGATAACTATAACTATAACTCACTCACTCACTTTCTGGTCCAATAAAATATAACCATCGACACGATAAGAAGAAGAAGACTCACTTGAAAAATCACCTACAGCTGCGCGCGGGCGCTTGCCTGCTGCGCTCGCAATGACAGTGTGGTGGTTGATGGTGGACGCTGATCTCCTGCGTCGCCGACTTTCGTGGGTGTAATGGGAGCCTCACTTTCATCTTCATCATCCGATGATGGATGGTGATGGTGCCCGTGTGTGCAAAAAGTTCACTGTGTCAGAGATCACTCAGAGACTATCGGCTGCACATGGTTTCCACTATAAATCTCTTGAAGAACCAGTTTCCAGGAGGCGGATAAGACCCAACCTGCATCGGCCATTAGCTTATTTTTCACGTGAGTTACTCGTTTATAACATATCGATACCTTGCGGCTCAAAGGGCGTAACCACCAAAACACGACTTTTCAGGAGAGCCAAAAAACTAAAATTAAAATTTTGTATTTGTCACAACTTGGTTGTTATTGATCCTATAAACATGATTCTTACACCAAAAGCCGTTAAATTTTGCTGTTCATAACATTCAAACACAACGTTTTAAGAAATATTTATAGTTTAAAATTTAGCTGGTGAATACGCCTCACAAAATTAAATTTTGTATATCTTTTACGCCCCATAAAATGACTGCTGCTTTAGTAAGGCAGGGTGTATTCACCACTTTCAAAATTGAAATTGTAGTTTTTAATGTCTTTTTTAATTTTTTTCAATTTTTTGCGTTTAAATTCAATAGTTACAACAATTTTTAGTAGAATAGGTCAATTTGGCATCTTTTAGTCCTTCAAAGTCTTGTATTCTATACTAAGATTTATAACTAGAGAAGAAATAACAAATTAGCTATTGACAAATGCTAGAAATATATTGTTTCTACGTTACTTAATCATTACATCAATATCCAAACAAAAATATAATTGAAAACATAAATTTATACCTTAAATGATACGCAAATACGCCCTAAAATTTTATTTGATAGTGTCGTTTACGCCCAAAATTTTGATGATGTCAAATAAATATTTTTTTAACGCCCAAAATACAAGAAAATCCATTAAAAGCATTGGAATTCTGGGTCGTATTCACCATTGTTTTCAGAATTTGAAAACATTAAACATACTGTTCGATAGCGGAGCAAAAACTGATTAAGATGTCATTTAAAACTTATTTTGGCCAAAATGGTGGTTACGCCCTTTGAGCCACAAGGTATCGATATAGCAAAATGCTTTTTCACTTCTCATGCTCGTAAAGAGTTTTTTATGTCGAAAGAAGGCTGCATAAAATGGGGTTTTATGCTCTTGTGCATAAAGTAATTTCTTCTTTTAAGACTAAGAAAATTAGGCCTTACGGCAACATACATACTCGTAATACACCTTCATTAAAGTGATACATTTTTATGAGATTTAGGTTATATCTTAATTTAATTACGACATAATGTTTTAGTATCTAAATATAAATTTACGATAAACACGGGCGTGCCTTTACGTAAAAAAAAATATAACGCAAATATTTATAATAACTTAGCATTGCGGCTCAGACCATAGTCTATCGTCACATAGTTGAAATTAAAAAAAAAATAGAAAAATTGTGTGGCGGGAAGCTAATTATTCGTCAAACAAAACTAAAAACTAGCTAAAGGAGACGTTTCAAACCTGGCCTGCACATTGTACATATTTTATAAAATCGAGGAAATATCTAAAAATAATTTAAAAGATACTAAAATTGTAATATTTTCAGGATTTTAATTGCAATTTAATTTTAAAAGCAATATTTTATTTTATCCTGGTAATAAGTATTTCACCGCCATGTTTCACTGTGAGTCCGTTCTGAAACTTAGTTTTAAGTGTTTGGTTAACTGTCAATCTCAAATGAAATGTATTGTATTATAATAATGGTAATTTGAGTTCCGATTTAGTTTTTATGCAAGAAAGTAAACTTATTTACAATTTAGAATTCTTTATTTCGTAAAAACATATTAAAAAAGTGACAAACTAAAAATACAACGTAAAACTAACAAGTCGCTAAATTAAAACTAAACAAACTAAAATATATCCTGAATTAAAACTAACTAAACTAAAAATATTTAAAAATAGAACTAACTTATATTTAACTAGCTTTTGCCCGCGGATTCGCTCGCGTCCTTTCTTAGCGGATGCCTACGTCATAACATCTACCTGCATGCCAATTTTCAGTCCGATCCGTCCAGTGGTTTGGGCTGTGCGTTGATAGATCACTATGTCAGTCAGTCACCTTTAAGTTATATATATTTAGATTATATAAAAAATTTAGGCCAAATCGCCACTTTATAATTTAATTACAGCTTTATGTTATTTTTTATTTTGTCGATCATACATTCGCTTGTGATTTCTGAACGCACGCTCTTTGAAACGTCAAATGTCAACATGGCGTCTTTCGTGTTTCCTGTCATAAGTGTATTTAACGCTTTTTTCACCAATTAACTAAGCCAAGATGGGCCAAAATGTTACTTAAAACACTTTTATTTAATAATTTAGTTTCTAAATTATACATGTACAATGTCCAGGCTGGGGCTCCATACATTCATAAAACATCTCCTTTGTTGTGTTGCGGTTGAAAATTCAATAATTTATTCGTAAGTTATTGAACAATGTCTTCGAGTAGTGATAGTGACGATCAAATAATGACTTCGCCTCAGACTTTAATGGAAAGAAGTGTGAAAAATGTAATTAAGCAGATAATCCTTGTTTTATTTCCTTGCAATCAAAGTGAAAAGCATAGTTTAAAACTCGAGTTTAAAACCCATTTTACCCTCGACCCTCGCCTAAAATGGCTCGTTTTATGCTCTTGTAAAATCTACAATTATTTTTTAAATAAGTTTTGTGTACAACTAGAACAAACGTAGTACAACCTTCAGTTAGCTAAACACGGTTGGTTAAATCGACTCACTTGAAAAAGAAAATTACAATCGTCACTAATGAGTGTTTCCACCTTGGCTTTGAGAAGGTCACGGCTATAGTGACCCTGGCTGAACAGGGCAAAGAATGACGTCATCACGGCAATCATGGAAATTAAAGTAAGAATTCTTTGGCGTATATTTAACCAACGCTTTTCCTTTTTTATGCTGTCAAAATAAAATAGATATTGCAGACCTTGGCTTGAAAATAAATAATGGTTTGAAAAATATTTCAGATTGATACACTGATCGACTGAAAGTATTTGAAAAGGTTTGAACAGAAAATACCAAAGAGAAAGTACTGGAAGGAAAGCCTTTGCCCAGCAGTGGCATGGCAAAGAAAAATACATCGTGGAAAAGACATTAGCATAAAAAATAAATGCATAGGCTATATAGTAGACCACTATATTCATTTAAAATTATACAAAGAAAAATAAGACATGTTTAAAACTGTTATAGCATGTATACGAGTATTAACAGATACAGATACACTCTTTATCCCTAACAGGGTAGACAGAGCCTAGAGCGGTTTAGCGTGATAGTGGGCATGAAGGTGGAAAAGGAAATCATAATAGTGATGGGTTGTTAACCGCATCACCTATTGATATGATTCAGATTCATCAGCTTTTACGATCTGCGCGGGAAAAGAAGTAGCTGATGCATTCTGTTTTTTTTCTTTTCTCCCAGACCAGCAAGGAAGGGATTAACATTAAAATCACTTGTATTTCTCCAAGGACTTTCAACTTTAATGCTAGCCTTGGTTTGACCATAAAAATGAAAAGTATTACATTTTAATGCCACCATAGTTATGAATATTTAAAAGAATCCGCAAAGGAATCTCGGAGGAGGAGAATAGCAATTGAGAATTTAAATGAAGAAAAAATCGAGTTGTCGAGTTCACAGAGAAAAATATGTTGCGCAGTTGCAAAGTACAAGCTGAAGTTCAGTAGGATTTACGCGTGTTAGTACTAGAAGTCTGAAATAATGTTGAAATAATAAATTATTCTTCTGCCCAATGTCCAGCGTAAGATAGTTATTAGATCTATTTATATTTAAGAGCTCTCTATGCTCTTGTTAGTAAAGTATGAATTCTCTTCCATTTGTCTCTCTCATCCGCCAGCTGTTTTATTTTGCCGACGACACGATGTTCACCTTCTTCTTTATCTGTTTCATGTAGCTATACCTCGGTCTTCCTGGTCCTTTTTTCCAAAAACAAGGACAAGACCATTAAATTAATTTAGTTTTCATACATTAATACTTTGTTATATTGTGTCCTAATAAACACCATACACTTATTTTCAGGTATGCATTTCTATTCAACTTATTCTCTCGTAGAATGACGTGCCTATAATAATGTTAATATGCTATTAATAATGTTATTTTTCTGTCAAATTTTATTAACAACAATATCTAAGCCAAAATAGCGTTCATAACATTTATCATCTTGTACTAGACAGTAAAACATACACGGTCTCACTCCAATCAGCCTTAGAATTTGCAATAACGCAGTCTGCTTGCGTCGAGATGAAAGTCCTCTATTATTTATAAGAAAACATGAAAATTTAATAAGAAAACAGGCGTGCTCCTTTGTCATGTTCTCGAGTCTGTGTGCATTAATATTAACTGTATAGTTAGTTTCTATTATTATTTGTTTGGTCGACGCTACTTGTAGTTTATTTAAGGCCGTACCTGAATTTTCCGGGGTCCAGTGCTGCCCCCATTTAAAAAAAAAAACATTTCAAAGAAAACGGAGATATTATTTAAAATTTTGCTACTATCAATTCCTAGATAACCCTTCCAAGTATTTTATGAACTACTGTTTACAGTTTATAATAAGAACCTTAAGCTTTACTACGCACATTTGCCAAAAGTGGCCGTTTTTCGCAAATGTGCGTAGTAAAGCTTAACATTCTTACTTTAAATTGTAAACCTTAGTTCATAAAATACTTTGAAGGGTTATCTAGGACTTGGTAGTAGCAAAATTTTAAATTATGTCTCAGTTTTCTTTGAAATGATTTATTTTAAATGGGGGCAGCACTGGACCCCAGAAAATTCAGGTACGGCCTTAAGAGCTTTCTGTCTTATTTTTCTCTATGTCAAAGAAAGTTTTCTTCTTACTATTGTTAGTTCAATGAAAATGACAATACTGTTTTCTGTTTTATTTATGACACAAACAAAAGATGATCAATAAAAGTGGACTTGCAATTAAGTTTCTTCAGATAACTTAGTCTGGTACGCTGGTAACTTAGGTGGACACAATTTTTTATAATAAGTTTAGCCCAAATAAACTTAACTAGGAACGTTGCGCTTAACGTTGTATGAATGGTCGTACTGTTTTCATTCCTTGATTTAAAATCTGACATTGACTGTGACAATAAAGTCCTGCACCTTTTCTTTATACACTTTAAACACTTTCTGCTTTTAAAAAGAAAGTCTTTCAGTTATATTTGGAAAGTTAATCCATGTTATTCGTCAACCCTTGTTTAGTCATTCCTACATATCTGTAATATATATTTATGTATATATTATCTATAATTATGTACTTTTATTATTTATATCCATATGCATGCATGTATGTATTTTTTTTATACTTATATATATTATGAACCTGTTATTATTTTTTATTGTATTTTAGTCGTGTATCTATTCTTGGTGTACAATAAAGTATGACTTACTTACTTACTTACACTTGGCTAAAGGTACCACGGAAATCATTGAAGTTCATCAGAATTACGTTGCATCGTAAGTATTACGTGAGAGTCAATTTTTAATGAGAAAAACCAACATACAACATTATAATGACACTTGATAGTGACAGCCGAAAAGACCATAATGTTTGGTTTGTTCACAAGAAGTAGTGGTAACTTCCGGTACGCAATCGGTTGTAATAATAGTAGAAGATTTATTATAATGACATCATTGACATCACTTTTGTTCTCAAAATAGAGTGATATAACGGGGAGCGATTATTATTACCCGTGTGGTTCCGGGTTAGAATAGGACCACTCCATCTCTTTCTGTGGATGTCGTAAGAGGCGACTAAAAGATTAGGCACAAACATCTCGTGCTGCAATTGCAATTCTATGGAGGGTTAACGTCGGGCGACGCCCGGTTGTAAAACTTTTCGCACAAATACATTCCCAAAGAGCGTTGACGTCAGGCAGGCGGCTGGTCGTAAAATAATAGCCAAATCATTTAAACTGTTCGGGATATTTCTTCTCCATTTTGCAAGGTCTTTGGCATCCTTGGAATACCATTGACATGCATGTTATATTTGGAGAAGAAAAGCGGGAAGCGCACCCCGGGCTCCGAAGAAGTACAGCTGAGGATGCAACTAGTACGCGTTTAGGGGCTGGTCAGCTCGGCTCCGTTTTTTAAGACTACCCAGTGGTACTTATTTCTGTAAATTGGATTTAACACTCGTTCGCAAGCTTTATCTACATGTTTTATTGTGATAACATTGTATTAGTATAGTATCCTTGTAAACTGATAAAGCCCTTTTGGCGCGTAGGCGACCAATACTATGCAAATGAGTTTCTTTCGGCGTTTCTTCTCAGCAGTGGTCGTTGCGAAACGCTAGTATCAGTAGCTTTAAAAAAAAATATATTATAAATAAACATTACACGTAATGTACACTAAAATTATTGACGTGTATACTTAGCCAGGAAGGCTAAGTATGGCTATATATATATGTACTAGCTGTGCCCGCGACTTCGTTCGCGTGGTTGTCCGAATGTTATATAGCTTAAAGCCTTCCTCTATAAATGGACTACCCAACAAAAAAAGAATTTTTCAAATCGGACCATTAGTTCCTGAGATTACCGCGTTTAAACAAACAAAAAAACAAACTCTTCCGCTTTATAATATTAGTATAGATATAACACGTTCCTCTGAATGTGCTCTGGCTAAGTTAAGTCATCATCATCCGATCGTATTTCCCGGTTGCATCCTCAGCGGTAACGTCAGAGCCGGGTTTGCTACCTAACCTAGGTGATTTGACGAGATTACTGGTTTTTAGGGTTCCGTAGTCCACAAGGAACACTTATAGTTTCGTCATGTCCGTCCGTCCGTCCGTTTGTCCGTCTGTCTGTCCGTCCGGGCTCGTACTCCGCTACCGCACCGATTGTCACGAAAATTGGCGGAGAGATAGATATTGAAGTTCCCAAAGTTGGTTTTTAAAATTATGAAAAAATGTTTTTTTTTTCATACAACGAAAAGTGAATTTAAAAAATTAAATTGGACTAACCGCAACGTATGGGGTATTGTTGAAAAGGTCTTTTGAAATACAACAAAAACTGCTTTAAAACTATGTAGATCAAACCCCCCAGTCTTGAGATAATCTAATACAAAGTTAAAATTTGAGGTGTCCCCCAACCGTAGCTTTTGAAATATTAGGTCCTTTCATATGAAATTGCCGATTTTCAATACTGGCAACTTTAAAATCAAATATCTTGCGTTTCATTAGGAATTCCAAATTCAAATTTATTTCGAAATAAAGCCAGAAAAATATTGTTTTAAAACTCGTATTTTATTAAAAAAAAAAAAAATTTGTTTTAACATCATTTGTTTGAGTTTCAACATTGCTATAACAACAACTATGGACAAATTGAAAATTCGCGGTATTTACGAATACGAGTTCCACCGTGGCACCAGTGCTGCAGAAATGACTCGAAGAATTAACGACGTGTATGGACCAGGCACCGCTAACGAACGAACTGTGCGTTTTTGGTATCAACGTTTCCGTTCTGGAAATTTCGATTTACACAATGAGCCTCGTGGACGACCTGATACCCAAGTGAATAACGAAGAATTGAAGACGATAGTGGAAGCGGATTCATCTCAAACCACTTCTGAATTAGCAGCAGCCTTCGGCGTAAGTGACAAAACGATACTTATCCACTTGCGCCAAATCGGAAAAATTAAAAAACTCGAAAAGTGGGTACCGCACGAATTGACTGAAGCAAACCAACAAACACGCGTTGCTTGCTGCGTTTTTTTGCTTAATCGCCACAATAATGAGGGGATTTTGAACCGTATCGTGACTTGTGATGAGAAATGGATCCTGTACGACAATCGGAAGCGATCATCACAATGACTTGACCCTGGAGAACCGGCTAAACCTTGCCCTAAGCGAAAACTGACCAAAAAGAAGATTCTGGTTAGTGTTTGGTGGACCAGTGCTGGTGTTATCCACTACAGCTTCTTGAGATCAGGCCAGACGATTACTGCAGACTTGTATTGCCAACAATTACAAACAATGATGGAAAAGCTCGCCATTAAACAACCGAGACTGATGAATTGCTCTAGCCCACTGCTCCTTCAGGATAACGCTAGACCACACACTGCACATCAAACGATCGCCAAGTTAAAGGAGCTGCGGCTGGAACCTCTGCGTCACCCACCATACTCTCCAGATCTTGCCCCAACCGATTACCACTTTTTTCAAAATTTGGATAACTTTTTACAAGGAAAAAATTTCAAATCTGATGAGGCAGTCAAAACCGCCTTCAAACAGTTCATAGACTCTCGCTCCCAGGATTTTTTTCCAAAGGTATCAATGATCTGCCTATAAAATGGCGGAAGTGTATCGATAACAACGGCGCATACTTCGATTGATTAAATAATAATTTCATTAAAAAAAACTTGTTTCACTTTTTTGTTACTGAACGGCAATTTCATATGTAAGGACCTAATATTACTAAAATAATTCTGAAAAAAATGTGATATATACCTCAAAGTATGTACTTTCAATTAAATTTATAGCGGTCTCGGTATCATAGATAGTTATTTTTAATAAGTCATAAATCGTAAAATGTTACTTGCTGCTACGAAACCCTTCATGGGCGAGTCCGACTCGCACTAGGCCGCTTTTTTTTTTCACAGAGCGACTGCCGTCTGACCTCCGCAATCCAAAACCAGAACCAATCCTAGGATAGGTTTTAACGAACGCCATCTAGCTTTGTTTGTTTGACCACTAGACCACGGAGGAGGGCAGGCTCATATAATTTTGACGTGCCAAATAACATTTTTCAATTCATTTTCATATTCCTGGAAACACGCTTTGCTCCATAGCAGTCATTTCAAATGTAAATTGCCAATTTGGGTGACACGGCGATTTCCGAATAACCGGTGTTCCGGATAATTTATTCGACTGTTCAATATTCAATAGCGATCGCTCAGCTGTGAGACGTCGGTATTAGCCGAGGGATGTTATCCTGCTAATTAATATTACATTTTTGTTGGAAAGAGTCCAAATTTTATAAGCTACAAATTGCTACAAACGTCGCTTATTGTATCAGACGTATTGCAGGTATCCGCGATTAAATGTCAAAAGTGTAACGTGTTTTGAAACGTAGTGGCGAATTTTTTTGACGCGTTACGCCAGGAAGTGTATACATACATACATACTATCACGCCTGTTTCCCACAGGGGTATGCAGAGACTATGGACCTCCACTTGCTACGATCCAGACAGATCTCTTTTGCTTCATCTACACCATCAACTTCGTCATACATGTCCTTCGGTTACGGGTACTTCTTAATTCTTCTTTTTTTAGAATGTCTGCAATCTGATCGCAGAAAGTTCGCCGAGGTCGACCCTGTCCCACTCTTCCTTTCACACTTATAAATATTTTTTGTTAAGTTGTTAGGACGTGTATGACGTTACTAAATCACCTAAACAGAAGTCAATGACATTAGACAATTTCTAGTCTCCATTGCAGAAGCACCAACCCTCTTTATACTAAAAGAGCCATACTTAGCCAGACGAGTTGGAGAGGTCTCATTGATATTAAAAGCTTCATGTAGCTTGTGTTTTCTAAGTCGCCTTCTACTACATTCATTTGGAGTGGACCTATTCTACTCTGCCGGGAACCGCACAACAATTAATAACGATAAGAGGGAACAAGACAAAAGATGGGTTATAACCAGATTTTTTCTTTTCGAAATAATGACACAGATACAAAGCATTTAAATTGATCATAATCACCCTCACTCCGTAACTTCGATGCTATCTTTATGAATTTTTAAATACTTGCATAAACCGAAAAATATGGGTCCATTATTTCTGGATAATCTAACTGACGAGCCTTAATAAAATAAAAAACGTGTGGCACTCTGGGACTGCCGCGGTAAAGCTCGCATACGACGTTAGACGATGCACGGCTTTCAACGCCGCGCCGCTGTGCCAGTCGGTAGGTGGAGTGTGGGGTGTTAGGTTTTATTTTCGTTACGGAATTTCTTGATTCGGTCGCCGCGCTCAAAGCCCGCGATAAAATCTATGCAATTGCTTAGTATTTTTTCGGTCCGCATCCCTATCGGTTAATTAAAATTTTTCATGAAAAGTTTTTTTTCACTTATTTCATAATTAAGAAAATTTTACTAATAGAAAGTTTAACTGGACGACCAAACGTGCTGTCAATAGTTTTAGTAATTTTTGTCATTATTATTACACCTTCGATATATTCCCAAAGAAGGTTGACGTCAGGCAGGCGGCCGGTCGTAAAACTATAGCCAAACCATTTAAACTGTTCCGGCTATTTCTTCTCCATTTCGCAAGGTCTTTCGCATCCTTGGGTGACCATTGACGTGCATGTTATATTTGGAGAAGAAAACAACGGGAAAGCGCACCCCAGGCTCAAAAGTAGCACAGCTGAGGATGAACTGGGAACGCGCTTAGACGAAGAAGATTATTACACCTTTTATATCGCCTCTATGCTCTTGCTTTCTAACCTCCAACGAAAAAAAAGGGTTTTTCTAAAAGTTTGACGTATCTGTGTGTCTGTCTATCTGTGTCCTCATAGCTTCTAAACGAACAGATAGATTTTGAAGCAGTTTTTTTTTAATTTTAAAACTTTGTCTGTTGAGATAGTTCTTAGCTATATTTGATGAAAATCGGTTTAGCATTTCAAAATTAATTGCGAGTGAACGCTTGAAAGCCGGGAATTTTATAATTTTCCTGGCAAATAAATTTGTTCATACCAAAACAGAAGTAAATAATAAGGGTTGACACACATCTGTCAGCACGGAACAGGATTTTCCTATGCTGCTATCCTTTTATAATCCCGCGGCCTTCCGTCGCTCTCTCTTGCTCTAGCAAATGATGATTCTGAGCAATAGAAAAGGATAGCAGCATAGGAAAATGCCAAGCTAAACAAATCTTCAATGCAATGAGAGCTCTCCAATCCGTCTGGCCAGCATGGGGAGTGTAGACTAAATCCTCTGACTGCTCTGGCTAATATATGGCTCTGGTAGTACAGAGAGGGTCGTGCTCCTGCAGTAAAAAGCGGCCAAGTGCGAGTCGGACTCGCCCATGAAGGGTTCCGTAGCAGCAAGTAACATAATATAAAAGTTCTAAAGGTAAATTGCGGTTTACGTTTATGACGTATTAAAAAATAACTATCTATGATACCGAGACCGCTATAGTTTTAATTAAAAGTACATACTTTAAGGCATATACCACATTTTTTTCAGAATTATTTTAGTAATATTTCAAAAGTTACGGTGGGGCTTACACCTCAAATTTTAACTTTGTATTAGATTATCTCAAGACTGGGGAGTTTGATCTACATAGTTTCAAGCAGTTTTTGTTGCATTTTAAAAGACCTTTTCAATGATACCCCACACGTTGGGGTTAGTCCAATTTAATTTTTTAAATTCACTTTTCGTTGTATGGAAAAAAAACATTTTTTCATTATTTTAAAACCAACTTTTGGAACTTCTATATCTATCTCTCCACCAATTTTCATAACAATCGGTGCAGTAGCGGCGGCGGAGTACGAGCCCGGACGGACAGACAGACGGACGGACATGACGAAACTATAGGGTTCCTTGTGGACTACGGAACCCTAAAAATACCTAATGATGCTGATGATAATGATAAGAAAAATAGAAAATGCAGCTCCGTGCTGACTGATGTGTCTTAACCCTAAGGCGACTTAACCTATTGAAATATTGTAGAAAACTCAATAAAACGTTTCACAACGAGGTCTCTTTACGTTTGTTATAAAAGAGAGACAGTCATAAAAGTTTAACGGGAGACATCGAGGTCCGTAGTTTACTCTTACGGACGTTTAAGACCTAAATTTAAGATAGGTTTAGACCCGACGTTTATTGCTATTGGGTTTTGGCTCACTTTTACCGGTTTTGAAACCGTAAAGTTATATGGGATTTAAGTCGGCCAATTTTTCGTTGCAAAGTTTAATGGTTGAGATTTGGAATGTTGTTTTGTTTGACTTTGTGTAATGCTTTTTAATAGTGCTTGGTTAGTCGTGTAGTTCCCGGCAGAGTAGAATAAGGCCACTCCATGTCTTCCCTTGGCTGTCGTAGAAGGCAACTAAGGAAACATAAGCTAAACAAAGCTTAAACATAGATGATACCTCTCCAACCCATCAGGCCAGGGGAGCCAGCCACGAGAGTGTAGGCCAAATCCTATGGCTGCTCTGGCAAGATATGGCTTTGGTAGTACAGAGGGGGTCATGCTCCTGCAGTTGTGACTAAAAAAGACCTGATGATGATGATAATTGCTTAGTTAGTGATCAAGAAGATATGACAAACTTTTCTCTTAAAAATTAACCAACTAACCAATCCCAATTGCTTCTGCGGGGATTTGAGTAGGTACAATCTATGTCCCACCTTACTGACTCTTGCCCAATCTTGTTTATTAAGGGTTGCATACGAAGAATACACGAAATCGATAGCGACAATTGAGTGACAGACAGCCTTCCAACTCTCTGACTTATTTCTCTATATTTTTTTCCATTCGCAAATCATAATAATGGAATAAGAGCATTAGATGACAAGAATAATGACTGCTTACGAAGCAAAAGAGGTTTGCAAGGATCGTAGTAAGTGGTGATCCTTAGTCTCTGCGTACCACCCATGGAAAACAGGCGTGATAATTTGTCTATCTCTCTCATTTTAGCGTATTCCCAGTTGCATCCCCAGCTGTAATGCTGCGAAGCTCGGGGCCCACCTTCTGGTTCTTCTTCTATATTTTGCACGGTCTTGAGCATCACTGATTGTAAAGCCATTGGCGTGGTAATTTGTATGTATGGATATGTCTCTCTCTGTCTTTTTCACTCTTATTTCAATCTTAGCGTATTCCCAGTAGCATTCTCAACTGAAATGCTGCGAAGCCCGTTATCCACTTTCCAGCTTTATCTTCTCTTCTTGTACTCGTATGTATGAATATGTATTGAACAATTAAGAAATCTGACGCCACTATTGGCTCGATTTAGGAGTTCCGTGGCTCGGCAGAAGTACGCTTTTCTAGCGCTTTCGCAAGTTAAGTGACACCGGGCGTGGTGAGCCCTTGGATGGGCCACAAGCGCCATAATAAAATCTCGAGCTCGTTCGGGAGGCACGTTAAGCCATTGATCCCACTTGTCATCAGATGCCTTATGGCTGCTTGAAAAATCTGAAACCAGTGTTTAGTTCAGTTCAACATACACGAAAAATAAAAAAAACAACTATTGGCCACTTACAAACCCGACAAACCCATTTTAGAGACTATCGACTGTGAAGAAGTTCGCTCATTCTCTCATCTTTTTGAAGAATTAGTTTTAGTCTACGGAGAAAACAGTTCCGTGGTGTTCCAGGTAAAAAGTAAT
This sequence comes from Acrobasis repandana, assembly GCA_963576875.1. NCBI lineage: Eukaryota > Metazoa > Arthropoda > Insecta > Lepidoptera > Pyralidae > Acrobasis > Acrobasis repandana. The sequence continues at coordinate 17,788,196 of OY756232.1, read as the reverse complement.
TTCGTATTGTTTGTGTTTCAAAAATATACAGAGCATCGTCAAAACTGATCAAAAGCATTTTGTTTTTATAAGAAGCCGTCAAAACATCAATTCTTTCAGTGTTCATTTGTAATATTTCTTTGCGTGTCTGAAGCGCTGCCTTCAAAGAAATGTTTGTGAAACAATAATGTTTTCATAATCTCTTTAAGAGAACAAAAGCAACTGGGGTTCGTTTTAAATGGTTTTATCGACGGACTAGTAAAATTTGGTGGCCTAGATTAACCATTATTTCAGTTTTCATAAATAATAAAGGTACTTAGTTGTGCAAACAATAATTTGTTTTGAATTTTTATCTTAGGCTTAGGTCGATTTTTTTATTTAGATATCTAAAATGTTCATTATAAATCTTATTGAGTGAAGCAAACGAAAGTCTCCGTTTCAACTTCGGCAAAAGTTCTTTCGTATGTCCGAATTCCATGTTTTCCGGTTGTACTCGCATACAGGTTGCATTTATCAACTGATTCTCGTGAAATATTGTAAATAAGTTAGTATGTTTACGATAAGTTTGTAAAATTGTTTGTTCAATGGACGACCTCCGTGGCGTATTGGTTAAGACGACCTCCATGGCGTAAGGGCGCGTTCAAACGACACGCGCGCACGAGCGCCGATCGCGTAGAGAAATCATTCAATAAGAGTCTGCGTCGCGAACGCACAGAGAAGAAACATTGGAATTAAATGCTTTTCTATTGTTATATAAATTTTAAAATATCTCGATATAAAATAGGCGACGCGGGCTCTGCTCGTGCGCTGTGCGATCGCGACGCGTGCGCGACGCTGTTACTACGCGACCGCTGAGCGAGCGCGTGTATTTTATATCGAGATATTTTAAACTTTATATTACAACAGATAAGCATTTAATTCCAATGTTTCTAAAAAGGGAGCGATGTTAAGCGACCCGCGCGCTGTGTTGCGCCGAAAAAAACCGCGCTGTGTGAACACGGCCTAATGGTTAACACGCTAGACCGCTAATCCGGAGGTACGGGTTCGATCTCCAGCCAGGGCAAGTACGTTGTACGTTGACTTTTTCCCGTTATGTCCATTGATTATATTCTTTCGCTGATACTTGGATGACTGGAAGAGATCCCACTATGGGATAAGTCCACCATTGTACAAAATATTTTGGTCTATTATTACTTAACTATTTAACTGTAACTATTTCTTGTACAATAAAGATATAAAACAACAACGACAACAGCAAGTTGGAAAATGGCCTTTTTCAAATTGTCCCGGGTTGTTTATCTATATTTGTATTTATCATAAAATATAGTATCGTTGAGTTAGTATCCCATAACACAAGTTTTAAAACAACTTACTTTGGGGCTAGCTTAATCAGTGTGATTTGTCGTTATATATGAATATTATATTACATATTCAGCCATTTTATCGATTTTTTTTAAATGGCGGTAAATAGGGGTTGAGAACGTAAAAAATATCATATATTTTGAAAAGTTTCAAACTAAAGTCTCCCTCTGTCATTCCCTATTACTCCCACTTCTTGACTATGCTGCTGCCTGTTTCCTTGACGCTACAGAAGAGCTTCTTACTAAGCTTGAACGTTTGCAGAATTTGTGTATTCGTTTTATCTTTGGCTTAAGGAAATTTGACCACGTCTCTGACTTTCGCAAACAACTCAAGTGGCTCTCCATCCGTCTTCGCCGGAACACTAGAATCCTTTGCCTCCTCTTCAACGTCCTGTACAATCCCTCATATCCTCCTTATTTGCGTGAACGGTTTTCTTTCGCACGTTCTGTCGACGCTCCTTGTAGATCTGCCTGTAAATCCATCCTTCATTTCCCAACACATAGCACTAGTGGTGCTATGTGTTGGGAAATGAAGGATGCCTATACTTACTCCTTTTCTGTGCAGGCAGTTAGGCTATGGAATCAGCTACCACCGAACATTCGAGAGTCTAAAACCATAACGACGTTCAAGAAACGAATAAAAGATCACTATCTGTATTTATCATCCTAATATATTTAGAAATATTAATATATGTATTTATTATATATTTGCTTTATGAATATATATTATTTATGTAAGTATATTTATGTATGTTTATGTAGGTATGTATCTTGTCTGTTTATTTATTTAGTTTTGTATTGTAGGTACACGCCAATTACCTACCTCTTTCTTCCCATTTCCTCTCGCGGGTCTACTGGAAGAAATTTCTTTAGAAATAAGTAGCACCTAAGTACTATGTTTTCCTTGTTTTTTATGTGTATATTTGTTAATTTTCCAAGTGTACTTAAATAAATAAATAATAAGTATTAAAAAAATGTCATAAAACTTTTTTGGTTACCTGTATTTGGAGCAACTTTATTGTCAAACAAATTTTTCATCCTACAAGATTTAAGAAGTCAGTATGTAAAGACAGACTCGCGAGGTCTTCAGCTCACAGAGCCATATCTATATAGGTATATATATATAAGGTTTCATTCACGCTAAACGTGGCCTGGGCCTTACCGCCTTAGGCTCTGTCTACCCCATTAGGGATAAAGACGTGATAGTGTATTGTATTCATTCACGTACTAAATCGGTTTTACCTACCTCTAAAAGAACAAGAAATTTTGAGAAAATCGGATGTATATCGTATGAGTTTTATATAAACCATTTTATTGGAAAGCTATTTTTGAAATGAAATAAATCTGGACTTGTATTACATAGTGTAAGAGCTGGTTGTCAGCTTGCAGTATTAAATCAAATCGCACTTAAATTGGTAGAACGTGCAGTAAAACTTTTCTGCAGCTTTAAAGTACCTATCTATAATGTAGGTACTTTCTTTTGCTTTTACTGCATTTTTATTTATTTATTTAACTTCAAACACAAATACAAGTGCAATGTCGGACTTAAAGCCTAAGGCCTAAGGCCTATCTACCAGACAACTAACTGGGTGATGTGAAGAATGACCATATGTAAAACTCAAATAGAAATATGGTGAAAAAGAACTAAGTACTTACACATAAATAAATAAATATTACAATAAGATAACAATACCTACATATACTAAATACTCTTAGAACTATCTGAAAGTTTTGAAGAAAATGTGCCTTTACCTGTTTCTTAAGGGGATACATGAATTTTTCGGGGTCCAGTACTGTCCCCATTTGAAATAAATTATTTGAAAGGAAACGAAGATATCATTTAAAATTTTGTCTTCGTTATGCCCTAGATAACCCTTCAAACTATTTTATGAACTACTATTTACAGTTCAAAGTGAGAAAGTGAAGCTTTTCTTCGCACATTTGCCAAAAATACTCGTTGTATACAGGATTATTTAGTACCCCTTAGCTATATTGAAATCAGAATCACTAATGGAACACACAAGCTTAAGAGAAAAAACTCATTTTGATGGTTCCGTAGCCAAATGGCAAAAAACGGAAACCTTATGGATTCGTCATGTCTGTCTGTCCGTCCGTATGTCACAGCTACTTTTTTCCGAAACTATAAGAACTATACTGTTGAAACTTGGTAAGAAGTTTTTTTTTTAATATACTTGTTGCTACGAGGTTTTTAACCACATTGTATATCACCGATTTAAGAGTGTCGATTTTTGTGAAACGATGGTTACTGTATATATATAGAGTTGGTATCAGGCTATTGTTTGTTCTTATGTGTTTATTCAGGTTTCCTATTAAACTTCACCTCTATAAACAACCCTGCCCGTACATTTTGTATCCTATAGATAGTTTACGCGAATTTAAACAAATAAACACGATGGGAAGTACATGTTTGTTTTGGGCCTAAAAAATAGAGACTTAATTATTCTACTGCGTAATAAAAAAAGTTTCCAACTAACAGGGTCAATCTACGCCTCTATACCACAGATCTATACCGACTATGGAATTGCAAATATAAACCATTATAACAACGCCCGCACTGTAGACTGTGACCATTATTGTACAACATTATAATTTAGGCGGTGAACCCACTGTACCGCGCACCGTCGCGGAGCGCGGTTCAACACACTGACGCTCCCGCGCGTTGACGCGTTTTCAGTGTGTTGGACTAGGCGTGTTTTCTATATGAACTGAGATAGTTGCATACAATGTTAAAATTTGCCACCCCGCACACCGCGGCGGCGGTGCGCGGTGCATTGGGATCACCGCCTTACATAGCACAACAAGCAGAATTAGCAAGTTACTATAATATCTATCGATAATATTCAAATTGTCCTGGGTCTTGGATGTTTATCTATTTAAGTGTTGGTTATAAAATATAGTGTCGTTGACGTAGTATAACACAGTCACTCACAGTTCACATTGAACTTATACGAGTACGTGCTTATACCTTGGGTTTGAACTCTTTTGTATTCTGTGCCTTGGGATTGGCTCAATCTGTGTGATTTGTCCGTATATATGATTGTAATGAAAAAGCTAAATTTTTATTTATGTATAAATATATTAATATATTAAATACTATATAAAAATATTATATACAAAACGAACAATACAATTGTATTTTTCGTTTTTATCTTCATTTCATTTCTATGTATCTCGGAGAATAAAGAGATATTATGTATACCTATGTAATAAAAAAATGCAAACGAAAAATTCTATACACAAACACGTAAATTAAAATAGATACTCTATACCAAAACCCACATATATTTTAATCTCCCGGCACAATACGGCTTGACAAAGGGATAGACCACAAAAACTGTGCGGCATACTTTGCCTGGTAGTTAATTAGTGAAATTAGTTGCGGTTAGTATAAAATAGTTTGTTTCGTGTACATCGAAGGTTTACTACTAGTCTCCAGGGATGAATCTCGCACAGATATTACGTTTGATGTGTTGGCAGGTTTTATAGCCGCCGGCGGTTTAAAGATCACGTTATTAGGTTCGTGGGATTAAATAACGCACGGAAACTAATGCGGGGAGTAAAATATTTGTAGTGCGTGAAATTATTTTTTATCCCTGATGCAAAAAAATGGGATGTTGTAAGTATGACAAGTGAATCTGTGCGCCTATGTATCTGAGTATTTGTTTGTAGTCCGAAACTAAAGAACTGGTTTTAGATTTTTTTTGTTTGTAATATTACATCATGAATAAAAGAGCGTGCTTAGCTACCTACAAATCTCACTATAGAAAGTAAGTCTCAAAAAAAAACTGTAGATAATAAAAAACATACTTTAACTTTTTCAAATAATTTTTTAAATAATAAATTTGTTAATATATTTTTTACAAAAAACGCTATTACCCAATAATGTTAATACTTACATCGCTGAATGGAGTTTCACCACCCGAATATCCTGCAACAAAAAAAGAGTACTTTATAACCAACATAAACGCCATAAGTATGAAGTCGTTTCGCACAAAAAGGATTTTTCTTTCGTATAACGAAAGTATTACGGGCCGTGAATTATTAATTTTATTCCAAGAGCGAAGAAATACGAGGCCATTGTTTAATTTTCTAAAAAAAAAGTTGCGCGAAGAACCACTTGAATTTTTGTTTAGGAATGAAAAGTTTTTCTTTTTTTTGACAGATACTGTCTTTTGTTTGAGTTAAGGATCGTCTCGGTTCAGTGGATTCGTTGCGCTGGTAACTGGATGGCTGTTGAAAAAAAAAAGAATTTTGACCTATGTTTGAGATGTCGTTCTTTTGTGCGTGCAAGCTATTGACCCAACTAGGAAAAGGTATAGAAATGTTTTGTGAGATGTCATTTGGTCAAATATTTTTTTATTTCAAATGAAAACTCATCGTGTTTTAATAATTTGGAAAAAGAATAAAATGGTTTCGTAACGAATTTGGTAATTTTTTGGAAGTTAAAATTTCTTTAGGCGCGTTGGGCATTTTTTGAGATGGGAAAAAACCATTGATCTCGTGACACTGACCGGAACCGACACCATCTTGTTCAAGTTTTCATTTCTGTCGGCACTCCCGAAGTGCCACTGTTTTTTTAAAATGCAGATATTATTTGCGCTTATTAAACTAGATTTTTCTTTTTTTTTTATTCCAAAGAGATTCTTAGCTATACAGCTCTGAATCTTACAAAGCTCATTGGTATATATATAAATAACTATTTTTCTGGACAAAATAGGTTCCTATTTCAATTAATTTAGATACAGATGTTATGAAATCTGGCCGGAAACATCCTTTCAGGAAGAAACTGTAACAAACTTACAGTTCGAATAATAGAGAAATTGTATCTTAGTTAATTTCGCTCAATACCTGCTTTTATCATAGTATACGAGTATATACGTGAATGTTGAACTAATATTGCTCGGTCTTATAACTTTACAAACCATTAAAGTACAGAAGTAGCATTCACATTTTCATCGGATTTTTTTTAGTTCTAATTTATTATTAAAAATCCGCAATACGCTTCGGCAAAATTTTCACAGTTAGAAATTCACATTATGCTTCATTAACTATATCGATCAATTTTTTTTAATTTTTTTTATTAGAGATTTGAGTGCGTTTGACCTCTATCTAGCCTGATGGGAATGATGATCAAATCTTTGTTAATTTGCGATAAGATTCTCTTGACGCTAAAATAAAAATAATACGGGGGTGCCATATATCCAAGAAAAATTATGGTTCAGTGTGTTGATCCTCTAAAAATGGTTTAATTTCCGACTTTCGCATACCATGCACTATCACCATAGAAAAAGGCAGTGGCAGTGCCCGTCTCAACTAAAACTGCAACCTGTACTAGTTTTTGCTCGTTCAGATAAATAGATAAGGACAAATCACACATACTGAGCTAGCCCCAAACGAAGTTTAAGCTTGCATTATGAGATATAATTATGGGATACTAACTCAACGATACTATATTTTATAATAAACACACACATATACAACGTGGAAGGGACATTCCCATAATAAATCGAACCAAGGGCTATGCTATGCTAAAGTATAACGAAATTAAAATAACAGTCGAAAAACCAAAAAAAAAAAAATAACATTTCCATACAAATCGCTCGGGTGGCTGCACTGGTTTTGTATGGAAATGCCGATTTTTTTTAGTTTATTGACTGTTATTTTAATTTCATTATACTATAATGATCTTGTATAGACTGTGGTTCAATTTATTACGGGTATAGATAATCACTCAAGACCCAGGACAATATTATTGTCCTGGGTCATCATATTGTCATTATTATAAAAAAGGCCATTTACCATCTTACCCTAGCTGGGAATTGAAACCTCCGGATTAGCGGCTAGCATGTTGACCATAACGCCTAGGAGGTAAGCATAGTCGCAAGGTAATATAAAAAAAATCCGACATGAGCAGGTCAAAGTCTATTGTAATAGGATGACAAGTGACAATAGTGCTCATCTGTACTGTACTTTATTTTAGTTCCACCTCGAACCTGTCCATTTATAATGTACTGTTTGTTTCAAAGGACTTCAACTCTACCTTTATAGAGCACCATATATAGCTTAACAAAGCTTTGTTAGAACCCATGATATTATTATATACACATGAAATCAAATTATGCCTTAAATAAATTTTTTAAAGTAAACTTAGTATAATGGGACAAATAGAGCATTTTGGGTAGTACAACTCTGAACATATAGAGTCCAGGGCCGCAAGAGTTAAAGGCTTGGTTGATGGTCGCATCGCTTAAAATAACACAATTCCCATTTTCTCGATCGGTTATACAATCTGCGACAAGAGAAGCAGCTGGTACATTCTTAGTTTTGCTTTTTCTCCCAGACCAAAATGGAATTTTTGAACAAATAAACCAACAAACTTCTTTTTATTTCCAATCCTCAAAGTTCTTCATCACGTCTTCACCAAATTAACATGGGATAAAGTCGTCTAAAAAGGATATATTTTTGCCCTTCATCATCACTCTTCGGTCTTTTTTAGTCTCCACTGCGGGAGCACGACCCTCTTTGTACTATCAAAACCATAGATTGCATTAGCTAGAGCAGCCAAAAGATTTGGCCTACACTCTCCACGCTGGCCAGATGAGTTAGAGACGTCTCATTGATGTTTATAAGCTTTGTTTAGCTTGTATTTCCCAAGTCGCAGTCTTTGAGTGGTCCTATTCTACTCTACCGGGAACCACACGGCAAATTTTTTTGCCCTAATTGCTATTTATTAAGCTCAAAGCTTAAACACAATATTGCGGTCAAAACACATATCGTAGAAATTGGACAAAAATTACACGAAGTTAAATTATAGGATATCAAGCAGTTCAACGATACTAAAATCTTCCCCATCCCCCTTAAAATCGATTTATTTGCCCTAAAATCTTTTCTCAATCGGGAAAACTGGCAAAACCCCTACTAGTGTAACTATATGTTACTCTACAATATATGTCAGAGACGGTTTCGCATGAGCGAACACCCCGAGGAAAACCAGCGAACATATTCGATTGGTCTCGGAACACCGAACAAGGGCGAGAAATGTAAGCTGCGTAGAATGCTGAGAAAAATGGTCAAAAAATTATCATTTGGGATACACACACATTTCCTCTGCCTTATAAGAAGTGTGTGATATGTAAGCTGCGTAGAATGCTGAGAAAAATATTCAAAAAATCGTCATTTGGGATACTCACACACTTCTTCTGCCTTAGAAGAAGTGTGTGAAATGTAAGCTGCGTTGAATGCTGAGAAAAATGGTCAAAAAATCATCATTTGGGATACTCACACACTTCTTCTGCCTTAGAAGAAGTGTGTGAAATGTAAGCTGCGTAGAATGCTGAAAAAAATAGTCAAGAAATCGTCATTTGGGATACACACACAATTCTTCTGCCTTAGAAGAAGTGTGTGAAATGTAAGCTGCGTAGAATGCTGTGAAAAATAGTCATAACGACATTAAGGATACACACACACACAATATCACGTCTTTATCCCTAATGAGTCAGACAGAGCATTTTGCATTTTGCGGCTCTAAGCAGACAGAGCCCAGGGCCGAAAGACCATTTTGGTTTATATGCCATTCAGGTTGATATGCATGCCAACGGTCTTACAACTAAGGATGGTCAAGACCGTGCGAAGTCGAGATGAAAAAGCCGGAAAACGGACTTCAGGCTTCACAGCATTACAGCTATAGAAGCAACTGGGAATACGATGAGATAAGAAGTTGTTAAAAATGGCCGTAAAATAGTAAAAACGCAGAGTTCGAACTCATGCGTCACAGACGCACAGCCAGTATGTTAACCGCTTGACCACCGCCGCTTTACCTGGCATATTGAAATATCACGATAATGTCATGAAAGGAAGCACTGAATCAATACGGCATAAATTGCATCCCCGCCATCCTTTCCCACTAGACCGCTGAATTGTGATATACGAGTATTCAATAAAACCACGTCATTTTACCCGACGACTGAGGAATATATAGTGTTTTTATTACAAGCTCTTTAAAAGCTTTTATTTAGATTTAACTTGCAAGACCTGACCCAGAACAAAAAAAAAAAACAAAGCAATTTTTATTTTTGTCTTTTGGGTCGAACCTTGCAAGGAAAATTTGAGCTCCTCTCCGGTTTCTGATTGAGATGAAATTTTGTATGCTGTAAATCAGATGACAATGCAATATTATTTGGAACGTGGCTATAGAAAACCTTCAATAAAACGACGCAACCCCATTGAGTTTTGAGGAGGCTTTTGTTTGCTTTTCTTTTGCTTGATTACATTTGTCTTGATTAGTTCTTAGGCCTCACAATAAAAGCTTGTACGATTTTTTTTTTTAAACTTAGAAATGTCTTTTTCTTCTCGTATTTATTTTACTTTAAAAATTTTATTTTCGTAAAACTTATTTTAATACCTTTTTCTCCTCGTATTTAAAAGCAGCGTTCTCCTTCAATCGGTGTTGGAATTTGTTGCTATAATTCCGTTTATAATCCTTTTACGAGTTTTGGAAAAATAAAAGACTTATCTTTTATTTACATCTTCCTAATTTTCCAATGGTCCGAGACCAAAGTAAAGAAGATATAAAATTCACATAAAATTGACGATATTCAACGCTTGAAAATATCAAAAGCATAAATTCGTGACGTATTGTTAAAATTGAATTCTATAACCAATATCAGCGAAAGAAACTTCAGCGAGCACGAAATATTGCGATCAATTCGCGCATTGTCATAAAATAAGAATATCGAATACATGATACGAGAATCCGTGGAATCGGTAAAAATAAACGAATCGAAACTGAGCTGATATGGTGAAAAACGAATGACCCGGGGTGATATTTTGCTACGAAAGCAAGCAATAAGTTCTGTGCTCGGCTATATGCTTGAATAGATGCGATGCGAAAATGTTTTTTTTTTTGGTACCTCGATGTTCCTGTTTTCCTTGCTGAGCAGTTCGAATAGGCGTGGAAATTTTGTAATCTAAACTTGAGCATTGCTTGTATTGATTTTGTACATATATATAAGTATATTATTACGCCTGTTTCCCACAAGATTAATTAAATAAGTTTTTTGAGGCAATTTTTTTTTAAATATATGTATAAGGACAAATCACAATGATTAAGCTAGCCCCAAAGTAAGTATTAAACTTGTGTAATGAGATACTAACTCAACGATGCTATTTTATAATAAATACATATATAGATAAACACCCAAGACCATGTTAGTGGAAGAGTACATCAGGGTCGCTCTCGACTCTCTCGACACTCTCATTTTTTGACCCCTCTTACACAACGGTTGCATAAAATACTATTATATATTATTTAATGTTAAAAAATCAAAAAATATGTGTGTGAAAGTACGAGTCATGTTAACAGGCGATGCGGCTAATAACCCATCACTATATTGATAACTTTTTTTTTTAATACTCTTTATTGTTCTAAAGTAAAACATACTTTTAACAAATGGCGGACTTAATGCTAAGAGCATTTTCTCCCAGTTAACCATAAGCCAAAAAGCAAAATTAATTAATTATGACTACCGATTTAATAAATACTTCATATAACATAGGTATTAAGAACATAGGTATACATTAAACATTACATTACTACATACTATATAATATATATCAGAATAAATATTTACTTATACAATACGTACCATTATATTATACCTACATATATAATCAATTTTGAGAAATTAAGAACCCCCTTACCCTAGACTTTCCTATACAAACGTAGTCTACGTTTTATTTTGAAACGACATGTCAGATTTCGGTAAAAATTTGTAACTTTAAAGGAATTGCATATATCTAGGGTTATAATTGGTTTTCGCAGTCAAAATATTAACTTGAAAGAAAATATACGGGTGTAAAAGTTTTCCATACTAATGGTCAAAAATGATGTAATGCACTATATTCTCTTTATAGTTAGTATAGTTAGTAAGTTTATATTTTGACTGTGAAAACCAATTATAACCCTAGATATATGGAATTTCTTTAAAGTTACAATTTTTTTCCAAAATCTGACATGTCGTTTCAAAATAAAACGTAGACTACGTTTGTATGGGAAACTCTGATTCTGTCTAGGGTAAGGCGACTCTTAATGATGATGACTTTACGGGGGAAGGGAGTTCAAAAGATGAGCGTGAACTTTCCTTTTAAAAGAGAATTTGGTAGAAATTTCTCTGATGTCAACGGGTAAAGCATTCCAGAGCCGTGAAGCTTGGAGAGAAAAGGAGTTAGACATAAAATTTGTCCGGAAAAGAGGGATAAAGAGTTGACGTGTCTCATTGGAATGCAGATGTCGATCATGAGTGTCTAAAAGATAACTTTTCTTCCTTTTCCCACCTTCTCGCCCACCATCACGCTAAAAGTGGCCTTTGAGGCTTGCGGCCCTGGGCTCTGTCTGCTTAGAGCCGCAAGACCCAAAATGCTCTGTCTGTAAGGGATAAAATTGTAATATCAGGCTTGTGTCACTCCCCGTTTAGGTATCGAAAATGCACCTACATTATTACTATGCGCGCAGGCGGCTCCTCCGGGTGGTAAATTCAGTTATACGAATCGTTTGGCCAGAGTAATAAGAATAAAATAGCTTGCAATGGATGTCTAGGTATCTATACGAAAAGGTGCCGAGTTCTGACGTGAGCTAAATTAAACCATATCGCTAGCTACATTGAGTAGATTTCTTTGAATTTCTTTGCTGAGTGAGACTTGTACCTTAGTATTATTTATTCTGTGGTAATAGTATGTATGTGATGTTGACAAAATTTCACGTGACGTCGGCGCGTTTTATATAATAATATTATGTAAACTGATAAAGGAAAGGCGACCAAACAAAATATTGCCACTTCCATTAACCTTCACTCCTGACAACTCATAGCTGCGTAAATGATTTTTATTTTACTTCGACAAGCGATCCCGAATAAATCACCGGGCTCATGTCAGAGCGCCGCTATTTACATGCAATTTATGTAGGTCCAGCACTGGACTTCATTCACGTATGGCGTCTGTACTACATCAATATAAAATCCTTTTCTCATACAGCAATCAATACGCTGATACTTATTACGTTATTTATGTTTGTTCGTCACATCATTATAATGTTTTTTTTTATTTATTTAATTTATTGCACTATAAAATTAATGTACAATAGTTATAATCTTAACGCTAAGCGCTGTCTACTAGAAAATACCTATGGGACGTTAAAGAGAAGGCAATAAATGGGGTGCAAGCGTATACAAAACAGGAATGAGAAAAAAAAATCTACTTTCTAGCTAAGATACATAAACTACGCCTACAGATAAATTTAAATAACATATAATAAGTTATATATAAAATATAGATATAATATACTTACTCGTGTGTATGGCCAACACTAGTGTCAGATTTTTCAAGCTGCCTAAAGTTATCTATCATAGATTGACGTCAGTCATACCACGATAACAGTCGGGATCAACGGCTATACGTGCCATCCTAAGCACGGAGGAGCTCTAGAAATTTTTATTTTTCGGACCACCAAGCTCTTTTTCGAGAAACGAGTAAACCCTTTTGTTAAGCAGTTTACGTTACTGTATTCCACGACCCAAAATACAGTTTTAAAATTATTTTTCACTATTCATGGAACGTTTTAAAGGCTTTCAAGGGAACCCCATTCGGTTATAATAACCCGTTGGCGTAACACTGTCGGCTTTTAACTAAATGAGCTGTGACGCTGATTGTCGCCGAAATAAACGCCTTTTTCATTTGTTAAGTACGTTTAATTTTATGCTCGCGGCTGCATTATTTTGGTCGTTAAACATTAATAGTTTTCGGAATTACTGGGTTGAAATTCAGTTTTTTTTTTGTTGCAGTTTATATTTCATTATTATACAAAGCTTTTTTTTAAACACGACGTGGACAGGGATTCCACCCATTTTTGGTTGATATTCCTCCTCATCGTACCTCTCGATTCGCCTACTCCTTCATTGTGCGAACCGCTAAGGTGTGGAATTCCCTCCCTGCGTCAATGTTTCCCCATACATATGATTTAGGGATTTTCAAGGCCAGAGTGAATAGGTATTTTTTGAGTCTGCGTGTTACACCTTAGACTTCATCTTAGCTTCCCACCAGGCTAAATTGAGGTCAAACGCACTCAAATCTCTAATAAAAAATAAAAAAAAACTTTAAAAATCTTCAAAGCAAAATCTTTATTATAACTCCAAGAAGTTATTTACGAGTACATATCTCTATTTACTATACTAATAGGGACCTCTAATGAACTGGGTTTCTTTCGGCGTCTCTTCCCAGAAGTGTTCGTTCCGAAACGCTTGTAGTTTGTAGCTTTTAAACCAAAAATAATTTAAAAATAATGCCCTTCAAAAGGCAATAGTATATTTATCCTAAATTGAATAGAAAAAATTGACTTTGACACTGAATTTAATAACTAGTATTCTTGTATTTTATGTTTGACACTATAATAAAAATTAAGTTTTTTTCTAAATATTATTTCTACTTTCGTCTTGATTGCATTAAAACAGTTTAGTAGCGAATTTTTTCTTTAGTTTAGTAGGCTGATACTTATCAGCATACTTTATAAACATGACCCCTGTGTTTGTCGAAAACGCGATAAGGACAAAGCACACTAAGTAGATATAGACTTAAGTTGTCAACACCCCTTCCAATTCCAATTTTCTTTAACAATTTACCAAGGAACTGAATTATATTTAGACTTCAAAGACTTTTTACGAGATTATCACAAGACTCGAGGGGCGCTCAACTTTTGAACTCGATTGAATCAAAATACCTCAAGAAAATCACACATCCAAATTTTAATGACTCAAGACCTAATCAGTCATAAATCGTTAAAAAAAGTGATTAACTTATTTAATAACATTTACTACATAATAACATTAAGTTTTATAAAATTCTAACATATAAGATTTTAGACGCTATTACAATAACTATTTCTCTATTTCTGAAATCTCAAGTTCTATAAGAGAAAAATTATATTTATTTATCTAACTCTTTATTGCACACAATGAAACGAATAAAACATATATCTTGGTGATAAATGTAAATATACAATATGGCATCCTTACAGCACAACAATCTTTTCCAGACAACTTTAGTTATGGGCACACAAAGTCATGTTACACGTGAGGTGCAATGCAACGCTTCAAGATGTCAAAAAATGTCAATTACTCAAACTTACTCGTAAGTCCTAATAAAGTTAAAATTTCAAATCGTTGGTTGATTTTGGATTTCATGTGGTGCGAAATTCAAAAATTGAACTCCGGGACTTTAAAATTTTTCATCTTAAGGGAAATATCCCAGCGCTTTGAGGGTATGGAAATGAGTTGGTGACGAAGTATTTAATTAGTTTTTTTTTTCTTTGAAGGGCGAAATATATTTTGATAGAACCTTTAAGAATAAAATGGGTTGAATTGCATTATGTAATTTATATTTATGAGGATATATTTATTTGGGAATGAATGTTATTATTTTTTTCATCTGGCTCAGTAAAAATCGAAAAGAATTAATTTATGACAATAAAATTTAACATCCATTAGATATTGTGATGTAATGTTAAACAATGATAACTGCTGATAAGCATAGAGTTATTTATTTGTTCTTAGCCAAATAAGATATTAATTTAATCTATAAGGAGCACTTTTTTATACCACTCAGTCGATTTATTTATTTATTTATTGTAAAAACTAAATACAACGGCTTTCACCAATTACAGCATATAGAAAGAACTTATAGCTAAATGTAATTAAAAAATTTACACAGCTGGTACGACGGGCGCCACCACTAATAATGTACAGTAAAAACTTTTTTTTCATTCTAGTCATTTCATTTTAAAAACATTTTTGTCATTCTCGCAATATACCAATAGGTTCCTTACAACCATATTCGTTCCATCAACAAACACATCACACTCAGGTTGCTGATTCAGGAATGTGTTAAGGTCCGTAAGCATGCGACATAGAGGAGATTGCTCATGTGATACCGTGCGTGTGACCGGTGGGGCAAACAGTTTTCGCGGCTGACATGAGCGTTGCACCAAACGTCTATTTGGTACATTTAGGCGACAAAGTTGATTATGAAGCTCGGGGACGTCGATAAAATTACGTAAAATTTTCAAACAGATTACCAATTGCCCAGCATCTCTACGGGTTCTAAGTGAGTTTAACCCAAGAGACCCTAAAAGAAACAACGTAGGATAGAGATAGGGATAATATCCGTAGATACGTTTATAGAGGTATCTTAGAAATGCCTTCTGAACTTTTTCTAGCATCAGCGTGTACGTCGCTTCATGAGGGTTCCATATGGAGCTACTGGATTCTAGTTTGCTGCGAACCAATGCATAGTATAAAAGTTTGATTGCATACGGATTATTAAAGTCTCTTGAGTTTCGTAAAACGAATCCAAGACGTTTGAAACTCTCTTTAACTAAAGATGAAATGTGATCGTTAAAAGTTAATTTTGAATCAAATTTTACACCAAGATCTTTATATGATTCGACACGGTTAATAATGTTTTTGTTTAAAACATATTCATGATGTGTTTTGGATTTTTTTCGTCCAAATGTCATTACACAACATTTGCTTACATTAAATGACATTTTATTTTGTTCACTCCATTTTTGAACAGCATCTATATCTTGTTGCAATAGTAGACGGTCTGTATCATTCTTAATTTCTAAGGCTAGCTTCAGATCGTCAGCATATAACAAACATTTTGCATGTTTGACAACTTTAGCTAAATTATTTATCATTATAAGGAACAATAGTGGACCTAATATGGACCCTTGACTAACTCCTGAACGTGTGTGATAAGGTTCAGAGTTGTAACAACCATATTTCACAAATTGCTGGCGATCTCGAAGATAGTCTGAAAATAATGTCACTAGTTTTGGTGTAAAACCCATGGATTGTAAATGTGATAATAAAATATCGTTATCCACCCTATCAAAAGCTTTTTGATAATCAAAATATAATACGTCTACTTCATTACCATTATCCATACCTTCAGAAATGTAGTTAACTATTATTAAAAGATTGGTATCCACTGATCGTCCTACTCTGAAGCCATGTTGTTCATCAGATAGAAAAGAGCGCAGTTGGTTGTAAATTTTATTGTGAAGTACTCGTTCACACACTTTTGCTGGCATTGATGGTATAGCAATGGGTCGGTGGTTATCTACTGATAGATTATCGTTTGATTTAGGTATAGGAGTGACACGAGATATTTTCCATTGATCAGGATACTTACCGGTATGAATTGCTGTATTAAAGATATGTTGTAAAGGTAAAATTATAAAATCTTGGCATATTTTTAAAAGCTGAGAGGGAATATTATCGGGTCCTGTAGAGCATTCGAATTTTAATTTATTAATTGCTGATTTAATATCTTTTACACTACATTCGGAAATATCTATTTGGCAAGAATCTAAATTGCTGGTTAGACTATGTTCTGATTTGTGTGGATCTAAATTTGGTGCCTTTGGTAAAAATACGCTAGAAAAATATTTTGCAAAGGCTTCTGCTGCATCTACACCAGTGTAAGTTTTGCCATTGAAAGATACATTTGGATTCAAAGAACGCTGAGACTTCAGATTTGAAATATGCTGCCAAAATAGCTTGGGTTTATATTTTATTTTATTTTCGATACTGTAAACATAAAAC
Source organism: Acrobasis repandana (assembly GCA_963576875.1). Lineage (NCBI taxonomy): Eukaryota > Metazoa > Arthropoda > Insecta > Lepidoptera > Pyralidae > Acrobasis > Acrobasis repandana. The sequence continues at coordinate 17,771,182 of OY756232.1, read as the reverse complement.
TTGTATGCTGCAGAGATGCGTTTTTTAAGATCTGTTCTTAAGTTTATGAACAATATGTGTGATTCATCAGATTTATTACGTTTCCAATCTCTGTGTAGTTTTAATTTCTTTTTTAAATCTTTTATTATATCTGCCGTGAACCAGGTTGGATAACAATTATTACATTTACTACTTCTGATTTTTTTAGGTATAGTTTGATCAAATATGTTATAAATAATATTGTAGAAGTTAGTAGCGGCAGCAGTCACATCATTCGCAGTTAGTACATTTTCCCAGGTTTCATTGGAGAGTGTATCAATAATTTTAGTGTAGTCGGCTTTGTTGAAGTTCCAGTCCCTATTTCGGTCAATATTACTGGGTTCTAATGAAGTAAGTTTATTGTTAGGCGATTCAATTTTGTATGTGAACTCTAAATGCGGGTGAGGAAGATCAAACGATAAAAAAAAAATTATGACAATCGAATAAAAAAAGATATTATTCATACCAAAATAGCTTTTAAAATTCGAACGTCTGTTCGGAATTCTTCCCATTATCATGCTAGGATCTCCGCTGAAAACATTCGAGTGAATAAAACATTATCATCGGAGGAATCTGTGGAAATTGCGAGCACTCCAGTGATAAAACACAAAGAAAGCATCTCATCCGCCATTTTCTCCGCCGTTCAGTCAAAGTTCTTCAAAATGGCCGCTGTCTATTTATTTTTAAAACAGAGAATCTCACTCAGGCCCCGTTTAAAATAAACAAACGCTTCGATTGCGTCTCCATTACAAAGGTTTTTCTAAGATTGTTTTTTATGGCATAGGTATATACCTAATATATGTATATCGATTTTTAATAACTATTTTTATAGAAAATAGTTCAGTATCATGGATTGAACTAGCTCCAAAAATTTTGCCGGTTAACAAAATGTCACCCTGTATACATATACGGAAAAAGAGCTCTGATACAAGTACGAGCACCTTCACAAACCAAAAAAAAAAGCTGCAAAAAGTCCAAACGACCTCGCGTCAAATAAAGCGAGTTTATTCAAAAGCAGCGCAACTTTTTCATTTTCCATGCCGCTTTAAACAAAAGAGCCGTGGTGGATTGTAAAAAATAAGAGAGCCACTTGGCAGAACATTAGGGCGAGGGTGTAATAAAGAATTTAAGAACTGCACCGATATTGTACAAGGGAATTTCAGTGTCGACACTGTTTAGCAACATTGTAACGCAGATTTTCTTAAAAGTGAGATTTCTTTTTAGGGTTCCGTACCCAAAGGGTGACAACGGGACCCTATTACTGAGACTCCGCTGCCTGTCCGTCTGTCTGTCTGTCTGTCCGTCTGTCACAGGGCTCTAACTCTTGAACCGTAATAGCTAGACACTTGAAATTTTCACCGATTATGTATTACTATGGCAGCTATAACAACAAATACTAAAAAAAAAAAAAAAAAAAATTAATGGGGGTCGACATACAAGAAACGAGTGTTTTTTACACCGTTTTTAACTAGATCTTTATAAAGGCATTAACTAGATATTTGAAATTTTCACTAATTATGTATAACTATGACCACTATAACAACAAATACTAAAAATAAGATAAAGTTGAAAATTAAAGGTGGTCGTCATACAAGAAACGTTTTAAAACATTATACGGTGGTACGGAACCCTTCATTTACGATTCCGACTCGCACTTGCCCGTTTTTTATTTATTTTTTTATTTTATTCTTTATTGCACACAATTTAACAAATTATACATAAATAATAGAGATAAATTTTAGCATACAAAAGGCGGCCTTATCGCACAGCAATCTCTTCCAGGCAACCTTAGGGTAGTATGGATACAAAAGAAATTTAGATATGTTACAGGTGAGGTGCAATATTTCAAAGGAGATATACAAATAAAATGTTATAGAATACATATAATACATTCTTATATGAAAAATATTTACATATATATATATATATAAAATTTATATTATATATATATATATATATATATATAATATAAATAAGATAGTGTACACGAAAGAAAGTAAGAACCTAAACAAGATGCGAAAGGAAAAGAGTGACTTACAAAGAAGAAAGGAAGTGTGATTTGACTTGTGATTTAAAGCTGGCTAGCGTTCGAGCTTGTCGGATGGACAGTTTTTATTTAGTACAGATACAGCTAGAAGCCTAGCCAATAACGTCTAAGTCACTCCTTCTCACCCTGTTTGAATTACAATTATCCTCATTGTCTATTGACTTTGAAACGATTAAATTTTATTATTAATAATTTACAATAAATAGATATACAACGTGGAAAGTACATACCCGTAATAAATCGAAACACGGTCTATACTAGATCATTATAGTATAATGAAATTAAAATAACAGCCAAGTAATAAAAATAAAATATTGGCCTATGTACAAATGTGCAGCCCAGTCAATTGTTATGGGAATGCCGAAATTATTTTTGTTCTTTTGACTGTTATTTTAATTCCATTATACTTTAGTGATCTAGTATAGCCCGTGGTTCGATTTATTACGGGTATGTCCCTTCCACGTTGTATATCTAAAACTTAATTACAATCTAAATTAAAGGCTAAAATACAAATCTAAATGTTGTTCATGCGGCATGGTGCCAAGAACACTGGCTGCATTCCCGTGCTGAATGGCTACTGTCTACTATTGTCACTAGCGACGTCGACGATTCGAGGAGTAATTTTTTTATATATTTCTTTTGTCCCCACGGAATCCTCAGTGTTGTTTACATACATAGTTAGTAATTTATTTGAAAATTGCACGTGGTTCCTACATGTTTTAGGAAATAAAGTAAATGTCATGTTAATCTAGTTATTAAGCTACACTTAAATTTTTGGGTAATAAAATTCAGTAATAAAAATAACAACATCCAAATTTTTTTTTACGTGCAGAATAGTCTATTATATATAACTAAAAACTTAAATGAAACGACAATCTAAAACTTAAAAAAATACAATAATACTATTAAAACTTATATAAACAGCGAAAAAAAATAGAATAAATAATATAATAATAAAAACTTACAACGTCATTGCAACATCCAAAATTAGTAAATAATATTACTAGAAAAGGATTAGGACGATAATGTTACAAGCTTTGTAACATAAAGAAAACTGATACTAAAGACAAGGTAATTTATGTGTCGACAGAGTATGGTTAAGAGCTCTTTTGGAAACATTGTTGCTATATTCACTATACAGTAAAGTAGAAGAAGCACTTGGTACTTAATTTGCTAGATAGTGCAAGTAAGTAACTGTACTAAATTCATACTTAGCAACAAAGACTAAATTCAAAATTCAAATGTTTAATCAGTAACTAGGCCTTTGCAGGCATTTTTACGTATACATTACGTGTTCTATTGGGACTTTTAAGAAAAAATACAAAAGTCATCTTCTTAATATCCAATAGTTTAATCATCAGTAAACAAGTAATGTCCAGACTGGTGGTGGCGTCGTGGGTCGGGTCGCTGGATATCTAATATGGTTGAGTTCAGCGATGGCTGATCCACGCGTCAACTCGTGAACGGATGCCGCCAATAGGGACTGGTCAGCTCGGCTCCATTTTTTAAGACTACTCAGTGTAACTTACTTCTGTGAATTGGATTTGGCACTCGTTCGCAAGCTTTACATATTATTTTGTGATAACATTTTATTAGGCATAATATCTTTGTAAACTGACAAAGCCCATCTGGCGCGTAGGCGACAAATAAATACTGTGTAAATGAGTTTCTTTCGGCGTTTCTTCTCAGCAGTGGTCGTTGCGAAACGCTAGTATAGGTAGATTTTAAACAACAGCGGATACACGGCCTCTCGCTAAAAGTGCACCTCACTAACATTCGAGGTCTGCACTCTAATCTCGTCCCAGTCCACCACCATCTTGAGACTGTAAGGCCGCATCTGCTCTTGCTTACGGAGACGCAAATTACTACCCCTGCTGATACATCCTACTTGAATTACCCAGGATATGTCCTGGAGCACAATTTCCGCTTTAAGGCAGGGCTTTGTTTCTATGTGCGTGATGACATCTGCTGTAAGCGTCTCCGTAACTTGGAAGATCCCTCTTCTTCTTCAATCTGGCTGCTTGTGGACACCGGCACAGAACAAATTGTCTATGTCGGAGTCTACCGATCGCATAGCGGTGACCAGGAGACAACGAGGCTTTTTCGTCACCTAAGTGAGGCTGTTGATGTGACTCAGCAAAGGTATCCTACCGCGCAAATCGTTTTTCTGGGGGACTTTAATGCTCACCACGAACAATGGTTGTTCCCATACCAGAAAACTGACCATGCTGGTAGAGAGGCGTACAAGTTTGCCTTGTCTTTGAACCTTTCCCAGCTGGTCGACCAGGCGACTAGGATACCCGACGTTGAGAATCACATAGCTAATTGCTTGGACCTTCTGCTGACGACTGAACCAGACCGATATCACGTGTCTGTTTCAGCCCCTCTTGGGAGTTCTGACCACTGTCTGGTAAAGTCCGTCCTCATATGTCCTCCACCTGACTTCAGCCCTAGAGGCAATAGACGGGTTTGGCGGTACAAGTCAGCAGATTGGGATGAGATGCGACATTTCCTTGCTTCTTACCCTTGGCTGCAAGCCTGCTTTTCTTCTGGCGATCCGTCGAGCTGTGCAAGTGCCGTTGCTGAGGTTCTCGGTCAGGCGATGGAGTATTATATTCCATTTTCTGATCGACCCTCTGGCATCAAAGCTGAACCCTGGTTCAATGCTGACTGTTTAAAAGCTGAGGCTATTAAACAGTCAGCATACCAGGCTTGGGCTGACGCTCGTAAGCGCAGAGCTCCGGATACGCGTAAAAAGAAGAAAGCCTTTAACTTTGCGGCCAAGTCCTGCAAAAAAACGCTTAAAAAGGCTCGCTTCGACCACATAGGCAGAGTTGGTGCCAAACTTGCTTCGTACCCATCCGGTAGTAAAGCATTTTGGTCTCTGGCTAAGTGCGTTGAAGCTAACTTTTGCCGCTCCTCACTTCCTCCTTTGCAGAAACCTGACGGTACACTGGCACACACGGCTTAAGAAAAAGCTAATTTACTAGCTTCACTGTTTGCCGAAAACTCACGTCTAGATGCTAGCAATCAAACACCGCCCCAGTTACCTCCTTGTGGATGTAAAATGCCTGAAGTCCGCATTCATCAAAAGGAGGTTCTCAAGACTCTACGCAACTTAGATGTGAATAAGGCCAGTGGTCCCGACGGTATTCCTGCTATTGTCTTAAGGAATTGCGCACCCGAGTTGTCTCCTGTTCTGACGCGCCTGTTTCGTCTATCTCTTCGGTCCGGAATCGTCCCAAAAATGTGGAAGCTCGCCAATGTTCAACCCGTACCTAAGAAGGGTAGACGAGCCGACCCTTCAAACTATCGCCCAATTGCAATCACCTCCATTCTGTGTAAGGTAATGGAGCGTGTTATTAACAAGCGCTTACTTGCGTACCTTGAGGACAATGATCTCCTCAGTGACCGGCAATACGGATTTCGCCAGAACCGATCTACTGGGGATCTTCTTGTGTACGCTACACATCTTTGGGGTGAAGCCCTTGAAAAATACGGTGAGGCACTTGCTGTCTCACTTGACATTTCAAAGGCATTTGACAGGGTATGGCATGACGCTCTTATAGCGAAGCTTTCCGCTTACGGTATCCCTCCCACCCTTTGTGCTTGGATTTCCGATTTCCTGAGGGAACGGTTTATTCGAGTAACTCTTGACGGCTGCTCGTCTGACCTATTGGCAATTAATGCTGGAGTACCTCAGGGATCTGTTCTTTCCGCAACGCTATTTCTGCTTCACATTAACGATCTGCTAAAGCCCGGTATTTTTGGGTATGCAGACGATAGCACCGTTACGGAAAGATATTTTTCTAGTGCAAGGGCAAAAAAACCGGAAATAGACGAACTAAGAGAGGCAATGGTGCTCCATACCAATCTTACTCTGCAAGCTGTCTCCGATTGGGGTGATGCCAACCTTGTGAGATTCAATGCCTCTAAGACACAGGCGTGTCTCTTCTCTGCTAAAAAGAGCCCTTTCAACTTGGCTCCCACTTTCCGGGGTGTGCCTGTTCCTATCACCCGTCATCTCGAACTTCTCGGTATCGATCTCTCATCAAATCTTAACTTCGGTAGCTATATTGAGTCCAGGGCTAAGACGGCTTCTAAAAAACTGGGCATCCTCTCCAAGGTCCAACGATATTTTACCCCTGACCAACTGTTGAGCCTTTACACAGCTCAAGTCCGCTCATGTATGGAGTATTGCTCCCACCTATGGGATGGATCTGCCCGCTATCAGCTCGAAGCCCTGGAAGCTATCGACAGACGTGCCAGAAGACTCGTTGGTGATGAGTTGCTTACGGCAGGACGGCTCCACAGCCTCGAACATCGCCGACTGGTAGCAAGTCTGTGTGTCTTCTACAGATTGCACTTCGGGGAGTGTGCGCAGGAATTACATAATTTAATTCCCCCTGCACCATTCCACCATCGGACAACACGACGTGGACAGGGATTCCACCCATTTGTGGTCGATATTCCTCCTCATCGTACCTCTCGATTCGCCTCCTCCTTCATTGTGCGAACCGTTAAGGTGTGGAATTCCCTCCCTGCGTCGATGTTTCCCCATACATATAATTTAGGGATTTTCAAGGCAAGAGTGAATAGGCATTTTTTGAGTCTGCGTGATACACCTTAGACCTCATCTTAGCTTCCCATCAGGCTAGATAGAGATCAAACGCACTCAAATTTCTAATAAAAAAAAAAAAAAAAAAGATTTTAAACAAAAAAATAATAATTTAAATATAAATAAACATTACACGTAATGTACACTATAATTATTGACGTGTAAAAGTGCCTGCAAAGGCCTAATTACTGAATAAATATTTGATTTTGATAAGTAGTTCTGTGTTACAACTGTAACTTTTTTCTCTCACCAATAGTATACTCGTAGTATAAATCACATGGTTTTGAATTGATCAGTGTCCATGGATATCTGGTAGTACTTTTTCCCTTTATCTCTTGGTACGGTCACGGAAGACCGCGTCGTGATGTACTTAACTCACATCATTGCCATAAGCTGGGTGGTCGCACTTTGGTTCAAGTTTAGTTTAAGTAATTTAAATAATGATTGTAAGTAAATTTTAATAATAAGTTTAAAATTGCTCCAAAAATATTTTTTTTCTTTCTTTAAAAATTAATTAATTATTTTAAAGAAAAGGTAGGTTAAAATTATTTAATAACTGATAAAAGAATAAAAAGTCACATAATAATGTCACTTGTCATTGATCACATCCATTTGAACGGGATTTTAGATATAAATGCCAAAAAACGCTATTTGACTCCAAGAAACTATGACGTCCCAGTCCGACATTTATACAAATCTCATAGAAAATGTTGAATTTGATTTGTTGGAAACTAGCGGATTGTGACCGCAAAAATCAGTAACTAGTCATAATATATATAGCACGGAAGTTTCAATAGACAATATGCATGTGATTCAGAAACGAACAAAAAAAATGATGTGTATACTTCATTGCTAAAGAAAAATACCCATATATATATCTTTTCAATTTAACGTGTTTCCATTGAGAAATTAATTATTTAAAAGCTGTATTTTTAAAATTCCCTCGCAAATTTCCGAAACGCCACGTGACGTCACGAAACACTGTCAAACTTAATTTTCTAAATAGTCTGTGCTGTCAATCACAAATTAAAAAGAAGAAGACTATCTGTCACTGTCAATAAGTCATTTGTAATTTGCAGTGTTACCAGATTGGGTATTTTTTTCGCAATTCTGGGTAAAAATGGGAAATTTTAGAGAAAAAAAATAAATCTTTTGGAGAATTTTGGGTATTTTTTTTCTTAAATAATATAAATTTGTTTAATTAATTACGGTAGGTAGTACATTATCTTATAGCTTATAGTAGCAGGCAGCTAGTCTACTACCTATTAAATTATAAATAATTGAAGTAGGTACTTACAATACTACTGTGTAGTTTTGCAAAGGATGACACTACTCATTTTGCTCACAATATGTATTTTTTGTTCACAATAGATATGTACAGTTGCAGTTGAATGGTATAATCCGCTAATTTACTAAACCTCTAGCTGTTTGGCATTACAGCTCGGTTTTGTAAAACAGCGAACCCTAATACGCGGAATGATTCCTTACATTTGCATCTTTGGGCATATGAAAATATATTTTGTCAGGTGCAGTTACGATGTTATTTTTGCACATAGGAACCATACAATATTTATAATAAGATTTTGTGCGCCCTTCCATTTGTAATGAATTGATATTAAAAGCTTTAATCACTCACTTATAATCACAAATTAGATAGTATTACTTATAAAATAAAACTGTGAATCCAAAACTTCGTTCTTTCTTTCTTTTTTTGGGTTATGGCTCCATCGTTTAGCCAAAACGATGATTTTGCCAAGTTTTGTTGATAATATTTTGAATTTGTAATTTTCACTTGACTGACACTGACATATAAGTGTATCTATGACATTGACAATGCACGGTGACGTCACAGAAAAAAGCGCAAAATGGCACCGCGTTTATAGTCGTCCGAAAATAATAGTAATTTTAATTATTTTTTTAAGCTTATTTAATAATATTCTGTAAGTGTTATATTTTTTTCCGGTTATATAATAACTTATAGAATCGTTTAAAAAAATAAAAAAATAACATGAATATACCCTATTAGCATCCTACGATGAGGGTGTTTTCTCGTAGTAAAACATGTAATCTCCAATTGGCTCAAACTGATTTCCCCCACGTAACCATTTATTACATGACCCCGATATCTCGTGGAACGTGTGTGGTCTGGGCCACTATCGAACCTAGTATCAGATCTAGTACAAGATACCGCTGTTCTTTACCTATGTGAATTCGTTACGCTTCTACCATTCCAATTTTTTTAAATTTCTAATTTTCAAATTCTTTGCTTAATAAGACAAGAGAGCTGGCTGCTTCTTTTCTCAACGAATCAGCATAGCAGCTATCCAGAGTGGAAATGCAGCCAGCGTTCTTGGCACCATGCCACACGGTCATAATCATTTAGATTTCTAACTCAACAATTTAGATTAGCTTTATTTTTAGGTTTAATTTGTAGTTTGATCTAAATTGTATTTATTTCTTTTTTCTTAATAAACAAGACAAATTAAATTCGAGCAAGTGCAATAGTGGAGTTGCTTATAAAAACATTTTAACTAGCCAGTATTTATTAAACTGCAAAATATTAGCGACTTAATTAGCCCTTTTTTAAATAAATTCCATACTTTATTATGAATTTGATGTCCTCCGGCGAGTAAATCTGTCTGTCTGTCTGTACTCCATAAAATCTTAATCTATTGGGTCGATATTATTACTGTTTTTATTTCTTTTATTAAATACTCTTTATTGATCCAAAGTTAAAACATACTTTTAACAAAAGGCGGACTTAATGCTAAGAGCATTTTCTCCCAGTCAACCATAAGGATAAACAGAAAAATAATTTGTTCGGCGCAATAAGCAAAATTAATCCATTATGACTACCGATAAATACTTCATATAAGATATTTAAAAACATATACATAAAACATTACATTACTACATACTATATAATATATATCAGAATAAATATCTACTTAAACAATACGTACTATAATATTATACTTACGTATGTAATTACATGTATAATCAATTTTGAGAACTGAATGATGATGACTTTACGAAGGAAGGGAGTTCAAAAGATGTTTTTCTATGAAGGTTTAAATATATAAAACAAAGGTACCCATGTAAAGCAGAGGCGGGTAATCGCTAGTAAGTAAATTGTAATAAACAACAAAAGGACCTTTTCCGACCAAATTCCATGACAGATGAATTTCTTTCAGGTTCCTGTTTTCTTCTATTTTCCTCTCCTGGGTCTGCTGGAAAAGATTTCTTATAAAATAAGCAGTACTCATGTACTCTATTTTCTTACTTTGTTTGTTTCTTTGTTTGTATTTTATGTACATGAATTTTGTAAATAAATAAATGAATGAAGTAATTACATAATCATACAGTAAGACCCTGGTCTACAAATCTAGCATCAGAGAATCGGTAATCGTTCCCAGGCGGCATCGATTAAACGAATTAACTCGATAATCTTTATTCGATATCGATAAGGTGTGAAGTAACTTGCCTTTATTTATTTTCTGTGATTTATTACGGTAACTGGTTATTAGGTTTAATGGTATTGCTTTTAGGCCTCTGGGTTATTATATTGGTGTTGTGTCTCACTTTGGGACAGGGTGGGAACACATATTACCACGCCTGTTTCTCACAGTGGTACGCAGAGACTATGGAATACCACTTGTTATGATCCTGACAGACCTCTTTCGTTTCATCTACATTCATCACTCTCTTCATACATGTTGACACGTAAAAAGTATTTTTTGATTAAAGATAATGATTGATAAAATTATGTATGGCAGTTAAGTCTATCAAATGTGTGTGTGTTTGTTTGACGTCTGAACATTTTTACATTTTACTTTCGTCCATACAAATCAAAGATTTACAAAGTCTAACGACCTTAGGCGATGTATTTGTGTAAAACAAATACTTATTTATATATATTTTTCAAAATAAGCTAAAGCTCCTCAAATTGAATCAATTGAGCCTAACCTCGTGGGGTTATGTTCATTTATCACAGAGATGCCATGGCCACGTTCCAACCTTCCATCAGGTCATTGGTAATTTGGTATCATAATATTGCATTGTCTCCCAACATAACAATTACATTAGTATGTGGAGTTACGCAATCGAATAATAGGATGTAGGTCTAATTTAGCTTGCAAGATTTGGTTATGGAAACAGACAACGGGACAAGTAACAAAGAATAAAATTTAAAAACACAACAGCTGTACTTATAGAAAATTGAACTTCGAAAGCACACCATCGTTCACGATTCACGTACAAAGCTAATAACAAAAGATAGCTTGCAGTTTTTGCTCTCAACAGCAAAAATAACACTTTTGTAGAAAATTCAACTCGTCTGCATTTACACAGCAAATAAAACAAATAACAAACTAATGTTAGCTGACAGCTCTGAAATTGGCAAATAAGAAGTGCATAATAAAGCCAGTAGCTGATTTTTGAGGTAATTTACCCGTTTATAGAATATAGTATTAAATACTTAACATTTACTTTTAAGATGTTCTAATACTTGGTGCAATAAGGAAGTTTATCTAGATAGATATCCAAGGGATTAAAAATTGATTAGTATTTATCATATTTTAAGAGTAAAACTGCGAGCACCGTTAAGCTATCGACATCCTCTATTTCAAACAGCACGTGAACGCTGCATAGTTCCAATTTAACTTGCTACGTAAATTCGGGCGCATCAGAGCAATTTCAAATATCTTTATCCAATTTATACGTTGCTGAAACCCGCAATAAATTCTTATTTATTGCCGGTATCTCGCTTTTATATTGCTTAGATGTTTGAGTTCGTGATCTGAAACCGTTGTATTTATAATATACGATTTTAGGTAACAGTTACATAAGTCATTGATGACATATGGGGAAAGGTTTGGCGTATTTGGGGTTGGTAGAGTTTTATTGCTTTCCGTAATGGGTTCGTAAATGTATTCCTATTAGTCATAGCAATGTTTGAATTTATAAGTCTTATTCATTTCTTCGATGCTGGTCGGGGGAGAAAAGAAAACAGAATGTACCAGCTGCTTCTCTTTTCGCGTAGATCGTAAAAGCCGATCGAGGGAAAGGATGAACATAAAAATCAAAAATCATATTAATATGATACTTATTTTTACCCATTCCCTCGATGTGGCTAGCAACCCATCACTATTTTGATTCCTTTTTCCGTCATCTTGCCCACCATTACGCTAAAAGTATTCTTTGAACTAAAAGGCTCCGCCTACCTAATTAGGAACAAAGACGCTCATAGTGTATCTTATTTCTTTGAGGACTATAACATATTACTAAGCCTCCTATGTTTGATCTATCTCCCTTATCCTTCCACACACTGTCCCAGTATTCTGAAATCTCCTGCCATTCGCACAATAATATTAATTTGCAAAATAGATCGAGTTAGTATATTTTGTAATATGTCATAAAGATAGTATGTTCGTCAATAACGTTAGTTATGCTGATGACATGGCGCTGCTGAGTGCATCCATTTATGGCTTGAGAGAGCTGTTGCAAACCTGCCAGGAATAAGTTGATAAGCACGGATTAAAATACAAAAAGTAAATACATGGTGTTTGAGACCGCCGGCGATAAATGTCCACCTAAACTATCTATTTAGCTGCTGTTATTCTAAATTGAGTCCCGTTAGAGAAAGTGGATCAATTTATCTACCTAGGGCATAAGGTAAAAATTGTTGGAACACCATCGTGTGGCACTCTAAAAACAGCATCCATCGCCACATGTAAACGCTGGCCACTATTTTATCGCTGAATCCCTAGACACTTGAGCAGTTTATCATGCAAGCGAGTAATTCACTACGGTGCGAATAAAAAATGGCTCGCGACTTTAGCGTAGTTTATTTCTATGAGGCGGATGTTTAGAAATGTGAATTTTGTAACCAATTTACTACATACTCGAAACTGCACAATTTGACACAAAAAACTTCAATTATTCCAGTATTAAAAATAAATCTAATACATTTAACCTTCATTTTATAATATACAAATCGAATGACATAAAATACAAATATTAAATAATATTTTTTTAGATGAGATCAATCTAAAAAAATATTATTATTTGTATTTTATGTCATTCGTTTCGTTTTATATGTGGGTTTTATTACATTAGCCAATGTTGATATTTGTCTAGTTATTGTTCTGCCAAGTTATCTGTACAAGTAGAGAACACTGGTGTCAGTTTTTTTAAGCTGCCTAAAGGCATCTGACATACATAACTTGACGACAATGACAGCCGGGACCAATGGTTTAACGTGCGTTCCGAAACAGAGGAGCTCAAGAACTGAGGTCTCGTTTATAAGCTTTGTTTTGCTTGTATTTTCTAAGTCGCCTTCTACCACATCTACGGGAAGACTTGGAATGGTCCTATTCTCCTCAGCCGGAAACCACACGGTGGCATATAGATAGTAGATGTGCCCTATAACTAGACTATAGACGGCTAGACAGACAGTGGAATATTTCCAATTGTATCCTATTTAGATAGAAAACAAATCAAGGAGCGGCCAGTCCAGTCGGGACACTAAACCGCAGTAAAACCAGTAAAACTAAGTAGATTGCAGCGAATAAAAGTAAATCTGATAAAGGTACGTTCACAATAAATACTCCGTGCGCAGCTTACAATACGAGCGGCAAAGCTTTGCAAAGCTCCGGATTGCACACTAGCCAGTTCAATATGGTCTTCTTCATCTTCTTAGTCTCTTTTCCCTTTCCTTTTTTTTTGCTTCTATTTGGACAAAGCCTAGGGAGTAACAAAAGTAGCTGTAAGAAAACAAATTTTAAAAATTAGGCCACTTTTATCGTTATTGCGTTAAGATGGGAATCAAAATAGTTATAGGTTGCTAGCCACATAGCCTATTGACATTATTCCAATTCTCGCTTATTCAATTAGATTTTACAATCTGCGCGGGAAGAAAAGCGGTTTTTGCAGCCGCTATATCGAGACTAAAAAAGAGTATTTTTATGGTATTACCTAACCCACTTTCATGTTTACATACAAACAGCCAAACTTTCTCGGTGAGGTGTTCAATATCAGAGCGTCACCTGGCTCGTAGATATAAACCCCCGATAAAACTATCCTCTTCATAGCCGACCGTGTTTTATTGTTTTTGCAATAATATGAATAATCCTGTTGGAATTGAAGGTGTGAGGGTTCATGATATGTTTTGGTGCCGGAGATTTCAAGGTTTGGTATTTTTTTTTCTTTTTTCCGTATACTAGAAATAAGCTATTAAATATAAAAGTTGAAAGTTATTCATTTAATTGTATAACAAATGTAAAAGGCGGACTTAAACCTGTAGAGAGTCGGTAGCCTTCCTGTTATTTATTGGTAGGGCGTTAAGATTGCTAGAAGAGCGAAGATTTTTGACATAAGTATTACCAAAAAAGTGAATTTTGATTTGAGACCAAACGGAGTTTTAGAATCAAATAGAAATTTAAAGAATTATATTTTAAATTTCTAATCCGTTTGGTCTTGTGGATCTGAACAAAAACAAAAATTATTTTTGTTTTTGTTCAGATCGACAAGAAAGAGAAATTTTATTATCAACACATTAATACTTAATTAATATTTAACTAAGTATTAATTTATTAATATTATAAAGGACAATAACTTAACCTAAAATAGAAAACAGGGAAATTGTATATTGAAATCCGAAACCATTAGGTACATAAATCTATATACAATAGCTATAGAGGCTTTTGTTTCATACCATCGTTCATCAATGTTAAAGCCTTTGAATTCCGGTAGCGCAAATTAGACAGACTTAGGGATGATTGGATGAACAATATACGTATATTTGTATACGTCATTTGTTAGATAGAGATGTTGTTGTTTTGCCAACAAAATATATTGAAACTATTTCAAAGACACGTGTTGATCATTCTCTCTCATCTTTTAATGTTTCTGATAAAGTCAAAAGTTAAAGTCAAAATATTTAATGTCGGGCTTTATCAAAATCCGCAATCAAAAATCGCGATGGACGAAAAAATTTTAATGAATCAAGGAACAAGGTGAGAACAAACAGACGGAAATAAATGGGCAAGTGCGAGTCGGACTCGTACATGAAGAGTTCCGTACCTCCGTACAATGTTTTAAAACGCTGAAGAAACTCGTTTGTATGACGACCCTCTTTAATTTTTAATTTTATCTTATTTTTAGTATTTTTTGTTATAGCGGCCATAGTAATACATAATCGGTAAAAATTTCAAGTGCCTAGCTATTACGGTTCAAGAGATAGAGCCCTGTTACAGACGGACAGACAGCGGAGTCAGTAATAGGATCCCGTTTGGGTACGGAACCCTAAACAGCATTTTTAGCCAATCTCGAAACTGAGACTCTTCGCTGGCTTCGTTCGTTCGGTCAATGAATGTGAGGTTTAACAATTTAAAGACTAAATTTCGTGTGATGTGCATTTGATCCATAACAGCTTTAGAATTTCAGTATCCTCGATATGAGTGACGTATTTGTTAGCGGTAATATCCGCTGCGATAGGCTGTGGTCTGCGGATGGTCTGGCGGACCACTTCCGGACTGGCGTAGACACATTGTCTATTCTATGTTCATTTCCAGAACGATTGCAATCTATTAGGCATACGTTTCACTGAATAGGGTCCTGAGTAGTGTCCAGGGTCAAAAATAAATTACCTCTATTTTGTAATGATAAGAGAATAAAACGTCACAAAATAATGTCACTTGTCATTCATCATATCCATTTCAAACGTTTTGGATTTATTAATGCCGAAAAAACTGATATTAAGAGCGCTCTTTGACTCCAAGAAACTATGGCGTCACGCCTTGCGTTTTTCATAGTAATCCCATAGAAAATATTCATTTTGACGTTCAGAAAAAAGTATCGTTTTGACTTGTTGGCAACTAGCGGATTGTTAGCGAATCGACCAGCAGTTTAATAACAAGACATTATGAACTTTATGTACAATGTCATAAGATACGCGGCGCGGCGGCTCGGCGGCTCGCGCCGGCTCACGCAGGCGTGCGTGCCTAGATCATTCTATCAAGCGTTTCTAAATCTTATAACATGTTACATAAAATTAATTATTTATTAGTAATTATCTGTAATTTTTATTAAACCGCTCGTCGCGTCGCTGCCAATTCAGTGAAGCGCGAGCCTTAAAGTCTAAATAAATTCCTGTTGTAACTTATGGTTTTATCTAGAATTGCGCAATTCTTTTTTCTCCAGTAGATGTCGTAAGATGCGATAAAACGACAAGAAGGTTTACGACCCGCCACCGCACCGGTGGCGGATCGTAAAACTTTTTGCACAATTGTATTGTATTTTGTTTAATTTGATATCAGACAAATTGGTAGCAAACCACCACTATTTTGATTTCTTTTTTCAGCTTCTTACCCACCATTATGCTAAAAGTAACATTTGGTTCTTAAATTCGTATTTATAAACCATATTTTGCTTTTAGCATCCCCTTGCACCTTTTAGGGTCGTCCCTAAACTGTTATTACCCTGTAAAGAATAAAGACGTGATATTACACCAGTATGAACCAGAGCAGTAACAGAGTGGTCGAGACAAGGGAACAAACCAGTAGGTAGTCAGATAGACCAGTCAGATAACATTGTGAGGTTGACGGGAAAGTAGTTAATGAGACTGACACATAAAATGGCGCGAAAAGAGGGAGGCCAACCCACTATTGGGTATACCCAACAACAATATGGGTTGATGTGGGCTGAGAAAAGAAAAGAAAATAAGTTGGCCAGATGTAGTCTGCGATCGGTACGGTGGAAATTATCCAGATCAGCGCAGACACATTGTCTATTCCATGTTTATTTCCAGTGTTAAGCAATTTGAATGGAATGGAAACACGTCCGCGCCAGACCCAGTGAGGCTTGCTCCCAGTCAATAAATATTTATTTATCTAACCACAATGGTACAAAATGTTAACTTAACGCTTATACATTTTTTACCAATAAACCTTAAGAAAAAACAGACATTCATTTGATTACGATTCGCGCTCTACTATGCTGGTCTGAGAGAAAATTAAAATCACACTAAAAGTGGCCTATGGGTCTTGCGGCCCTGGGCATCTACCTAAAAACTCAAGACCCAATGCTCTGTCTGCCCCATTAGGGATAAAGACGTGTACTCAAAAATTTACAAAACAATTAAAATTACAAGGTGACATTTTGACCACCAGCCAAATTTTTGAAGCAAAAACAGGTCAAGATACTGTACTACTTTCTATAAAAAAACACATTGAAAATGATGTTATTAAAACTAACGTGAGATAAATCCATAATTGATTAATTTAAAACGTTTGATTCACGTGATATAGTCGGAATAGGCCGACCAGTACACACAAGTGCTTTAGTTACACCAGACGTGGAAAGCTGCGAAGATACTCGTACACCGCATACAAGAATGAGAACCTCACCGGTGTCTGCGGAACTACCAGCAGTCATTGTTTAGAGTCGAGCACAACAAGTGGAGGCGCGGGCGGTGATTTACAAGGCAGCCCTCAGCGCTGAGCGGACATCACACACAGATCGTCTAAATGGATCGAAACCTGGTCGGCCTTTTCCAACTATATCACGTGAGTTTACCGTTTTTAATTAATCAATATTGAAAATTGACAATTTTTTTTGGGTTCTCCCGTACGAAATTCGTTTGCCTAATTTGTATGGGAAGGCAATTTTTATGTTCGTTTTTCATTAATCGAAAGTAGTTCAGTATCATGGACTGAACTTGCTCTATAAATTTGGCCTGTATTACAAGTCTGTACAGTACAGTTTCATTTTAAATTTTAGATAAGAGGGCGCCTGATGTGGATAGTCTAAGTTTTGCTCCCGCTTCCACGGACACAAATTTAGTCTAGCCGAAGCGAGACAGCGAGACCATGCGGGGTCGAAATACCATGGTAGGTCAATGAGGCTGGTTTTGGTTTTGAGGTTTTACAAAGAATATTTAAGAGTTATTTAAAAAATAAGACATATTATGAATGCCTTGTTATACAATTATAATCCAAAGTTACAAAGGCTTACTTATTGTATTTCTCGAATACTTTCCGTTTTAGTATAATTGTGAGGTGATTTAGAGGCAACTTCGCAACTTTTTCGAGAAAATTTTAAGCAATCGTGTTTTCGAAACAAATTATGTAGGTATAGAGTTAGTCCTGAACTTTGCTGTGTATTTATTTCAAAGTGAAATATTTAATATTGATAATATTTAAGATCGCTCTTAGAACTTCAGGGTAGTACGGGTTCTTAATACATTGGTACTCAATTGTAGAATTGTAGGTCACAAACACACATAGCTTCAATACCGTTCCTGTACAGTTTACATCATAAATATCACAACCAGTGAGCCGCTGGGAGTTCGCGTCATATCTGACTGTAATTGGAACCGACTAACTTTGCTGCACTCTGTTCTATACCTGAACACGAAACGGAACGGAAATCGGGAAGTTGCTCAAATTTAACTTGCAAGATTTGACCTAAAGAACAAAAAAGTCAAGCTAAATAAAAGCTTGTTATAAAAATTAAAAACTTTGTGGAGCCACAGCTATTTTGCTCTATTTCAGATAAGTTACCTAGTACACAATATTCCAGATCATAGCAATATTATAAAGCTTTTATATACAGTTTTCATCTTATAAGTATAGCACAAACAGTGAGCAAAGAGTTCGCGTCATACCAGACTGTAATTGGCCCGGACTAACTTTGTTGCAGTCAGTTCTATACTAGTTATGAATCTATGTTTTCTTGGAAACGGCTTCTTAAGAAAAAAGTTTTATCTTAGTACGTGAGTAAGAGTTAGTAAGTAGATAAGTTTTTGTTTTAACTTTTTATTGCTTATTTAAATATAAACAAATTAAGAATAATATTCAATTCTATATAAAAGTATACAATGGCGGGCTTATCCCAGTGAAGGATTTCTTCCAGCCAACCAAGTGTCTTAAAAAACAGGAAGAAAACATCTAGGTAGCGTAAATACCTAAAATTGCAGCAAAAATCTAACAATAATAAAATATAAACCGATTACCGATTTTCAAACTAAACCTAATAACTATTATAAACCTACCTACATAAATACATATTAAAATATATCGAAATGTTTAGAAAAATTTTAGTTTTTGATATATGTACTATCATGTCTTTATCCAAATGCCGTACACCCAGATCCCTACATAGTTTGTGCCTACACCCTGCTCAATGCAGGACCTCAACGAGGCAAATGATCGGGCGGTCACTGTAGCCAAGCACTGGTCAAAGCTATTATATAAAAAAAGTTAATATAATAGTAATAGTATAGGCAATCGACTCGAAAGAAGAAGAAGAAGACGCCCCTATCGGGGCAAACAGAGCCCATGCAGGGTCGTAAAATTTAATGATATGTGACATTATTTACCATTTAATCATTAAATACTTTGACATTTTTTATTCTATTTGTTTACCTTACCTACTGTGAAAGTCAAAGGAATACCTGTGAAGTCTCACAGGTATTATATATTTTTTAAACAAGTGAGATGTCACTAGTACCAATATTATGTGTGGTTTTTGGCGTGAAGTCAAGGGGTTCAGTTGGGGTTTGCTTTCATTTATTTTACAAATTGATTTTAGTGGACTTTTAATATGAAATTAGTGTAGTTTGGTGTTATAAATGCTCATGCTCATGAACAAAACCATATGTTAAATAGTTAAGATGATACATGGAGTCCAGTGCTGCCCCCATTTGAAAAAGAAATATTTTAAAGGAAATGGAAACAGCTTTTCTTCACACATTTGCGAAAAATGGCCACTTTTGGCAAATGTGCGAAGAAAAGCGTTACGTTTTCACTTTAAACTGTAAATAGTAGTTCATAAAATAGTTTGAACGGTTATCTAGGGTTTACTAATACGAAATTTTAAATGATACCTATCTCCGTTTCTTTTCAAATATTTTTTTCACATAGGGGCCGCACTGGACCTCATGTATCACCTTAAGGGGATACATTAATTTTTCAGGGCCAGTGTTGCCTTCATTTGAAATAAATTATATGAAAGGAAACTGAGATATCATAAAAAAAATTGTGAAGCCCTAGATCAACTTTTAAACTATTTTATGAACTACTGTTTACAGTTAAAAGTGGGAAAGTTAAGCTTTTCTTAGCATTTTTGCGGAAGAATACGTCCTCTGTGGGCGTATTTAGGTGCTACTCAAGCGGCTATGAAAAACCAGTGGGCTCGTATAGATTTGTCGCCAGAAGCTCCTTTGGAGCAAATAAAGGCCTACACCAACCTTTGATCATAACTTGTTAGGAGAAAAAAACCGGTCAAGTGCGAGTCGGACTCGTACGTGAAGGGTTCCGTACCTCCAATTGGCTATAGTAATATATATTCTATGAAAATTTTAAGTATTTAGTAAAATCCATTATAAAGATCGTGTTAAAAACGCTAAAAAACACGTTTCTTGTATGATGATTAAGTATTTTTTGTTATAGCACCTATAGAAATATATAATCGGTAAGAATTTCAAGTGTTCTGCTATTACGGTTAAATCTGTGACAGACGGGAGAACAGACGGACAGACAGCGGAGACTAAGTAATAGAGTACCGTTGGCACCCATTGGGTACGGAACCTTAAAAAGCAACAAATCTTAAGATATGCTCTAAAGGGCCGTAAAAAAACTATAAAAAAAATGTGAATACGATTCAATGACAACTTGTAACACTAGCACGTTTATAAATACCATCAAAACAATGGCACGGACAAAGACCTCACTAAAGGAACTTAGAAATCGGATCTTCCGTAATGGGATCGCTTCCCAACTTTTTAATTGATCTATTGATAACGACCGCCTTAGTTCAGAACTCCGCGTTCATTTGTGAACTTTTCGTGAAAAGGACCGCCGCTGTCATTTGTTTTTGACGTGTCATCGAACTTTGGAAGTGGATGGAGGAAAACTTTTAAGTCGAATCTCAGGGTCGCATATATTTTTGAAAATTTACCAAAGCTCGCTAATAAACTGGTCGGTAAAATAACGTTTTATTGCCTTTTTACCGCTAGAGGCATCGAAGTGAAGGCAGCTATTTTATTGATAGCGGCTTTGTACTGAGATAGCTATAATACCGGCAAAGGCGTTAAATTTCGATGATATTTAACATTGGTTGATTTACTGTTCAGTGTTATTTCTTATCATACATAATCAAACAACACAATATCAATTCCATAGCCCAAGCTCAGTCCAAGACCGAAGATCCTTGTTTACCAGTAGGTATTTTAACTACCTTTCGACAAGTCCGAACCTGAACTACTCCAGTCCTTTTGGCGCTCCTGCTACTTATCTGTCATCTGTCAATTGTCAACTTGACATTGACATATGACCGCTGCCAAACGTCATCAAACATTCAAGTAAAGGAATCAAAGTTTATACAGCCATGACATTGTAATGGTCACTGTGTGCAATAATCAATAACAAACTGTGTGCAATAAAGTGTCAAATAAATAAATAAACACTAAAAACCACCAGGATTGCATAACTAAAACACTGCAATGCGATTCCCGGCTAGAATAGCTTTAGAATTCAGCTATAATATTTGTGACGTACTGTTACTAGACTAGGTAATATCCGCCGCGGTCTGCGGACGGTCCGGTGTGGTCTGTCGGTCCGCACCACATCCGTATACTGACACATTGTCTGTCCAAAGTTAATTTCCAGTAGGATATTATAATTGTGCTCTAGGTATGCATGCATAATCGGAATTTAGACAATTTCATATTCATGACATATGACCGATTTGGTTTATTTTCGATTAAAAATACTTTTGATCTTATTACTGGTCTAAATATTAAATTCCAATGAAATATTTAGAACATCGCTAGAATAGCAGAGCTGCAAAACCTAATATGCTCTGTCAGCGCCGTTAAGGATAACGACGTGATAGTGTGTGTGTACTTTCCACGCTTTAGTTTTGAATTTTTTTCGATCGAATTTTGACAATGTTTTTCATGAAGTGTAAAATCAATATTACGAGTATATGTTTATAATACTTAAATATCTACCAATCAAGCGCATCTTCATACAGTCTAGCTACACTGTATCGCTGGTGTGTAATCATTACGAACACCCCTCAGCTGTTAATTAGTTGGTAGTTTGTAAGATAAACAGTCATGTTCATCTTTTGCAAGCACAAGTTTATCTTATGAAACTGTTTGCGTTAGTTGCGCTGTCAGATACGGTTATTATAAAACTGGTATTCAAGAAAAAAAATACAAAATCATTTATTTACCGAAAAGAAATTGACAATGAGCTTAACCAACGACTTATATCTTCTTTAGAAGATTTTATTTCCTAGGCACATCTTTTGTCAAGAACACCATCTGGAACTACCGATTCGACTTGATATCCGTAGCGCCATCTATTATTTTCTAGAGAAAGCCCTGAGTTTCAAGCGTTAACACTTAATAACTTTTTACCATCTGAACCGATTTTCATTAAGGTGAAGATATAGGCAAACGGCCTTGAAGTGTGAAATAAATTGTTAACTCGTAAATATGGAGATAATTTCCATATTGCTCTTCGTCATGCACTAGATAGCCCTTTACTTTATTTTATGAACCACCGTTGAAAGTATTTAGATTAGTCCGTCTAGCTTTAAAACTTGCCTCCGCCAAAAGTGGCCACGGCAAGTTTTAAAGCTAGACGGATTACCAATAATAGTTTCAACGGCAGTTCATAAAATAATTTAAAGGGCTATCTAGTGCATGACGTAGAGCAATATGGAAATTATCACCATATTTACGAGTTAACAATTTGTTTCACACTTCAAGGCCATTTGCCTATATCTTCACCTTAAACAGCTAAGAACCACCGCAAGGGAACTTGCTTTTACGTAAAAAAACCGCATCAAAATCGGTCCATCCGTTCAAGCGCTACTATGCCACAGACAGACAGACAGACATTACCGTCAAACTTAAAACATCCCTCTTTTTGTCGGAGGTTAAAAAACGAAAGTTATCAATGCAGCTAAGTGGATTCGCTTTTGGAATGGCCTTAATTCAACTACACAACTAGATAATGCGATACCTACAAAATCAAAGCAAAATTTTGTCCGCTTGAATGTCAAATTACATTTACTGTAAAGTCAACCCTAATACACTACGTATAAAGTGTTTTTCTACTTGACTAATAAACAAAATAAGAGCTCACTGCCGGGAGTGCGAGCCGTAATTTTTGCGTTGACCCGATATCTAGTTGTATTGTTAATCGAAGAAAACGGCAGTAGTCAGAGCGCATAGCACGACAAACCGAAGATAGAAGTGGCAGATAATACATTTACAATATTCCGTCTTTATCGCAAATGAGGTAAATAGAACGTAGTGCCATAAGAACCTTAAAGCCACCCAAGGGACAGAAAAGATATCTCAAGGCGAAGTAATTTAAATAAAGGCCACACTTAGCTAGCTGCATCACCTATGTATACGATTGTTATTTTCGCACATTCCCACGATTGACTTTTACGATCTGCGCGGAAAGAGAAGCAGCTGGTACATTATAAGTTTTTTTTCTTTTCTCCCAGACCAGCATGGAATATTTTTTCAATCAGTTAAAAATACCTGTATCAGTAACCATACATGCTATTCTATTATCTAATTGCAAACCCAAACAGTTTCTATGCTTCTATAAAAGCAATTTATTACATCAAGATACGGCGTGCTTTCTCGTTCGGCAACAATTTAATTTTTCCTACTGGAATCGGGTTATGCTTGTTACAAAGTCATTTTATTGTCCTGCGGCCACGCTATACTGTGATTAGTGCTGTTTCTTGGTTACGAACTGTTATCGTTAAAGAAAACAATAGACTGACGGATAATTTGAGGTACAATTGATTTATTATTTTACAGTTGGGAAAGGGTTATTTTAATGTAAAACGACACCTTATTTTTTTACATTGTATTTTTTAAAAATTATTCCCGACCTCCGGTCAAAAATACTAGTTGTATTTTTGATCGCAGGTTGGCAAGATTTTTTACAATAGCGTGTTACCTTCAAAATCAAAGCAAAATTCTGTCCGCTTGAATATCAAATAACATTAAATTTGAAGTCAACCATAGAAAAAAAAAAACACTATAAACGTGTAATAAACACGTTTATAGTGTTTTTCTTCTTGACTGGACTAAAAAAAATAAGAGTTCGCTGCCGGGAGTGCGCTCTTATTTGGCGACTCGTATTTATTGCATCAATCCGATATCTAGTTGTATTGTTGATCGAAGTTGCAGACTGCGGTTTAGATCAGCACACGATTTAGATTTTATAAATAGTCTACAATAAATAAGAACATTGATTATTTTTCTGTACCACTGTGAAGTCTTTTTCGTTAGAACCCATTTTGGATCCCATTTTGTAAATACCTATGATGTATTGCCGCTTGATCTCAATCTGCAATACGCTTACACAACAAACTATAAAACAAAGGTAACTTTTTACTCTGTATGTTTAGACATGAAAATTTTCATAACATAAAACATAGGAAGTCAGATACACGCCGACATGTTTCGACCTCATTCGGAATAGTCTTTCTCAGGTCGAATGTGACTCGAGACACGCACCAGTAGCTGACTTTCTACGTGAGTAACTCGGTATATCGCATATTAATTATGTACTATTAAGGTTTCTGAGATACGGCTCGCTTATAGATAGACGAAAGAACGTTACGAGGAAAACCATGATTATAAAGCAAACGAAAGTCCTCTTTAGTTTTCTTTATAATATGGTCTTCCTTTAGCCTTAATTTTAAATATGGCTAGTCTATCTCTTACACAACTCTATAGTCCAAAGCAATAAGGCTGTGTACATACGTACGTGTCATTAAACGTCGCGACTAATTGGTATCGCCGCAAACAAAGATAAAGGGGATCGGGTAGTTTTTGTTTGACCGACCTACTGCCCGAATTGTTGAATTGGGTTTTAGTTGAATTATGTGTACCGGGCCTAATTATTTAACACTCTTCAGTATTTTGTAGATTAGAGCTATCATAAGGGGACATTTTTTTTTCTTTGACACGCTTGAGTGGATATCAACTCTGCCGAAAGCATAAAGAAATTTAGGAATAATAACCGTTATTTAAAAAATAGAGATAGTTAGATAGAGGATGACCTAGAAAGACGTGGGGGGACTGTGTAAAGCGAGACATGATGGACAGGGGGTTAGTACAGATATAATAAATGATAGGAAACGATGGAGAGATTGACTGCCTCCGCGGTCCAGTGGTCAAGGCGTTTGCCTTGTGATCCGGAGGTCATGGGTTCAAATCCCACTGGGAAGCATACTTTGTGAAAAGTTGTTTCCAGTCTGTTTAGGATATTGCAGGCTTGAATCACCTGATTATCCGAAAATAAAGATGAGTCCGTGCTTCGGAAGGCACGTAAAGCCGTTGGTCCCGAACGCCATCTAGCGTCTGTACCTATCCTAGGATTGGTTCTGGTTTACCCTTTGGGTTGCGGAGGTCAGACGGCAGTCGCTCTATGTAAAAACCAGTAACCTCGTCAAATCGCCTAGGTTAAGTAGCGGACCCCGGGCTCTGAAGCGTAACCGCTGACGATGCAACCGGGAATACGCTGGGATGATGATGAGAAAACGATGAAGAGAGTTGACATACAGAGCCGACCCCAAATAGGGAGAAGGCGAGAAAGATGATGAACCGTTATTTATAATATAGTGGGGAAAAAAAGAAAAGTTAGAACTAAGGTCCTACCAGGACATTAAAAAGATGGCATAGAGAAGAGATAAATGGAAGCATAACTGGTATAAAAAAGAGGCATACTAAAAAAATGAGATTGCAACAGAGTGTATACCAAACTGTCAACTTATAGGATACATCAAGGATATATAAAAGGGTCGCAAATTCACTCTTGGCAACAACTTCACCAATTTCGCTTTTGTGGTTTCAGCGATACATAGCAAAACTTGTCTATAAATAACCATTTCTTCCCCAAAAATCTCTCATTTTAATGTCCAACCCGCGACCGGGATCGTGGCGGGCGGTAGCTGGTGAGCGGGGAGGACAACGGCCACACGTATAGTAAAGTTAGTAGATTAGCCATTTATTACAAATTTAGGATATTTTTTTTACAAAAAGTACGTTTTCTTTCAGGTTTTGTGTTCTGTAAGTGATTCTGATTGCAAGATCTCAATCGAGTTTGGGAGAGAAATCAATCTGTATAGTATATACCTACCATACTACAGTCATCTCTTCTACACCATCAATAATTGGTTGAGATAGTTAGCGTACTGTTTGCGCGCTGGCCTAATTGGCTTTTCTAGTAAACACTGGTAAGCCAATACGGACAATTAGTAATTTAGCTTTCCTACTGTGTTGGTTTACTGACTTAGAGACACCCTAAGGTGGAGCAGAGGGCTTCAATAATGCTTCGTCATTGGGATCGGTTCGGTTATTTATTTCGGTTTCTTGAATCGGGTTTTGTACAGTCTACTGTTACATTACCTAACTTTTTATGTATGTTATATGTCATAACACACTTACACGACTCGGCTCCAACACAGCTCCCACCCAAAACTGCCCTAATACGACTGCTCGTAGTCCACGCACCGACAGCTAGCAGGCGCCCAGCGCTCCACGCACCGACTGCTATCAGGCACCCAGCGGTCTTCGTTCCGACAGCTAAATGCTAATCTAGGGGAGGAAGGCTCATCTAGTCGCCGCGGCGACTGTTATCAGTCAGCGTGCGGACAGCGCGTAGACCGCTTGTTTCTAACGCGTGGCCAGCGAGGCGTCAACCACCGAGCAGTTTGATGGCGGTAAGCTCGCTGACAGTGAGCTGTCTGCTAATTTATGTTGCCAATGTAAAATATATCTAAAGAGCAATACATACCTGAAGCTCATATTTCAATAACATTTTATTTGTTGGGTGGGAGCAGAGTCGTATAAGTGGGCTGTGACCTCGCGGCTATCAACAGGCGCATGTCATATCTATTTACCCGAATGCGCCAGAAGAAGGGTTATGTTTTTCAAGAGTTTGTATGTATGCAGGTCATCATCATCTTCCTCGCCTTCTCCTTATTTGGAGTCGGCTCTGTATGTCACCTTCTTCCATCGTTTTCTATCATTTACCATATCTGTACTAGCCCCCCTCTCTATCATGTCCCGATTACGTCACACCACGTCTTTCTAGGTTGTCCTCTATCTCTGTGGCCATCCACCTTCAAGTTAACCATTTTATTAGCCAGATGTTCGGCATCCCGCCTCTTGATGTGGCCTACCATGTTAAACGATGGCTTTTGAATTTCTCTACAATCGGTGCCACCTTTAAACTCCCTCTTATATTTTCATTCCTGATCTTATCCATCTTCATCACCCCACACATCCACCTAAGCATCCGCATTTCTGCTACATGTAACTAATGTTCTTCTTTTTTTACTTCGTAGCTCAACATTCCCTCCATACAGAAAAGCAGGTCTTTTCACTGTCTTATATATCTTTTCCTTAAGTTTCAATGGGAGCCGCTTATCACAAGTTGTTCCAGTAATTGGTTTCCACTTAAGCCTAAGTATTAACCCTTTTGGTGACATCTCGATCCCATCTCCGTCGCTCTACAAGACAGATCCTAGGTACAAACTGGCAGCGAGGTGTACAGATCTTAACAGTAGTAGCGCTGGAAGTTACCCCAAAATCGCAGAACATAATATTCCGTCTTCGATCTGCTGATTTTTAATCCGGCCTCTTCCAGCGCCTTTTGTGATTCGTTAAGTTTGATTTAAATTCTTTCCCCTTGCTGTTCAATAAGCACGACGTCGTCTGTGAACAACATGCACCAGGGAGCGTCATCCTGTATGCCAGATGTTAATGGTATGCAAACAGGTATGGAATTAGCGCAGAACCCTGGTGTAATCCAACTCCTACCTCGAACCTGTCCGATATACCTGCTGTGGATCGAACTCGTGTACTCGCACCTTGGTACATATTTTGGATCAACCGGATGTACTTAAGCGGAATCAGTTTTTGTTTAAGGCATCTCCATAACACATCTCTAGGTATTCTGTCATAGGCCTTCTCTAGGTCAATAAAAATCATATGGAGGTTTCTATGCACTGCTCTGTACTTCTCCATTAATTGTCGGGCAGCGAAGATTGCGTTTGTTGTTCCTTTTCCAGGCATAAAACTAAACTGGTTCTCAGATACTTCTGTTTCAGCTCTAATCCTACCTTCTATAATCTTATCCCACAATTTTAAAGAGTGGGACATGAGTTTGATCCCCCTATAATTATTAAAATCTTTATCTTTATATATTGGAACTAAATAACTATGTATGTAGGTATGTATGGAAATTTCTTTGGCACGCTCTGCAGCCTAATCGGCTTGATGGATTTTAGCTACATTACTCTCTTCATCGCACCACTTTATATTTTTAGCACAATTTCTGTCACCCAAAGGTAGCCCTTAAAAAATTGTTTTGGCGATAAGGTTGCCTATTGTATTCCTATTACTGACTGTACATATTTTTGAATATTATTTATATGTGTTTGGTGTAATAAAGTGTTACTTACTTACTTGAGAGGTGAGAGTGGCACTGCTTACCCATATATAAAAAATAAAAATAAAAAAACAAAATGACTTGGATTTTTTGGACGGATTTTTTCTACGACATCCACGGGAAGATTTGGAAGTGGTCCTATTCTACTCTGCTGAGAACCCAACAGCAAACTAATACAAACCCAGATATAGTTCACTGGTCACCAGGGTAAAGCGATGGTTAAAGTTGTGACGTCACGAGTCGACCGTTAAATCGTGTATAAAGTTCGCAAGTTCTCGCGGGAATATTGCAACTTTTACGTTCACTCACTGTTATTTGTTTGGTGCTCCGTACATGTCAGTGGTTAGGAAAATGCATGATACATCTGCGAGAAACATTCTTCTTTAAAGCCTTAGTCCACTGCTGGACTAGCTTTTCCCAATAAAAGGAGGGTTTGCCCCTTTATCACGCTGGGCGACGGGTTAGTGATCGCAGTCCGTTGTCTAGCTATATCTATATTTTGTATTGAATGAATCATGTGCAAGGCAATGTAATTATTAAATAAATAAATAATATTAATCTGTGGGCT
The DNA here is from genome assembly GCA_963576875.1 of Acrobasis repandana. Taxonomy (NCBI): domain Eukaryota; kingdom Metazoa; phylum Arthropoda; class Insecta; order Lepidoptera; family Pyralidae; genus Acrobasis; species Acrobasis repandana. Next base: position 17,742,428 of record OY756232.1, on the reverse strand, counting down.
GATGGTCCTCACGGTCCCATGAATGACCATGCGTGAAACAATGTGACTTTTTGCTGACACGACGGTTTCAAAAATACGTTGCAATGAATAAATCCCACCAAAAACATTTTCATGTAAAAATGTTGCCAAGGCGAGTCTACATAGCATACCCTGTGAAAAAGTTATCAGATCTCGTATAAAGCCAAGCTCTAAAGACTACACGCTATAAACCTACAAGCTCTACACTACACCTTAATCAAAATCTATGAAAAACTGGTCAGATCTCATGTAGAGCCAAGATTCTTGATCTATAATGCGCCCTTACTTTACCAAGCCTAATTTCACATACTTTACATTTTATTCAAAACGTGATGCTTGGCCGTTTTATTTCAAGGGCATGTATGGAGAGGTTGATGAGTGTAGGTGAAGCGAAAGAGGTCTGTCAGGATCGTAGCAAGTGGAGGTCCATAGTCTCTGCCTACCCCTGTGGGAAACAGGCGTGATAGTATGTATGTATGTATGTGTAGTGTAGAGCTTGTAGGTTTAGAGCCTGTAGTCTTTAGAGCTTGGCTTTATACGAGATCTGACAACTTTTTCACAGGGTTAGCTATGTAGACTCGTCTTGGCAACATTTTTACATGAAAATGTTTTTGGTGGGATTTCATTTATTTTTGTAAGTTGGTTAATGGACATTTTTAAGTTTAAAAATAATCTATGTTGACCTCGGGCCTTTACTTTCGCCTTACCCTTCGTTTGGAATTTAGATAAACCAACCAATAAGGGCCGGTCTGTTCCGATGGTTGGGGGATCAGCCTATTTTTTCTTCCTTTTTTGGGGTGTATTTCTTGCACATCAGCCACAGCTTTTTTATAGCCCACTCTCTGTCTTTGCCTTTTTTCTTTGATTGTTTACTTGTTTACAATTGTCACCGTCATCACTATTAGCATGATTATGTAGTTAGTGAAAATGTATCAGTGCAAGTCTCATACAAACTTCCACCTCCTATTCCGAGGGGATAGGTAAGGTTAGGTTTGGTATTTTAATTTTTTTGTTGTCTTTGTAGTAATATTAGTTTACATACCAAATTTCAACGTTCTAGGACTTCAGGCAGTACCTTAAGAATTTTGATGATCAGGAGTGAGTCTGAATCAGTGACGAAATCGGGGGTTTTTAGAAATTAATAAAATCTAAAGTATAATAGCTACGACATTCAAACTTTGTATGTTAAATGATTGTACTGGTGTCATTATATCATGAAATTTAAACTTTTTAGCATCATCCAAACTAAAGTTATGAGAGTTCAAAAAAACGACGAATCGTTTCGAGAAAAGGTAGGTAGTGCCCTTGCGCTCCGCTTGGCTCGTCTTGGCGGGGGTACTTCCGTGCCCCCAGATACTACACGTGTTGTATTTTGCTGACTCCATCAATTAAAAGTAGCACTCCGGCACTACATCAAAATTAAACGTACCATGTGGACCCGCTCTTAGCGCATTAAAAAAAATCTATTTCTACTTTCCAAAGCACTCTCAACAATTAACGCTAAAATCGAGTGATGACGCGACTAAAAGCAAAAGAAGTAAAGCCAAAGTGCCGAAAAATGGTCGTCATTAATCTGAGATCAACACTTTCCAGTTAGCAGTGCAAAGTTTACGGATTGGGGTCAATAGTTCACTTCGAGTATTCGAGCGAGTCATTCTGAGTGTGGAAGTTTTTTTATACTTTTTAGGCTTGAAACTACGTTAAGCAGGGTTTGTGACAGAAACGGACTGAGCTGAGTAGTTTCAAGCCTTAGGGTTCCGTACCTAATGGGTGCCAACAGGATCCTATTACTACTGTCTGTCACAGGGCTCTATCTCTTAGGCCGCGTCTACAGCGCGAGCGAGCGCGAGGTGGCAGATTTTAACATTGTATGCAAGTGTCTCAATTTGTATATAAAACACGCCTAGTCCAACACTGTAAAACGCGTCAACGCGCGAGAGCGTCAGTGTGTTGAACCGCGCTCCGCGACGCTGCAGTGGGTTCACCGCCTAATAAGTAGAGACTTGAAATTTTCACCGATTGTGTATTACTGTAGCCACTATAACAACAAATACTAAAAATAAGATAAAGTTAAAAATTTGAGGGGGGTCATTATACAAGAAATGTGTTTTTAAGTGTTTTGAAACATTGTACCTTGGTACGGAAATATTTTGATTCCTTTTTTCAGCTCGCCCACTATTACGCCAACAGAGCCTTTGGGTCCTGCGGCTCTAGGCTTTGTACACTTAAAGCTGCAGACCCAAAATGCTCTTGTCAACCTCATTAGGAATACAAGTAGGCGCGATAGTGTATAGTATCACGCACACGCACGCACGCACTCACACGCACGCACGCACGCACGCACACACACACGCACGCACACACGCACACACGCACACACACACACACACACGCGCGCGCGCGCGCACACACACACACACACACTCGCACACATACACACTTTTCGTTTATAATTTAGTTATATCCATACTGTAATTTAGATTTTTTGTTTTATTTGGACTTTTGTTTCTTAGCTAGGTAGATTAAAAAATTAATAGATACGGAAGAACGGGACCTACTGGTACAAGTATTTTATTACTTAAAAGTAGGCCCCAACACCTAATGATTGTAATTGTTACACGATTTACCTAAATAAATTATTTTATTTTAGTTATTTTTATTTTTATTTTTATTTATTTATAGTTTATAAAAGCCCGTACTACCCTACAGTTCTTAGAGCGATCTTAAATATTATCTTCCTGTGGATGTGGTAGAAGGCGACTTAGGAAACACAAGCTAAACAAAGCTTATAAAAATCATGAGACCTCTCCAACCCGTCTGGCCAGCGTGGAGAGTGTAGGCCAAATCCTTTAACTGCTCTGGCCAAATATGGCTCTGGCAGTACAAAGAGGATCGTGCTCCTGCAGTGGAGACTAAAAAAGACCCGATGATGAATGTATGTCACGAATTACAATAAAAAACTCGGACTGTAAATTACACACTAAATAACAAAATTTTTCAATTTGCACAATAAACCTGAATTTCACGCGGACAAAGTCGTGGGCACCAGCTAGTACATAATATGTTTTGAAAACACAATTGCTTAAATTTTTCTCTATAGAAAATTATTGCGAAGTTGCCTCTAAATCACCTCAGAATTATACTAAAACGGAAAGTATTCAAGAAATACAATAAATAAGCTCTTGTAATGTTGGATTATCATTGTACTAAACATAAGTCAGAGATCATTTGTCTTATTTTTTAAATACATCTTAAATATTCTTTGTAAAACGAATAAAACCTCAAAACAAAAACCAGCCTCATTGACCTACCATAGTCTTTCCACCCCGCATGGTCTCGCTGTCTTGCTTTCGCAAGAATAAATTTGTGTGCGTGGAAGCGGGAGCAAAACTTAGATTATCCACATTAGGCCCACCCTTAAGGGTTGTTACACACTTATTCGGGCCGGCATTGTCGGTTCGGCAGTATTTGTCGAACAACAAAGCCGATCTGAAACAATTATATCGGCTTTTCCCCCAGACATTCATCTACAATCGATTTTACCCCGCGGCTTTACCGGGTTATGCCGACCTGAATAAGTGTGTAGAACCCTAAGTCTTGCGACTGAGATAGCTCACTTTACGCCGTATAAACAGAGACATGATCGTGTTCAGTATTGTTTATTGAAATCGAACTGTTTCATAACATAAACTTCAATATTCCAAACTCAAACTCACTATCACCACTCGAAACTAATATTTCAAAACGGAACTTTATCATAAACAAATAAGAGCCAATATCTCAAATTGTACGTTCGTCAAAATTAGGTGGCAAATTGAACTCTATGTGTATAGGCAGAGTGCCAATACTGTCACCGGACAGGCGTTAATTATCGTACAGAACATGTTACAGACAAGATCATTAATAGGGATTCATGTGGACAGTCACACGCGTAAGTTTTAGGCGTATAAATAAAATATTTCAACGCAGTCGAAATCAAACTCAAAAATTTTTATTCAATAAATATTAAATAGATATAAATATATAAGGACAAATCACACTGATTACGCTAGCCCCAAAGTAAGTTTTAAACTTGTGTTATGGGATGCTAAGTCAATGATACTATATTTTATAATAAATACATATATAGATAAACACCCAAGACCCAGGACGATTTCAAAAAGGCAACGGGACGTCTAGCGTTTAATGATCGGCCTAGGCGTCCAATTAGTTGGCTAATTAAACCGGATGGATGCGACAAACATTATATGGTGGATCTTCCTGATGCCATAACAACCTTTACTATGCCATTACCTACTACCGAGTATAACCAAACAACAGCAGCAGCAGCACCAGCAACAGTTAGCAAATCTGTTTCGCCACGGTCGACGACAGTTGCGCGATAATTCGCTACTGTTGACGCCTGTCGTCAGTCTCTGACCAGGAGTGCTATTTTTCATTCAGGGACTCACAATACGAATGATTTTCGCGAGTGTTTCCAAACAGGCGCATTTTTAATTGATCATATACGAAGGATTTGCAACGAGTAGTCTGAGCCACTCGTAATTTTGACATTTGCAGCGTATAAATGTCAAAGTTGATTTCCTATTCAAGCTGCTTTTTTTATTTTTGTTAAAATATTTAGAAAACCATTGACTTTATGATATCTTCTGCGTAACACAATATACTTAACGCTCACACGATGGTTTCAAAAATACGATGCAAAGCGTCGGAATGCGAGTGGTGTGTTGGAAAACTATACGTTTTGTGTTTCGCTGAGCCCTAAGGACACCTTGGCTTTGCGTCGTTCCGCATCTCAGCACAGAGTCTGTAAAGTCACATTTTAACTTTTCTCTCTCTGCCCAACCTCGCCACAAAGATGATCTTGCGTCATGTAGCAAATTGAGTTGATGTTATTCCGTGTTGTGTGTGACTGTAGTAAAGTACAGTCGTCACTAATTTGTATCGGCTGGATGACGGACAAACGGCCTGATTGACGCGGCTTCATTAGTGAGACGCGGACATTGTTTGCCGGAATTTCAATGTGCTTAGCTCCTATCTGTACACAAAGTTTTCGGTTAAGTGATTGTGAATTGAAATATTTTCCTGTTTTATAAAGATAAAAATTTAATATAAGAATTTATTATTGTTTTATTATATAACGTCCAACGAAATATACTGAACTATTTTGAGGATGAATTCAGTCCATGATACTAAATTTAATAACGTTTCTCAAGGATCATTTAACGAAAAATGAAAAATTTTTTTTTGCTTTCCATACAAACTCAGATTAGCTGTTCGGTCAACTTGTATGGGAAACCAAAAATTTTCTTTTGTATTTTTCGATATAATATTCCTTGGAGAAAGTTGTTCAGTATCATGGACATTAGGAGTGAATTAATCACTCCTAAAATACTCGTAGTTTTGTAGGAAAATTGTTCAGTATCATGAACATGGACTGAACAACTTTCCTCAAGGAACACATATCGAAATATGAAAAATATTTTTAACCTCCTATACAAGTTGACCGATCAGCTGATCCGAGTTTGTATTGTAAGCCAAAAATTATTTTTCATATTCTAAGGAACATATATCGAACATGTTCCTTAGAAAAAGTTGTTCACTATCATGGACTGAATTCACCCTTAAAATAATTTCAGTATATTTTGTTAAACGTTATATAAGTATATATTTTGATACTGATATTGAGACTGCGCTGTCTGTCCGTCTGTCTGTCCGTCTGTCTGTCCGTCTGTCTGTCCGTCTGTCTGTCCGTCTGTCTGTCCGTCTGTCACAGAGCTCTTATCTATGTCTTGAACCGTAATAGCTGGACACTTGAAATTTCCACCGATTATGTTTTACTGTGGCCGCTATAACAACTACTAAAAATAAAAAAAATAAAGGGGGTCGTCATACAAAAAACGTATTTTTTCAGCGCTTTTAACTAGATCTTTATAATGGCATTAACTAGATACTTGAAATTTTCACCGATTATGTATTACTATGGCCGCTATAACAAATACTAAAAATAAGATAAAGTTAAAAATTAAAGGGGGTCGTCATGCAAGAAACGTGTTTCTTCAGCGCTTTAAAACATCGTATGGAGGGAACCCTTCATGTACGAGTCCGACTCGCACTTGCCCGTTTATTTATGAACCTATTTCGTCCCAGTGCTGGGTCTGTCCAGTCTGTCCCATTCCCATTTCCTTCCATGTGTCTCTGTATTATTTAATTATAATATTTTATAAAGTAAATATAGGATTTTTGGATAATCTATTTGCAGTTTGTATGAAACTTCGTAATTTTTAAAGTGTACATGAAATTTTTAATGTATTTTAGATGTTAGTAGAAAATAATAATGCATTTATTTTTTGAAAATTACATCCCCATAGGGGTGAAATCGGGGTTGCAAGTTTGTATGAATCTTCGTAGTTTTTGAAGCGAGACATGACATTTTTAAATTAGTAAGAAATAATAATCCATTAATTGGATTATCTAATTTATTTAGTATACGCGGGCGAAGCCGCGGGCAAAAACTAGTTATATATAATAGCAAATATTTTTGAAATCTTTTGAATCACGATGAATTTTTAGGGTTTCGTGTCGAAAAAGTGCCAACGGGACCCTATTACTGAGACTCCGCTGTCTGTCCGTCTGTTCGTCCGTCTGTCACAGGGCTCTATCTCTTGAACCATAATAGCTAGACACTTGGCTCTTGAACCGTAATAGCTAGACACTTGGCTCTTGAACCGTAATAGCTAGACACTTGGAACTTTCACCGATTATGTATTACTGCTATAACAACAAATACTAAAAATAAGATAAGTAAAAAAATAAATGGGGTCGTCATATAAGAAACACTCTTGACCGGTTTTTTTAACTATGATTCTGCTGCCTTGATGATCACAAAGTATTATTAACTACATATTTTTAACTTTGTCCGTCCTTATCAGTGGAACATTTGCTGTATTTTCTTGGTCTTTTTTTAGTTTTTTTTTATACATGCCAAGCTACTATGATAATCAAGATACCAAACCAATTCGAGTTTAGTCGGTCACGTCAAAATTTTAGAAAACGTAGATGTGTAATTTGACAGCAGCTATACTCCATCATAAATCTAAATCTATACAACCAAAGGTCTTTCATTATGTCTAATTACGAGAATTCTCAAAATTCGAAAAGAAAGCAATAATATTTAATACAAGTACACGTGTAAGAACTTTGTTGCTCATTAAAATTTCTGAGCAACTTTTAACATGAATTATTTACTCAAGTTCATTCGAGCCGTTGACAGGTGAGGAGCAAATATTTAAATAGCTCGCTGTCAGTTGAAAACAACAAATTGAGCTTTACGGCCCATTAAATCAATTAAGAATTATTCATTTTTAAATATGTACGTCTCTTTTATTTATATTAGATAAGAAAGAGATAATACTAAATGTTGTTTTTGAATAAATTGGCATTTTTTAAATATTGCGCATGTTTGAATTTAATTAAGTCATACATAAGTAATAAATTTACTGACGCATGTAATGTCAGAGTAAAACAACGACGACGAAAAAATGTAAATAAATAAAGAAAAACATTAAACCTAGCTGGTGGATATAAATCAATTAGGTACCAAATAAAAATATTCTTATTTTTGTAAAATTAAACATGGAAATTAACGAAGAATGATATTAAATTATACTGTTTAATGGAATAGGACATAAATATAATATATGTACTACAAGATATTAAACATATATTTCTTTTATAAATTTTGATCTTTTATTTATAAAAACAGGCTTCTTCAAAGGTTACAAAGTTTCATGAGCAACAAACTTCGTCAATAAGTGTACAAAAAGTATCCACAAAATACAATGCAAATTATTAGTTTAATTGTTAGTTGATGTCTTTGGAGAACATGCTACTCTTCTTCTTCATCTAAGCGCGTTCCCGGTTGCATCCTCAGCTGAGCTGCTTCGGAGCCCGGGGTGCGCTTTCCCGCTTTTCCTTCTCCAAATATAACATGCATGTCAATGGTCATCCAAGGATGCCAAAGACCTTGCAAAGTGGAGAAGAAATAGCTGGAACAGTTAAAAACGGTTTGTACTAGGTACCACTAGTTTTACGACCGGCCGCCTCCCTGACGTCAACCCTCTTTGGGAATGTATTTGTGCGAAAAGTTTTAAAGCCGGCTGCCGCCCAACGTCAACCCTCCTTGGGAATGCAGTTGTAGCACGAGATATTTGTGCTTATTCTTTTAGTCGCCTCTTACGACATCCACAGGAAGTGATAGAGTAGTCCAATTCTAACCCGGAACCATACCCGTGGGTTTGGAGAACATGATACAGTGCAGTTTATTGCTTCTTTATCTGCACTTTCGCTTCAGAAGCGGCACTAAACCAGGCCTGTGTCAGAACCCCGTTTAGGTATCGAAAATGTACCTACATTATTACTATGCGCGCAGGCGGCCTTTCCGGGTGGTAAATTCAGTTATACGAATCGTTTGTCCAGAGTAATAAGAATGAAATTGGCTTGCAATGGAAGTCTAGGAATCTATACAAAAAGGTGCTGAGTTCTGACGTGAGCTAAATTAAACCATATCGCCAGTAGATATTTCATTGAATTTCTTTGCTGAGTGAGACTTCTGTACGTTAGTATTATTTATTCTGTGACTAAACCTAGCAGTAAGTAATAATCTGACGTCAGCAACTATAATGATATACGAGTAGGTACAACATTGACAATTATCAAGTGATAAAAATAACCGAATATAAATGATTTTGACTTTGAATAAATTTGACGTTTATAGACCAAACGGATATCAAATAAGAAATCAGCCATCAAATCTATACTAAGTTAAAATCTAATATCAAATGGACGAAACAATAAATCCATCAGAAAGTCAACAACCAAATATAGAAACTAGATGGACTAAATTAATCAACAACTGTCATAAACTATATAGTAACTATAGCTACTTAGTATAAGCAGACTAAGACTATAATTTAGAGCCTCTAATATAGGGTATTTAACTATCAGAGGTTAATACCACTGGCATTACAGTAGTAGATACGAAGTAACAATGACCTGTAAAACTAGACTAACATTTTAAAATAGATAAGGGCAAAACCACACTGATTGAGAGATTGGATTCTTTTATTAAAACGAGAGTATCCCAACTATCTCAACTAATATTATAAATGAGAAAGTGTGTTTGTATATTTGTTTGTCTGTTGGTTTGTTTGTTACCTTTTTACGTTTTATATCTACTGAACCAATCTTCTTTAAAATTCGCATACACATAGTTATAAGTACTGAGAAGGACAAAGGGTACCTTTCATCCCGGAAAAATGTAACGTTCCCGTGAGATTTGGGATACGCGAGCAAAGCCGCGGGCAAAAGCCAGTTCTGTATAATGCCATTTCATCAAATTAACTATACTGGCATTGACTCCAGACTCTTTAAATAAATAATAAAAAATAAAGTATATAAGGTCAAATCACACTGATTGAGCTAGCCCCAAAGTAAGTTTAAACTTGTATTATTATGTACCTCAACGATACTATAATTTTATAATAAATACATAAATAGATAAACACCTACGACCCAGGACAATTTGAAAAAGGCTTTTTTCCAACTTGCCCTGGCTGGGAATCAAATTCAGTCCAGCAAGACGTCCCTGGTCCCGCCACTTTGACGTCAAAGTGGCGGGACCAGGGACGTCTTGCTTGATATACTTATTTTACCTTTAGAGGTACAAATGTCTTGTTAAGGGTACAAATAGTACATTTGTAGTTCAAACACTTCAATTTTAAATTGGGGACTTGGTCCCGCTATCTTGATGCCCCCGAAATATCATATCCAGTTACACAAGCCCAATAGAAGTCATACAACCGTTTGAACCAGAATAAATTATAAACCCCAAATGAGACACCCACGTCCGTTATTTATGTACAGTCATTACGCTTAATACGTCACTTTTGTAACAGATAAAAAATGTTAACACTTTATTTTGTACGGTAAGTGACACTTGACACGCAAAGCCTTATTTGATGTGAAAAAGCTTCTTTTCTCTTGGTTTTATTTTTTTCTCTATAAACCTAATGACAAAATGGGATAAATTAGACATTATGTTCTTCTAAGAGCGTTTTTAATGCATTAAAGTTTGAGTGCATTAGTAAATACATTAAGCAGAAAAAAATTAATAAATTACAAGTTTTTATTTCGTTTCACCTTTGTCTGTTGTCTGTAATCAAATCTTGCAAGCTAAATTAGCCACTTAGCATTATTCGATTGAGCTGAAACTTCACATACTTATGTATGATCGGATTAATGGGTGACAATGCAATACTAATGATACTAAATACCTGTGATAAAACAACATAACCCTACCGAGTTTGGGCTTAATTGGTTGGTTTGTGTAGCATTTTAATTCATTGTTTTAGATAAAAGCTTGTTTTTAAAAATATCTTAAAATAATTACTTGTTTTTATTTACTTTGAATGCGACTCTGTTTCAATTCTTAACATACCTACATACTATTACTACTGTAAAAGGGGGTTATTCCCAAAGTACTCCAAAAATAGTTCTCAAACTTCTCCATGAAAAAAAAAATATTTTTAACTATGTTTCATTCTACTCCATAATAATATTAAAATGTTCTCAAAGTACTCCACCCCATTTTAATCAAATGCATTAATTTTATATAAATGTTGCATTTACTCTAAATAGGTGGCAGACGTACAGTCAGGCTCAAAATCTTTGCAAAAATATAGGTAAAGAAAATCTGTATTATATGTATAGAAGGAGAAGTTCCCACTGACATTAATCAGAAATATATTGTTGCAGTGTTTAAGAAATTTTATGACTGACTGTACTAATGAACTATTTTATAATTATTTAGGTGAAGTAGTTTGAGAATTGATATCAGTGGAGTACTTTGAGAATAATTCCAGATACCTATGGAGTAGAATGAGAACAAAATAAAAAGTATTTTTAATTCCGTGGAGTAACTTGGGAATGAATGTATGAAATTATTATTTTTTTAGAACAAAAGAATGGACTACTTTGGGAATAACCCGTTAAAGGCACCTGGCACCGCCAAATGTAGGTGATTAAATAGTGACAGGTGAATAGGGATTTTCATCTCCCCACGCTTTACGAAATAATCTAAAAACCGTAATTATATCGTATATCGGTAAATAAAATGTCCCGACGACGTTTTCGATCGTCTTATTTAATTATTTCTTTTTAATACGATGAATCTTAAACCAACTAAGATTGTTTAGTTTGGGAAGGAATATAAAGATGAGGACACAATGGGTCACAAATTTTAAAGTCATTTTCTAAAATAACTTTTAAATGAAGAAATCTTGATAATTTTCTTATTTGTTGTACTTTATAAAGTGCGTTACTGTGACGTTAATGATCATCATCATTATTTGCAGCTATGAACTTCCCACTGCTGGGGATAGGACTCTCTCAATGAATGTCATTTACCACGGTCCTGAGCTACTCTTATCCATGTCTAACGACATCAGAAAGTTCTTGGGTCTTCACCCATTAATGATAATTTCTCACATAAAGAACAAGAAAGATATTTTTTTTCTTAAGGAGAGATAAAAAATTTTCCTTACTTCAAAATTCCTGGATATTCGGAAGAAGAGAGGTGAATTGCTAACTACTTATTACACTCGGTATAAAAAAGCTTAATAAAACCAGAGCGAACTTGAAAAGTTTGTTTTAGACATTGTTTAAGTATTTAGATTTTATTGTATTTATAATTTTTCGCCTAAAAGTGGCCTGAGCCTATTGCTATCTTAGGCTCTGTTTGCCCCGTTAGGGATAAAGACGTGATAGTATTATCTGTGTAAATTTTCGTCAAATTATTATACCCACATTGCGACAAAACAGTATTATTTATTTTACTATGTCACCAATTGAGTTTATTCCCGTTATAACACGTAATAGCCTTATAAAGTAGCCTAACACGAGCGTAACTTAAATTGCAATGCTACAATGTAGCGCTGTTTGCGCTATTTACTATTTTGTATAATGGTCAAGTTAGTAACTTGTTATTCCGCTCTGTTTTACTATACGTAGAAACCTAAAATTATGATATCCGTAATGACCTCCATGGCGTAGCGGTTAATCGCCAGTCCGCTACTCCGGAGTTTCTGGATACGATCCCCAGATCGAATCCAGAAGCTAGAGCAAGTCGGAAAATGACCTTTTTCAAATTGTTCTGGGTCTTGGGTGTTTATCTACATTTTTTTAAAATAAAATAGAGTATCGTTGCATTCGAATCCCATATCACAAGTTTAAACTTACTTCGGGGTTGGCTCCATCCATTTGTGTGTTTTTTTTTATAGAGAAAGGGAGAGTGACTACGTAAAGTTATTTTGATTAGTCACTGTTACGATTGTTGCATACGAGTATATTAAAGGGTATAACAAAATATACATGGACCGATTTACTCTATTATTCGGTATATATCTTTACCCGAAAACGTATATCTAAGTTTTATTGTAGCACCTTGACAGAAAAAATAGAAATAATAGGTAGGTTATGAAAGAACAACCAAACCAAATCACTTAAGAAATCAAATAATAAATAAATACATACTTAAGGACAAATCACACTGATTGAGCTAGCCCTAAAGTGCGTTTAAACGTGTGTTACGGGGTTCTTACTCAGAGATACTTTATTTTATAATAAATACAAATATAAAGATATAGCCAAGACCCAATTTTAAAAGGACCATTTTCCAACTTGCGCTGCGACGAGCGTGTTAAACAATGATCAAAGCTTAATAATGTCAGTGGCTACGTTTGATTCTGTGTAGTCGTTTATTTTTACTTTCAACACTAAATAAACCAAAGATATTATTTAAAAAAAAAATCATCAAACTGGACCCATAATTGCTCCAAGTGTACCCTAGCCCTTAGTTAAGAAACACGATACCGCTAGTATTATCAAACAAATTTATGAAGGGCACTTACATATTTATTTCCGATATTTAGAGCCGATTTCATTAATTTTGCCGCTTATCTTTACCTTCCTTTGTTTATGTCTTTGATAGTTGATGCAATTATTTAGGTGTGAAACCTAAGACGATGGAAATAAATACGTTGAATTGATAAAGATATCGTCAATATATTGAAATCTCCAAAGAAAAGGAACATAAATTTTCTGTTATACAACAGTTTTACTGTTTAAAGTTACATTTATTCTGTGGAACAACTGATTGATTTGCATAAAAAAGAGTTAGTATTTTCGAATTTGTTAACTTGTTCTTTTTTAACCAACTTTAAAGAAGAAGGAGGTCATCAATTCGACCTGTATGTTTAAGGGGTTATTTACTTAATCATTTTGACCAACTTTTTTTCCAATGAATGTAGTATGTCGAAATATGGAAAAATCACTTCCCATGCAAATCGAAGTTCTTACGTGATCTAGTTACAGTGGGAACAAATTTCTTTTTCTTCTTATTTTGATATAAGTAAATTTATCGGGAAAAGTTGTTCAAAATGATGAAGTGAATAACCCCTAATTTAAAATAAGCTTGTATATTCAAAAATAAATCTAGTATTTTCAAATGATGTAAGAGGGGATATTTAAGAGCAAATATAAGACAGATTGCAGAGAGCCAGCCCCAAAGTAAGTTTTAAACGTGTTATGGGATACTCGTACTAACTCAATGATACTATATTCTATGATAAATACATATATAGATAAACACCCAAGACCTAGGAAAATTTAAAAAGGGCCATTTTCCAACTTGCGCTGGCTGAGGATCGAAGCCAGATACTCCGAATGGCGCACGAGGTTACCAAAATGCCACGGAGGTCGTCAAACCATCCAAGTATAAACCCTCACCCTGTCCACAAAGCACGTAAGTAATCAGAATTTAGTCCGTAGTTATCAAAAAAATTGTAGATAACGATAAAAACCGATCACGATCCAATCTCCCTCCGAGATCACCGCGCCAGATTACGCGCGCTCCATAGAATTATGGCACCGAATTCACCGACAGGAATTATGTTGGGGCCATTAGTTGAGCGGTATGAAGGCGGAACAAAAGGTGACCCGCTTGTTCGTTTGCCGCCCTATAACATAAAAAAGCTTAGTTTTTATAGTTCCGTAGCCAAATGGCAAAAAACGGAACCCTTATGGATTCGTCATGTCTGTCTGTCTGTCCGTCCGTATGGCACAGCCACTTTTTCCGAAACTATAAGAACTATACTGTTGAAACTTGGTAAGTAGATGTATTCTGTGAACCGCATTATATAAATAAAACACATTGAAATATTCATCGAGAGCGAAGGCAGGGTCGGAGCCGTGCTCGACGATATTTCGCAGTGTTTATTTATTTTTTTATATGGTATTTATAATTTTTTCTGTAGCCAAAACGGATAGATATTTAGATAATACATTTTTTGTTATAATTTTATATGAAATAAAAAGGTGATTGTATAAAATAGTAATACGTATTTTAAAGGCAAATTTAGGCAAAATTAGAGGTATGTTTGTGATTTTTTTCTATCAAGCCAAACATGTTCAGTCGTGTTTTGGCTATTGTGGGTGTCTGTAAAAAATCCTTAAGATTTTTATGTAAATTTTTTAAGGAATAAACTGTAGAAGTTTAATAACAGTAATTTTTCAAAAACGCGCACTGTATTGCAAATTGTGAACCCATGTCGCCTTAAGATTTTCACACAAAAATGGAAAAAAACAATAAATTTTCCCCATACTTAGAACTGAAACTCAAATTTTTTTTTCATTAAACCCATCCTTGGAGGTATCTATGGATAGGTCTTCAAAAATGATGTTGAGGTTTCTAACATATTTTTTTTCTAAACTGAATAGTTTGCGCGAGAGACACTTTCAAAGTGGTAAAATGTGTCCCCCCCCCCCCCTGTAACTTTTAAAATAAGTAATAAGTTTAAATAGTAGTTCATAAAATAGTTTGAAGGGTTATCTAGGGCTTGGTTAAAACAAAATTTTAAATGATATCTCCGTTTCCTTTGAAATGGTTTATTTCAAATAGAGGCCGCACTGGACCCTGGAAAATCCATGTTTGGCCTTATTTTCAAGAGTTAAAATTTTGTAGCCAGAGACATAACAACAAGAAAAATCAATTAGGCTTACGCTTGACAGTGTAATTTTTTTATGTAGCATGGAGAACTGGCAGTACCGTGTGGTTTCCGAATAAAAATAGGACCACTCTAAGTCTTCGCGTGAAGTAGAAGGCGACATAGGAATTACAAACCAAACAAAGCTTATAATCAACGAGACTTCTTCAACCCGCCTAGACAGCGTGGAGAGTATTTGCTAAATCCTCTGACTGCTCTGGCTAATATATGGCTCTGGAAGTACAAGGAGGGTTGTTCTCCTACAGTGGAGACTAAAAAAAGACCTGATGATAAGCATGCAAGAACTATTCCAACGCTGTTTTGGAGGCCCAACCCTGAGAGAAGGGATGTACCTAAACGCTTCGTTTAACCTTCGATCTCTGAATGGGAAACCGGTGAGGCAGTGAGATGCGGGCCATGCCTAGTTATAGCTGCTAACATCTGTTTGTATTTGGAGTTAAAGAGCTGATTCAGTTTGGAGATAACGAGAGATTCTCTTCGGCCAAGTCCATACTAGTACTTTGCCTAAACTGTGGATTTGTAACCCTTTTGCAAGCTCATATCTTGAGTGACCTTTTGACTAATTGTGTATTTTGGTGGGTCAAAAATAAATTATTTGGTACTGTTAATAGAATAGAACGTCACAAAATAATGCCACTTGTCATTGATCACATCTTCTTTGAACGTGATTTTAGATTTATTAATGCAGAAAACAGATATTAAGAGCGCTATTTGACTCCAAGGAACTATGACGTCATAAATCGATATTGCATACAAATCCCATAGAAAATGTTTGTTTTTGACATTAAGAAAAAAGTATCTGATTTGACTTGTTGCAAAATAGAGTAAGTATTACTAAATAATACAAAGAGCTATAAAACAGGTTAACATACTCTATCACGTATCCCTAATGGGGCAGACAGAGCATTTATGGTCTGAGCCCATGGCCGCAGAACCCAAAGGCTCAATTGGAGAGGATATCAGCTGAAATTTTATAAAAGCTAAAAGGTAACCATTTCTTAATTTTCTCTCCAATCAAGTGGTTACGGGCTAAACCAAGCTACCAGGTAATAATGTTCTTACTGCTGTTCAGTGAACAGCTTCAAAAATAGACTATAAAAAATAAGAACAAAATCTCCAAACATCATTCGACGACCTCCGTGGTGTATAATAGTCAACACGCTAGTCCGCCAATTTGGAGGTTCTGGGTTCGATTCCTAGCCAGGGAAAGTTGGAAAATGGCCTTTTTCAAATCGCCCTGATACTTGGGTGTTTATCTATAGGTATACGTATTTATTATAAAATATAGTATCGTTGAGTTAGTATCCCATAATACAAGTTTAACTTACTTTGGGGCCAGCTCAATAAGTGTGATTAATCCTAATATTTATTTATTTATTAAAAAAGGCGCACACGCATCAGCTGCAAAAACTGCTAGTTTGTTCATGAATAAATAATAATATGAGTTATGTTTGGTTGTACATTGTAATTGGTCTCGCCGTCTAGGTAACAATCCCAGAAGTTCTAGTTTATGTCGACCATAAAACCATAGAAACGCCGGATTATACAAGTCGACTAAAATATCACTCATAATAATATTCGAGTGATTTTGTAGTCGACTTGTTTCTTAATTAAAAAATTTAAATACCAAAATCCCTATTTTTTTCAAAAGGGACTAAATTTGTTAATCCACAACATCCCCTTATAATCAGGTAACGGACTTAGAAGGGAAATCCCATTAGCTAGGAGCTAGTGCCACCTAAAATCATCTGGCATTAGCTCCTACCTAATGGATAGAGAAGAAGCAAAAGAACTCTAGACCTGCAAAAACCTTTAGATCAATTCCTGAACCCAACAGTCATATCCCTCCTAAAACAAAAAAAGCCTTGAATTAAAAACATTGGAACAAAAGTAAGATCGATGAGCTGTATAATTTATTATTTCATTTGTACTCGTAACAGTAAAATTGACGTTTGATTGATAGCTGGGTTGTGCGTCTCTGTTGGATGCCAGTGTGCATAATCAATGGACTTATTTATTTTCAATAGAGTTTAAAAAAAAGTGGATGGGTTTGTTTGGGCAAATATTTTTGCAAATTTTTAAAGCTACTGTTATAACTTTTAGTGGAATGGGGGTGAAAAACGATATGCATGTCAACGATCACTAATAGTCGGATCATTTGGGCGCTAATTTACCAAAACTTTTGGTTGGTGGTTCATCATTTCAGCCGCATAACGTCCACTGCTGGACATAGGCCTCTCCCAGGGATTTCCAAAATGAACGATCTAGAGCGGCCTGCATCCACCGCTTTCCAGCGACCTTAGTCAGATCGTCTGACCACCTTGTGGGTTGGTGTCCAACGCTTCGCTTGCCAGTACGTGGTCGCCATTCGAGAACCTTTCTGCCCCATCGGCCATCGATTCGTCGCGCTATGTGTCCCGCCCACTGCCACTTCAACGAGCTAATCCGCTGGGCTAGTGGCTTTTGTTCTCCTACGAATTTCCTCACTTCTGATTCGATCACGTAGAGAAACACCGAGCATAGCCCTCTCCATAGCGCGTTGAGCGACCTTGTGCCTTCTTATGAGACCCATAGTAAGGGACCACGTTTCACGGTTGGTGGTTGTATGAACTCTATGTTATATACTCTACATAACATATGTAGGGTACATAACATAGAGTTGCTATAATCTTCAACCTGATAAAAATAAATATCAATCTCCTTTGGGTTAGCCACGTATGTTATATGCCACTGAAAATATGGGCTTAAATTACTATTGTCTGAAGTCACTCAACTCACTCTGACAAACGGCAGAAGGAAAAAAAGGCAGATCAATTACAAGGTGGTGGGATAAGTTAAGTTTAAAAAGATTGAAAGAAAAATCGAATAATAGAAGTGTTTGGAAGCATAGAAGGCGCTTTTGCCCAGCAGTAAGACATCAAGAGATAGTAAAAATAAACGGGCAAGTGCAAGTCAGACTCGTATATGAAGGGTTCCGTACCACCGTACAATGTTTTAAAACGCTGAAGAAACACGTTTCTTGTAAGACGACCCCCTTTAATTTTTAACTATATCTTATTTTTAGTATTTGTTGTTATAGTGGTCATAGTAATACATAATCTGTGAAAATTTCAAGTATCTAGTTAATGCCATTATAAAGATCTTGTTAAAAACGCTGAAAAAACACATTTTTTGTATGACGACCCCCTTTAATTTTCATCTTTTTTTTTATTTTTAGTATTTGTTAATATAGCAGCCACAGTAATATTATTTATATAATTAATAATACATAATCGGTGAAAATTTTAAGTGTTTAGCTATTACGTTTCAAGATATAGAGCCCTGTGACAGACAGACGGACAGACAGCGGAGTCACAGTAATAGGGTTCCGTTTGCACCCTTCGGGTACGGAATCCTAAAAATAAGCGCCAACCTGACAGTAGTCGCATTTAATCTAAAATGTAACATCTCACCTTGGTAATAGCCAACTCTACTATCGCGCGCGCTCATTGGTCAAATCAAATAGCGCGCGCTTCCCTGGCTTCCTATTACACACTTCCGTTGCATTACATGAAATCACTCCCACATATTGCAGAAAAAGGGGGAGGAAATATTATGTTACACATCAAAAATATGGGTTTGCAGTGGTTTTTGTACTTTTGGGTGGCAGACATAACAACAAATACTAAAAATAAAAAATAGTTAAAAATTAAAGGAGGTCGTCATACAAGACACGTGTTTTTTTTCAGCGTTTTTAACTTTATCTTCATAATGGCATTCACTAGATACTTGAAATTTTCACCAATTATGTATTACTATGACCACAATAACAACAAATACTAAAAATAAAATAAAGTTAAAAATTAAAGGGGGTCGTTATACAAGAAACGTGTTTCTTCAGCGTTTTAAAACATTGTACGGTGGTACGGAACCTTTCATGTACGAGTACGACTCGCACTTGCCCGTTTATTACCTAACTACGGCGAAGCTAAAAGAGGGTTTTGTGTATCACCGCTATGTATGTATGTACCCTCGTATCTTCAAAGATATTCATGAAACCTTGACAAATGATGGAATGGTATCATCAGAAGCGTCTTGACTGTCCGCTGGTTATTGGCTATAAGACGTCACACTGGTCACACGAAACTAATGGTGGTGGCCTTTATAGGCCATAAAGTAAAGGAGTAAAAAAAAATTTAACAAAAAAAACAACCGATTTTTTTTTTGTAGTTTCTTCCATATCTCCAAAGTTCTTCATTATATCTTCACCAAATTAAAATGGGACCTTAGTAGTAAAGGCTTTCAAATAAAAAAAGAATCATCAAAATCGGTTCACAATTGGTGGAGATATCGCGTAACATACCTAAACAAATTAAAAAAAAAACATACAATCGAATTGATAACCTCCTCCTTTTTTGAAGTCGGCTTATAAAATAAATCAAATCATACCGTATGGGTAATCAAATTAATGAGCTTTAAAAGAAAATTTCAAAAATATATACATTAATAGCTGTTGCTTTAGTAAACATTTCTCCGTAGTCGGGTTTTAGTCTGTAAAACTATATATATATATATATATTGAATATCTTGTTACATCTTACATCTATGAATTCAATTAAAGTACGCTACCTATACCATAGTACGTATTCTATAATTTGATTTGTTTTACACAAACCTTGTTTACTTAGTAAGTACCATTTACTAATGTCAAAGTTCAGTTACTATGTCGCAACCTAACAACCTCCAAATTAATTGCTATAAATCCTAATGTGATGGAACAGGTTGTTATATGGAATTATATTAATTTATATTTAGCTATGTGATTTATTTTATGTGAGATATATGGATTTCCAAGTCGTGAAGTTATTAATTATTACTGATAAAATATTAAAAATTATCGATAAATGTTGCTTAAATATTGATGGAACTTTTCGAAACGTTTTATTTGTTATTAATGTTTAATCTTAAAGTGTCCGTTCAAAAAATTTCGTTATTAAATTCTGAAAATGAGACTCATCAAAAAGTTTTTGCATATTTTTAGACTTTTTTGAATAGGTACAAGATAAATAAATGTTATATTAATCAGGAAAATGATAGCGTGTATTATTGTTGTTATGTAAGAAAATGCGAGAATGTTTCATTTATTTAAAATATTTTTTTTTAATAAACACAGATGAAAAGAAATATCTGTATTAGTATTCCTTTGTGTCAATAACAAAATTTTACCGTCTCATTTATAAATAAATATAAAACGTTTGATAAATTTATTTCAGTTGAAATGTGTTGTCCTTATCTTACCCGTGTGGTTCCGAGTTAGAATAGGACCACTCCATCTTTTTCTTTGGATGTCGTAAGAGGCGACTAAGCACAAACATCTCGTGCTACAATTGCATTCCCTAGGATTAACGTCGGGCGGCGGCTGGTTATAAAACTTCTTGCACAAATACATTCCCAAAGAGGGTTGAAGTCAGGCAAGCGGCCGGTCGTAAAACTAGCTAAATCATTTAAACTGTTCCAGCTATTTCTTCTCCATTTTGCAAGGTATTTTGCGTCCTTGGGTGACCATTGACATGCATATTAAATTTGAAGAAGAAAAAGTGGAAAAGCGCACCCCGGGCTCCGAAGCAGCACAGCTGAGAAACAAGGGGATTGCGCTTAGATGAAGAAGAAGATGTTGTCCTTATCTCTCTTTTCAATTTTTGACACAAAGAACGACAAAAAATATTGTAACAAAAGATAAAGCAAACGTTTGATATTTTTTATGAATTAGTAGATTTTTTTACTAGCCTCCTATCTTACCTTATACAATTCTCAATCCTAATCCAAATCCTTCGTCTTCACTTTCTAATCTTTGTCATATGCACGCAAATCTTCTGCCCGTTTCGTCCTTTGTCTACCTGTCTCTTCCTGTATCCATCTGATGGAACCCATTGTGTGGCAAAAGAAGCACGAAGTCACTCGGAGGTTCTGGGGTCGATTACCAGCTAGGGCAAGATGGAAAATGGCCTTTTTCAAATTGTTCCAGGTCTTGGGTTTATCTATACAACGAGTTAATGAAATAATGCAAAACCTCAGGTTGTAACTCAGTCCATGAAACTTAACAACTTTTGTTCTACAACATTCCCAAAATGCTAAAAATAAAATTCGGATTTTCCAATGACCTTCCATACACAATTTTCATATAAATTGACTTGATCAGCTGATCAGTTTTTATGAAAATTAAAATATTTTTTTGGTTTCGTGAAAGTTGTAGAACAAAAGTTTTCGATTTCATGGGCTGAGGTACCATCTGAGAATTTTTGCGTTTTTTCAAAATTATATATTATTTATTATAAAATATTATATCGTAGAGTTAATATCCCATAACACAAGTTTAAACTTACTTTAGAATTAGCTCGATCAGTGTGATATGTCCAAAAAAATGGTCTATATTATTGTACATTGTACACCTAAGTTTATAAGCTTCTATGTATATTTTCTAACGACTAACCATACCATTTCACAAACAGCCAACATCATACTCTCATCGGGGCTATAGATTAACGAATATGGTAATTCCACCTATTTCCCTCTCTCTCTAAGCCGTTGCGTGACCTCTGCTTGACCTGCGATATTTATCACTACCGGTAGTTGGCTGTCGATATATTAATGTAATAAAAATCACATTTTAAGCCCACGCAACTAGTTTTAATTTTTAATTTTGCATTTATGATTGATGTATTTTTTTTAATATCCTTGATTGTAGTTACTACTCGTATAAGATAAGAACTGCATAAGAAGTGAAGTGAAATGCAAGAGAGGAACAAGCACTGAATATACTGCTGATATCTCAAGCTGATTCTGTATTTAATAAGATACAAAATATATATTACACAGATATATCATCACGTCTTCATTCCTTACGGGCTACATAGAGCCAAAAGTCAGAAGCTACTACTAAAGTTACTATACGATTTAAAAGATTCGCGGTTACAGTAATTTTTAATTATATTACGGGAATTCGCAGTTCCTCTGTCCTCAGTCTGTCAGTGACCATGGTGGCAGTAGATCATCAAAATATCTGGCTCAAAATAATATCAATCGCGGTACGAGTATGTCCCGTAATATTAATAATAGCCCTCAAAGTTATGTTGATCGAGTAAAACCTTAATCTATTTAGACATTAATCTGTGGCAGCTAGCCGTATCGTTAAGACGGCATTACGACACAAGTGCTGTAATGAGAAATAGAGTATAGACTTCTCAGAAGTCATATTATCTCTGTTCTCACATTATTGTTCGTGACTATGTAAAAACAGATAAAAGTACAGTAGTATAAAAAAACCTTATGATCTCGTTTAAACAGGTAGTTAAGTAAAGTATCTATTTAAAAATGTTTGACTTGTCAAGTCATTACATAAAATGAATCGATTCATCAAACATCACCTGTATGTTACGCAAATTTAACATGTTGAAAACGGCGCGTCGAATTTCATATGTGAGTTATTTGGATACGCAGACTGCGTGGAATCGGTTATTAGCATTTTATTAATATTTATTAAGTTGTGTTTTTATTAAGGTGAAGATATAGGCAAATGACCTTGAAGTGGCGCCCTCATTTAAAATAAATTGTTAACTCGTAAATATGGAGATAATTTCCATATTGCTCTTCGTCATGCACTAGATAGCCCTTTAAATTATTGTATGAACCACCGTTGAAAGTATTTACATTAGTCCGTCTAGCTTTAAAACTTGCCTCCGCTAAAAGTGGCCACGGCAAGTTTTAAAGCCAGACGGATTACCAATAATAGTTTCAACGACAGTTCATAAAATAATTTAAAGGGCTATCTAGTGCATGACGAAAAGCAATATGAAAATTATCACCATATTTACGAGTTAACAATTTATTTCACACTATAAGGCCATTTGTCTATATCTTCACCTTAAGCATATAGATAGTTATGTGATCTATCAGAATCGTAGCAAGAGGAAACAAATACAGATAATTTATAAAGTCTTTATCCCTACAGGGGTAAACACCAGGGTCGTAAGACCCAACGGCCACGTTTATCGAGTAAGCCGTCTTAACGTCTACCATCATGCTAAATGTACCTTTTTCCATAACAAGGTATCAAAATAGTGATGAGTTGATAGCCGTTTCGCCTACTAACGTGATTCAGATTCTCACCCTTTAACTCGCTTTTACGCTCTACGCGGGAAGAAAAGCGGCTGGTATATTCAATTTTTTTCTTTTCTCCCATACCAGTCTGGAAGAGGTCTAAGGCGTGATAATATGTAGCTATGAACATATGTATTTTCAAGGAAGCTTACTTGCAGAGTGAAACTCAAAATCTTTCGCTCCAATGTAAAAACCATTCTGTGCGAAACGGTGACCAAAGATATCACGCAGCAGATCCAAGTCTGCATCAACCGCTGCCTTCGACAGATATTGGGTATCTTTTGGCCTGAAAAGATATCCAATGAACGTCTGTGGCAGCTTTACGGAGAGACACCGATCGACCAACAGATAGCACGTCGTAAATAGACATGGATCGGCCACACGCTCAGGAGGGGAGACTACTCACAGAGACAGGCATTGGAATGGACCCTCAAGGAAAGAAGAAGCGTGGTCGAACAAAGCAAACCTGGCGACGATCGATAGCGGCGCAGAAGAAGACAATCGGGCTGTCTTGGCCCGAAGTGAAGTGAAGCGCTTTGCTCAAGACAGAGCGGGATGGAGAAGCACTGTAGCGGCCCTCTGCCCTACCCAGGGGACATGGGAAAATAAGTCAAAAGTAAGTCAAGTATGTATTTTATTAGTGAGTGTCGGATATAGACCATCGACATATTATATTTTGAGAAGAAAATGCGAGAAAGCGCACCCCTGGCTCCAAAGCAGTACAGCTGAGGATGCAACCGGGATTGCGCTAAGATATAGACAAAATCAAAGATACAAAAATTCCAAAGATTTTTATTATTTCTGACAATCATAAAGTATAAAGTTATATAAAAAGTCTACTCAATTTAACCTACTAACATTTCAACATTTCTAACATCCATAATTATGTATAATTCACATCAAGATAACCGCAAACCGAGCCTGACCGAAATCCAATTCTAATCAACAAACAATATCTCCCAAACTAATTACGATTCTAATGTCATTTTAGATAATCGACGAAATTATAATCTTGGATACCCCGCGGTAAAGAAAGCTGAAGATGTCGCTGCGCTCAGAAAACGTTGCGACGAGTTTATTTCAATTTGTCTTTAAAATTAGGTCTTTGATAAATACGCCAAATGCGTTCCGCGCAGACTTAAAGATTTTATTATATTATTTATAATGCATATATATGAAGAGAGTGATGAGTATAGTTAAAACATAATAGTTCTGTCAGGATCTTAGCAAGTGGAGGTCTATGCCTCTGCCTACTGTTGTGGGAGAATCCGTTCCGTCTCACGCTGTTTTTTAATTGTTGTTGTTTTTTCTTAAACATAAGTTTTCTGCGTGAAAGAGTAATATTTTTGTCTTACGCGACTAACGCGACGGCTATATAAATACGGTGTAATGGTATTTCGTGACTTGTAGCGCGAGCAGTGACTTGAAAAAGTACACGTTTTGTGTTTTGCTGACTATCGTTGAAAGTAGGTCTCATGAATCAAGACATAACATGTTTAATAAATCATTTCAAAATTAATTTAGATAAATATACCTACCTAAATTAATTTTCACTGAAATGTGATAGGTATAAAACTTTTTTCCACCATCACACACCGATTCCAAGTTGACAAATATAGGGAACTACCTTACCTTACGTATAGAATGCAACATCTTTATAAAATAAAATATCATGGTGGACACCCAATATTGTAATTAGATGAATCTGTATTCAGTCTATGCTTCATATTTGAAATTCCGATGGCAGAATAACATCGGAAATAAACCCGATCGTATTGGAAATTAACAATTTTAATTAAAACGTAAGATTTGGAACGTGGAGTGATCCAACAACTGTGTGTTTACAATCCAAGAATATTGTGGATCTAATTAATGAAATATTTAAGTTAACTATTCAAAATTTAAATATTTATGTATCGGCTACACAGAAATGGAATTTTTTAATTAGATTTTAATTATTATTTTTTTGTTCTAAAATAGAAGTGTCGTCGATCACTTCATTCAGGTCATAGCAGAAAACAAGTGCTTTACTTACACCCGTGAGTAAAGGCAAAGGTTTACGCTGAGCTTATGAACTTTTTAAATTGCTGCAACTCACAAGACTATTACATTTTTTTATAGTCATAGTTTCTGTATTTTAATACTTATGTTTTTGTTTAGTTATAAAAGGTTTAGTGTGTTTAAGTTTTTAAATTTAAATAAAAAGTTTTCTATTTTATTCTATTTACCAATTATCGTATTATAATAATAATATATTTAGAAATATTAACATATGTATTTAAGTATATGCTTAATAATTATATTTATTTATGTAAGTATATTTATGTAGGTATATTTATGTGGGTATGTATCTTGTCTATTTATTTATTTAGTTTTGTATTGTAGGTAAACGCCAATTACCTATTTCTTCCCATTTCCTCTCGCGGCTCTACTGGAAGAAATTTGTTTAGAAATAAGTAATAAGTTAGTACTATGTTTTCCTTATTTTTTATGTTCTATGTTTGTAAATTTTCAAGTGTACTTGAATAAATAAAATAAAATAAATTAAAATTATAATGCCTGTTGCCTGCGGAGTATTTTTGTCGTATTTTGAGGTAGGTATTCACAAAGAGTTATTATGGATTTTCTTTACTTTTTACAAAATATATTTTTAAGAACTTAAACCTGAATACGGGAAGATTCTTGCTGAAAAGTACATTTATCCAGTGAATGCAAGCACAGCAGAGAGCAACAGCTAGTAATGTATATATTTTGAAATGTACGAAATGAGCCCTTTCATTTTATATCCTACACGATATGATTTAATATAATAGGTTGGGGAAAAAGTCTTTTCGCATTTTATATGAAAAATCAAAACATTTTTTAATATAGTTTATTTACATTTAAGTAAAGTATGTAGGTACCATTTTGTTCGATAATTTTTTGCCATTTTATAGGTAGGGACATGATCCCATTGCTATAGAAATTTTGGGGCTTCTGATCAAAAAACTGCGTCAAGTAGTTTTGGCAGTCCTCTCGTGATGTTAACCTGACACTGACTAAAGAATTCTGAAGAGACCGAAACAGGTGGAAATCTGAAGGTGCCAGGTCAGGACTATACGGCGGATGCATTAACACCTCCCAGCCCAACTCTCTTAATTTTTGCTGAGTGGTTAAAGATGTGTGAGGTCTAGCGTTATCATGATGAAAAACCACACCCCTTCTGTTGTTTAATTCCGGCCGCTTTCTCTCAACTTCTTGCTATAATCTTATCAGTTGTTCGCAGTAGAGTTCTGAATCGATGGTCCTGCCTGGTGGTAACAGCTCATAATGAATAATGCCCTTCCAATCCCACCACACACACAGCATTACCTTGTTGCGAGTTATCCCGGATTTCGCCACAGTCTGTGAAGCCTGACCGGCTTTTAACCATGACCTTTTTCGCACGTTCTTGTCGTACGTGATCCACTTTTCATCACCAGTTATCAATTTCTTCAAAAATGGTTCGGTCTCATTACGTCGTAATAAAGAATCACAAATGAGTACACGATTCATTAGGTTTATTTCAGAGAGCTCGTGAGGTACCCAAATATCGAGCTTTTTTGTGTACCCATTTTTTTTCAAATGCGCCACAACTGTTTTGTGGTCAATTCCCAGTTCTTCAGCTAAGTACGTCGTAACTACTGATATGCCGATCTTGCTCCACTTTTTCAAAAAAAGTTTATACATACTATATGCGAAAAGACTTTTTCCCCAACCTAATATTTTATTTCTTAGTTCATTACGTTATGGCCTATAATGGGCGCCATTTTGAATTAACTGTGACGTCACATAGCTAATAATAAGCTATCAGACAAGACGCTTTTAACGATATCTCATTTGTTAAGATAACATGGTAATTATAGAAGATCTGAGGGAACAGATGAACATACATCCATACATACATACATAGCGGTGAAACTCATAACCCATTTTTTTTGCTACGCCTTAGTCGGGTAAGAGAGAAAAGATTAGTGTCGAATGATCGCAAAAGTCTATAATAGCAACTCGTCTCAAACGCAATTTGAAACTTGTATACAACGTGGAAGGGACATACCCGTAATAAATCAAACCACGGGGTATACTAGATCATCATAGTATAATAAAGGCACACTTTTGTATGGAAATGGCGATTTTTTTTGTTTTTTGGCTGTTATTTTAATTTCATTATACTACGAGTATAATTATGTAGTATAGATCTTGGTTCGATTTATTACGGGTATGTCCCTTCTACGTTGTAAATAGTAACTCTTCTAAGTTGTTAGTAGACTAAAATGCAATTTTATCTAAATTGCTAGTCCAAGGTATTTCAAAATTACATTTCTTGAATTGTACAAAACGAAACTAGTCAAAAACTTTCTGCAAACTTATATGAACTGCGTAGCAAAATATCAATACTAAATAAAAAGTTTTTAATTTAAATCTAGTTTTCCTCACTTTGTATAAGTTGGTAATAGTCAGCAAGTTTTTACTTAAGAGTCCTATGAAAGACTTGCAGTCATTGCAAATCATTCATAAGTACGTTTGTTAATCTTTTGACATCTTTAAAGT
This sequence comes from Acrobasis repandana, assembly GCA_963576875.1. NCBI lineage: Eukaryota > Metazoa > Arthropoda > Insecta > Lepidoptera > Pyralidae > Acrobasis > Acrobasis repandana. The sequence goes on along the minus strand of OY756232.1, from coordinate 17,714,583 downwards.
CATTTAAAGATGTCAAAGGATTAATACTTGTCGAAATTACCATTACAACGAGAGTCAACGAAACGCGACTACGAAAGTACACCTTAACTTTCTCAAACTCCTACCACTTCGACTCCATCTTTAAACAACTTCTTTGTTAATTAAATCCGATCCGAACAGAAACAATACATAATTAAATTCGATTCACCCCATGAACATCAAACTTGATAAACTACAAACGAACGCGCTGCAAAAGTCACTCTTTTCACAACTTTGTACGAAGTAAAAAACTTACAAGCCTTTATTTGTAAGTATTTGACTTCTAGTTTTGCCCTGGCTATTATTTAAGACCAAATTACTTTTTTAGACAAGGCAAACAAGACTTACTCGTATGCGTGATTAGGTTTATTTCACTTCATCGTCTACTAGGTCTATGACATCGTTATACAGGTTGAATTTTTTTATAGCAAGTTCAGTCCGTGATACTGAACTATTTTCTATAAAAAGGGTATTAAAAATCGATAAAAATTTACGTCCTCCCATACAAAATCCGTTTGGCTGAGCGCTGATTGCCGACTGACTGAACTTGCTCCAAAAATTTTGCAGGTGGATAAAAAGTCAGCCTGTATAGCATTTAATTGTAGCTAAAGAGCACCTCTCTTCAATCAATCGATTTAAAGGTTTAGCAAGATCAACACCATGTGGTTGATAAATAAACTTGCAAGGTTCACAAAGAGAGAAGAAAGAAAGAAAATATATTAAGAAAATATTTGGTAGAAACGACATTTAAAAAACCATTTTCACATGATAAAACACTACAAAGTTCTACCAAAACTTACCCAAATATAAAAATAAACATTACGATTACCTAAGAGCTATTAGTAAAATGACCACCGGAAAATTGGCGCCAAACTTTTCGTTCATTTTTCTAATGTTTAATCTGATTTTAATCTATTACAAGATTAACAGGATATTTATATGGAATCAAAGCGGAGTTAAAAGAGACTAAGTATACCCTTTTTCCTTAAACCACGCTTCAAACCACCTACCAAAGTCACATCGCCTTTTCTCAACTTTGTATGGAGAAGTTGCCCCGCGGGCGGCCGGCACAACCTTTGTTCGACGCCTGATTGCTTTGTTCCCCAGAGGTTCGAGATTTGAATTTATCATTAGAGCGCTTCTTGTAGTTCGATGCAGTGAGGCCACTGAATATTTCAGTAGGAAGGGTTAAATTCCATTTTTGAATTCGACCTTGCGTTTTAAAAACAAGTCTTATTTCATAAGCAATTCGGGTGATATTATCATATTTTTATGCGAGAAAATTCTTTTCTTTTCTGCCACAATAACACGGTAATGGAGCATCTATATTGCCTTCTTTGTCTGTATATTGGTGTTTGACAGTTGTCTATTCCAATATTCTGGAGTGTGTTGGCATTTTGACACTTTGCGGTACATTTACAAAGGTATAAAGAATTAAGGGCTGTAAACTCGTAATGTAAATGGATAATAAACAAAAAAATAACAAAGGAAATCAATATTAATTTCATCATCATCATCAGGTCTTTTAGTCTTCACTACAGGAGCACGACCTTCTCGGTACTACCAGAGCCATACTTGGCCAGAGGATTTGGCCAACACTCTCCACGCTGGCCAGACGGATTGTAGAGCTCTCATTGATGTTTATAAGCTTTGTTTAGCTTTTGTTTCCTAAATCACCTTCTACGACATCCACGGGAAGACTTGGAGTGGTCCTATTCTACTCTGCCGGGAACCACACGGCTTTAATAAATATAATCTAATACTAAAATTAACTTTGTAACTTAACAAAGGTAATTTTAGTATTAGTAGAGTGTATAAGAAACTAATAAGTATGTTTTGAATTTCTTTCATGCTGGTCTAGAAGAACAGAAAATGAGAATATATCAGCTGTTTCTCTTCCCGCGCAGACCATAAAGGCCGATTGAGGGAATAACTGAGAATCTGAATCATGTGAATAAGCTCGCAAATGTGGCAAAAAGGTTCTTAAAACTAACAGGGTTATTTGAATATGGTTATTTTATTTTTTGAAAAAGGTTTACAAAATTCTTAAAGGAAAGTACCTACACTTAAAAAAAATCCTCGTACAAGCTTTTATTGTGAGGCTTAAGAGTCTCCTTACCCTAGACCAAATCCGAGTTTCCCATACAAACGTAGTCTACGTTTTATTTTGAAACGACATGTCAGATTTCGGTAAAAATTTGTAACTTTAAAGAAATTGCATATATCTAGGGTTATAATTTGTTTTCAAAGTCAAAATATGAACTTGAAAGAAAATATAGTGCATTATATCATTTTTGACCATCAGTATGGAAAAGTTTTACACCCTTATATTTTCTTTCAAGTTCATACTTTGACTGTGAAACCCAATTACAACCCTAGATATATGCAATTTCTTTAAACTTACAAATTTTTACCGAAATCTGACATGTCGTTTTAAAATAAAACGTAGACTACGTTTGTATGGGAAAGTTTAGGGTAAGGGGGTTCTTAAGAACTTACAAGATAAAGGTAATAAGCCCAAACTCAATGGGGTTGCGTCGTTTTATTACAGAGTTCCTAAAGCCACCTTCCAGCTCCATCTTCAGATCAGCTTCTTGTCATAATAATATTGCATTGTCGTCTGATTTGCAAAATTTCATCTCAATCAGAAACCGGCAAGTGGATCAAATTAAAAAATAAAAAAATAAGCGGGTAAACTAAATAAAAACTTGTAAAAAGGAATCAAAGCGATACTTATACATAATTATTAGAATTTTTATAACAAACATCTTATCAATGAATCCAATTCGATGACGACCTCCGTGGCGTAATGGTTAACACGCTAGACCGCTAATCCGGAGGTTCTGGGTTCGATTCCCAGCCAGGGCAAGTTGGAAAATGGCCTTTTTCAAATTGTCCTGGGTCTTGGGTGTTTATCTATATATGTATTTATCATAAAATATAGTATCGTTGAGTTAGTATCCCATAACACAAGTTTAAAACTTACTTTGGGGCTAGCTTAATCAGTGTGATTTGTCCGTATATATTTATTTATTTAAAAAAAAAAAAATCTGTAGATTTTTTTTTTATATTTACTTATTGCACGCCTCATAAGCGAAGCGCATGAGGTAGTGCTCTACTCTCGCCTTACAAAAATCAAGTGATTTTTTTTAACTAAATGTGTCTCTATTTATTTTCTATCGCACTTGTACAATAATATTTACACATAAATGTCAAGGAAATACACTAGTTTCAACACTTATGACATTTTTAAAATACATTTTGCCTTTTAATTAAATAAAAACAATGTTTAATAAAATCATTTTGTGGACGTCCGTGTGTCTGTATGAATGGAAACTGGCGTGGTCACGATAACTCCCGAAAAACTTATCTGATCAAGTCCATAAATAAGTCCAACTTATTTATGACTTTTCTGCTCTCAGAGTTATTTTGAACGTACTTATGTTACCAAAGTATACGTACAATTTCCATAACATTATTAAAGGAAAAAGCCTTAATTTGAAGGTTACCATTACCATGACAAGTACGTGTTTACGTAAACGAATAAAAGGTGTCTCAATATTGAAAAGAAGCCTTAATGTGCCTTCAGGAAGTTTCGCACGTGTTCAGCGTCTAAAATAAACACACGTTTTCAATGTTAAAACATGTGACTGGGATATAAAGTAACGTATTTATATAAAATAGGTATTTTGTGTGTGTTTCGGCAGAGTAGAATAGGACCACTCCAAGTCATCCGAGTCGAAGGACCAAATGTAGGGGCCAAATCCTATGACTGCTTTGGCTAATATATGGCTCTGGTAGTACAGATAAGGTCGTGCTCCTGTAGTGGACACTAAAAAGACCTGATGATAATGAGGTACTTTGTATGGAAGGTCATCGTAATATATGTTTTTAGGGTTCCGTAGTCCACAAGGAACCCTTATAGTTTCGTCATGTCCATCCGTCCGTCCGTCCGCTCGTACTCCACCGCTACTGCACCGATTGTCACGAAATATGGTGGAGAGATAGATATTGAAGTTCCAAAAGTTGGTTTTTAAGATTATGAAATTTTTTTTTTTTTTAGCAACGAAAATTGAATTAAAAAAATTAAATTGGACTAACGCCAACGTGTGGGGTATCGTTGAAAAGGTCTTTTAAAATGCAACAAAAACTGCTTTGAAACTATGTAGATCAAATCCCCCAGTCTTGAGATAATCTAATACAAAGTTAAAATTTGAGGTGTCCCCCCACCGTAACTTTTGAAATATTACTAAAATAATTCTGAAAAAAATGTAGGATTTACCTCAGAGTATGTACTTTCAATTAAAACTTTAGCGGTTTCGATATTATAGATAGTTATTTTTTAATACGTCATAAATCGTAAACCGCAATTTACCTTTAGAACTTTTATATTATGTTACTTGCTGCTACGGAATCCCTTATGGGCGAGTCCGACTCGCACTTGGCCGCTTTTTTATGTCTATAAAATAAGATATGAACAGAGGAAAAATTATATTGCAATCTGTATTTTATCGCACAAGAAATATGTTTTTTAAAACTAATGAAGATTTTATATAGCAATTTTAGATCATAAATAATGCACATTATATTTCTATAACAGCATTCTTATAATGGTTAATCCAAGTTTAAGTCTAAAACTACAATTCCTAAAAAAACATTTTTTTTTAATAGGTATGGCAAAATAAAAAAAATAACATTTTCATTTTTGCATACGATATCCGTATACAGGTAGTTCGTTACACTTTTTTTAATAAACAGTATATTTTACTTAGAAGTAAGCCTATTAAATAATTTAGTATATATTAAACGGAAACCTAAAATAATAAAGTTACAAAAAAAGGAATAAATATTTTTTAACAGCCAGTATTAAAAATATTAATAAATTGTGCAGATGCTACCCAGACATCTGCGGGATATTCAGTAAAAATAATTTGAATTACGAAGGTCGCAGTTTTTATAACCGGCTAGACAAGGTTATCAAGTTGTTTATAGGAAATCAAAGGTGAACTCTCACTTGATATTATGAAATATGTGCGTATTAAAATAAATCATTTGATAAATCAATAAATAAATTATTTATTTTATTACACACATATGACAAATACAAAAGACAAAAATCTTACTCGAAAATTCCTCCCCGTATTATCCCGGTACCTATTGCGCTAGCTCTCTGAATAGCAATGAATATCCTTTGGACCAGGTACCATTTATAACTACGCGTGTGGTTGCGGGTTAGAATAGGACCACTCCATCTCTTCCTGTGGATGTCGTAAGATGCGACTAAAGGACTAACCACAAACATCTTGTGCTCGTACAATTGCATTCCGAAGGAGGGTTGACGTCAGGCAGGCGGCCGGTCGTAAAACTAAAGCCAAATCATTTAAACTGTTCCAGCTATTTCTTCTCCATTTTGCAAGGTTTTTGGCATCCTTGGGTGACCATTGACATGTAGGTATGTTATATTTGGAGAAGAAAAAGCGGGAAAGCGCACCCCGGGCTCCGAAATAGCACAGCTAAGGATGCAACCGGGAACGCGCTTAGACGAAGAAGAACTATTTAACTATAACTACTATTATAGTTATAAAACTAATATTATAGTTTAGTCTTATTCTGTGAGTAAATGTCTAACCTTATGCCAATAAAAATATTTTTTTATCTACACACTAAACACGGGCTAATGGCTTTGCAAATATATACACACACCCACGCGATACGCATAATTTAATATATGCATATTTTGTTTAATCAATTATTAAAAAATCGTGCTTTTACATTGGCAAATATTTCATTTGGCACGAGGAAGATCTGTTATGATAGCTACTTGACCTGCCCCTGTCCGATAATATAGATACTAAAATATTGAAATACCTAGTATAAATAACTGGACTGTAATTTTATTTAATAGATATTAGAAGAATTTCTTAAGAAATAAGTAGCATCTAAGTTCTATGTTTTCGTTATTTTTTATGTGTATGTTTGTAAATTTCCAAGTGTACTTGAATAAATAAAATAAAATAAGAATTTTAATTCTATTTTTATAAAATATTTTATAGTAGTTGGAAATCTGCAACCAAATATGTAAACTTTGTGACTTTTTATATTACTATCATTAAAAGCAAGATAGTCAGTCTCTAAAATATTTTCCATTCAATTGTTTGTTTTTTTTTTTTACAATATGTAGTTATGTAATTTTGGTGTAATTGTCTAAAAAAATTCCTAGTAGTCCCCTTTAGCACTGTCCCCCGGGGTGACAACTGGGAATTTACTTTTTGGTGATGTCACGGGTGACAACACCTTAGATCGAAAGTTAACAGATGAAAAAATTTTACACCCGAGTGACAAATGGAAAGTAAATTCCCAGTTTTCACCAGTGATAGACGTAATTACTGGGAGTAATTGCATAAAACGAAACGTTAGAAGGGCTAAGAAGTTGAAAAAAAAAATGTTTTGTCGTCACGGTTCTGCACTAATATACCCGCACCATGATTAGATGATGATGACATGATGGCAGCACTGGATCCCGGAAAATTCAGGTACGGCTTTAACATTATTCGGATTCTCACCATTTCCTCGATTGACTTTAAAGATCTGCGCGGGAAGAGAAGCATGGGTATTTATGTATGGGTATGTATGTATATAGACATGTATATAGTGTGTGTATTCAATTACATGCTTACCTTGAAACGCCTTTCTCTAATATTTATTTCTGTTTTTCCTAAAGGCTAGGGCCTTGGTGGGAGGTGGGACGGCACGGCAGTATACAAGCGCAGCCAGGAAGCGAAAAGTAGTCGTATAAAGAATGTCAAGCAAGTGATTCACTGTTGTTAGTGATGTGCCGTTCCTGTTCCCCAGATTTCTGGGAACGACCCCGGGTATGTTCCCAAAAAATGGAAATGTCAGGGAAGTTGTCATTTTATTTATGAGACATATTTTTATCACTGTAAATATATTTTACTACCGTAAATGCATCACTTGATATGGTTATAATACAAATACATATATGCAATATTCCGTAACATTCCCTAGAAATATGGGAACGATTCCAGATTCCCGGGAATTTGGGAACGTTCCCGGGAATGGCACATCATTAACTGTTGCACATTTAATCCAGTGGAAGGTCGCTGGTACATTCTTTTTTCCTAACAGATCAGCATGGAAAAAGGCTTTAAAACACTACTAATAAGAACACAAGTAATCAATACCCGCTCGCTCCAATTCCAGAACTGTCACCGACAAGTGAACGAGATTCCAGTAGAATTTAATGTTCATTAAACTTGCTTTTTATAGAGAACTGTAAAGTTAGGGTTATTTATAACGCTGAATCATTTCGGAGAAGAGAGCATCGCAAAGTTATTATAAGGTAATTTTGCGAGATCAGGTCAAAATTTATTTAGTAGCTTAAATGAATTGGTTTGCCGCATTTTTAACTGACTAATGAAAAATCCATTTAAGTTTTAAAGAGTAGGTACAGGCATATACTTAACACCCTAGTCCGTCACTCGGAGGTTTTGGGTTCAATTCTCAGCCAGGGCAAGTTGGAAAATGGCTTTTCTTGGGTCTTTAATTTTGGTTGTTTATTTGTTAGGCAAATAAACTTGTTCTTAAAGACACATGTGCATTATTTAACCCGCATTTTCAACGGACAACCAACCAAACTACCAGCCAGGAAAACTGAAAAAACCTCTGACTTTTAAGCGTTCACCCACTTCCAATAACTTTGAACGGCTGAATCGATACGAGTATTCAACAAACATAGCTAAGAACTATTTTGACAGACAAGGCTTTCGATTTAATAAAAGCGTGTCGAAATCGGTCTATTCGTTCAGGAGCTTCGGAGGACACACAGTTACACAGACATCATTATCATTATCAACAGCTTTCAGGTACCCACTGCTGGGCATAAGCCTCCTTTTGTCTGCGCCATCTAGCTCTGTCATTGGCTATCGTAATCCAGTTTCTCCCAGCAACTTGCCTGATGTAATCAACCCACCTAGCCACCGGACCACCTACACTACGTTTCCTTAAGGCCTTACTCTACCTTCCATCGTTCCTTTGAGCCAGGTGTCCCGCCCAGCTCTACTTTAGAGCCGCAACCCTGAAGAGCACGTAATGAACTTTTGTTCGACGTCGGATCTCCATGTTGCGAACTCGGTCTTCCAATTTAATGCCGAGCATGGCTCGCTGCATGGCTCTCTGCGCAACCGCAACCTTATACATGATTTATTTTTATTTATATATTTAACTTTATTACAAAAAATGTAACTGGCGGACTTAAGGCCTAGGGCCTTTTTTACCAGTCAACCTACAGGTGGTGCTGATAAAAGCAAATTTTGGACAATTCGATGATTATTACGATAGATTAGATTATGGTTATTTTTGTGAGAGTCCATTATTAGGTATATTAGATTAGATTAGTTACAAAGACACGTCCCTCTTTTATTGTCGAGGGTTAAAAAGCAATAATCATAACATCCCCAAGACTATAATTGTCACACCCGACGCGAAACAATATAAGTTCTTACAATAAGGATCTCAAACGTAAAGTGCGGACAATATTCCGCATTCTAGAATACTATGACTTTCTTTTATAGTTTAACTTGGTTTTGTCACTTATCAGACAAATATAGACCTTATAAATTGTGCTGCTTTTCTTCCCGCGCAGATCGTTAATGTCAATCGAGAGAATGTATTTACATAGGCACAATAGGGTAGTATCCAGGGTCAAAAATAAATTATCTTGTAATGATAAAAGAATAAAATGTTACAGAATAATGACACTTGTCAATCATCATATACATTTTGAACGTGATTTTAGATTTATTAATGCCGAAAAACTGATATTAAGAGCGCTATTTGACTCCAAGAAACTATGACGTCACGCCGTGCATTTTATATAGAAATCCCATATAAATTTGTTTTGACGCTTAGAAAAAAGTATCTGTTTTGACTTATTGGCAACTAGCGGATTATACATATTTACCAGGTACCTCTATACATATTTATACACTTTACATGTAAATAATATTTAAGTGGTAGTTGTCGTTTACCTAAATAAAAATGAAACAAAATTAATTAGCAATGCTGACTTTAAATATACAACGGTCAGTTCGACGCAAGGCCTTATTATTCGAAATCATACTGTAACCCATTGCAATAAGAATGAATATACTTTTTTTGAGTTCAAAGGGCCAATAGAATTGATTGGTCATGAGTTTTTATTAGTTTTCGTTTAATCGTCACGGACCGCACAGGGTTGCCAAACGTAAGGATAAAATTACTATAAAAATAATGTTTATCGGAAATTTTAAATGAATGTCTGAACTTTCATCATCATCATCCGAGCGTGTTCCTACCTACCTACCTAACCTAGGCGATTTGACGAGGTTACTGGTTTCTTTTTTACACAGAGCGACTGCCGTCTGACCTCCGCAACCCAAAGGGTAGACCAGAACCAATCCTAGGATAGGTACAAACGCTAGATGGCGATCGGGACCAACGGCTTTACGTGCCTTCCGAAGCACGGAATCATCTTTCTTTTCGGCTAATCAGATGATTCAAGCCTGCAATATCCTAAACAGACTGGGAACAACTTTTTAACAAAGTATGCTTCCCAGTGGGATTTGAACCCATGACCTCCGGATTACAAGGCAAACGCCTTGACCACTGGTCCGCGGAGGCAGTCTGTCTGAACTTTAGGTAGTATTTAGGTATTTTGCTATTGACGTGACAACGTCTAATAACTCGATACTACGGGCTGGCTGCACAAAAAAGATGACGTCATTGTCCCGTTAGACGAGAGAGAGAATGTTTGACGTTGTCACGTCAAACTACCGTCCGTAAACCGACTTTACAGACAACCAATTTTTTTATACCTAAATATTTTACTCTTCTCGAATAATTTATTCATTGAATACATACATACCTACTCTATCACATCTTTACGTCCTATTCTTTTTATTTACGTCCTATTAGGGCATTTTGGGTTTTGCGTCTCTAGCAGATAGAGCCCAGGACCGCAAGGCCCAACGGCCAGTTTTAGCATGATAGTGGACTAGCAGGTGGAAAAAGGAATCAAAATAGTGATGGCTTGCTAGCCGCATTGCCTACTAATATGATTTACATTTTCGCTTATTCCCTCGATCGTCTTTTACGATCTGAAATAACAATACTCATAAAATAACTTGACGATTTTCCAATTTCCTAACAGAGTATGTTAGACAATACTATAAATATCATAATACTAACTGTACTCCATTTATTTATCTAACGATAAGACGACCTCCATGGCGTATTGGTATATACGCCAGACTGCCAATCTGGAAGTTGTGGGTTCAATCCTAGGCAAGGCAACTTGGAAAAATGACCTATTTAAAATTGTCCTGAGTCTTGGATGTTTATCTTTACAACGTGTAAGGGATGTGCGTATAAATGAAATCACGGGCTATATAAGATCACTTTGGTATAATGAAATTAAAATAACAGTGAAAAACAAAAAACAATACATTCCCATTCCCTACTTTGGGGCTAGCTCAATCAGTGTGATTTGTACTTATCTACTTATTTATTTCACGTAATAACTAGCAAAGAACAGCTATGCTAATATTTATGAGTCGAAAGCAATTCTACGGGCTACGACCGGAAACAAGATAAAAAAAATCATTGTTATTTATTTAAGATCATTCTTAAATGCTCGATTCGCTTTTCTAATTTTGAAGAAGTGCCAACCCTAAGGGCGTTGCGGTAGGTTGAGTTGAGTGACGTCTGGGAGGTAAATGAATGGGTTGATGGATGGAGGGCGCGTTATGAAGTAATTGTGTAGTGTTAATACGAATGTTTACATAGTAAGTGAATAGTAATAATTTGATCAAATATTCATTAGGTTAGACCTTAGATCATTTAATACAGGATAAGCCTTACCTGCGCGTTCCCCTCTGCCGAAGTATAAGATCGCATGCTCTAATACGTTTATAAAAAATTGGTTGCCTGTAAAGTCGGTATACGGGCGAAAGTTTTACGTGACAACGACTTCACTCCACTTCACTCCAAACTTGACTTCCACTCGGGCATGGTTAGCCCGCCTAAGAGCGAGAGAGACAGACATAAAAAGTGAAAGGCACGCGTGCCTCTCACTCGCTCTCATTGTGAGCGCATAACGTGAGCGGAGCGTAACGCAGTTTCTTGAAGTGTCACCCGGCTAACCAATTTATAAGACGTTGTCACGTCAAAACTATTTTGATTGCGTAATCGATTATGATCATTATGTGCATCGGTAAAGTATCGAAAGGACGTCTACAAGTGCTCGCTTAAAAATGCCAAATTGTGCAGTTAACGCATGTAAAAAGAGGTTAAATACTTTTAATCTTAGTAAAGATGGAATAACCTTTCATTTGTAAGTATTTTTTTATTTTATTAACATTGATTTCTATTTAAATGTAATTACTTAAAAATCGATATAATATCTTTCAGTTTAGATTACGGCAAAAATAATCGAGTCAAGTTTGCAACTGCTTTCCTGCCATCCTGCCATGAGTGACGAGACATCGCATTATTATCGATGTCGATAAAAATTACATTTCCTTGATATAGTTTTATTTGTGATATAATTTTAATATCGAAATACTTTAATTATTTTACAAGCTTTTATTTAGTTTTACCTGTCCCATTGTCTGTCTGTCTGTAATCAAATCTTGCAAGTTAAATTTGACCCACTTCCTGGTTTCCGATTGAGCTGAAATTTTGCACGCATACGTATGTCGCGTGACAATGCAATATTATGACAACATGGATCTGATCTGATGATGGAACTGGAAGGTGGCCATAGGAACTCCATGAATAAACGACATAACCCCATCAAGTTTGGGCTCGTAATATTCATCTTGACGAGTATTTTGTCTTTAGATGGTATCCAGGGTCTGATGATAGGGCTGCAAGGTGGCCATAGGAACTCCGTGATTAAGGACATAACCCCATCCAGTTTGGGCTCGTATGATTTGTCTTGACGAGTATTTTGTCTTTAGATGGTATCCAGGATCTGATGATAGAGCTGAAAGGTGGCCATTGGAACTCCGTGATTAAACGACATAAGCCCATCGAGTTTGGGCTCGTATGATTCATCTTGACGGGTTTTTTGTCTTTAGATGGTATCCAGGGTCTGATGATGGAGCTGGAAGGTGGCCATAGGAACTCCGTGATTAAACGACATAACCCCATAACCCCATCTTTATATGTATTTATTATAAAATATACAATCGTTAAGTTAGTATCCCATAATACAAGTTTTTAGTTTTCTGTTTCGGCTATTTCTTCTTCACTTCGCAAGTTCTTTGGCATCCTTGGGTATATAACTTTATTATATTTGGAGAAGAAACAGAGGAGAAGCAGCACAGCTACGAATTCAACCGGGAACGCGCTTAGATGATGAAGAAGATGATAAAATATATATTTTCGAGTTAGTATCCCATAATACAAGTTTATAAGTTTTCTGTTTCGGCTATTTCTTCTCCACTTCGCAAGGTCTTTGGCCTACTTGGGTGACCATATTATATTTGAAGAATAAAAAGCGGGGAAGTGTCACAGCTAAGGATGCAACCGAGAACGCGCTTAGATGAAGAAGATGATAAAATATATATTGTTGAGTTAGTGTCCCATAATACAAGTTTAAATACTCAAAAACTTGTATTATATTGTAGTATGCTTGAAGCGCCACGTAGGCAGTTTAAATTATAAAACTTGTTAAACTAATTAACAAGTTTTATAGTATTCGTGAAGCGCCACGTGGGCAGTATAAATAATAAAACAAGTTCTATTATTTAAACTGCTCACGTGGTGCCTCACGTGACGTATTAACTTCTATCCCGAATTTCCGACATAATTATATGAAAACATTCCAGAGTTAAAACGAACGTAATTTTTTTTTTCGAAATATCGATGTCGATATTTTTCTTTTGTTCAATCCTTTTGCACTAGGGTGTATTATTACGTGTACATACACATTTGTTTTAGTGTGAGTCTTGCTAGTGTGTAGAAAATAAACTAGTGTGTCAATTTTACGTAAGTGTGCGTTTATATGTAGTAGTACTCTCCCCCCGCACCAAAAACGGTAGAAAGTTTTGTAAGAAGATTTGTCTGCGTAACTTATCCTGTATTAAATGATCTAAGGGTTAGACGTGTGGTTCCCGGCAGAGTAGAATACGGCCACTCCATGTCGTTGAAGGCGACTTAGGTAACACAAGCTGAACAAAGCTTATAAACATCAATGAGACCTCTACAACCCGTCTGGCCAGCGTGGAGAGTGTAGACCAAATCCTCTGACTGCTCTGGCTAATATATGGCTCTGGCAGTACAGAGAGGGTCGTGCTCCTGCAGTGGAGACTAAAAAAGACCTGATAATGATAATCATTAGGTTTAAATATCTGTTAACCCTTAAAGCCGTACCTGATTTTTCCGGGGTCCAGTGCTGCCCCCATTTAAAATAAATCATTTCAAAGAAAACGGAGACATCATTTAAAATTTTGCAACTACCAAGTCCTAGATAACCCTTCAAAGTATTCTATGAACTACTGTTTACAATTTAAAGTGAGAACGTTAAGCTTTACTACGCACAATTGCGAAAAACGGCCACTTTTGGCTAATGTGCGTAGTACTTAACTTTCTCATTATAAACTGTAAACAGTAGTTCATAAAATACTTTAAAGGGATATCTAGGACTTGGTAGTTGCAAAATTTTAAATAATGTCTCCGTTTTCTTTGAAATGATTTATTTTAAATAGGGGCAGCACTGGACCCCGGAACATTCAAGTACGGCCTTAATAACTTTTGAAACGCTGAACCGATTTTCTTCAAATATAGCTAGTTCTTAGCTAGCATCTCGACAGACAAGGCTTTCAATAAAAAAACCGCATCAAAATCGGTATATTCGTTTTGGAGCTACGATGCCCCAGACAGACATACATACATATACAAAAACACAGACACACAGACAAGTCAAACTTCAAACAACCCTCTTTTTCGTACGGAAGTTAAAGAAAATACTCATAATATATAAATGAAACGGACTTCTTATGAAGGATAAAATAGTTTATTTCGTTTCATTAGAAGCAATGCCAATGAAACCCAATGTACCCGTAATGAAAATTAGAGCAGGGATGTCCCACATTTTTTGGTCAACCGTGAAATCGAATGAAACGAACGATTGAATACCTAGACGTGCGTAACTTTCAAGGAATTTAGCGACATTTTTAAATGTGTGTGTTACAATTATAATAAATCTTAGAATAAAAACTTTCAATATGATTTGTCTAGAGATAGGAAGAAAAATGTTTAATTTTTTAAAAGTATGCAATTGATTCTTTTGACAATAATGTACTTTTTATGTGTTTAAATATTTAATAATCAGGTAAACACAATATAATGTGCTTTAAAAAATTATAAAAAGAAGTGTAAATAAATATATATTTTTTTAATATTTTGCTCTAGATTTCATTTAAAACAGGAAAAATTACAAATAAAATGTTTAGCTTTACTTACGAGTTCATCATTCTTGGAGCATGTCAGTTATCTGAAACAGAAAATTAAATATTAATATAAAATATAACACAAACCTGACAGAACATTTCGTTTAATATAAATGTGTCAAAGTGTCCAGAAGTTTTTAATCAAAGTAGTATTTTTTTAACGTTTCAATTTTACTTTATTTAAAAAGACCAGTTTCTAACAAAATTTCTGTTTAATTTAATATTAAAAAAGTGTTATTTTTGCTTTAAATATTTATTCAGTCATCTCGGATTGAAGGTACGAAAGGTCAGATGAACAATATGAACATACGTACATGGCGACGAAACCTTGAACCCTCCTTTTATCTTCGCCTTAGTCGGGTTTGTTTGTTTTTTGTTTTTCGTATATGTAAGTGGCCAACACTGGTGTCAGATTTTTCAAGCTGCCATAAGGCATCTGGCATAGCTTGATGACTACCATACAATAACAGCCGGGGCCAACGGCTTTTACGTGCCTAACGAAGCACGGAGTAGGTCGAGAATTTTTTTGTGGTTTGTGGTCACCCATCCAACTACGGACTATGCCCGGGTTGCTTAACTTGTGAAAACGCTAGCAATGCGTACTCCCACCGGGCCACCGAGCTCCTAATCGGGTAATAACCAAACATGAATGAAAAATTGAAACTGAACATTTGTAATCATTCGTCTGACTTCAACTCCATAATTAACTGTGTGAATCCATTTTCCAGAAAGCTCATCATTTAATTCCAATGACGAACAAATACAATCAAATTTTACACGTCAAAGGTCTTAATCAACGCCAATTAGTCTGCAATTCAAAGAAACAAGGCTCTGTGCCTCTACTTTGAGGTAGAATATTAATTTTCTAAATGTGTTGAGCAAAAAAATACAGAATGTCAATGTTCTTTTACTTTTAAATTTCGTCATTTTACACCTTTTTCATATTTTTTAAATTTAAGGATCGAGTGGGGGTAATAATAAAGTCGTTAAGAAATTGATGAGGTCAGGTTAGACCCAAATTAAGTTTAAATTTATATTATGGGATACTTACCCAACGATACATATTTTTCGGTAAATTCATGTATAGATAAACATCCAAAACCTGATTTGAAAAAGGCCATTTTCCAACTTGCCCTGGCGATAGATTCCAAAACCTCCGGAGTGGCCAACTGGCGTGTCAACGACTATACCACGGAGGTCGTCTATATACCTGTAGGTAATCTTAATTTCACAGTTATAGCATTTCTAAAACAAAATGCTTTGTGGAGTATTAAAATTAAATTGAGCCTTAGTCTTTTATCATTCTGTACGTAACTCTAAAGTAAGCCTGAATCTAAATATACAGTCAAAGCCAATATATTAGGGCTTAATCTTAGACGTTAATTATATTATTATTTGTAAATAAATTATAAGTAAATTAGGGTTTACCTCTGGGAAAAGGCCTGATGATATAGTAAATAAAATATACCCCACCTCTGGCGTAGTAATAGAGTTCGTAAACCCTCTAATTAGACGCGTTCAAAGGGACGTAACGTAACGCAATTTGCCGAGCTACATGCGCTACACATTCAATATAGGTACCTATATACACTCACCAACCCAGAGATATTGAAGGTAACATATATTTCGCGATGCTGATTTAAAAGTGTTTTTTTTTTAAATAGTTTTACGGCTCTGGATACAAGTTCTTAGAGCCTATCTTTAGTTTTGTTGCTTCTATAATCCTAAAAAGTTACAATCAAAGGTTGGTGTAGGCCTTTGATTGCTTCATGGGAGCCTCTGGCGACAAATCCATACAAATCCACTGGATTTCATAGCCGATTGAGTGGCGGACGATGACTAAAGACACACAGTTCGCTAAATAAATATGACTGTCCACTTTAAATTTATAACCCCAAACTACACCAATTTCATATTATAGAGTCCACTAAAATCAATTTGCTAAATGATTTAAAACATACCCCAACCGAACCCTATCAATTTCCGCCAAAAATTCCATCTTAAAAGTGTTGACTGAAACGTCATGCCGTATTTTGGGCGTCATGGTCCTACTAAAAAAAAAGTCACGAATCCAGAAGTCGATGTCACAAGACAATGTCATTTTGATTTTGTCGTATAAACATCACCGTAGGGATAGAAAATACTAGTCGATAAAAATATCGTTAAGTACCTAGCAGTGGTACGAATTTAAGTGTGAGAGGGAAAGAAAGGGTTAGAGATTGGTTCTTTTTTTTAGTCTTCACACCTACCACTAATAATATCATCATAAATGTAGCTCTAGAGGCAGCCAAGCTAAAATAGGATTTGGCTGGCCACGTGAATTGCAGGCCAGACCCCTTCTGGGCAAAGGTCACCTCATTCTGGATCCCTCAAACACCAGAAAGTCCGGTAAGCCAAGGACGCGATGGCCAGATGAAGGAAAAATTTAACCCAAACCAATCAGAATAAAAAAAATGGAAGGGGCCTTTGCCCAGCAGTTAGACACGTGATGGCTGGAAATAAAAAAAATATAAAAAAAGAAAATTCAAACTCAAGTATTTTTGTGGAAACGGAAATTATAATAAAGCAAGTCAAAGTTTAGCCGTGCGGTACCGAGTACAACGTTCGTAATTAAAGGCCCCGTGTTGCGGTCTGCGCGAGCTGTTGTCTGCGGTGTACCTTTGAGGGAGGGTACGTAGACGTTGCGTTACCCGGCTTTGGTTGTTTTCGACTTTTTACAATTGAACATATCGTCGTATTACTGCAAAAACCGCTAATGTGCAAAAATCACATTTTGAGAAAACTTGTTTTAAAGGTTTGAGAATAATTTTTTGTATAAAAGCGCAGGCTTGTGTGTAATTATTTTATATTATTCAAAGCTTCATTTATCATTGTTTATAATTATTTCATGAAACATACTCAATATTTGTTTTACGGACCATAAAAACGCAATTCAAAAAATGATGTCGCGTAATTTATGTCACTTAACTGGTTTTGGCTGTAAAACTACATTTTCGTATATTTCACTAAGTAAAGTATCTACTCCTGTATTATTACTTTATCTAGCTTTATTTTATATGCAAATTAACTAGTATCACAAAAATGATTAAAAACGATCGTTAGTTTTCGAGATTTGACGCCTCTGACAGTAACATAACCGGTTTTACCTGTACGAAATATGAACAAACCCTGATAAATGTAGCGTAAAATGTTTTTGAATTAGTAAAAATTATAATTTTATAAAAGTAAGTACATGAGACTGCAATTTATTTAGTTTTTTTAAATAGATAAGGCTATAAAAACAAAAAAACAAAAGATTGTTATGGATATTCATTTCTCCTGACTTCTCCTCTTCAACACTAGGTTCCGTTTCGGATGCTGCCACATCTGGAACCCGATCAATAATGTCCTGTTCTGCTCTCAAAGACTGAAACCATCCGTGATATTCTTCAGGATTTAAAACTTTCTCACAAAGAGTGATCAAATCCTTATTTTTTGCCGTAGAAATTGACATTGGTTTGTCATACAGTTTTTTTAAATTAGGAAAACTAACCCCACTCTCGTGTCAGGGATGGTTTCACAGAATTAGAATTTGAAATGCTGCGTCGCATCACGTTTCTCTTATCTTAGATAAATAAGTGTATTTTAAAGTACAAGTGAAATAGAAAATTTTAAACCTACACTCGGAATCATAAAAATGTTCATCACTACATAGTTATTTAAGTTGGGACTCCCAACTAAGGGTCTTCCAAGTTGGGAGACCCTTAGGATGCGGTTCCACTGAAATGTCTTATCATGTAGTTGCCATTATACAGTTAGAAATGATTGTTAATGATTGATAATATATTGATATACCAATTCAAAATAGTTTGATTTATTTTCAGAGATTTATTGATTTTTGTGAAAAATGTTTGTTATTGAGTTCACAAATTCTTAAAAATAAAGACTGAAAAGCAATAAATTAGTAAAAAAAACTATTTTTATTTATCAATTAAAAAAAATAATATGTTTTACTTTTCAGTTCTTGCAAATTCTTTCTTTTTTTTGAAAACTTCTTTATGTTATTGCATTAGAACGTTCATCGCCAGTATACTAATCAAGTTCATGCAAGATGAACTTACAAAACATTAAATTAGAAATTCTTGTGTTCTCATCGATTTCGATATAGTATTTCTCTGCTCTTGTTCTCATCACTGCCGCATCAGAAAACTGTTTTTGCGAATTTGGATCTGGATTCTTGGGTTCATTATCGATATGTTCAGGATCGGACCAACGTTGAGCGTACTGGCTGTACTCTTCTGGATTGTACTCGTCACTACTTGAACTGCAATTTGTGGTATCATCATTGTTAAAAATTCTGAAAGCTTCCTTTTTTTAATTTGGAATAGAATCATTGTTTTCTGTAAATACATTTTCTGATTAATTTCAAACGGCATATGCATTCTCTAAGTTTCCATCGTTTTCTATATCTGATTCACTCTCAGATTGTGGTATAATTCTACCTAAATATAATTACAAGCATAAATTAAAATTAAAAAAAAACTCCGCGGAAATCCAGATCAGATAAACATATAGGACTCTCCACGTGGCGTTAATCATCATTTACCTAATACCTATTCATTGAGACCCTTCTTATGAGCCCAAACACGCTACATCTGCTGCAAGTTGCTGAGAAATTGAGTATCTCGTAGACTTGCTCATTCTGCAGCATCAGTTTAAAGTTGCTACATCTCAGAATCATCATATCAATCGGATCGGAGTACTTTTTTATTAGTCAAGTAGGAAATAAGCTGATTATCTGCAAACAACTGAACACATGTCCATAAATTATAGCTAAGAAACAAACTTTCATTTACAGCTTTCAAACAATAAAAACCGCATCAAAGTCAGCCCATTCGTTTAGGCGCTACGATGCCACAGGCAGATATACAGACACGTCAAACTTTTTCGTCGGGGGTTAAAAATCACCAGTTAAAATGCTAACGAACGAATAAACATGGCTGTGTCTAAATTTGCAATTTTTTGGATAATTATAAAAATATTAATACTTACTCATTTCTATCGGAATATCAAGCCAAAAAACAAAAATTGCATGGCTTGGCATTAGTCGATCCCGAGAAGGTTAACGTAATTTTACTAATAATACTATAGAATTTTTGCAAGCTATCGATAGTGCAATACTATCTATAGTTTTTAGAACTATCGATAGTATCGATTGTTCGTTGAAATAAATGTGTCAATAGTATCGATAGTATCGATAGTATCGATAGTATTGATTAGTAAACAACAATAGTATCGACAGTATCGAAAAGCAATAATATCGATATTATCGATAGTTTTCTTTGTCATCAATACTATTGCAAACTATTGGGTATAGATACTATCGACAGTATCGATAGGCCTATTGATATTGTGACTATTTTTCAAGGTTAACTATTGATAGGTAGTCAAACTATCGATAGTCCTGCAACGCTAAGGCATATTAGTTATCAGAGTGAAGCTAGAACGCGCACTTAGTCGGTTCTAGCTGTTTAAAGTTTTTCTTCAATAGAAATAAGGTTACAGGTAGAACCAATAAAGTTACTAGATAATTTATTGGATGTATAATTTGCAGTTTGATTGATACGAATATTGTCAGGAAAAAAAGTTTTAAAGATGTTTAACATTTTTTATCTGGATATAAAACAAATAATGTAGTAACTATGACCTTTTGCAAATACCAGGTAATGGACATTAGAAGTTATTTCCAGAGCAAAATTTGCTATTATTAACTAAAATGACAATGCAAAAAAATGCTATATACCGATAACTGGTTTTTCTTGGAGATAAATCATAAACCAAAAAATAATCACAGATATTTCAGTTTTTTCTTGTACTTATATTAATATCACAAAATTAGTACTAAGTAATTTTATACAAAAGCTATCTTTGTATTGGATGCTACTAGAGAAAAATGGGTTTTACCAGTTTGTAGAGTATAAAAAACTGATTCTAAAACTGTAAAAAAAGCAATTTCGACAAAAGGTCACATTAGCGGTATTTGCAGTAATACGACGATATGATTTCTCCAAAATCATCTGAACAAATTTTCAATTAAATGGTTGTGAAACTGTCACAATGCTGTACGAAATCGGGTAATTGACCAATTAATGATTTTAATGAAATTGAAGAGTTACAAAAGTAACCAGATAGATATAGAAACTGGCGAATTGTTTTCTAATTAGATACTGACGAATATTGTTCTAATTAGATAAATACTGACCAGTTGGCGAAAATGACAAATTATAGAAACTGGCGAATAGTGTTCTTATTCCTGCTGCCAATCAAGGGTAATTTTTTTCAGGTGCTCCTTACATCTTTTTATATGCTATTAAAGATGATTAGAAATTGAAGCTACAGTGAAACCATTTCGACTCGACAAGAAAGAAAGTTATTGGTCTGTACTAAAATATTTCTCCACCGTATTTTTTTTAATAAGGACAAATCACACTGATTGAGACAGCCTAAGTTTAAACTTGTGTTATGGGATACTAACTTAAGGATACTATATTTTATAATAAATAAATTTCTTCCATGCTGGTCTGAGAGAAAAGAAAAAACATAGAATGTACCAGCTGCTTTTCTTCCCGCGCAAATCGTAAAAGCCGATCGAGGGAATGGGCAAGAATCTGAATCATATCAATAGGCGATGCGGTTAGCAACCCATCACTATTATGATTTCTTTTTTCCACCTTCATGCCCACCATCACGCTAAAAGTGACCTGGGCCTTGCCGCCCTAGGCTCTGTATGCCCCGTTAGGGATAAAGACGTGATAGTGTATCAGTATAATAAATATACTATAATATATATATATATATATATATAATATAATAATATACAGGGTTTAAAAAAAAATACTGAAACCACTTTTAGGGTACATTCGGTACATGATACTGAACAACTGTTAAGTAACGCATATTGAAATATGAAAATAATTTTTGGCATCCCATAAGTACAAGTTGACCAAAGTAAATAAAATAAATAAATATAATAAGTATATTTCGTTAGACTTTATATAAATAAATACCCCACAGATCAGGGCAAATGGCCTTGAAGTGTGAAATAAATTGTTAACTCGTAAATATGGTAATAATTTCCATATTGCTCTTTGTCATGCACTAGATAGCCCTTTATATTATTTTATGAACTACCGTTGAAAGTATTTACATTAGTCCGTCTAGCTTTAAAACTTGCTTCCGCCAAAAGTGGCCACGGCAAGTTTTAAAGCTAGACGGATCACTAATAATAGTTTCAACGGCAGTTCATAAAATAATTTAAAGGGCTATCTAGTGCATGACGAAGAGCAATATGGAAATTATTACCATATTTACGAGTTAACAATTTATTTCACACTTCAAGGCCATTTGCCTATATCTTCGCCTTAAACTGAATAACACTCTCAATTAGTCGTATCAAAATATCAAATATTAAATTCAAAGCTACAAATAAAGCTGATATCTAGCAGAAATATTAACACAATTTACATAATGGACAGAATACCTCAGAGCTCCTCAGCAAAGGGACCGTGATAATGCCCTCCATTTAGGGGTCCCGTGGACCTCTGGAGATAAAGGAGATTAGCCGCCGCTTGTTCCACTATGGACCTTGACGGAAAAATATATACTTTTGCGTTTGAGACGAATGAGTGTTTCCCAAACTTCAATGACTGCAGCTTTAACTAAATAGATAAGTTTTTTTAAAAAAAAAAAAGATTTTTTTACCGACTTCAAAAAGCTTTTATTATGTCGTACAAGCTTTTATTTTGAGGCAATTATCAAGACAAATGTAATAAGCTCAAACTCGTTTTATCGTTTTATTACAGGGTTCATATAGCCACCTTCCGGGTCTATCATCAGATGGAATCAAATTTAACTTGCAAGATTTGACCCAAACAAGAAAAAATGTTAAACAGGGCAAGCTCAATAAAATCTTGCCATCCTACATACCTAGCTAAAAATATGTTTAAGTAAGTATGGGTTTAAAGTCAATTTCAAGGGGATGGTGTGTCGAGTAGCGAAGTAGAACCAACTTGCAAACTATATTAATAACAGCTCAGCCAACCAAATAGCCAGGTTGGTTAATTAGTGGGATTGTTAGACGATTTTGTTATCTGATGGATATTTGGATTAACTGTTACCGACGTATTGCGGAATTTGGGTAAAATTTATCCGAAATCCATATTCAAATTGATGTAGGAAATATTATTAATATCCTCGAAACTATTTCAGGAAATCCTTCAACATCCTTTGGCTTGATAGCCAAAAATGATACTAAATTCTTGGTAATTTGACTCTAAATTATGCCAGAAAAAGTAATATACATTTTCAGTCATCTTTTATTAACAAGTAACAGTAACAAGTGTATATAAAGTAAATAGAAAAGGACAAATGACACTGATTAACCAAGCCCCAAAGTAAGTTTAAACTCGTATTATAGGATAATGACTCAACTTGATACTATATTAAAAAAATACAAATATATGTAGAGTACGAGTATGTACCCAAAACTCAGTACAATTTGAAATATGCTATTTTGCTACTTGCTCTGGTTGCAGACCGAACTCAAAACCTCCGAATTGGCGGACTAACGTGTAAGACCATTCAAGGAAGTTGTCAGACATACGGAAGTGGAGTCATACATACAGAATTTATGAATAAAATGCCGTTTATATCGCTTAATAACGTCATTTTGAATTAATAATTTTACCTACTTGCTAAATAGATAAATTTTTAACTTCATTTACTTTTAGCTTCGTTTAGAGTTTATGACATAGAAATAAAATAAATAAAAACGAACCAAAAATGGTTTCCGGCTGATTTAAGTAAAACTTACTACGCCACACTGAATGGCTGTCGCTATTACCACCGATGCGCCGAACACGTTTCTGGCGTATTTCCAACAATACGCCGCGCGGCATGGCGCACGCGTTTATGTAATCCGAGCACACGCTGACAAATACCGCATTAGAAATATCGCGTCTTTATTCTATAGAAGGAAACAGAGCCTGCACCATAAGCTCTAAAGGCCAAGTTTAGCGTAACGGTTGTCGCGAAGGTGGTAAAAGGTAATCAAAATAGTGACGGGTTGTTGGTCGCAACGCCTAATAACATGATTCGAATTTTGCGCCAATTTAAAAAAAAAACATTCGATACAATTTACTTACATATAATTTAAGTCAAAACCAACAAACTACGCCACACTGAATGGCTGTCGCTATTACCACCGATGCGCCGAACATGTTTCTGGCGTATTCCCAACAATACGCCGCGCGGCATGGCGTATGCGATTATGTAATCCAAACACATGCCGCAGTACAATAAGATAACTTTTGAAAAAAATATTATTAACATAGATATGCAACATACAGCAATTGATGGTTTGTTAAACTTATTACTAAATACCTTTTATAAAACTGTCATACTATACTACACAGCGCCTGAAGAGTGGCCACTTTTACTTACAAAGTTATATAGCAAAGTGGTATCAGACCCATTTCCTCAACCTTATTAAACAATGAATAAGGTTGAGGGTTAATTAAACAATACTATATTGACATATGGTGCACAAAATTAGTCTTTGAATTAACTCCAATAGTCCAAACTCAAGGTTTGCCAGCGAGCGATGGAGCGTTGCATGGATGCTGAATGTCAAATAATTTTTTTTTTTATACGGATGCTCCTGAACAGCAATCGCAGATGTACATAACTAGCTTCCAAAGCCGCAAAATGGGAATTGGAGTGGCCTAACCACACATAATGCCTGTCCAAACGATTTCAGAGCAAGGTCACCGTCATCCGGTAAACCCACGATGGAGCGATAAACAAAATAAATTCAATAATGGAAGGAAATACCGGACCGGAATAAATGGAAGAAGAAGAGGGACTTTGCCTAAGAGTGGGACACATGATAAACGGAAAACTTTGTCGGCAACGAGAGATTAACAATGAATTGACGTCATATTTGTGTTTGTAGTAATTACAAACAAGTTGAAAGTTCCCAAACTTAGCTTACAACTTCGAGAACGCGGTGTTACGCACATCAAACTTATAATAAGCTTGCCTGTTCAATTTTGTTTGTTGTAACGAAATCAATATATGAGGTCTAACATCTAACAACATACTGAAACTATTAAAGTTTTCAGTTTATGAGGCCTTTCAGGATCGTAGCAAGTGAATCTTTGCCTACCCCTGTGGGAAACAGGCGTAATAATTATGTTTGTATGTATCTATTCAAATTCTTTCTTCTGACTATTTCTTCTTCGTCTAAGCGTGTTCCCAGTTGCATCCTCAGCTGTGCTGCTTCGGAGCCCAGGATGCGCTTTCCCGCTTTTTCTTCTACAGATATAACATACATGTATGGTCACCCAAGGATGCCAAAGTCCTTGCAAAATCAAGAAGAAATAGCCGAAACAGTGTAAATGATTTGGCTATAGTTTTACGACCTGTCGCCTGCCTGACGTCAACCCTTTTGGGAATGTATGTGCGAAAAGTTTTACAACCTGCCGCCGCCCGACGTTAACCCTTCTTGGGAATGCAATTGTAGCACGAGATGTTTGTATTTAGTCCTTTAGTCGCCTCTTACGACATCCACAGGAAGAGATGGAGTGGTCCTTTTCTAACCCGGAACCACACGGGTAAGTGAGTAACTTACCTTAGGGTGAAACCCGGATAGTCGCCCCAGGGGTATAGTTGCCTTGATTGCAATTACTTAATTTCGCAAATGAAACACATGTTGTTAAATTTATCTATCGAGAGACTCCATCTACAACTAAGTTGACCGTGTTTCATGTCTCTGTGCGATTTCATGGGACGGCTAGGTGCGATCAAAGTTTTTGCGGGATAGATATCCTCTTTCTCGATAGGGCATCTATTCTAAACGTAATTTACATGGAATAGGCAACTATCCCCTATATGGGATAGTTTTCCTAAAATTTAGAGGTCCGCAAATATCGCCAATGCTCAGGAAATATCAAAGATAATTTTTAAAGTACCTACCCGTTTGACAAATAAAGTATCATGCTTTTTGTACAAAGAGATATAAAGTAATTTCAAAAAGTGGGTCAACTATCCGGGTTTTACCCTACAGGAAATATATTGATCATGGTACAAGGATACTAACATGGTATTATTAGTACTCTTCCCACGACAGCTCAAAACTACGTCACGAATGTAACGATAACTGTTACCGCTGATTAGAAACAATCAGTGGTATTTCAGTAAATTTAAGGACTTTCTCAATTAGTTAATGAATATAAAATGAACTACTCACCTATTTTGTTTATCGTGTGATTCATCTGTTTAATATTTAATTATTAGTTCTAGGTTTGTTAAGGCCGTACCTAAATTTTCCAGGGTCCAGTGCTGCCCCCATTTTAAATAAATCATTTCAAAGAAAACGGTGACATCATTTAAAATTTTACTACCAAGTCCTAGATAACCACTTAAAGTATTTTATGAACTACTGTTTACAGTTTATAATTAGAACGTTAAGCTTTACTACGCACATTTGCTAAAAGTGGCCGTTTTTCGCAAATGTGCGTAGTAAAACTTAACGTTCTCACTTTTAACTGTAAACAGTAGTTCATAAAATACTTTGAAGGGTTATCTAGGACTTGGTGGTTGCAAAATTTTAAATAATGTCTCCGTTTTCTTTGAAATGATTTATTTAAAATGGGGGCAGCACTGGACCCCGGAAAATTTAGGTACGGCCTTAAGTTAAAAATGCATTTTGCTCAGGAAATTCAGTCACACACAGTGGCAACACTCCCACCTGATGACGTATTCTTGGGCCACGTGACCCAACTGTCTTTTATTATATCAAGATATTGATCTTTCACAAAAACTCTGTCTTCCCCATTAGGGATAAAGACATCACGTCTTTATCCCTAATGGGGAAGACAGAATTTTTGTTATGCATCTATATCTACGTTTTATTTGTGTTCCTCATCGATCTTTTAAGAATTTCTTGTAATGAACAAGAAATTCTATCTCACGCTCTCTTCTCTTGCATCCTCAGCTGTGCTGCTTCGGAGCCCGGGGTGCGCTTTCCTGCTTTTTCTTCCCAAATATAACATGCATGTCAATGGTCACCCAAGGATGCCAAAGACCTTGCAAAATGGAGAAGAAATAGCCGGAACAGTTAAATGATTTGGCTATAGTTTTACGACCGGCCGCCTGCCTGACGTCAACCTACTTTGGGAATGTATTTGTGCGAAAAGTTTTACAACCTGCTGCCGCCCGACGTTAACCCTCATTGGGAATGCAATTGTAGCAACATCTCGTGCTACAATTGCGTTCCCAATGAGGGTTGTGTTGTGCTAAGTCCTTTAGTCGCTTCTTACATGCCGGGAACCACACGGCGATATCTCTCTCTCTCTCACTCCTCTATCAAGAAATATATCGAAATATTTTCGAAAAGAATTTTCGCTCCCCATATGCCGCTTCAAAACAGAAAAAATTTTATTACCGTATCCTAACCAAACCAGACATCGCCACATATTCAATGTTTATAGAAATTTAACCACCCGCAACGGGCCTTATAATAAATTCTAGGCATAAAACGTTTTGCCGCCAGTACCAAAACTAAAGTATCCATTCTAATATCATCTTATATCACGAAAAGTGTCATGGTGGTGTTTCTTGCTGTAGAATGCGACATTTTACGTTGTGTGTTAAAGTAGGAGCGTGGAGCGGTTGCTTTTAGGAATTATTGTCACTGAAAAATAAATAAAATAAGTAAATATATAGGAACAAATCACACTGATTAAGCTAGCCCCAAAGTAAGTTTTTGAACTTGTGTTATGGGATACTAACTCAACGATACTATATTTTATTTATTAATTTATTTATTTACAAAATTCATGTACACGACATACAAAGGAAGGAACGTACAAAGTAAGAAAATAGTACATAGGTACTGCTTATTTCATAAGAAATCTCTTCCAGCAGACCCAGGAGAGGAAAATTTAAGAAAACAGGTAGTAGGCGTGTACAAATATGTATATTTAATGTATGTGTATATTTTATGTATGTGTATATTTTATGATAAATACATATATAGCTAAACACCCAAGACCCAGGACGATTTGAAAAAGGCCATTTTCCAACTTGCCCTGACTGGGGATCGAACCCAGAACCTCCGGATTAGCGGTCTAGCTTGTTATCCATTACGCCACGGAGGTCGTCAAAATAACTGCGACAATGCGATAATGGTTTAATGTTTTATAGAGTTTTTTTGGCTTGAAACTACGTCATGCAGACGCCCGAGTCGGTTTCAAGCCGTCTCTGTCACAAACCTTACGTGTGATAGAGATATCTGAAACCATCGCGGGTCACGTGTCTTTGTCGCACGTGCAGTTTGTGACAGAGACGGACTGACCCCGTCCCGGGTCTCCGTTTAGCGCAGTTTCAAGATTGCAGTAATAAGAATAAGGTACTCAAACTAAATCCTCTAGATCTAGAGGTAGATCCTCGGATTGTGAGTTCTTAATACTGGTTTTCACCTGGTTATAATTTGTAAATACTTACGTTCCTATTACAAATAATTCTTGCTACGTCTCATAACTGCTGCTCCATCACATTGTGTACTCAGTGGTGATCTGTATTACAGGTTTCTTACGAAACCTATCACCAACACCACTCTCTCACAATTTTTATAATCCAAATGTAACAACATAAGTATCCAAACATAGCTTTTGTCTTAGAATTTAAGAAGTAATACTTTGTATCTGTTTGTTACATCCACAAATTGTAAAGAGAAAATAAATAATTTATTTATTTATTGTTCCTCTTTTTAGTGCACGTCAATGACTTGCCTTACATGGTAGAACAACAGGTCGGCAATATTGTTTGCCGATTGCACGTCTCTTATTTTTGAAATAGACCGTCATAGCGAAGATGCTACAGCGGTGAATGACACCTTGTCGGCCATTTTTATTTGCTTTTCAGCCAATAACCTTATATAGATTGCAAACAAGACCCAATGCATTAGATTTAGTCTTCCTAACGTAAGGCAAACCAATGTTAGTATACTACTGGGCAGTCAAAAATTAGATCTCGTTAAAAATGCTACTTTCTTGGGGATCACATTAGATTCAAAACTTCAATGGGGTGCCCATATTTCTAAACTCGCTAATAAGCTTGGCTCAGTGGCTTACGCTAATAGATCAGACAAATGACAGATGTAGCAACTGCTAGCCTAGTTTACTTTAGTTACATTCATAGGCTTATGTCCTATGAGATACTTCTATAGAAGAGTGCAGCTGATATACAGACTATTTCTATTTTACAAAAAAGAGCAATTCGAGTTATTTACGGCTTAGGATCGAGAGACTTGCTCAAAGAATTGTTTAAGAAAATGGATATACTTACCTTACCAATTCATATTTGATAGCATAAGGTATGTAAGGAAAACTATTTCTTCGTATAAGACTGATTTAAGAAAACTTTTTTTCATGAATATGATCCTTACGGCTCTACTCTTATAACTTTAAACCTAGAGTTAATGTGTCCCTTTGAGTGAAAATTTTGCGGAAAATGATAAATAAGGGGTGTTACGGCCTCCGAATTTTGATGGGGACCCTTTTGTATCGTATCTTGTTTCAAAGTGGGCTTATCCTTGAATAGTGGACTGTAGATGAACAAGGACGGTAAGCCCGATATCGAAATAATGGACTATAGCAGAATAGAGGTCTAAATAGGATTTAGCTATTTAGAACATATTAAATATATGGGTCTTATTAATTGCTTACTATTTGCTTACTTATTACTTATGCTTACTGTTAATGGCTTATTATTTTGCTTACTAAGATCAAATCGATATAGCCCCTAGTTATGGCTAATCACACATTATGCCTAAATAACATATTTATCAAAGAATTTTTATGCCTATAACAATTATGCAAAAATAATAGGGAGACGAGGAAGGGGAAGACCGAGGATGAAGTTTATCCAACAAGTTAAGGAAGGGTTAGGAGTAAGGTCCAAGACATAAAAAAATGGCAGAGAGAAAAGAGGAATGGAGGCATCTCCACTTAACTCCACCGACAAGAGCAAACTCTTAAATCAAAAGAAAAATAATAATGCCTAATACTTAATCGCAAAAAAATATGTCTTAAAAATTATGCGTTCAGACCTGCTTCCATTGCAAATGTATTGACAAGTAGCTGTATAATCGCATTATAGGGAATTCAGTTCGCAAACATGAACATCAAATGCCCGAAGCGATGCAAACAGTGCCTAATCGATGTTTGAATGTGAATTTTCATACGAGCTTGTATATCTGCTTATTAGATACACTTTAGATATTATAAGAGCTATTCATTTTTAATAAGCCATAAGGTGTTATGGGAAAATGCCTGCCCATATTTTCCATTCATCGCTGTTCGCTGCAAGTTTTTCTTTGTAAGTCGGTTAAAAATGTGATTACTTGGTAATTCTACAGCAATATTTTCTTTTATATTTTAGTAAATACACAGTAAGTTGAGTACATAATTATAAAAAAAGAGTGAGAAATACAACTAGATCGCCTAACTAACAAATTATTATAAAAATACATATCTTGTTTATTTTTGCATAATATCAAGTTATTATGAAAATACAAAATTTCTTACATTATATATTATACATTATAATGTAAGAAATGTTGATAAACTGATGTTGCCGTGGCATAACCAAGAAATTTTGGTTTAGGTACCTACACTATGGATTCTTATTTAATTTTTTTTTTAACAGTGGAGAAACTAAGTTGTACGACCCAGGACAGTTTGAAAAAGACCATTTTCCATCTTGCCCTGGCTGGGGATCGAACCTAGAATCTCCGGACTGGTGGACTAGCGTGTTAACCATTAGGCCACGGAGGTTGTCAAGTCAAAAATGATACACTACTATATTCTCTTACAAGTTCATATTTTGACTTTTGAAATTTGCGATTTCAAAGAAATTTCACATATAGGTATGTGTTTCTTTGAAATCGCAAATTTTTGCTGAAATCTGACATGTCGTTTCAAAATAAAAGCTAGGCTATCTTGTATGAAAAAGTCAAGGTCGGTCTAAGGTAAGGGGACTGTTAACAAGTATTGTCATTCCTTAACAAGTATTGTTGTTGAGGATATCTACAACAATTTAACAAGATATGTTCAAACCATGTTAGCTCTCACTAACCTGATTACACAGTTAATTTCACCTTCTATACTGAACTTGAAGGTGCCCGAGGCGAAGATTGTTATAGCAACCGATCGATGGGCTGCTGTTACGGATACTTGCAAAGTTTGCTATTCTGCAAGCGGCATGTCTTCCCAAGGAGTTTCTGGTGGCTTGTTTTCGAGTCAGGAAGCAAAAGAAATAAATTATATTTACTATTATTTGTATCTTATTTTGACCATCAGTATGAAAAACTCTACACCCATAATTTTTTTTTGAAGTTCCTTTTTTGACAACAGTCTTTGAAATTGAAAAATTTTGCCGAAATCTGACATTAATTTCAAAATAAAAGCTTATTATGGTAAAGTGCTCTTAAAGAATGCCAGTCTCGTAATACAACTCAGTTTCTCCACTGTTAAAAAAATTCAAATAAGAATCCATAGTATAGATACCTAAACCAAAATTTTTTGGTAATGCCACAGCACCACCAGTTTCTCAACATTTCTTACATTATAATATATAATTATACATTATAATATATAAAGTAAGAAATTTTGTATTTTTCATAACAACTTGATATTATGCAAAAATAAAAAAGATATGTATTTTTATAATAATTGGTTAGTTAGGCGATCTAGTTGTATTTCTTATTCTTTTTTTTTGTTTATGTACTCAACTTACTGTGTATTTACTAAAATATAAAAGAAAATATTGCTGTAGAATTACCAAGTAATCACATTTTTAACCGACTTACAAAGAAAAACTTGCAGCGAACAGCGATGAATGGAGAATATGGGGAGGCATTTTACCAGCAGTGTGACATAACACCTAATGGCTTATTAAAAATGAATAGCTCTTATAATATCTAAAGTGTATCTAATAAGCAGATATACAAGCTCGTATGAAAATTCACATCCAAACATCGATTAGGCACTGTTTGCATCGCTGCGGGCATTTGATGTTCATGTTTGCGAACTGTATTCCCGGTAATGCGATTATACAACTACTTGTCAATACATTTGCAATGGAAGCAGGTCTGAACGCATACTTTTTAAGACATATTTTTTGCCATTAAGTATTAGGCATTATTATTTTTCTTTTGATTTAAGAGTTTGCTCTTGTCGGTGGAGTTAAGTGGAGATGCCTCCATTCCTCTCTTCTCTTTGCCATTTTTTTATGTCTTGGACCTTACTCCTAACCCTTCCTTAACTTGTTGGATAAACTTCATCCTCGGTCTTCCCCTTCCTAGTCTCCCTATTATTTTTGCATAATTGTTATAGGCATAAAAATTCTTTGATAAATATGTTATTGAGGCATAATGTGTGATTAGCCATAACTAGGGGCTATATCGATTTGATATTAGTAAGCAAAATAATAAGCCATTAACAGTAGGCATAAGTAATAAGTAAGCCAATAGTAAGCAATTAATAAGACCCATATATTCAATATGTTCTAAATAGCTAAATCCTATTTAGACCTCTATTCTGCTGTAGTGCATTATTTCGATATCGGGCTCACGGATAGATATTTAGATAATACATTTTTTGGTATAATTTTCGTGTATATAGGTGATTGTATAAAATAGTAATACGTATTATAAAGGCAAATTTAGGCAAATTTAGAGGTATGTTTGTGATATTTTTCTATCGAGACAAAAATGCTCAATAGTGTTTTGGCTATGTAGAAAATCCTTAAGATTTTTATGTAATTTTTTTAGGAATAATCTGTAGTAGTTTAATAACGGTGACTTTTCAAAAACACGCACAGTATTGCAAATTGTGAACCCACGTCGCAAGTAAAAGTTCATATACTGTATAACATGTTTGCAACAGAAGTGGACGTGTCTGTACTGTTTAAATGTTCCGTTGTTGCTACAACTTGAATGTGTTTGCTAGTTGCTTTTATTGATCGATGGTTTTTATATAAAAA
Organism: Acrobasis repandana; assembly: GCA_963576875.1. Taxonomy (NCBI): domain Eukaryota; kingdom Metazoa; phylum Arthropoda; class Insecta; order Lepidoptera; family Pyralidae; genus Acrobasis; species Acrobasis repandana. The sequence goes on along the minus strand of OY756232.1, from coordinate 17,681,965 downwards.
CAGTACGGCCGCGTAAAATTTCTATAGTTGGAAATTTTGCGGCGGCGGCGGTCCACCTGGCAGCCCGCGTCGCACGCCATGCCGCGTATCCGTGGACGTGGCCTACGAGAGCAAAATTCAAACATTCAAATGTTTATTCAGTAATTAGGCTTTCGCAGGTACTTTAACACGTTAATAAATTTTGTATACATTACGTGTAAAAATCATTATTTTTAAGAAAAGCTACATATTACTAGTACCGTTTCGCAACGACCACTGCTAAAAGAAACCCTTTTGGCGCGTTCGACGTAAAAAACTCATTTACACAGTCGACTTGACGCCAGAAGGGCTTTGTCATATATTTGTGAATTTTCAAATAAGTATTTATAATGTTAACACATTATAACAATTCCGAAATCATCTAGGAATTGTATACAATGACCGATTTCATACATTTTGTTATGTTAAGTTTCATACAGTTTGTACTGTGTAAGTATCTTGATACTTACACAGCAGACGTAGTAATAGAGGTACCAACCTGTGAGCGCAGATATTTAGAGGCCATTTCTTACATTATTTGATGATATTTAAGTATTTATACAAATTTTAGTTTTATATTCATAGTAATACTTAATTTAATAGTTGTTTAATAATGTAATTAGTGATATGAGGGCTGGCTGCTTCTTTTCACAACGAATTAGCATAGCCATTCAGAGAAGACACGTAGCCACTGCTATTACACTGGAATTACTGAATACAGTATGTACACAATAATTCCAGAATTATTACTATATCTGAAACCCATTGATTACCAAAGCCGCAGGGCAACACTATGAATTATTTCATCTGACTGACTCTCTAGTAGGGTTGCCAAAATACTTTCAACTTTCAACAGTAAGCAGATCTCCCCTGGGCAGTCTGTAAGTCTTTGAATAGACTCTGGACTGGTGTCAGGAGTCAAGAAAACAGGGTTAGGTGGCGTTTCTCAAAAAATTACAAGTGCGATCGTGGTGCTGTTCATTCAATGACCCATCTATTGTCCTTACCCAAATGCAAGACCCTACACCCTGCATAATGCAAAACCTCAACCAAGCCAAGCACCGGTCAAACCTACTTTAAAAATATATGTTAATGTTTGTATAGCCAATCCACTCGAAAGAAGATATCTTTGTTGTCGAGTGTACGCAGTTACATATAGGTTGTTTAAATTTGGGGTTGTAAGAAGGTTTGCAAATCCACAATCTAGAGTAGTTGACGAGCGAGCGAAGTTTTCTGATTGTTCTAGTAGCAATCCGTCGTTTGTATTGTATCTATGCACGTATATGGGTATGTTTGTTTAACCATAGCTCGAGTATATTTCGTAGGAACTTCATCAAATTTAGTAGGAGTGTAGGTATAACCAATATTTTTTTTGCCGACTTCAAAAAAGGAAGAGCTTTAATTCGATAAAAAAAATATTTGCATTAGCTAAATCAGTCCAGGGTTATAGGGAGTTATAGGGCCGCGACTTCACAGTTCGGAATGAACTTAGTTACCAAACATTCTGGCCACCCTACTCCCAACCAGTGGGCATGAAACATAATAATCCGAACGGGAAACTACGGCCTATAAATATGCTACATTACATTCGATATTAATATCCAGGAATTTGATAATGCTCCAGTTTCTATGGCAACTACAGTAATTAACTTTGATTCCACAGAAGCATTTTGGTTACCTAATATCACAGCCTAATTATTCGATAAAAGCTTGTTTAAAACAATATTTTTTAAATAACTACTTGTGTTTTACTGTTATGAGATTAAAAGTAGTTTAATAGACTCTGTTACCTAATTTAGAAGTGTGAAATTACGTAGTTTACGAGATTAAAAGTATACGAGTACGATTACTATGTACGTCCATTCGTCAGTACACTGTTAATATGTACTTACTATTAATCGTCATCATTAGGTCTTTTTAGTCTCCACTGCAGGAGCACGACCTTCTCTGTACTACCAGAGCCATATATTAGCCAGAGTAGTCAGAGGATTTGATCTTCACTGTGCATGCTGGTCAGACGGGTTGGAGAGACATAGTATTAATGTTACAGGCGCAAAGCGCGGGCAATACTTTGATTAACCTTTACCTACACAGTGAATTTATGACATTCGAACCCTATATCTTTTTTAAATGCTTTTATCAGCACCACCGTAGTAGGTTGACTGGTAGAACAGACCCTAGGCCTTAAGTTCGTCTGTTAAATTTTTGTAATAAAGTTAAATAATATCTCAACAAATTGTTCAGCGATTTGGCTCATGTCCAAAGTTAATAATGTCTCTTTCCTTACTTATTCACCTATGAATATGTTCCGTGTTTCAAAGCTACTCAAATAATCGTATAACATACATTATGTACATACATATAGTTACATGCATACATACATATTATGAAAATGCAGAATTATTATAGTCTTCTATGCTGGTCTGGAGGAAACCAAAACGTACCTACAATGTACCAGCTGATTCTTTTCCAGAGCAGATCGTAGAAGCCGATCAAAGAAATAGGCAAGAAATCCTATCATTGTGATTCTTTAGTGCTCTCAAAGTTTAATCAGCTAGATGACAAAAAGTCAAATCAGACACTTTTTTCTAAACGTCAAAACAAACATTTGCTATGGGATTTGTATGAAATACAAAACCGTGACGTCATAGATTTTTCGAGCGCTCTTAATATCAGTTTTTTTTGCACTAATAAGTCTAAAATCATGTTAAAATGGATATGATCAATGACAAGTGCCACTATTTTACAGTACCAAATAATTAATTTTTGACCCAGTCATCTACCCAATTTATGGATCAAGCATACGGCCCACGGTTACTGATACGTACACAAAATGTTATATAAACGAGTCCAAAACGCTTCTTCTTCAAAATGGTATTTTTTTGGCAATAATCTAAATTATATTCTATTCTAATATACGCTGCGGCTAGAAACTCATCACTATGCTGATAGGCAGTGGCGAGACTTATAACAAAGCAGCGGATTAGCTCATTGAAGTGGCAGTAGTACGAAGAATCCATAGGGCAGAAAGCTTCTCAAATGACGGCCATATACCGGCAAGCGCATCGTACGACACCCACCTAGGTACTAGGTGGTCGGAAGTTTGCAGGAAGGCGCGGATGCAGACCACTTCCAACGGGGCTTTTTTTAAAATCTTTGCAATAGGCCTATTTCCGTACATCATATTATGATAATAAATAAGCCAACTCAGTAAAAGCAAGCAACCTTTCTAGCCATACATACCCAACATCAACTTGACCCACTTCTCGTACAATCGCTTTAATTCATTTGCCTTACCCTCATTCTTGCTTTGAAAAACCCCACACACGAAAAAGTAATTCCCGAAACATTTACTGCAAATCCCGGCCGGTTTTCAATCTCGATATAAACAAAAAGTTGTCTGTTGGAAACCTATTTTAGAATCGATTGTAGGAAACCTTTTGGAAACAAGTTGGCAGAATTTTTCTTTTCGTTCTCGACCGTCTGGCCAGCGTGGAGAGTGTAGGCCAAATCCTCTGACTGCTCTCGGCAGCACAGAGAGTAGTACAGAGAGGGTCGTGCTCCTACAGTGGAGACTAAAAAAGATCTGATGATGATGATGCTCTCGAAATTCTGCGATCAAATTGCAGACGTTCTAAAAAAAGGAGAGGTAAGTAGTACCTGTAAACGAAGGGCATGTATGAAGAGGTTGATGAGTGTAGATGAAGCGAAAGGATCGTAGCAAGTGGAGGTCTATAGTCTGCCTGCCTCTGTCAAAGAATATAGACACTATGCGAAAAGAAACAACACTTAAGCATGTGTGCACGTAAAATCCCTTGAGAGGCGCGCGGGTCGTGGAACGACCCATGATGACCCATCGTCGACTGCATTGGCCGAGGGCTGGTTCCTAGTTCGCGTCTCTCTCACGCACCGCACGATACTCCATTTCGGTTCGGTATCAACCCTAGCGTTACGCGCTCCGGCTCAAGGTCACCGGCGTTCGAACTCTTACGTAAAGGGAGTGTCGCCGCTGTGACTCTGTAGGAAACAGGCTTGATAGTATGTATGTTCTCGACAAACCTATACTTTAATACATATCTATCAATGACCTTCCACATATACCTAAATTTGTATCATGGACACAGAATACATAAGAGTCAAACAGAATGGAATCTCACAGCGTCTCCCGCAAATTGGCGTCCCCCAATTTGCGGGAGACGCTGTGAGATTCCATTCTGTTTGACTCTTATGTATTCTGTGTTTTAGTTTAAATATTGTTGTAGCTAGATGGAGCTATTAGTTCGAATGAAGGTAGTTTCGTAGTGGTGCCACTCACTTAATTTTGGAAAGATGACAGTATAAGCGTTAATTTTGCTACAAACAAACAAGCTCCCTTTGTGGTTACTATCAGCCTAAGTACCTACCCAGCATCATTTGTATGGCTAGAGGGCGAGATAGTAGCGACATCTAGAAATAGGTAATACAGGATTTCGACAATACAGCGAGTACGCTTTTTTGTATGGGGTAAGTCCTCTTAAATTGGTTTTTCTATGGAATCTTAGCTATGTTTGATGAAAATTTGATTAAGCTGTTCAAAAGTTATTTGTGTGAAGGCTTGTGGTGTGGTCGCGGCTTTTTTTTTCAATGCTCAATTTCTTGTGCCAAGGAGATGTGTAAAGGACACTGTTCAGATTTTACGCATATCCGTAAAAGTTGTTTTTATTATGTAACATGCAAAAAGGAAACTTAGTAATACTTTCTAACCCTAAAGAACATTTTTATACGACATAGTACGGTATCTGCTTATTTTTAAAAGTAGGGTTGGGCCTATTTTAGTGATAATAGCTTTCAAAATATACAAGCTTGGTTACGACTACTGGACCGGCATTGTTTATAAGGGTATCTTCTAACCCCTTTTGGAGTTTTATCTTACGTATTTTTGCGTATAATATTTTGTATTGTTTGGAATAGATTTTTTTTATGATTTATTTTACGGCCCTGGATACGAGTCCTTTCGAGCTATTTTTAGTTTTTAGGGTTGCGTACAAAAAATGAAAAAACGGAACCCTTATAGGATCACTCGTGCGTCTGTCTGTCTGTCCGTCCGTCTGTTACAGCCAATTTTCTCCAAATCTACTGGACAGAATCAGGTGAAAATTGGTAGGATGGTGTAATCCTATGACCCAAACACGCATGTGCAAAGTAATTTTTTTTTAATAAGGGTAATTTTTGGGGGACAACTTGGAAAATTAAAAAATAAAGTTTTGCAAACCTCATTGTGTTATATATCAAATAAAAGGGCTTGTTATGAGAATCTCAAATATATTTTTGTTATAATTGTAAAATACAAAGTTCTGTTTTATTCAAGAAAGAAGATGAAAATTGACCATCGCCCCCCTAATCTCCGAAACTACAGGGCCTAAAATTTTGAAAAAAATACAAAATATAGTTCATTGCTTTTAGATTACAGGAAAACCTATAAGAATTCAATCAATTGTACGGAACCTCCTCCACGCGAGTTTAACTAGCACTTGGCTGGTTTATTCGTTTATTCAGTCCTAACAAGTTTCAGTCAAAGGCTGGTTCTGGTCTTTTGATTGCTTAAAGGGAGATTCTGGCGACAAATCTATACGAGTCCACTTGTTTTCATAGCCGATTAAATGGCGGACGAGACGCCTATAGACGCCCACCACAGTCCGCTTAACAAATATCACTATAGCCATATAATGACTGTATACTTTACATATTCACATATTGTTTATGAGCATGAGCGTTTGTAACACCAAACTACACCAATTTCATATTATGAAGTCTACTAAAACAATTTGCAAAACATTTTAAAACAAACCCCAACTGAACCATTTTTTACAAATTTTCAAAAAAGTATGCATATTTGGGCTACATTGGCATTTAAAAATTTACTTTCATATCTTTTTCCTGAGGTAGACAAAGTCTAATCAAAGACTCACAAGGTGGGTAAACGTAATCAAAATAGGGATGATAGGTTGCTGATAGGGATGATTAGGATTTTCACCTATTCCCTTGATCGGATTTTATCTCTACAATCTATTTGGGAACAGGAGCAGCTGGTACACATATTTTTGTATTTCCTACACCAGAATCAAATGGATGAACTTAAGAGGCCCCTAACCCTAGATGGAGTCAGATTTTTCCATACTTTCAAAATTTTCTTTTATTAGCACTACCTGTAGGTTGACTGGTAGAAAAGACTCTGGACCATATTGTTCGCCTATTACATGTTATAAATGTTAAAAACTGTTTTTCTATTTCAAATATAATCTTAGTTACTCATAAAAGAAGACTGAAGGAGATTTTATTTCAATTAGAAAACCCAGCATTCATTCTGAATGCAAAACACAATGCAGCCAAAGAAATTCAAGCTCCGATGAAAAAGGATAATAAAATCCTTTGTTTTCATTTAATTAAAGTAAGCAACAATATAAATGACCTTACACACGTCGGTAAAAACATTTACCTACTTAATTAATCAACGCGAAGAGAAAAACTTTAGACGAACACAAGTGTAAAGGCTGTGGCACACTGTCTCTCTTATTGGTGAACTGAGATTTAGGCACATTCAAAAATAAGTCATTAAATAAAACAACTAGCTTTTAAAAAAAGCCTTCCTTTAGTCTAATACAGGCCTCTGTTACCCACCGTTTACAGGATTCAAATCAAAATCAAAACATACATAACTAAAATTGGAAAAATGTCATAAGTGTAGTCATATTATTTAAACTTATGTTAGTAGGTATAAACTAATTACGAAATTACGGTTTACTCATGTAGTATCAACGGTTTCGCTTCACCCGTTGTAATCACATTATTTTTATTTTATTTATTCAAGTACGCTTGGAAATTTACAAACATACACATAAAAAAATAAGGAAAACATAGTACTTAGGTGCTACTTATTTCTAAAGAAATTTCTTCCAGTAGACCCGCGAGAGGAAATGGGAAAAAAAGAGGTGATTGGCGTGTACCTACAATACAAAACTAAATAAATAACTAGACAAGATATATACCTACATAAACATACATAAATATACTTACATAAATACATAAATAAATACAATAAATACATATGTTAATATTTCTAAATATATTAGGATGATAAATACAGATAGTGATCTTTTACTCGTTTCTTGAACGTCGTTGAACATTGTTGCCAAATCTGTATCATCATTATCATCCGAGCGTATTTCCGATTGCATCCTCAGCGGTAACGCTTCAGAGTCCGGTTCCGCTAACTTACCTTGGTTGTTTGACGAGGTTACTGGTTCTAATACAGAGCGACTGCCGTCTGACCTCCGCAACCCAAAGGGTGACTAGAACCAATCCTAGAATCCCACAGCTTTACTTGCCTTCCAAAGCACGGAATCATCTTTATTTTTGGATAATCAGGTGAATTAATCCTACAATATCCTAACCAGACTGGAAACAACTTTTCACAAAGTATGCTTCCCAGTAGAATTTGAACCCATGACCTCCGGATCACAAGACAAACGCCTTGATCACTGGACAACGAAAGCAGTCAAATTTGGATCGCCTTAGCGTAAAAACATGTCTGTCTTTGTCCTAAAGAAGGAATAAAATAAAATAAAGTAACTAGCCCAGCAAGACAGACTAATGGTCCCTCCATTTACCGGGTTTATCCGGACACTCGCCCTTTGTAAATCATCCCGAGAGCACTTTTTCCTGGACAGCCGTCGAGTTCAATTACAAGATGCCTAGTATTTCTGTTCTTATGGACCCACGGGATTAGAGTTTTCACTTTGCGTAGTAGGTCCAAATAGTGAAGGAGATAAATGGCAGTGTTTATGCTCTAATGTAGTAACTCATTATGTAGGCTTTATGGATGAATCAGGGTAGATTTTCTGAGTTCTTGGGTTTATATATGTTTCCGATGATAGGATTACGTAAATGTGATATTTCTAAGTAAATTTTAGTTGCGTTATGTAGGTGTCTTTGACTATGTTTTTTTCTATTGATATGACAAATGAGCACTCTTCCATGCTGGTCTGGGGGAAAAGAAAAAACTGTCAATGTACCAGTTGCTTCTCTTCCCGCGCAAATCGTAGAAGCCGATCGAGGTATTGGGCGAAACTGCGAATCATATGCAGGCGATGCAGCTAGCAACCTTTCACTATTCGTCCATCATCACGCTAAAAATGGCGTTTGGGTCTTGCGGCCCTGGGCTCTGACTGCTTAGAGACGCAAAACTCACATGTTCTATCTGCCCCATTACGGATGAAGACGTTATAGTGTATCTGTATCTAATATGCAGAGCAATCATATAGGTAAATCTTTTTCTTTCTTTTCATCATCAATATCATCATCTCCCTCGCACTTTTCCCTATTTGGGGTTGGCTCTGTATGACAACTTCTATTGCTTTTTATTAGTAACCATATTTGCACTAGCTCCTCGTTTCTTCATATCTGTTCTTTTTTTCTTTTCATCTTCATAATCATGATCTTCCTCGCCTTTTCCCTCTTTGGGTTCGGCTCTATATGTAAACTTTCTGTATTTGATTACTTTAAAACAGTTGACACACGTGATATAAGTAGTCGGAAAAGGCCGACTAGGTTTCGATCGATTTAGACGATCATCTTCGAGGCGAGTGTCAGCGACGACCTGACCATGTCGCTGTCCGCTCAGCACTGAGGGCTGCCTCGTGCGTCACCACCCGCGCCTCCGCTTACTGTGCTGTTTCTGTATTTCTTTCTGTCATTAACTATATTTGCACTAGCCCCCGGTTTTTTTCTAAGCTGCCCTACGTCATGTACGAGTACATTAGGCTAAATACAGAGGGATCAACATACAGGTAAAAGAGGATTTAAAATTTAAGCAACAGTGAAAACATTTCGGCTCGATAACAAGAAGAAGAAAAGCAATCTTTTCTTCCTTTATAATTACATTTAATTCTGTAGCTTCGAGACCTGCAAACTACCGACTCATCTAAGTATTCTTATTTAATATAACTTATGCTTCTTTCTCAGCGTGAAAGAAAACAATTTCAAAAACCATTGAATATTCAGCAAGCATTTTCATATTTTAAGCAAAATTGCTCGCCATAACAACAAGTCAAAACGAATATTACGTAGAAAGGAAACTTTATGTCCACAGAAGCTTTACGTAAACGGTGTCTAGTCTACACGTGCGATCGAACTTATATCGTTATTTTTCCTGTTTTATTGCCTAGACTGCAATTTAGGAATGGTATACTATTAGAATTTAGGTCGTAGAAAATAAGAAAATGAAAGTTTTTCGAAAAAAATAAAACAATTTTCGTAAAAGTTTATTGTGAGGCATAAGTAATAATCAAGCAAGACAAATTTAATAAGCCTGGACTCGATGGGGTTGCGTCATATTATTACAGGTTCCTATAGGACCTTCTGGCTCCATCATCAGATCAGCTTCTTGTTATTAATAATATTGCATCGTCATTTGATTAACGTTAGCATACAAAATTTCATCCTAATCGGCAACTGGCAAGTGGCTCAAATTTAACTTGCATGATTTAACGCAACCCCTTCGACTTTGGCTTTGTGTTGACAAACTTATTTTTTAGTCCACTATCATTCTTTTCCGTTAATAATTTATTATATCTAGGTAATTTTGATAAGGTTAATTTACTCAGATGTGGTCTACTATCCATCCATCTTATCTTAGATTTTTCTCTCAAAGTCAATAAATTCTAAACATGACATTATTCGACTTGTTGTAAAAATCTTTAAAATTAAATATCTGTTACTACTCTAATATGAATAAAAAATGTGAGTCATCATGAGTCAGCAAACAAAAAACAAGGCAGATCGATCCATCGCAATCACAGACTGCATATGAAAATATACCTGCATGGTAGGGTTGGCAACCAATATTCTTTTCTAGTATTTACCATTTTGTGAGGAAATTTCTATTTCTATATCTAAATTATTTGGTACTGATAAGAAAATAAAATGTTACAAAATAATGGCACTTGTCATTGATCACATCCATATTGAACGTGTTTTAGGTTTATTAATGCAGAAAACCCGATATTAAAATTATGTGTCTCCAAGAAACTATGACGTCATAGTTCGATATTTCATACAAATCTCATAGAGAATGGAAAAAAGTGTCAGATTTCACTTTTTCGAAAATAGCCAAGTCTATATTATTTATTATCTTTGTGTCAAATCCCTGCTTTCGATGGCATGTTAATCCGATAGTAAGTAAGATTACAAACAAGGTAGATTGATCCATCGCAATCATATATTTAAAGAAATTTAAAATCATTATAAATTAACTTAAAAATAAATGATTAAGTATTAAAAATACAATAAACATTTAAAGTTTTATGAGTGGCATTCCGACAGTATCGTATTTATAAAAAAATTGAAAGAAACCACTTTAGTGTTACTAAGCAGCGAGAAATTTAGGTGTACGCAATTTTCAAAAACTCGACAGCCCTATTTCAAACCCCCCGTTATCCCATTTATCCCTGTTTGGGTGCGTCTACCTAATTGCCATCCCTGCTAAAGAGGGTCCGGTGAGCCAGGTCTGGTATTACTATGTCTAGGAATATGAGCCTTACATTTACATATGTAGGGACTAGATTCAGGCAAGACAGGTAAGAATTATCGGTTCGAACAAACGAGCAGAGCGAGCGAAGTTCTACGAGTCTATTTGGAAAGTCTTATTGTTCAATGTTCAATGGTTTTTGATTGCAACTTCATTAACTTTGATATAGAAGAGAATAGAAAATGAACATAAGCAAATTTTGTTCTCCTTTGCCTTTGGAATATGATAAGTCTGTTTTCTTTGGAATTTTATTATTAACCCAACCTGGACAAGAAAAGGCAAGGATTGAAAATAATGGAAGTTGTTGGACTCTTCCAACTTGGAAGTTGTTGTAAGAGGCCTTTGCTGATAACGAGCACTCAGATTCGAACAGTTCATATCTAGTACCACCTGAGACTAAACAATGACCGCTATACTGATTTTCATGGGCAGAGGCCAAGTGAAAATCAGGACTTTATTCAATTCAGGACATTTCTATAGTGTGTTTGGTGTATTTGGGAAGAATGTAGAGTGAACAGGCATTTTTTGAGTCTGCGTGATACACCTTAGACCTCATCTTAGCTTCCCATCAGGCTAGATAGAGGTCAAACGCACTCAAATTTCTAATAAAAAAAAGAGAATGCTGGTTGATGGATGATGAAGTTGTATTTGTGTGCTAGATAGAATCTATTTGTATGAATTTTCTGTTAGGCGACATGTATTTAATATTGCAGCTGTTTGTAGGAGGACGTAGGTGTTAGGCGAGAGATTGAAAGTTTGGAGTAAAATAAGAAGTTGGTTTGGGATTCCTTGGTGGATAATACTGTATCTATAGTAACTTTTTAAAGGTGCTAGAGTCTAGTTATTTAATCTTTTGGCTCGATGTATTTAAACAGGTTTTCAGCTATGGTGTTTTGTAAATTATCAACAGCAAACTATCTTGTCGTTTTCTCAAAATTTCTAATCGCCTGATTAAAAACGCCTTGCCACTCGATCTAACAAAAAAAAAATCAAATGTTTCAATCTCCAGAAACGCCCTTGCAAAACCAATTTCCTAAAAAAACGTGACCTGAATTTTAAATTCTGAATTTGGTTGTTACAGAGATCTTAACAACGACAAACAGATAAGTGAAACAATAAACACTTTGAACATTTTAATGTTGGGAGGTTTTAAATCCGACATAGAATAAATTCGCAGTAAAAATTCAGAAGATACGATGTTCAGGGCGTTGATTGTTGGTCCAAGTTAGAAGGTACACCGAGCGGGTTTCTTCCAGACAAGTCATCTCTTCTTGTAGATGTCGGATAATGAGAAGTGTATAAATTCGAAAGTATTTTTTGTGTATGTATAAAAAGCGATATCTTCACCAAATATGAACCAATCAGGATGATGTTTTACATGAAAGCCCTTTCTATCCAGTTGGTTCCATATTTCGTGAAGATATGATGAAGAACTTTGAAGATATAAAATAAACTCATTTGGAGTCAATTCGCTTTCAATTGTAATATTTAAAAAGAAAAAGCCAGTTTTGGAATAATTAAGCTAAGGAAACGCGCTAATATCAGCTTGAAAGGCTTTCAATACTCATACTCGTACATCGTTCAGCTAATCCACTTTCTCTTCTGCCACTTTCACCTTGTGTGTGTGTGGATCAAATTTTTGATTTTCAGTTTTTTCGCCATTGATAAAGGTAGCTAAGTGATTGATATTAAAGGCTTCCGGTCCAGGGAAGAATAACTCAGGAATAGCTTTTCCACTTAAAATAATGTAAAAATAACGACATTCTGTAAGTGATATATTTATCCTTACTGAATAAAACTCCGTACCGAGTGGTTCCCGGCAGAGTAGAATAGGACCACTCCAAGTCTCACCGTCAATGTCGTAGAAGGTGACTTAGGAAAAACAAGCTAAACAAAGCTTGTAAACATCAATGACACCTCTCCAAACTGTCTGGCTCACCTCTGGCTGCTCTTGGTTCTGGTAGTACAGAGAGGGTCAAGCTCCAGCAGTGGAGACTAAAAAAGACCTGATAACGATGACGACAAATAAAATCACAAATGCATATCCAAAGAGGGTTGACGTTAGGCAGGCGGCAGGTCACTAAACTATAGATAACGTTTTTGTTACGGCCTGGCTTCTATCTTATTAATATTGTAATGCTAATCATAGTATATAAAAATACAATACAAGCCAATTCGAAAAAGTGGTATCGCGTGTGATGGGCCGTTTGTACGTTGACCCGGATATGCAGCAAAAAGTATCAACTTTTTTATATAAATTAAGGTGATTAATTTAGTTGATCGTACGGTGGTCAACTGACCTTTTTGGATACTGATACTTGTAAAAACAAGATTAATCTGTTTTTATGCATTTGTGAGATTAGATTTACCGTTATATACATACATACTATCACATCTTAATCCCTGATGGGCAACATTTTGGGTCTTACTGCTCCAAGCAGACAGAAAAGCCTCAAAGCCAAAGCCCAGGGCCGCAAGACACAAAAGCCTCTTTTAATGAGAAGATGAAAAAAACCGGCCAAGTGCGTGTCGGACCACGCATAAAGTAGGGTTCCGTAGTCATTTTTGGCACCGCGCTGTTTTGCATTACTTGCATTTCAAGCTTCATTCAGTCCTAACAGTAAAATAAGTAAAAAAACTTTTTAAGTTTATACTGTTCTTTTGGAAAAAAGTATATATTTTTTTTATTTATAATATCAAAAGTATTCATCACAGGATACCCGAAATAATTTTAAATAAGAGTTTCCGCGCCTGTTTCTTTACGTGAGTGATTTGAAGTTTATAGGTCCAAGACAGGTCCGTGTAAACGACTTTGGCGGGCTATATCTCGCAAATGGTAAAGCTGATAAAAAAGTATTGTATGAAAACCCTATCTTATTTTTATAGTCCTTTTCAACGATACCCCACACGAGGGGGTGCACTCAAAAAAATAATTCACCCCCCTTTTACATGTATGGGGAGGTACCCTTAAAAAGGGGTAATAAAATTTTTTTGTATTTTTAAAAATTAGTACTATATGTGAAATATCCTCGAACCAAGTAACATGCAAATCAGTCCATAAACGTAGAAGATATTCTGCTGTGACAGACTAGGACGGACGGACTGAACAATCTTATAAGGGTTCCTTGTCGGACTACGGAACCCTAAAAAGGAATCGAAATAATGATGGGTTGCTAGCCGCATCGCCTATTAACATGATTTGCATTTTCGCCCATTCCCTTGATCGGCTACGACATGCGCCGGAAGAGAAGCTTCTAAATTCTAAGTTTTTTCTTTTCTCCAGTGAATATTGTCCAGTTTTTTATCACCTAAAAAGGTATTTTCAGGTAATTCTGCGTGTAACTTGGCCCAGTCCATACAGAACGCTGGCCAAACCCGGCGCCGTGATACGCATATCAATAAAGCAATGAATTTAATTAAGCACAGTGTACTCATCTGCATTTTTATCGGATTTTAATTAAAACCCTCGTACACCGTGTTACTGTAATGGATATTTGGGATTGACACTTTTTGACTATTGCTGTCATTTTGTAACAAGCGTGTTTTTAGGGTTCGTACCCAAAGGGTGCCAACGAGACTCCGCTGCCTGTCCGTCTGTCTGTCACAGGGCTTTATCTCTTGAAATGTAATGAGTAGACACGTGGAATTTTCACCGATTATGTTTTACTGCAGCCGTTATAACAACAAACACTAAAAATAAGATAAAGTTAAAAATTTAAGGGGTCGTCATACAAAAAACGTGTTTTTTTCAGCGTTTTTAACTCGATCTTTATTCGTTAAAGACACTTATTGCCCTTGGAGCGTCTTCTACCTTGCTCTACAACTTTGTATGTATAGGGCTCACCTAAGCTTAAACAGGTGAGACCCTACACCAGGTGTACCATTTTTTTTTGTAAAATTTAGAGTACACTTGTTATATTATATGACATATATCAGGAGAACAGTCATAAACAACCAATATCATTCGATTGACAGTATCAAAGCTATAATTTAGATACACTTAAAGCACATAATGATAGGTAATATCGACAGCAACCGGGTTAGTTTCTTTAAAAAATTGGATTTTTTTTTATTACTCGTCTATTTTTCGTTGAATAGTTATTTCCAGAACCTTTTTCCATTTATACTTATCATTATTTCAAACTTTTATCGTTTCCAGTTTATATTTTCTTTCATGCTGGTCTGGTTTTGATTCTTTTTTAACTTTCTTGCCCCACTATCACGCTAAAAGTGGCCTTTGAGTCTTTTAGCCCTGGACTCTGGCTTTATACTCGTAGAGCCGCAAGACCCAAAATGCTCTGTCTGCCCCGTTAGGGATGAATACTCGATAGTGTATGTTGTATGGGTCTTACAAAATATATTGAAACTATTTTAAGACTAAATTCATTCCATGATACTTGACCTCCCGTACAACTTGACCTCCCATACAACTTGACCGATCAGTTGATCCGAGTTTGTATGAAAAGCAAAATGAGTCTTTATCATGTTCCGATATACTTAGGTATATTCCTTGGCGAAAATTGATCAGTATCATGGACTGAATTCGCCTTTAAGAAAGTTTCAATATTCTATTTTGTAAGACTACCATATTTTATTATACCATGGTTAAAAGTAATATTATAGTTAATATATAACGTCTAACGAAATATACTGAAACTATTTTAAGGGTAGATTCAGTCCATGATACTGAACAACTTTTCCCAAGGAATATGTATCGAAATATAAAAAAACAATTTTTAGCTTTCTACACAAACTCGGATCATCTGATCGGTCAACTTACGAGTATATAGGAGGCCAAAAAATATTTTTCATGTTTCGATATTTATTTATTTATTTATTTATTTAATTTCATTGAGCCAAAAGCTACAATAGGTAGACTTATTTACAGTTTATAATGAGAACGTTAAGCTTTACTACGCACATTTGCCAAAAGTGGCCGTTTTTCGCAAATGTGCGTAGCTTAACGTTCTCACTTTAAACTGTAAACAGTAGTTTATAAAATACTTTGAAGGGTTATTAGGACTTGGTAGTAGCAAAATTTTAAATGATGTCTCCGTTTTCTTTGAAATGATTTATTTTAAATGGGGGCAGCAATGGACCCCGGAAAATTCAGGTACGGCCTTAAAATAATTTCAGTATATTTTGTTAGACTCTGTATAATAATAAATAATAAATATATAAATTTTTATTTCTGTACCATGCTATAACACTAACAATTTGTGATCGGGATTTCCATTTAAGTAAATAATTACCTGTGTTAGGAGATTCCACTCTTCAATAACAACAGTGTGTACTGTACATGTTAAACTTTTATTACATTAGCTTTTCTATTATACTTGTATATTAAGTAACTGTTTTGAAAATATGTTTGTGTGTGTGTGTGTAGATGGGAGAGTGCGTGTTTATGTATAAAGACGTCAAAGTGAGAAAGAACCTGATACATTTGACATTTCCTGGAAATCGTTTACCAGGCTGGCCCGGAGTCACGTGAAAAGAGGCTCAATTTCCAAGAATCTAAGAATCGCTCCTGAAAATACTCTCTCATTTTCCACTTCCGAAGTAAATTATATCGAGTATTTGAAGTTCGCCGAAGTTTAGCATTTTGAAACTCATCCGTAGCGACTTTGCTGCTATTGAAATTTGTTAAGTTGCTTTTAACGTATCGGATAAGTTTGCGATATTTTATTTTAAGAATTTTTACTATAATCGCTATTACTGGACATTATACCTACAGAAAAAATAAGACTTAGGCTTGGAAGCGGAGCTTTGACCTGAAGATATTGGAGGTAAATAGATTCGCAATGACGTCTCAAAAGCATAGCCTGTTTTAAAACGTAGTGGTCACATTTTTTGTATGCGTATAACGCCAGGACTTTTATATACAGTAGCGTCATACATGTCGCTACTACCTAAATAAAAGTCAATGTCATTAGATAATGTCATTTAAATTTTGTCGGATTATCAGGTAACATTTTTACTTTTGACGTTTGGCGAAGTCTCATTCTTGTAACAGATGACACAAGATGGGTTTTGAGTCAGATTCTCTCTTTAAGAAGGTACCGCGCGACCACGCCAACGAACTTGGAATACCAAGTTCGTTGGCGTGGTCGCGCGGGCTCCGTGAATGAAATTCGATGGCTCCTAAGTATACTGAGTCAACTGTACTTTTAATAACTTTACAGTATGGCGTTATTAAGGCCCCGCCAGTTCAGAACCAAGAAAACTGTGAGTATTTTAAAAAAATCACTAAAATCAGAAATCCAAAAATTTGCGCCGAGTTTTGCGTAATATGTCCTATTCGCAATTCACGACACTAGTCAGCGGTCGGCGACCAGTGATATGTTTCTTTAGTTCTTTCAATACAGAAATACAACTATCAGCTAATCAAGTTTCTCTGAAAAATACATTAGGTATCACGTTTTTATCTCTCACGGGGCAGATATAGTATCTTGGATCTTGCGGCTCTAAGTAGTATATGATACTGTAGTTAACTTAAATAATATATAAAAATAATTTAAGGTGTGTTTAATATTTTTTCCTAAAACATTTCTGCTAAATAAGAACTCGTAGTTCCATTCCAGATGCAATTAACTAAAATAATCCAGTTCCTCCTAAACTAAACTTCTTAGTCTCGGTACCAATTAGGATAATCTTATCTAACCAAGAAGCTTTAATTAAAACGGAGAAGTCGTCAACCGACAAGAAGCAAGATGTAAAAAAATTACTTAAGTGTATTTTATTTATATGGCAAACAGGTTATATAGATGGCCAATAATTAAAAATGAGACGGTAAGGTCAGCGCCCCTTCTGGCGCTAAACTATGAGAAGCTTCCTTGTGAGACCACATCACAGCTTAAACTAACTCTCTAGCCCGCACAGTTATCCTGTGCTTACCATTCAGGTGAAGTAGACTATATTATAACGAATAGGTCAGGTGATCCGCATATATCTTTTATAATCGTATCTGAATGATTCATGGCTACGCCTAGTCACAACTACACAACTAAAAATATTCACGAGTTGTGCACCGTGCGGCCGCCCGAGCCAGACTGTCAGACTAATCGACCGTGCAACGCTTTTATAAGCCGTACACAACAAGGCAATAGTGGGGATGAACGAGTTTAATTATTAAAACTGACCACGTGGTGTCTCACACCGCGTGTTAACTACTATCCAGACAAATACTATATTTTCAATTTTGTTAAAAAAAATGATATTTCAGATCGTTACCTTAATGTAATGGCTTAATTTTATTTCAATAAAACTAACGTGAGATAACTCCATTATTAACATACTAGCTGTGCCCGCGACTTCGTTCGCGTGGTTGTAGGAATGTTATATAGCCTAAAGCCTTCCTCTATAAATGGACTACCCAACAAAAAAATAATTTTTCAAATCGGACAATTAGTTCCTGAGATTTGCGCGTTTAAACAAAAAAACAAACTCTTTCGCTTTATAATATTAGTATAGACTAGCTGTTCCCGCGACTTCGTTCGCGTGGTTGTCGGAACGTAATGGTATATAGTCTAAAGCCTTCCTCTATAAATGGACTACCCAACAAAAAAAGAATTTTTCAAATCGGACCATTAGATCCTGAGATTAGCGCGTTCAAACAAACAAACAAACAAACAAACAAAAAAACTCTTCCGCTTTATAATATTAGTATAGATTAAAACGTTTGACACTCAGCTCAAAGCTAATCGTCTAAATCGATCGAAACCTGGTCGGCTTTTTCCGACTATATTGAACACCGGTTCAAATTATTAATTATAGCTTAATTTTACTTTATATTTCAGTTCATTGTTAGTTTTTTTTCCATGTACTTAAAAAGCGTTAATTTCTTATGAAAAATACAGCGCGTTTGAAGCGAGACCTCCATTTCTTTCTAAGCTCCTGTATGACCCAGGGGCAAGCAAAGAAAGTAGAAATACAACCAAATTCAATTACGTATCTTAGAGTAGCCAGCAGCCTTAGGCTATTATTTTAATTTAAATTAAAATTTCAACACAACATTAATTAACAAAGCAAGTACTGGCAGAAATTCTGCAAATTCGTCGACTCAACGTTGTTTCGGTCCGGAAAATTCGCAGTAAATTGTAAATTTAAAGTTGATTTTCTTTTTATCTAACTGTTGATTTAAATTGTTTTGTTTCATTTATCTTAGGGGAATACATATTTAATTACTTTATTTAATCAAGAATCAAATAATTAATCAGTAATGAGGCCTTTGCAGAAATTTTTACACATCAACAAGTATATAACAAGGAAGCAAAGTTTTCCTTTGGTGTTTACAAGTGCTTATATTCAAGGATAACTCAAATATTTTTGATTGTCACTGAATCATATGTTCGAACATTGACTGCCTCCGGGGTCCAGTGGTCAAGACGTTTGCTTTGCGATCCCTAGGTCGTGGGTATAAATCTCTCTGGAAAGCATACTTCGTAAAAAGTTGTTTCCAGTCTGGTTAGGATATTGCAGGCTTGAATCACCCATCCGCGGGGAAGCCAAGTTTTATCTTCCTGAAAGGCCGGTAACGCTCTTGTTACACCCCTGGTGTTGCAGTTGTCCATGGACAGTGGTGATCACTTACCATCAGGTGACCCGCTTGTTCGTTTGCCGCCCTATAACATAAAAAAAAAACCCATTGCCCGGGTTGAGGCTATGGCCTCCCCGGGCCCGGTGGTGGCCATTCCAGGAGGGAATGGCCTGGCTGAGAGGGAAGGGGGTGATGACGACCTTCCTTTCATCACAGCCGTGGTAGTGGTCGCGGGGGAAGAGGAGTGTCGGTATTACGTTGCCGCTCTCCCTATCTGCGGCCGACTTAGTGGGCCCTGCTTTTGCAGGCCCCAAATTATGAGGGCTGGTTGGACGGAGTGGAAAGCAGGTGCGTGTCGTGTCAGCGCGCTTGTTTTTGTCGGGCCGAAAGGCCCAGGCGATGGCTGCTCCGGCCCCCCTAATCCAGCAGAGGGTGCCGTGAGGCCGTTGGCGAGCCGGGGCCGCTAAGGTAGCGGCCGGCCGCGCCCGGGCTGTGAAGCATGGAGAAGCACACGGCCCCGGCCGATAGCGGCTGAGAGGAGACACCGTGAAGTTTTTAGTGGTAGCACCACATAACCTTACCGGTATCCCGTAACCGAAGGGATTTTCTCTAAGTGAAAAAAAAGGCTTGAATCACCTGATTGTCTGAAATGAAAGATAATTCCGTGCTGCGAACGAAGGCACGGAAAGATGTGTTATAATTTGAGAAGATGTGGGTCCAGAACGCCATCTAGCGTTTGTTTAAACCTATCCTAGGATTGGTTCTGGTCTACCCTTCGGGTTGCGGAGGTGAGACGGTAGTCGCTCTGTGTAAAAACCAGTAACCTCGTCATATCACCTACGTTAGTAGTTTATACGAGTAGGTAGCGGAACCCAGGCTCTGAAGCATTACCGCTGAGAATGCAACCGGCAATACGCTGATGATGCTAATTCCACCTATTACATTTGTAATAAAGTTACAATAATAAAAATGAATTCATTATTCAAAGCAAAACAAGTAGATACACCTGCTAAAACATCGTCTTCGCCAATATCATCAGCAAACTTACGTCCCTATAGGAAAGTTTTCAAAGGGAATTGCTAATTTGCGTTTCTTCCTAACTCGATTGCCAACAGTCTTCACGAGAGTGGAAAAGCTGAGAAAGGATGTTTTTGAATTTAAATTATATACAGACTAATTACTGCCCGCGACTTTGCCTGTGTTTCGTAGGGATCTCTAATTTTTAAAGATAAAGATAAATGTAGCCAATTACTTGCTGATAAAGAAATTTTTCATAGGTGAAAGAATTTTAAAAATCAGATCAGAAGTTAATACCCCAAGAGAATTAGCAAGTATGGAAGGCACGTTAAAGCATTGCTCCCAGCTGTCATTAGCAGGGCTTGGAATACCGGTAAAAATCTGGTAACGTTAATTCTGTCAAACGGCGTTAACGTTATCAGCTAAGATAACGTTATGCTGGGTAACGGTATTTTTCCCACTAGGTATTTACCGATAATCAGATACCAATGATATTAACAGTAAAAGTTATTGTTAACACTGTATTTCTTTTCGATATTTGACTATAAATTGATGAGAGTTTGTCTAGTAGGCTACTAGAGCTATTTATATAATATTTTAGTATAATATGTAAGTATTGAAAAAAAGTATCGTTACATAAATCGTTAATTGAGAACGTTATAAACTGTATTATCGATACCTCCTATAACGTTACCACTAAAATAACGTTATTTAACGTTACTTCCAGCCTGAATTTGGTATCATTAACAAGCCCTGGTCATTAGATGACAGACATCAAGCCACTCGTATGTTAGAAAATTTGAGGCGGTTTGAAAAATCTGACACTAATCAGTTTGATACAAAACAAAGGGTCTATTTATTATTTTAGGTCTAAATTCATCCATTTTTACAAACTTTTATTTAGCTCTCTTTGGTTTTGTTTAATCATGCCCCGGGGTTTCAGATTGAGAGGAATTTTTGTATGCTAATGTAAATTAGATGACAATGCAATATTATTATAACAAGAAGCTGATGTGATGAAGGAGAAGGAAGGTGGCTATATGAACCCTGTAATAAAATGACGCAACACCATCAAGTTTAAGCTTTATTAAATTTGTCTTAATAAATACTTAGGCCTTACCATAAAAGAAAACAAAAAAAAAATTTTTTTTCGCTCAACTTATTTATCCCGTGAAGATCAATATACGCTCTAAATTAACTATCTACTAATGAATATTCTCAAGATTTACTTCAACTTACACGTGTACACGTATCTAGGCTCTAAGAAGTAAAGTTTAGAACTAAAAGACTTGTTAAGACCCCATACATGTTATGGTATCGAGGTTCGTCTTCATTTTAGACTACACGTGTATGATAAGGTCAAAAATTTAACTTAATAGTCCGTAATTATCGTATAAGCATGCGTATCACTCAATTTATTATAATTACAGGTTATTTACGGACGAATATATAAAAGCAAGTTCAGAACATCATTCTGAATATTTTTTCTTTATAAACAAATATAGAAAAGCTATTATTTTTCTTAGGAAGAAAATGTATGTATTTGTTGTCTTTTTAAGGCCGTACCTAAATTTTCCGGGGTCCAGTGCTGCCCCCATTTTAAATAAATCATTTCAAAGAAAACGGAGACATCATTTAAAATTTTGCTACTACCAAGTTCTAGATAACCCTTCAAAGTATTTTATGAACTACTTTTTACAGTTTATAATCAGAACGTTAAGCTTTACTACGCATATTTGCTAAAAGTGGCCGTTTTTCGCAAATGTGCGTAGTAAAGCTTAACGTTCTTACTTTAAACTGTAAACAGTAGTTCATAAAATACTTTGAAGGGTTATCTAGGACTTGGTAGTTGCAAAATTTTAAATGTCTCCGTTTTCTTTGAAATGATTTATTTTAAATGGGGGCAGCACTGGACCCCGGAAAATTAAATATATATGTATACATACACATACACTATTACGATACAGATCTGTGCTATCACGTCTTAATCCCTAATGGGGCAGACAGAGCATTTTGGGTTCTTTGGCTCTAAGTAAACAGAGCCCAGAGCCGCAAGACCCAAAAACTACTTTCATCGTGATGGTAGGCAAAAAGTGGAAATAGTAATCAAAATAGGGTGTCCAGTCATTTGCCAAAAAACGAATCATTATTTAAAAATAATTTTAGTTAAATTTAAATTTGATAAAGTTATCACGTTATAAACGATTCGTTCTTGGTGAAATAAATATTTAGTCCCTTTAAGGGGCTGGTCCTTATTATTAGTGATTTTGACTTCTTTTTTGGAGCTGATTGGAGCCAAATTAAATTAGTAACAATATGTTAAGATATGTTAAATTGAAGTTTATTTAAGTATCAAAAAAGTGGCCGTAACAATTTATTGATTTTCAATGTAATAGTTTGTTTAATTCCAAATAACCTGAGACGTGTTACATTTTTTTGAGGTACGCGACGTTCATGTCTTTGTTGTTTACATGGAATTTAAAACATTAAGTTGTGTATAAATTAAAGAAAAATAAAGACAAAGGAAAATCCTTAAAAGTGGTCTAGGAGTTTTTAGTACTTTTTTTTAATTAAAAAAAAACTTAGTTAAAAAGGTTAAACTTTGAAGAAAATATAAGCAAATACGTCGTCGGATTTCTTGCGCATACGACTGTTAAAAAATAAAAAATACATATATATGAAGATTGATTCATACTTAACTACGTACAATAAAAAAATAAAAAAATTTGCCTTTTGTAAAAAGATTGAAAAATTTAAAGTTCTCCGAAATTCTCAAATAAATATGGAAACGCAAACGCTGATAAGGCAGACCGCGCTCTGCGCTTCTGAATTCGTCTAAATTCGTCTCCTGGGTGCATGTACAATACAGCATATGTGTAGATAGAAAATATAGATAGACGGGTGTTCAATCGAAAATTCCCACGGTCGAAGACCGCAGTCTTAAGCTCTCTGTTCCACCTTAGGCAAAGAATATATGCCCTTAGGATCTTAAGTCAAGTCACTTATTTTCACTTTCTCTATCCCCATACATATCTAAGGTTATGTAATGCTCAATAATACTATGTTTCTATTTTGTACATTAATTTAAATATAAACATTTCAAAGGCACGTTACCACATTTGAGTACTAAAGTGATTCACAACTATGACTTGTGTATTTTTATTGGTGTCGCTGATTCACTGAACAACCTTTATAAATGTATGATCTATTGTACTAATATCATATCTTTTATTAATATGTAAACATAAGCAAATTGTTTAGGCGTCAGCAATTTCATAAAAAAAATGCTGGGTATACTTTTTAAATCTGGCCGAAATTTTAGGATAGCTCTTAACCCTCGTGACAAAAAAAAATATGTTTGATGAGTATCTATTGTTTTTTTTGTATCTATTAATTTTCACTGAATAGCTTATATAACTTTTAGTAATAGATAAAAAAGTTCTAATGTCAACATTAATCGCTCTTTGACGCTTTTTAGGGTTCCGTAGTCCACAAGAAACCCTTATAGTTTCGTCATGTCCGTCCGTCCGTCCGTTTGTCTGTCCGGGCTCGTTCTCCGCCGCTACTGCACCTATTGTCACGAAAATGATTTTTTTTCAGCCCCTCCCAGCCCCTCCCATACAACGAAAAGTGAATTTAAAAATTAAATTGGTCTAACCCCAACGTGTGAGGTATCGTTGAAAAGGTCTTTTAAAATGCAACAAAAGCTGCTTTAAAACTATGTAGATCAAACCCCCCAGTCTTGAGATAATCTAATACAAAGTTAAAATTTGAGGTGTCCCCCCACCGTAACTTTTGAAATATTACTAAAATAATTCTGAAAAAAATGTGGTATATACCTCAAAGTATGTACTTTCAATTAAAACTATAGCGGTCTCGGTATCATAGATAGTTATTTTTTAATACGTCATAAATCGTAAACCGCAAATTACCTTTAGAACTTTATATGATGTTCCGACTCGCAATTGGCCGCTTTTTTATACTAAATGTTTATCAACATAACCATAACATTTAACTTGAAACCTTTTTTGTTCGAAACTTTAAATGTCAAACGATGACCTCAGGCCTTTGCAAGCAAAGCCAACATAGCCTTATAAAGATATCGATTAGTTAGGACTACATATAAAAGTAAAATTAAAATATTATTATGATAGTTTGAGTCATTACATTTCACAGTTAACTTCATTCGCAAAAAAATTGGTACAACTTTGTTTGATTTTCTAAAATCTTCTAATTTTGCCATAACAATAGGTACGTTACAGAGACTAAACATATTTTTGACCCATAAGTTAGTTTAAAAAATATTGCTTATGTACCTATTTTTTTTGTCTGACTAAAAAAGTTAGAAGATAAAGCGCATTTAAATTTCGCATAACTCACGTTATGCGAAATTTAAATGCGCTTTGTACTATTTTAAAAGAGCTGTGATATCACATGCCCCAAATCCGAACTAAGATACTCTGTGTGTTTTTTAATATTTTTGAAATTGGATGTTAATGGACTAAATAGATTATTACTTTTCTGACCCAGTCATCAATGTCATCATCCCTATTTAACGCTTAATATTAGTATAATATGATATTACTGTAAAATCAGTTGAATCACGTGTAAACTACGACCCAATAAATAATAAATATAATATCAACATAGATATCGGTACTTCAATAACGAAAACAAAAAATCCTAAAAAGTTGCGACCGCCAAATTCACATTTCAAAGAATGAAAAAAAGTAGAAAACATTGCCAGCTATTTAAAAATCACATAACTAGATACTACTTATTCAAAAGTGAGAAATTTAAAAAGCTAAACAAATAAACATCAAAATAAAGAGGCATTCAATGAAGAAAAATGCTTAAAAAACTTTTTCATCTGTTCTTTTAAAAATTTTCACCGTCACAATTTCCTCGTGACTGCTCTATATTAACATAAGTCTATATTCTGGGCCACATCATGGGAACCACGGCCGGTGACTTAACGGTTTTTGTACAAAAACTTTACTAAATGAAGACATTTCGCGTTTTGTACCATGCGGTGTGGAAAATTGGTAAAACTTTAGGCCTATTGGACTAAAAGAAAAGAGAATTTGATGTTTTTGGGTTGATTTGTGATAAGTAAAGTATAATACAAATTCTAGATTTATTTATTTAAACTTTTTTATTTGATTTTACTGTTGAATTAGAAATCAGTCACTACTAGAAGAAACAACCCAATTTTGGCCAACATTTCAGTTGCGTGCTTTACAAATGATTGTGGCGTTACTTAAATAAATCATTTATTTCTAAATGTTGTTTAAATAGGTCATTAGATGGCTTTTTTACTCATTAATTTATCTTTAGTACACAAGTTTATTTGCTAGGCAAATTAAAAAATCCCCCGACTATCGAGAACGCCATCTAGTAATATCCGTAGCGCCATCTATATATTTTTTAGAATAAGCCCTAACTTTCAAGCGTTATAATCTCCAATAACTTTTAAACGGCTGAATTGATTTTCATCAAACATAGCTTAAAACCACCGCAATGGAACTTGCTCTTACGTAAAAAAACCGCATCGAAATTGGTTCATCCGTTCGAGCGCTACGATGCCACAGACATATACGAGTAGAACGACAGACATTAGCGTCAAACTTATAACACCCTTTTTATTTTGCGGTGGTAAAACTTAATTCTAAACGGTCAACCGAAACGTGGTGCAGAAATAAGTGTGATTAAAGTAAGACCAAAAATAAAATGTTAATACTTACTTATCAATATGTGCATCTATATTATTTACAGGTTTGCTTGTAATCAATTTCAGCAGCTGCCTGCCCTGTGAGCAGCTGGTACTAATCATTTGTTACCAAATTTCTGCTATTCACGTAGCAGGACCCCGGAAAATTTAGGTACGGTCTTAAAACAAAACACACACGGTGCATTTTTCAGCAGGCGAAGTGTTAAAGTTTGTATGACTTCGCGTATCTGTTTCGTTAGTAAATATATTATCTTTGACTGTAGTAAAAGGTGAGAGTGAGGTACCTATGGAGGCGTGACTCTCCGATAATGCATTCAGTACTTTTTAGGGTTCCGTACCCAAAGGGTGCAAACGGGACCCTATTACTGAGACTCCGCTGTCTGTCTGTCTGTCTGTCCGTCTGCCTGTCTGTCCGTCTGTCACAGGGCTCTTGAACCGTAATAGCTAGACACTTGAAATTTTCACCGATTATGTATGACTGTGGCCGCTATAACAAGAAATACTAAAAATAAAAAATTTAAAGAGGGTCGTCATACAAGTAACGTGTTTCTTAAGCGTTTTAAAACATTGTACGGTGGTACGGAACCCTTCATGTACGAGTCCGACTCGCACTTGCCCGTTTATTTTTTAATTTAAATTTTTTAAGACTTTTGTTTTGCACTGCATTTCACCTTCAGTACTTAATGAAACGGTCCCTCTATAGAGTCATCACTAGATAGCAGTCGTCAAGCCAAATGCCTTTAGGCAGCTTAAAACATCTGACACCAGTGTTTTCCACTTACACACAAAAAAACAAACAAGTGGATTAATTAATAAGGCTATGCTAGGTGTTTCTTTACGTGATCGAATCAGAAATGAGGAGATTCGTAGAAGAACTAAGGTCACAGACATAGCCCAGCGGATTAGCTCATTAAAGTGGCAGTGGGCGGGGCACATAGCGCGAAGAACCGATGGCCGATGGGGCAGAAAGGTTCTCGAATGGCGACCACGTACCGGCAAGCGCAGCGTAGAACACCCACCTTCTAGGTGGTCAGACGACCTGAGCAAGGTTGCAGGAATACGCTGGATGCAAGCCGCTTCCGATCGGTCGTTTTGGAAATCCTTGGGGGAGGCCTATGTCCAGCAGTGGACTTCCTGTGGCTGATATGATGATGATGATGAATTAATAAACATTACGTTAACTTAATAGTAAAGGGTTTATTAAATTTATTCGCAAAAGCCGATCGACCATCAAGTTATCGTAAAAACTTATGACGTATGAGGGTATTCATTGAAGTCGATGTTGATTGGCGCACCGTCGTTAATTTAACGGTTTTAAATTTTCATGCTTTAAATATTGTATGGAACACCTTTCTGTAGATACTGGATGCTTTGTTTTGCATAAGCGAGTTTATAACTTCTTCTATGCTTTATTCTTAAAGGGTTTCGAGGCATTCAAGATGCAGTAATAACGTACTCAAGTTTAATAATGAAATAAGAAATGGCGAAAAAATTCCACGTACTCAATACGACTATGCTCTAACTAACTGAGCCATCTCGTGTTCAACCCCACACGCCGAATTTCGCCACCATTTGATATTCCTATAACACGCACTAGGCTTGCGTCACCTAACACTCATACCCACTATTACAAGTGAATGAACAAGTTCTTCTATGCTTGTCTTAGAGAAAAGAAAAACTTAGAATGTACCACCTGCCTTTCTTTTCACACTGATCATGACAGCAGATTGAGGGAACGGACGAATATGCAAATCATGTTAATAAGCGATGCGGCGAGCAACCCACTACTATTTTGATCTCTTTTTTCATCTTATCGTCCACCATCCCGCCAAATGTAGCCTTTGGGCCTTGCAGCCCTGAACTACAGGCCGGAATCTCCTAAGGTACGCGCAATATGCGTCCCCGTTCCCCGTCCCCGCACCTCTTTCCCGTTTTCGCCTCGACGACTCACGTTGGCCATCAAGAACCGGGGGAGAGGTGCGGCTGCGGGGAACGGGGACGCATATTGCGCGTACCTTAGGAGATTTCTTTCTGTTTACTCTTACTGTATTGTGTCTGGACTCTGTCTGCTTAGATCCACAAGATCCAAAACTGATCCATAGTGGTATGATTTTACCCGGTGTTTCGGTGTTAGTAGATTGTCTGTGGACCAATTTTTTAGTGGCTGGTCAATCGTCACATAACCATACTTATTAAATAAACCTTATATAAAGTAAATAAATGGGCAAGTGCGAGTCCGACTCGTACATGAAGGGTTCCGTACCACCGTACAATGTTTTAAAACGCTGAAGAAACACGTTTCTTGTATGACGACCCTCTTTAATTTTTAACTTTATTTTATTTTTAGTTTTTGCTGTTATTGTGGTTGGTGAAAATTTCAAGTATCTAGTTAATGCCATTATAAAGATCAAGTTAAAAAGGCTAAAAAAAACACGTTTCTTGTATGGCGACTTCCTTTAATTTTTAATTATTTTTTATTCTTAGTATTTGTAGTTATAGCGGCCACAGTAATACATAATCGGTGAAAATTTTATGTGTCTAGCTATTACGGTTCAAGAGCCCTGTGATAGACGGACAGACAGACGGACAGACAGCGGAGTCTCAGTAATAGGGTCCCGTTTGTGCCCTTTGGGTACGGAACCCTTTAAAGATTATATAAAGTAAAAAAAAAAATTGTTACAATAAAATTCTAGGAAGTTATTTAAATTCGAAACCAATTTCTTACTTTTCCCTTTAAAAGACAAAAGTTACTTGATATATACGTATTTTATTACGTTCTTTCAATCTCGAACAATGAAGTTTTGATTTAATTTCAAAAACTCTCATGAAACAGGGTTAATCCTACTTACATTTAATTTCGGAATTTTACAAACGCGTACCTCCCACCTGAATTGGGAGCCAATTAAAATTTAACCTGGACAGGGTATGGGCCCAGTTGAGGCCGACATTAAAATTATTGTTTACTAAGCCGCTTGCTGTGTAAATAAGGGAATATTTATATCACCCCGTTAGAATAGCTAAGCTGGACTGAATGCTTAGTAGATTTGGGAAGATTTAGTCGCCATTTTGTAGATTTCTCAGTAATATTGTAGAGTAGAAATACTATTTAAGTGTTAATAGTTGGGTTGTTAGTCAGGATGATACACAAACACAGATACACTTACACCTTTTTATTCCTAAAGGAGCAAACAGGGCCGTAAGACCCAAAGGCAATATTTAGCGGGATGGTGGACGATACTTAATGTGGAAAAAGAAATCAAAATAGTAATGGGTTGCTAGCCGCTTCGCCTAATAACATAATTCGCATTTTCGTCCAGTCCCTCAATCTGCTGTAATGATCAGTGTGAAAAGAAAGGCAGGTGGTACATTCTAAGTTTTTCTTTTCTCCAAGACAAGCATAGAAGAACTTGTTAATTCATTTGTAATAGTGGGTATCAGTGTTATGTGACGCAAGCCTAGTGCACAGAATACAGTAAGAGTAAACAGAAAGGAATCTCCTAAGGTACGCGCAATATGCGTCCACGCACCTCTCCCCCGGTTCTTGACGGCCAACGTGAGTCATCGAGGCGAAAACGGGGGAGAGGTGTGGGGACGGGGAATGGGAGATTCCGGCCTGTGCCTAGTGCGTGTTATAGGAATATCAAATGGTGGCAAAATTCTGCGTGTGGGGTTGAACACTAGATGGCTCAGTTAGTTAGAGCATGGTCGTATTGAGACATGATGGTAAGCGTGAATCATGATGATAAGGAATCAAAATAGACTGCTAGCCACATCGCGTAATAACATAATTTAGATTTTTGCTCAATCCTTTGATCGGCTTTTATAATCTGTGTGTTTGTATGTTGTCTTCTTCTATGTCTTAACTTTAATAAAATCTGTCTATGTCTATGTCTAAGAGAAGCAGCTGGCATTAGTCAGGATTATATATCCAAAAAATAGGGGCAGGGCAGAATGCATAATTTTTAAGTAAAATTATTTTTGACATAGAGTTTTAGACATAACTTTTATAGGCTTCATAATTTTTGTCAATACTAGACAGTAAAATGTAATGTAACATTAACCAAAACATATTTTTAATGTGTTTTTTGTTTGTGACACATTTAAATTATGCTTTTTGCTATTATGATTTAAAACAGTGATGCATTTCATATATAAGTTTAATAATCATTAGTGTAAACACAGTAATGGCTGACATACTTATGCGTTATCAATGATTTACAAATAATATTTATGCCTAATAACCTTTAGTAGAAATATTGTTATGCCAATGTAGTTTATTAAATTATTGCTATTCAAATTATGCATTCCAACCCCAAACCTAAATATTATATACAGACATGGAAACATGCGATAAGCACATGTATGTACATCCCGTGCTACAACTGCATTCCCAAAGCATGCAATTTCATTCCAAAACAGAAAGGGCTGAAATGATGATCATGACGATAGGTATATTTGCGAAACTTATCAGAACAATATCTATTCTACCTAAGGCTTCTCAAAAAACATTATTCGAATGTGTCGAGACGATAAGCGACACATTAATTGTATGGCACTATGTTTTTCATACACTCTTTCTTAACGCCAGAAAGGTTTTCAGTTAGTATACCACAGCCGGATATTTACTCTCAAATTTTTCTTGTAGAAGAAAAAGCCAAATAGGTTTCGTTAAAATTATTAAAGTAATTAAAAACTTATTCTTGCGCACAAATTCTGTGTTTAATACCCATGGTAAGAATGGAAACTTTCATGGTATGAAAAAAGAAATAGAAGACAAAAGACAAAAGTATATTTCTTTGTTCCGTAGAGTAAGCCTACGCCCGGGGCTTAAATGTTCATCTATGCTCGTCACGCGAGGAGTCGCTGCCTCTCCCTATTGTACTCGTCTTTAGGGATTTTGTTCGGGATTTCCACTCTTATTTATTTTGTGTTTAAGGAAATCATACTACTCACCGATTTTTTACAACTATAATACTTTTGCCCAACTATACCTAGAACATAAATGGCTATTAAAAAAAAATTGCGTAGATTTTTTATTATTAATCGGAAAATTATATTATAAAAATCTTGTACGTTAATTTTGCAAAAAAGTACGAATTAGTTTGACCGCTACATATAACAGGCAAAAAACCTAATTTATTACCATTGACTATCAACATAATTTATTTATTTATTGACCACAATGGTACAAAAGGTGAATTTAATGCTAATGCATTCTCTACCAGTTGGCTTTTAGGAAAGACAAATAAATATAAAGTCGTGATATTTTATAGACATTGATAAAGAAACGTGTCAACAATGCAAGTGATGCTATAAGACGCGTAAAATACAGGGCCTAAACGAGGCCCAAAGTCGAGTCAGTCGCGTGGCAGTTTAAATAATCCCAAATAACCGCTAGCCTACCTTTGACCCTAATTAATTAAGCAAAACGCGTGATTAAAACGTAATAGGCCCATGAAACGGGTAGTTGTATGCCGTAAGGGTTTAGAGTTATGGGAAGTGCATGCTATTAATAAATAAAACTTTGGTGAAGGGATAATTAGGGGAACTTATTAACGCCTCTTAATGCTTATCCGTCGGTTCCTTAATTTTGGTAGGGATTTCTAAAAGAAATATTTAATATTTTTACGATGTTCTAGGATATGGACAAAAAAAATATTTTTCGCTCTTTTTTGACTGTTTTTTATTTGAGCGAATAATATTACTACCCTAGTATTAAAAAATATTGTATACGTAAGTATTTTCTTTTCTCTGATTAACAAATAATGAAGGAGATACAGCGCATTTAAATTTTGCATGACGTCATGATCTAATACAATTTTCAATAGACGGTGACGATAATCGCCCCCATTTCGAAACTTCGATGCACTGTATCTTTGTGATTTTTTACTATACTTAGATAAATAGAAAAATTTGTTTTTTTTTTTGCGAAAAAACACATTATTTTTGGATACCTAATCTAACTGTAACTGACAGTTCACATCCATATTGTAATGGCTATTTTGTATCACGATCTGTTCATCTAATGGTCCGTGTAAGAAGCCATTTTGACAGTTTCACCCCGGGAGAATGGTCTATTATGTTTTTTAAACTTCGGCCATCCGTACCATCAGGTCTTGAATAGTTTGTGGAGCAAAACGACAAATCAGGTCTTGAAATCAAACCCCGGACTCAGAAATATCAAAGCGCGTAGATGAGAAAGAGCGTACTTAAACCCTCGGGAAATATAACCCTACATAAATCTGACCATAAATTCCGTGAGTTGCACAAGAAAACATGTCGGCGAATATAAAATCACATTATTTCACATGACAAAGTTTATTAATACGCAAAAGCTTATCACGACCGAGCATAACCGAGTTATCCGGGGCCCAAAATATAACTGGATAACAAATGTTAAGTAGATTTAAAGTTGTTTCATTATACATTTAAACTCGGCGGAAATTATTTGAAATGAGCGCAAAATATTTGGTCCCGAAATTAGCATAAGCTGAACGGTAGAAAAGGGTTAAACTCTCGGGTGTTCGTTAGTGATGTATTTGAGTTTGGGTGTTACGGATTTTTGGGTTTTGTATGTTTCTATTTTAAATAGCTCGTTACGAAATGGTACTGGCCAGTGATAATTAATATATTTTTTTTTTATTTAACAATATTCGTGCGTAACATTTGTCAGTACTTATTTGAAATGTCAAAAAAAGTGCAGATTGTCGGCTAATGAAATTTTATACTGATACTAAATACCTACCGAATTCTTATTAAATAAAAGATATTTAAAAAGTGAAAGAGTATGTTACAAAATAAATAAAGACTCTTGAAGAGAAATGACAAACAAAACCCGAAATTGTGAAATAAAATACGTGAAGGACTTCTAAAAAGAAAATGAAGATACTTTAGTAAAGAGTCTGAACCACTCATTGTTCAAGCGTTTACAAAACAATGATTTCTCAGAAACTTTTAAATTAGATGTCTTTGTAGTCCGAACGTCAAAAATATCTTCAAAAACGGGAAAGGGATAAGACGGTCGTTCGTCAATATTTACAAAGAAAGGGCTCGGATCTTAGAAAATGAAGTCGGAGCGCCATAAAAAACTTAATTTGTCCCCCGAAAATGACCCTTATTTTAAAAAAATATTTATTTACTTTGCACATATGTGTTTGGGTCATAGGATAACAACATTCTACCAAATTTCACCTGATTCGGTCCAGTAGATTCGGAGCAAATTGGCTGTGACAGACGTACGAGTGATCCTATAAGGGTTCCGTTTTTTTCATTTTTTGTACGGAACCCTAAAAATTACCACAAGTATCTAGTATTTTAGTAGTTAAATCATATTAGAAAGCTTTGTTTACAATACCAAAAAGTACTTAAAAATTCATATCAAACAAGACAAGTAATTATTTAAAAATACATACATACTATCACGCCTGTATCCCACAGAGGTAGGCAGAGACTATGGACCTCCATTTGCTACGATCCTAACATACCTTTTTCGCTTTACACACTCATTAACCTCTTCATACATGCCCTTCGGTTACGGGTACTTCTTACCTGTCCTTTTTTTAGAACTTCCGCAGTCTGATCGCTGAATGTTCGCCGAGGTCGACCCTGTCCCGCTCTTCCTTTCACACTTAGTCAAAAAATATTTTTAAAAACAAGCTGATATCTAAAACAATCAACTAAAAAGTTTAAAGTGGATCACTTCAACAGCAGTAGCTCAAAACAAATCAATCAAGCTCAAACTCGATGGAGTTATATTATTTTATCACAGAGATGTCGTAGCCACCTTCTGGTTTCATCATGAGATCAGGTCATTCGTACCGTAATATTACATTGTCACCCAATCTACATAAGTGTGTGAAGTTTCAGTTCAATCAAATAATAGAAAATTGTTCTAATTTAGCTTGCAAGATTTGATTACGGATACAGACAACGGGACAGATGAAACTAAATAATACTGTTACTTTGTGAGCTAATTCTTACCTTTAAACTTTACCAAAAGATTGTTTGCTTTAATTTTTTTCCTGCACTCAGTCTTATTTTTTTAAGTGGTTTAAGAGAAAGGGTTCGTCCTTATTTTTGTGCTCCAAGTATTTTACGTTTGTTGATTCAAAGGTATGTTTGACTTTAGATTTTCTTTATAGAAACTCGAAATCATAGTACTCGAAAAATTCTTTATGAAAGTTTAATAAATTAAAGGAAATGGTCTTTGACAAAAGTACTGCATATACTCATAAAAAAAAATAGAGAGACTTTTACGTAACTTAAACAAACTAATTCAAGCATTTATAATTAATTTTAAATTTCGCCCACCATCTTTTGACATAATATGTTCTTACCTAATTTTTATTTCTCGTAATACTTATCGTACACAAAAAACAAAAAACGAATATTCTTACTAATTATAAACTAAATTATTACTAGAATAATAAATCACCATGTTCTTTCCTAATTACAGCTTAATTATTAACACAGAAATAATATGTTAAATCTAAATTTGATTCACAAAGGAGCCTGATTGATCGCCCTATAATTAAGCCTCTAATTAGGTCGCCCAATGACTTTGATTGAGTTTCTTCAATATGAACATTTAATTGAAAACTTAACTCTTCGCAAACACTCCTAATTAGAATCGGAATACGGCTGGAGAGATATTGAATCCAGAGCGATTAGATATTGAATATTTCATTTCTGATATCTATAGGTATCTTATTCTATTTTAGTAGATATAGCTCTTCCATAATGACCTGGGGCAAAAGAAAAAACTTAGAATGTACCAGCTACTGCTTTATCCGCGCAGGTCGCAAAAGCCTCTACGAAAGTCTGGCTCTACGTAGGGATGTTGCATCCTTGTGCATTTTTTATCTAACTATATTATATATTTATCATGGGGAATGCTCTGAAAAATTGTTCAACCTAATTAATACCTGCTGCAAAATTTCATCACCACACCACCCGCCTGAAATTAAAATATTATCCATACCACCTGGATAGTTGGCATTCAACCACCGTACGTTTTAAAAGGAACTTCCTGCCACATACGACCGAACTGTGGAATCAACTTCCTGCAGCGGTGTTCCCGAACCGATACGACATTGAATTCATCTATATATGTATTTATCATATAATAAAGTATCGTTGAGTTAGTACCCCATAACACAAGTTTATAACTTTGGGGCTAGCTTAATCAGTGTGATTTGTTTCTATATATTTATTTATTTATTTATTGAAACTTTCAAAAAACGAGTTTATATCTTCCTGAAAGGCCGGTAACGCTCTTGTTACACGCCTGGTGTTGCAGTTGTCCATGGACTTGGACAGTGGTGATCACTTACCATCTAGTGACCCGCTTGTTCGTTTGCCGCCCTATAACATATAAAAAATTAAATAAACGGGCAAGTGCGAGTCGGACTCGTACATGAAGGGTTCCGTACCTCCGTACAATGTTTTAAAACGCTAAAAAAACACGTTTTTTGTATGACGACCCCCTTTAATTTTTAACGTTCTTTAATTTTTAGTATTTGTTGTTATAGTGGCGATAGTAATGCTAATCTGTGAAAAATTCAAGTATCTAGTATATGCTATTATAAATATTTAGTTAAAAACGCTGAAAAAACACGTTTTTTGTATGGCGACCCCTTATTTTTTTATTTTCAGTATTTGTTGTTATAGCGGCCCCAGTAATACATAATCGGTGAAAATTTCAAGTGTCTGCTATTACGGTTCAGAGAGTCCTGTGACAGACGGACAGACAGCGGAGTCTCAGTAATAGGGTCCCGTTTGCACCCTTTGGGTACGGAACCCTAAAAAAGCCGATCGAGGGTATGGGCGAAAATGCGAATCATGTTTTAGGTGACGCGGCTAGCTACTCATTATTAATATTTTGATTGCTTTTTCTATCTTCTCGCCCAACATCACGGTAAAATGGCCTTTGGGTCTTGCTGACCTGAGCATCTGTCTGCTTAGAGCCGCAAGACCCAAAATTCTCTGTCTGCCCCATTAGGGATAAAGACGTGATAGTGTGTGTGTGTGTGTTTATCTTAGGCATTGTCCATTTTGTTCGATTTTCGATCAAATAGTTGTTTAATTTTTAATAGTTGACACTTAACCTAAATCCCCAGCCATTAAAAGTGGCATCACTGAAAAATAACAGTAGATCCATTATCATTTAAAAGTGAGTGGAATTACAAAATAAAATCACTGCAGAGGTAAAACTTTAACTATTACTTATGGGGGAAACTAAAAAATGTATAAATAGACTAGCTATACTCGTAAAATGATGGAGATGTCAAATGTTCAGTAAATCCATTTTTAGGATTCCGTACCCGAAGGGTGCAAACGGGACCCTATTACTGAGACTCCGCTGTCTGTCCGTCTGTCTGTCCGTCAGTCACAGGGCTCTATCTCTTGAACCCTAATAGCTAGACAATTGAAATTTTCACCGATTATGTATTACTGTGGCGGATATAACAAGAAATACTAAAAATAAGAAAAAGTTAAAAATTAAAGGGGGACGTCATACAAAAAACGTGTTTTTTTTTCAGAGTTTTTGACTCGATCTTTATAATGGCATTAGCTAGATTCTTGAAATTATCACCAAATAAGTATTACTATGACCACAATAACAACAAATACTAAAAATAAAATAAATTTAAAAATTAAAGGGGGTCGTCATACAAGAAACGTGTTTCTTCAGCGTTTTAAAACATTGTACGGTGGTACGGAACCCTTCATGTACGAGTCCGACTCGCACTTGCATGTTTATTTCATGTAAACGCGATCACGACGCCATCTATCGAGCCCAATTGTATTTTCAATTTACTAACTGGATGAACCGCAAATTGAGTGTCCATTATTTTTGGATAATCTATCTGATGGACTTAATTGAATAATATTTTTCTGGCCAGTCATCATCCGTTTTTATTTTTATCCACAAAGGTTTATTATGTAAGCATTCACTTCAGGTTCTTTTTAAAATTCGTTTTCGAGAACATAATTTATTTCATTGGAAGTTCTTTTGTTCATGACCTCATA
Organism: Acrobasis repandana; assembly: GCA_963576875.1. Lineage (NCBI taxonomy): Eukaryota > Metazoa > Arthropoda > Insecta > Lepidoptera > Pyralidae > Acrobasis > Acrobasis repandana. Next base: position 17,645,068 of record OY756232.1, on the reverse strand, counting down.
GTGCTTAGCAATTTTTTTTAGTGTAAAATGGGCTATAATATGTTACATTTGTGATAACTGTCATCTATTGGCTGTGTATGTGCGTGTATGCATTGCTATGTATAAATAAATAAATAAAAATTACAAAAAACTTTGACTTAACTATGAAGGAACAGCTTCTGTTTAAGGCAGGCTGCACTTCTTTTCTCTTTCTATTTAATAGCAGAGCAGAAGATCAATTTAGTTGTCAATCAACAGGTTCAATACAAAACGTGAGTTGTGTAATGAATTGTTATTAATTATTTTTTACTGCTTTGTGTGATATTAATTTCTTATTCGAGGCGCGGAGTCTTGGGTAAATAAATTACATGTCAAAAGTCCGGAAAGGTCATTTTAAAGTACAATTTCAAATTAAATCCGTCTTATTTTATATATATGAGAAGCTCAGTGGCCCGGCGGGAGTGCGCATTACTAGCGCTTTCGCAAGTAAAGCGGCACCGGGCGTGATCCGTACTTGGATGGGTGACCACAAGCGGCACAAAAATTTCTCGAGCTCCTCCGTGCTTCGGAAGGCACGTATAAGCCGTTGGTCCCGGCTGTCATCATTGTATGGCAGTCGTCCAGCTATTTCAGATGCCTTTAAGCAGCATGAAAAATCTGACACCAGTGTTGGCCACTTACACACACGATAAAGAACAAACAACCACATTATATATAAAACACTGACTACTTCGGTACTTGGTTTAAATTACTATCCAGTCAAAATAAGGTGACGCTGAAAGATGAGAAAATGACACATCATTTATAATGAATATAAAGCGGCACTAAACTTAGCTGTACGAGTAACGATCTGACATCAACTACTATATTATACAACATTGACAATTATCAAGTGATAAAAATATCCTATCCATAAAGTAAATACATGATTTTGACTTTGACTTTGAAAGCTTCCCGCAGAAATGTTACTACGTTTTAGTGACCCAAACCAAAGCTGGAACAGTATAAACATTACTCTTTGCTAAATAGCTGAAAGTGATTTATCAAACAAGTTTAAAATACAAAATAATAAATAAAAATATTAATAGTTATTAGTAATTCAAGGTTTTATAAAAAAGGTTATAACTGGCCAAAGTTAAACTAATGCTGGATCCTTTTTTTATTACAAGATTTTATTTAGTTAGGTGATAATGCAATATTAAGGTACCAATGACCTGATATATTGATAAAGCCGGAAGTAAAGACGCCTGACAGTTCAATTAAACCAGTGGACTCCTATAGATTTGACGCCAGAAGCTTCCTTGCAGCAGTCAAAGGCCTACACCACCCTTTGATTGTCTTGTTAGGATTAGGAATAAAGAACAAAATTAAAGATAGGCTCTAAAGGACTTGTATCCAGAGCCGTAAAATTATATAATAAAAAATAAAAAATAGTACCTCCAAAAATCCTCGAAGCTCAAATATTTTGTAAAAAGGGTAATCTTAGTGTTGACTATTAATGTTAGACTGTATTATATACTACCTTCAAAAGCAATCTTATAGTTTTGTCAAGGTGGTGCTTACTTTTCCTATACCTACCTATTTATTTACATATAAGTTGTGTTAAAAAGAGAAAATTACAAATTTTATTTCTTGCACACAAAGAAAACGCAGTTTGATTGGAAGTGATACCTACATGGGGTAAGTCCGCTTTTGTATATTTACTCTTTTGTATTATGTTGTCTTTTATACTTTTTTGGACAATAAATTTATTACAAACCAACAAACCGATGGCAGATGGGGCAGAAAGGTTCTTGAATGGCGACCACGTACTGGCAAGCGAAGCGTAGGAGACGGGTGGGTCTCCTACGCTTCGCTTGCCAGTACGCTTGCCACAAGTTGGTCACACAACCTGACCAAGGTCGCTGGAAAGCGCTGGACGCAGGCCGCTCTAGATCGGTCTTTTGGAAATCCTTGGGAGAGTTCAAGTCCGGCAGTGGACGTTATACGGCTGAAATAATGATGTATGACGAAACAAACAAACAAAATGATGTCTCTATATTTTTTTTTCCTGAAGCATGTTCACAATCATTAAAATAAAAAAATCCAAAACTTTCTAAGAATTATTTATTACGGAAAAATTTATTACGTACTCGTATAAGTTACGTTATTCTTTATTCTGAAATTGAAAATACTAGTAGTTCGCCGCGAACTTAGACCTCGCAATTTTTTATTAATATTTCAAAAACTACTGAACTGATTTTGATGCCCAACGAACTTGAAAATACTATTAATATTTCCTATATGCCTACCAAATTTCATCAAAATCGGACCATCGGTTCGGCAGTTATCGCGGAAAAAACATACATACATACAAACAATGTGTTTGCGCCCCAACTTGAATTATAGCTCTCGCTCGCTCCGTTCGCTCAGTCAATCCATATGTACCCCAAAACGGCGAAAATGAAAACCTATTTTCGTAGAATTGAACAAAAAATCTTTGTCCTTGTCAGAACTGAACGTAGGGAAAGGACTCACCTTTGTAGAAAGTTTCTGCCGTTTTATGTCCTGGCCCTTGTCAAATTCTTTGTTATAATAAGATCAATTATTGTTCGAACAAAGGGAAACTTTCTAGTTTTTAGCAACTTTTAAGAATCATACGTTTTATTTGTAGGTTCATAGATAAGACGTTTATTTTTAGTCATAAATAATACACAATATTCAAAAAAAAATTAAAACCTGATTACCTAAAATTCTTACTAAAAAGTACGTTTACTCGTATCCAGTTAAGGCCGTACCTAAATTTTCCGGGGTCCAGTGCTGCCCCCATTTAAAATAAATCATTTCAAAGAAAACGGAGACATCATTTAAAACTTTGCAACTATCAAGTCCTAGATAACCCTTCGAAGTATTTTATGAACTACTGTTTACAATTTAAAGTAAGAACGTTAAGCTTTACTACGCACATTTGCGAAAAACGGCCACTTTTGGCAAATGTGCGTAGTAAAGCTTAACGTTCTCATTATAAACTGTAAACAGTAGTTCATGAAATACTTCGAAGGGTTATCTAGGATTTGATAGTAGCAAAATTTTAAATAATGTCTCCGTTTTCTTTGAAATGATTTATTTTAAATGGGGGCAGCACTGGACCCCGGAAAATTCAGGTACGGCCTTAATGCAAGCATATCAGGGAAAAAGCTATATTTTTGATATGTACATTAATAGATATAATGAATAAATATAAAGCCCTGTGAGAGACGGACGGACTGACGGACAGACCGCGGAGTCTCAGTAATAGGATCCCGTTGGTACTCTTTGGGTTAGGAACCCTAAGTATGGTTCATTGACTTATAATTAATAGTAGGTAGGTGTGTAGTTCCCGGCAGAGTAGAATAGGACCACTCCAAGTCTTCCCATAGATGTTGTAGAAGGCGAATTAGGAAACACAAGCTAAACAAAGCATATAAACATCAATTAGACCTCTCCAACCTGTCTGGCCCGCGTGGGGAGTGTAGGCCAAATCCTCTGGCTACTGCTAAGTATGGCTCTGGTAGTACATCGCTATACACCTGCAGCCTGCGGGCAAACTACACTAGGCGAAGTTACAGCGACCTCCGTATCCTGTACAATAACGCATTCAGAGTGATAGTGGGGCTGCCCCGTTTCTGTAGCGCTTCGGGTATGTTCGCGTGGGCGCACACCGACTGCTTTAACACAACTATGCGCAAGCGGAGCGCATCTCTGGTGCGCAGGGTACGGGCCAGCTCCAACGTCACCCTGTGCATGATTAGCGCAAGATTGGACTGTCCTTACCTGCGTCATTGCTGTGATACATGTCACAGTAGCTAGGCCGCAGAGAAGGTACTAAATTATTTATTTATTTACCAATTTATGTACACGGACAATATATACAGAGAATACATATAAACAAAAAGTTGTACAAAGGCACTACTTATCTCAAAAGAGATCTCTTCCAGTAGGCCCGTGAGAGATGTTCATATATTAAAGGCATACAGGCGTGTTCGTTAAAGGAAGAAGAAATTAACATACTATGAAACTACAGATAAACATACATATACATATATGTTACATACTTATATAAATACATATGTCTATTTAGAAATGAATATACTTAATATATAATATATAAACTACAACTATAATGATTCCGATACATAATAATCTTTTACTCGTCTTTTAAACACAGAGATCGATATAGATTCGCGTATAGAAGGAGGTAATGAGTTCCATAGTCTGACCGCATGTACCGAGAAGGAGTAGGAAAAGGTAGTGGTGTTGTGTGAAGGGTATTAAAGATCTGCAAAGAGAATTTGGAGAATATAAAAATTTAATATATTAGGGTTACTGATTGTGTTTCGTATATTTATTGAATTTTGTTAATATTATTAATATTATTTAAATTATTTAATATTTGTGTGTCCAATCTAATTCTATTTATTGTTTTCTAATCAGTAATGACATGTTTTAAGTTTTTTTGTTTCACAATATGGATCTTAGTTGTCCGAAATAAATGAATTTATTTTATTTATTTTATTTTATTAGTACATAGCTGGTCGTGCTGCTGCAGTGGAGCCTAAAAAGACCTGATGATGATGATGAGGTAACTATATTTTATATTATTATGATAGACAACCTTTTTGAACTTTGATAAAATTTGCTCACCTGATGGTAAATCATGATTGGACGAAACGAAATATCTAGTACAAATACAATTTGTCAAACATGTTGTAACACATGTTTGACAAATTGTATCTTCATTCTTCTTCTTCATCTAAGCGCGTTCCCAGCAGTCAGCTATGCTGCTTCGGAGCCCGGGATGCGCTTTCCCGCTTTTTCTTCTCCAAATATAACATTCATGTCAATGGTCATCCAAGGATGCCAAGGACCTTGCCAAGTGGAGAAGAAAATGCCGGAACAGTTAAAATTAATTGGCTGTAATTTTACGACTGGCCGCCTGCCTGACGTCAAAATTGTATCTTCATACTGTATTTCATTAAATCCGTGCGTTGTTTGTCAATAAACGAAAAAATAAAGAAGAAACAGGCAATCGAGATGAACATCAGATACACCTTGAAAGATACCATCCAAGTTTCGGCGATCACATCAAAGCTAAACAAACTCGTTATAAGATTTGACGTGATAAAATTTATCGCCGTGTTTATATAATTTTTTTTAACACTTCGGCGCAGACCCCGCTGCGCTTTCGAACACTTTGATGTAAATTTTTAGTTTGCTAATGTAATGTGACTTGTTAGTATGAAGATGTTCTGGACAAGTGTTTAAAATTTGAGAAACTGGGCCGTGTTTACTTTAAGTTTTAAAACATTCTTTTCAAAATTGTTGGCGTTATTTTTATCATTAAGATATGGCTCGCCAGTCCACCACTCTGGAGATTCTGGGTTTGAACGTGGTTTGAACCCAGCCAGGACAAGTTAGAAATTGGCCTTTTTCAAATTGTCGTAGGGTCTTAGAGTGTTTATCTATTTAGGTATTTATTATAAAATATAGTATCGTTGAGTTAGTATCCCATAACAAACGCTTAATCTTACTTTGGGGATAGCTCAATTAGTGTGGTTATCCCTATATATTAGTAATAATTTATTTATGTATAGAAATATCTGAAGTCAGGTTTTCAGTCAATCGAGAAACTTCTAGAAAAGTATGATGGGCAATGAATAATTTCCAGAATTCTATAATAACATTGCTTTCAGGTACTAAGTTTTAAAAGTAGAGTTAATTTAAACTTTTCAATAAAAACTTCACGTCATTTTTATTAATCGTCAATCGATAACGAATTTAGCAATAAGAAGAAGTATTCACAAATAAAATATTTTCATGTTTATTTTTTAATTTATAAGCCCATTATTATAAATAAATATATTGGGACAAATCACACTGATTAAGTTAGCCCCAAAGTAAGTTTTAAACTTGTGTTATGGGATACTTACTCAACGATACTATATTTTATGATAAATATATAAACAGATAAACACCCAAGACCCTGGAAAATTTGAAAAAGGCCATTTTCCAACTTGCCCTGGCTGGGGATCGAACCTAGAACCTCCGGATTATCGGTATTATGTTACAAAAACGAAAAAACCCTTTAGTTTCAAGAACTTCTAAAAATTCCTTTGTCGCCTAATTTTATCATTATTAACTCGTAAATCAAACCGAAGGTGAATAGAAACATAAAATTATGGGATAATGAGGCTCATCAAATATTCATAACAGTTGTTTATGTACGTCGTTATCTTGTATGGGGCAGCCTGATGATGAAACGGAATCAATTGGCTGATTAAAATGGTTTGGTAATAAGGTAATAAAGTAGCTGATATTTTACTAATATGGGACATTGTCAAGTTCAATATTATATAATTCATCATCATCCAAGCGTATTCCCGGTTGCATCGTCAGCAGTTACGCTTCAGAGCCCGGGGTCCGCTACCTAACCTAGGTGATTCGACGAGGTTACTGGTTTTGACACGGAGCGACTGCCGTCTGACCTCCGCAACCCAAAGGGTAGACTAGAACCAATCCTAGGATAGGTACAAACGCTAGATGGCGTTCGAGACCAACGGCTTTACGTGCCTTCCGAAGCACGGAAACATATTTCTTTTCGGATAATCAGGTGATTCAAGCCTGCAATATCCTAACCAGACTGGAAACAACTTTTTCACAAAGTATGCTTTCCAGTGGGATTTGAACCCACGACCTCCGGATCACGAGGCAAACGCCTTGACAACTGGACCACGAAGGCAGTCATAGTTCAATATTGTATAAGTATTTGGAGGAAATGCTGCAGTGCGGTTTGTTGCCGCTTCTTTTGCGCTTGCGCTTAGGAAACGGCACTAAACTAAGCTGTAAGTAAATGATCTGACGTCAACTACATTCATGAAATCAAAAGAGACAATTGACAATTATTCAAGTGATGCAAATATACAAAGAAAAATAAATAATGTCGACTTTGATATAATTAAAAAAAATTATGGTCTCCATTTATAGATCAAAGTGGGTTTTTTCCAGTAATAACTACCAGTAGGTGGGATAGATGTACCAAGCTTTTTCCACTTATCCTTACCACTAGTTCTAAGTGGATTTTTTCCAGTTATCCCCACCAGTAGTAGAGAAAGGTGTACCAAGTGGTTTCCATTAATCTATACCAGCAGATCTACCTTGTGAGATCTTGAACATGCCCGATTTTTGCATAGTTGTCGTGAAATTTGAACAAAGATCTAGCTTTATTTTAGAGATATGTAAATATAATTTTTTATATGTGAATGTTCCAATAAATATGTTAAATTATTTGTTAATATTAAATTTTCGTATCAGGATACAATACAATAGTAGATGAAATAATTTTTAGATTTATCTAAACATTTACAATAAGGTTCACAAGAGATTTTGTTTTTTTTAGAACTGGGATTTTTTTTCCGCCAGGATTCTCTGCATCTCCACTTAATGCTTAATTAGTCTCTCTTCCATTCTAGACAAAACTAAATTGCCTACTGTGATTCTTTATCTAATTAAACATTGAATTACCAATGCATATTTTCTCAATATTCGTAGCTGTTGTTAGTTTTTTTAACAAATGAACGTAACTAGTATTTTTACTACATTCTTGATTTTTTTTAAATTTCTGTTTCAAATTTTCAACCCCCATATATTACCTGCCATTTAAAAAAAAATCGAAATGCTAGCTCGAAAAAAAATCTGCATAATTATTGATGCTCACAAAATTTCACGAAAATCGGTTGAGAAATGCGACAAACTCGAAAACAACCGGAAAACTGGAATTCGGTCACACTAATGAATTTGTATTTGCTTGCCATAGCTGAAACGGAGACCAAAAATTGACAAAAATTGTTATTTTTGTTATATTTCTTTGGTTTAAAATACATAGATAGGTAACTCTTTCTCTATCTATTTTCATTGTCACCCTTAACACCCTTGATTGTTCAGTCTGCCAGCGATTATGACAGCAGTAGGGTTGTCCTTAAGACAAACCAGAGGGACCGTTTTTCCATACAAACGTTTCCCCTGTTTCCTGTTTCCTCCCTGGATAATGCCGGTAGAGTTATTTTTTAAAATATCTATACCCTCTATTAGCATCGTTTTCGTCATCGTCGCGTCCCTATGTTTTCTTTTTTTTCATAAATTATTTACTAAAAGAGATATGAACGTTCAAAAACCTAAAAAAATGGCCAGATTTTCCGCTGTGTTCAAACATCCAGAACAAATTTGACTAGATTAAATTAAAACATAGGAACATGGCTCAAGTCTTTGTTAATTCGTATTAAAAACGTTCTTATACTGGTTAAGTTTTGGAGAAGAAATCAGGGGACTACGAATCGTTGATTTTCTGTTTTTTTAATAGATATTTTCAGTCCAAGTATGTCTCTATCGCACTTGCTTGGTTGTAGTTTGGGCACAGCGCGACAGCAATAGATTTCACAAATATCAATTTTTTATATCTCTAACCCCTGAGGTTTCCTCTTAATATTAATAATAATCGTTGTGACCGCATACCTCTAAAATCATATGTGAAGTACATTATTCTAAAATTGTTAGATATCTTCTAAACTGGAGAAAATCCAGTCTCGCCGTACACTGCGCTACTTTATCAGACACTCCGCGACAGCCGAGATTGATGACGCAGCATCTCCAGCTGACAACTCCATCTACACATCTACATATACATTTGTATGATTTACACAATCTAAATGTGAGTGTAAATCAAAATACTTTCTTCTGTAAAAACGGTCTTCCTAAGCACAACGATTGTGATGAAATATAAAAAGTAGGTCAGCAAAAGAGGTCTGTCAGGATCGTAGCAAGTGGAGGTCCATAGTCTCTGCCTACCCCTGTGGGAAACAGGCGTGATAGTATGTATGTATGAAAAGTGGAAGAAAAGACACATTCCCGCCAAACCCAGATAGTCCTAATATAGTAAAATAGAGCCTATAGCATCTATCAGTTTCTTTCACAAACTACCGATAGAAATAAAAGACATTATTTAACTAACGGAATTTAAAAAGAAGGTAAAAGGATTTATTTTAAGGAGACGCTTCGTTTGCTCAGTCACAAAGGTATTTCAGATTATCCTGTACATAAGTACATATATCTGGAGAACTTATAGGTAAGTAAGAAGGAAAGCATTCCAACAGAGTAAAATTTCGCAAGAATAAAACATAAACATCAAATGTCCTTCCACATTGAAAATATACACTACTTACCTTCAATCATATACAACGTGGAAGGGACATACCCGTAATAAATCGAACCACGGTCTATACTAGATCATTATAGCATAATGAAATTAAAACAACAGCCAAAGAACAAAAAAATAATTGAGCATTTTCATACAAGTGTGCAGCCGCTCGGACAATTTGTATGGGAATGTCAAACTTTTTTTGGTTTTTCGACTGTTATTTTAATTTCATTAAATGATCTAGTATAGTTCACTTTGTATTCTATATACACATTTGCCGCCTAAAAAATGGCACCGGAAAAACAAGGCATATTATGCCTTGTTTCGCTGTCATTCGCTCGGAAGCCGCGCGCGTGATGTTACGTCAAAGATGACCAATCTAACCAGAAGGTTTATTATTTCTACGCTTATCTCAGTTACTTAAGGTTTAAATTAGATTAAACTGTTTTCGCAATACTTGAAATGGTACACATCTGCCTATGTACGTATTAACATGGGGACAATATATTGTTTGATTTTGCAAGGAACTGTGCATCTATAGAATATATGATCGAAGCTACTTACAATGTAGAACACTATCTGTTTAAGTATGTATCTTAAAACAAAGTGGTTCTTAAGTTTAATCTCTTAAGTGCCTACAAAAACCCAAAACGACCTTTGCGAAAGGGTGGGGTCAGTAGATTAGCTGGTTAAGTCCGTGATTGGTGAAAGTTTGTATTTATAAACCTGGAATTAAGAATAATGGAATTAAGAATAACATGGCTTCAATATAACTGGAAAGAATTTAGTATGATTGTTAAAATTTATCATTTGGAAAAGTTGAGATTTCACGTTTCTTTTTTCTCGTGTGCCAGCACTGGGGGCAGTGTTAAATATGATTTTTACTGACAAATATTATCTATGCTTTACTATGTTGCGTAGCACAATCAAAAATAGTCGACACTTTAATAACTAGTGGTTCTGTGAGGACAGTAGACCTCGCGAGCTCTTGTGTATGACCAGTCCTGTGTCATTCCCCATTTAGGTATCGAAAATGTACCTACATTATTAATATGCGCGCAGGCGGCCCCTCCGGATAGTAAATTCAGTTATACGAATAGTTTTTCCAGAGGAATAAGAATGAAATTAGCTTGCAATGAATGTTAAGGTATCCATACGAAAAGTTGCTCTTCTGACGTGAGCTAAATTAAACCATATCGCTAGCCACATTGAGTAGATATTTCTTTGAATTTCTTTGCTAAGTGAGACTTCTGTACGTTAGTATTATTTATTCTGTGGTATGACCACGCAATTACTGTCCATATTTAACGCTACAGCAAGCTTCCCCCCCTTTTCCTCCCCCCACTTTTCTTTCTGGAATTATTTTTGCAACATCTTGTGTAGAATGAAGCCTTTAGTGTGCTTCTTCCACTGCTGAAAAATGCAACGTGTGTATTTTTCCAAAGAGGAAAACACATACGGTGCGTTTTCAGCAGTGGAAGTGTTAAATTTAATTGAAATCTGTCAATAAATAACGCTACAGCAGAGTACCTTCTTTCCACCTCTATTTGTCCCCCAATAAAAAATCGCAAGTGACTGAAAAATTTATAAATCAAGGAACTTGTGTGCCAAATTTCGTCAAAAGCGGTTGAAAAATGCGACCTGTAAGCGAGCACAGATAGATCCACAAAAGCAGATCTAGCCAATCTCTAAACTGAGACTCTTCGCTCGCTCTGTCAAATTATGTATCGCGTGCCAAGTGCAAAAAGAAACTTAGAAAACCATTGAAGAGACAATAATTTGCGAACATAACAAGTGTAATTAATATCCAATCTAAATGCCTAAATTAGCTGTATCGGGGAACCGATCGGCGAAAGATTTATGGCCCTTATAAGGGCTAAAGTTTCATGTTTGTGTTTTGTTTCGATCTAAATGTAGGTACATTCTGTTGTGCTTTCATATATTAATGGTCGCAAAAACTTATTTATTTCAAACTATATCGAATCGAAAAGCTGCAATAAATAAATTTAATACTAACTAAAAGCATAGTTCATCATCATGATCATTTAATTTAGATATAGCACAGAATAAATCATACTAACGTACAGAAGTCCCACTCAGCAAAGAAATTCAAAGAAATATCTACTCAATGTGGCTAGGCGATATGGTTTAATTTAGCTCACGTCAGAACAAAGCACCTTTTCGTATAGATACCTAGACATTCATTGCAAGCCAATTTCATTCTTATTACTCTGGACAAACAATTCGTATAACTGAATTTACCACCCGGAGGGGCCGCCTGCGTGCATAGTAATAATGTAGGTACATTTTCGATACCTAAACGGGGAGTGACACAGGCCTGGATATAGTTCCGAGCACTGTAATGCTGTATAAATCAATAATTAAAATAAAGCCTTCTTTATGTTGAATACCATTTTTCTAAATAGTGGATGTAATGAAGAAATACGTACGAAGTGCACTCGCAGTACAAATGTGAGAGGCGTGAGTTCAAACTTCACTCGTGGCGAAATTTTTCACTAATTTTTTTTAGACATTTTTCCGAGCTTTGTAATGCAGTATAAATCAATAATTATTAATGATAATAAATAAATGAATACATATACCCCAAAGTAAGATTTTTTAAACATGTATTTTGGGATACTAACTCAACGATACTCCTAAGACGAGGACAATTTAAAAAAGGCCATTTTCCAACTAGCCCTGGCTGGGGATCGAACCCAGAACCTCCGGATTAGCGGTCTAGCGTGTTAACCATTACGTGCCATTACGCCAAGGAGGTCGTCAAGGTCGTAATGAATGACCCGTCACTATTTTAAAACAGGGGAGAGGTGCCGGACGCTGCGAGTGTCCGTTATTCATTCCGTGCCTACAAGCTAATTAAAAATGTTGTAACGTAAAAGCGCATCTTATAAACTAAATAAAATACAATGTAGATCACATTTAACCATTACGTTTTATCGTCAACAGCGAGACGACAAATCTATAGCCCGCGGCGAAATACAGTACAACCCTACTCATATTGTACATGCAATCGTGTTTTACACGATAGGCGTTTCTATAAATGTTTTGTAGTTTATAGAAATTCGCAATTCGCATTGCATCAAGTTTTTTTACAGCATCACCCTTTTTAGGGTTCCGTACCCAAAGGGTGCAAACGGGACCCTATTACTGAGACTCCGCTGTCTATCCGTCTGTCTGTCCGTCTGTCACAGGGCCCTATCTCTTGAACCGTAATAGCAAGACACTTGAAATTTTCACAGATTATGTATTACTGTGGCCGCTATAACAGCAAATACTAAAAATAAAAAATAGTTTAAATTTAAAGGGGGTCGTCATACCAAAAACATGTTTTTACTGCGTTTTTAACTAGATCTTTATAATGGCATTAACTAGATACTTGAAATTTTCACCAATTATGTATTACTTACTGTGACTACTATAAAAACAAATACTAAAAATAAGATAAAGTTAAAAATAAAAGGGGGTCGTCATACAAGAAACGTATTTCTTCAGCGTTTTAAAACATTGTACGGTGGTACGGAACCCTTCATTAACGAGTCCGACTCGCACTTGACCGTTTATTTTTATTTCTGTTGCACATTTGCATCTGCATGTTACGGAGATGAAAATGTTGCGCTGGATGTGCGGAGTATCACAGAGATCGCGTGAGAAACACCCGCATCCGCGGCAGCCTTCATGTCCGTGACGTAGCAGACAAATTGCAGGAGAGTCGCCTACGCTGGTACGGACATGTCTTGTGGAAACCGGCAAGTTACGTGGGAAAGAAATTTATAGCTACACCGCCTCCACTAGGCCCCGGTAGACGTGGTAGAGTCAAGAAATTCTGTATTGACGCCACTAGGGATGCCAATGGCCTTACAACTAAGGATCCTTAAGACCGAGCAAAGTGGAGAAGAAAAAGTCGGAAAGCGAATTCCAGGCTCTACAGAATTACAGCTGATGATGCAACGGGAATGGGAATGTGCTGAGATGAGGAATGACGTATTTTTGGGTAAATCATGTGACAGCACCGCAGTCGCACTGGTAATATTTTGAGAAATGCCACCTGACCCGGTTTTCTTGAAATCTCCTGACACCAGTCCGGGGTCTATTCAAAGACTTTCAGACTGCCCAGGGGAGGTCAGCACCTTGTAGGAGGTCCTCAAAAGGCGGAAGTTGAGAGGTAGAGAAATTTAATATCGCATTGCTCCAGTCTAACTTTTTCGGATTCCTTAGGATCGACGGCAGGCTGCCTCAGGAAGTTAGTTAAGTTACAAAACTGGACTCTTAGTTTTTGAGTATGATACACAATTAAACATTCTAAGATGCTACCGAGCCCCAGACTATAAGTTCACTGAGCCTTAAGCTATCTTAAGACTGCGGTCTTCGACCGTGGGAATTTTTCATTGAGCACCCGAATCTATATTTTCTATCTACATACATTGCATCTAGGGTGCATATACAATACAGCATTGTACATGCACCCTGGAGACGAATTTAGAAGAATTCAGAAGCGCAGTGAGCGGTCGGCGATATCAGCGTTTTCGTCCCCATATTTATTTGAGAATTTCGGAGAACTTAAAATTTTTCTATCTTTTTACAAAAGACAAATTATTTTTGTTTATTTATTGTACGCGTTTAAGCATGAATCAATCTTCATATATGTGTATAACTCAGTCGTATGCGCATGAAATCCGATGACGTATTCGCTTATATTTTCTTAAAAGTTTAACCTTTTTATCTAAGTTTTACTATGAATTTAAAAAAAGTACTTACTAAAATCTTCGTCTACTTACTAAAAAAAAATACAAAATTTTCCTTTGTCTTTATTTCTCTGTAATTAATACACAATTTCAGTTTCAAATTCCGTGTAAACAACAAAGACAAGATCGTCGCACACCGCAAAAAAATTAAACACGTCTCAGGTTATTTGGAATTAAACAATTACAATGAAAATCAATAAGTTGTCTCATTCACTTTTTAATTACTTAAATAAACTTTAATTTAACATATCTTAACATATTGGTACTAAGTTAGTTTGGCTCCAATCAGCTCCGAAAAAGAAGTAAAAATCACTAAAAATATGGACCGGCCCCTTAGGAGTAAGGGTGAATTTGAATTTCTAATCACTCTGACAACAATCTCCAGTTAAGTACTCAGTTAAATTAATATTCTAACTGTTATTTGTGTAATAAGATATGTCTGAGATAACAGAATGTTAAATCAATGTTTTTGGTGTGCGCAATCAAGAATTCTATTTCTGTCTCAAAACATTGATATTCGCCGAAAATAGGTACCTATTATCAAGTGTTGTATTTAAGCTCTTTGGAATATTCCAGACTATTATCTAATTTTAGCTGCTTTCTCTCCAGTGCAGCTCACACAAGTCGATTAAGACTTAATTCTCCTTTTAAGGGTTCCGTAGTAAACAAGAAATCCTTATAGTTTCGCAATGTCTGTCTGTTTGTATGTATGCCTAGTTTTACTTCAAGACTATTAGTAATAGAAAGCTGTAATTTGGCATGGGCATATTAGTATTAAAAAAATCATTTTTTTTTTCTTGCAAACAAATAATTAGTAGTATTTTTTTCAAATACTTCAACATTAATTGTATATAGTTTTAAAACGCCCAAGTTATTTAGAAACGATATAATTAATTAACCATGTAAAAATAAGCGAAAAACAAGTTATGTGTGTGTGTTATATAGGATATTAAAACAAGTATTACATAACTCTGCTTTTAATTTTATGTCGGTTTCGGAACTTACGAAACATCAAATATGTTTGAGGTCAAACGAATCAAATTGTAAAGAAATTAAAATTTTAATGACCGTTGTGAAGATGTCATTTAGGTAAGTGTATTTTATGATATACCAGTACCAGGTTACCAGTAATGACTTATGGCTCCGAAACGTGGTCCTTTACTTATGGGTCTAGGTCGCTAAATGCGCTATGAGGGGGCTATTCTTGGTGTTTCTCTACGTGATCGAATTAGAAATGAGGAAATTCGTAGGAGAACAAAAGTCACTGACATAGCACAGCGGATTAGCTCGTTGAATTGGCAGTGGGCGGGACACATAGTGCGACGAATTGGTGACCGATGGGGCAAAAATGTTTATGAATGGCGACCTCGTACTGGCAAGCGAAGCATAGGAAACCCATACACAAGGTAGTCAGATGACCTGATCAAGGTCACAGGCCGCTCAAGATTGATCAAATTGGAAATGCGAGAGGCCTATGTCCAGCTGTGGACGTTATGCATCTGAAATGATGATCTTTACTGGTAAAAAACACAACATAGATGCTATTTATTGTTATTAAAATATATTTTTTAAAAGGTAAAGTTCAAAGTTCAAGATGTTTCTCTTGTCGAAGATAACAAAACTTATTTTTTTGTTTTTATGTTTTTTGTCTTTTTAGGGTTACGTACTCAAAGGGTGCCAACGGGACCCTATACTGAGACTCGCACTCGACCCATTTTTAGGGTTCCGTACAAAAAATTAAAAAACGGAACCCTTATAGGATCACTCGTGCGTCTGTCTGTCCGTCCGTCTGTCACAGCCAATTTGCTCCGAATCTACTGGACCGAATCAGGTGTTTGGTAGAATGTTGCAATCCTATGACCCAAACACATATGTTCAAAGTTTTTTTTTTAATAAGGTTCATTTTCGGAGGACTAACTAGGAAATTAAAAAAAAATTGCAATACTTACTATGTTATATATCCCCTGATCTCTGCAACTACAAAGCCTAAAATAAAAAAAATAAAACAATATAGTTCATTGCTTGTAGATTACAGGAAAACCGATAAGAATTTAATCAATTGTACGGAACCCTCTCCACGCGAGTTTAACTCGCACTTGGCCAGATTTTTTTCAAAATAAAACCTTACGTGGATATCGTCATGTTTTTTGAAAAGTAAATAGATAGGAAATTTGGTCACATTGAATGACAGAAAAAAAATAATGACAAATACATGTATTTAATCACTGAAACGGATGATCAAATACATAAGACGTATGATGTATGTATATGTTGAATGCCAGAGGATATCCTCAGTATCACTTAGTATAACACCATCTTATTTACTAGTAGTTAACGAGAATGATAGGAACAAAAACTGAAGCCTCTTTGATAAATTAAGGTTAGGACAGAAGTAAAACCTACATAATAATAATATTATACATCTTCCATTTCTTGCATTCATTGGGTAGATGACTGGGTCAAAAATAAATTAATAGATACTGATAAGAAAATAAAACGTCACAAAATTGTGTTTTGTCATTGATCATTTCCAACATGATTTTAGATTTTTTAATGCAGAAAAACTGATATTGCGCGCTATTCGACTCTAAATATCTATGACGTCACGGTTTTGTATTTTATATATATCCCATAGAAAATGTTTGTTTTGACATTAAGATAAAAATGTCTGATACGACTTATAGTCATCTAGCGGATTATCTTATGAGCCATAGTCGTATCCATGTGGTTTCCGGCCTAGAAAGGCCAACTTTATCTTTTCCTGTGGATGTCGTAAGAGGCGACTAAAGGTCTAAGCACAAACATCTTGTGCTACATCTACATACCCAAGGAGTGTTGACATCAGGCGGCGGCCGGTTGTAAAACCTTTCGCACAAATTCATTCTCGAAGAGGGTTGAAATCAGGCAGGCGGCCGGTCGTAAAACTATAGCCAAATCGTTTAAACTGTTCTAAATAATTAATATCTGACCATAGAGGCCATTTAGGTGTTTATGTACGTTATTATAAAGTGGTATTTTTATACTTGTTCTATTTTATGCCTTCAGGCTCGTGTAATCACTAAGTTTAATAATGTTAGCGAGGGTATCAAAGACAGCAATTTGTAAGTGATAATCACACAACACGATATAGGTAGATACAAAAAGCTAAGGCTAAATTAACGACTTGTGCGAATATGTATATGTATGTACGGAAGATCAGCGTTGAGTTTTGCTGAGGCAAAACCCAGCTCATGCTGGTTTGGAGTCCATTTTGTGGGACTAATCACACTTTTATTTTATTCTTTTTCTGTAAATATATTTTTTTAATTTGTGAAATGTGTTTTTCTTACGAAATTTTTTTTTATCTATCTATGTTTCTAAAAGGTTTTAATCTCATTTTAATATTACATAAATTTCTGGGCAGAAGGCGACTAACGCTGTCTTTAAGCGTTTGTTTCGGCATTTCTTCTCAGCAGTGGTCATTTCGAAACGCTAGTACCTGTAACTTTTCCTCAATATAACGATAAATAATTTAAAGTTCAAATTCAATTCAAAATATCTTTATTATCATGGGATATTTATAATATCTCTTAATAATAGTCACTTTGTTTTGTTTTGCACAAATGTTGACGTCAAATCGTAACTTACAGCTAGGTTTATGCCGCTTCCTAGGCGCAAGTGCAGAAGAAGTGGCAACAAACTGCACTGCACGTTTTCTCCAAAGACGTCAACTAACAAACTAATAACTTAAAATTAGTTATATGGATGGACTAAGATTACATTGTTTGTTATGCTATGTCATAATTAAATTGAATTATAAGAATAACAAAATTTAAAATAATGTTAATTTATTAATTTAATATGTACCAATGTACCTAAATTATGACATGTCTAAATATACAAACCTTTAAGAGGGACCCGCGCCAAGCTCAAGCCAGACTTTTTTGTCTTTAAGATAGTCATCGGTCCTATAATAACCTTCTCACGAAGTACTTTCTTTACATAGGCTTTAAATTTCCTGTCCAGCAGGTGTAAATCCTTTTTCTTTAAAATTACAAATGTTGTATAGCAAAGTTTGATTATGTCTAGGGTTGACTCATAAATAAGAAAAACATGCCAGTCATTCTAATGTATAAAAAGTACCAATTCGCTAGAAGTGAATATATTCGAGGAAGAGAGCTCCTTAACCAAGACCAAGGACCAAGGTCCTTAAAACAGGTGTCACAGATCCCTGAAGACCAGACGCGTGCCTCAATTATTAAGCGAGTCACCATTTCTCAGGGCGCATAATAAAAATGTAATTAGGGTTATTCAAAGGTAATCTTGGTAGATTTATCGTGCAAATTAAAGGCCCTCTTAAATAATGGACAGTACGATGCTGTTAAATATAGAGAGTTACAGATGTTGAGCTTTCTTTAGTGAAGTATCGATATGACAAAATCTTTATTAATAGCGGCCTATATCAAGCGTTATACTATACAGTGCATGATCAAGGAAATACATAAAACATAAAGTGGGTTAAATATATCTATAAAGAACTAGCTTTTGCCTGCGGCTTCACCCGCGTAGACTACACAAATTAGTTTTTTTTTTTAAACCAGGGTTACAATTTATTAAAATCCAATTAATGGATTATTATTTTTTACTAACCCCTAATTAAAAAATGTCATGTGTCTCGCTTCAAAAATGACGAAGATTCATACAAACTGCCAACCCCTATTTCACCCCCTTGGGGATGGAATTTCCAAGATCATTTCTTAACGGATGTTGCCTAGTCACAATCTACCTTCCTGCCAAATTTCATCTTCATTGGCTAAGTAGTATTCGAGATTTCGTGAAGAGTGAGTGGTTTCCGCTTGTATATATTTATATAGATATACAATCGAATAATGATAAAATTAAATTAATCTAACTAAATTAAAACTAATAACTAAACTACATATAAAGGTAAATTATTCTAATTAAAACTAAAAAATAACTTAAAAAACTATACAAAGAAATACTATATACAACTTAAATAACTATTTAAAAAATGAAAATAAAATTAAAAAATTACAAATGAAAAAAGTCGCGCAGATTATTGCCCTGCGGTAGAATGCCCAAACATAAATAAAAAATATATTGCAGAAAGGTACTCTACATAAGACAACCTCCGTGCTGTACCACGCCAGTCCGCCTCTTCGGAGTTCTGGGTTCGATCCCCAGCCAAGACAAGTTGGACAATGGCCTTTTTTAAGTTGTCCTCGGTCTTAAATTCCCATTGTATTTAATAAATTGCCAAATAATTTTAAAACTTTAGATTTTGTGACATTTAAGAAAAAATTTAAATTGTTTTTGACTAAAAAAATTTTTATAGTGTAAATGACTATTTAAAAGATAATTTGACCCAGGCAATATGATTAATTTTTATTTGTATTAATATTTTGTATCTCCTTTTGGAATCATGGGTCTTTTCGTATTAATATTTTTTTATTAATTTTATTTAATGGTTAGATTTTCTTTTAAAACCGTAAAAGGTATAATGACTGTAATATTTTGATTTATTTTAAGTTGAGTTGCCATCAATTTGGACTTAATTTAATTTTATTATTGTACGTCCGTTAAGGGCAGGTCACAGTAGTAACTTTTATTTATTTTAAGATCTTTTGTAACCTGTGCTCCACAATAAAGATATTTGATTTGATTTGATTTGAATGTTTATCTATAGGTACTCGTATATGTATTTATTATAAAATATACTATCGTTGAGACTATATTCAATAACACAAGTTGAAACTTATTTTGAGGGTATAGACGCTTAGACGAAGAAGAATTCATTAAACTATGTCTGTTTGTAAGTAGAAAAATACACACGAACTTTTCTTCTGGTCTTTAGTAATTTTATGCGGAGTGTTTTTATGTATTAAAAATTTTCAGCTTTCATTACGTCGAGTGTTCTTGGATGAGAATGATTAAGGGACGGGGATTTTGCATTAATGTTTTTAATTGATCGTTACCATTTGTCTCGGATATCGAATGCAAAATGGTTACCGTTTCGTATTTTAGGCTTTCTTACCAAAAGGGTGCAAACAGGACCCTATTACTGAGACCCCGCTGTCTATCCGTCTGTCACAGGGCTCTATCTCTTGAACCGTAATAGCGAGACACTTTAAATTTTCACCGATTATGTATTACTAATACATAATCGGTGAAAATTGGGTAGCTTCCTTAGAGCTTTGAGCATAAATATGGACATTTTGTTTGTTAAAATATTGCTCAGTTGTAAAAAAAATCTCATCCGTAAACAACATTTTTCTGTGACTTCCCTTTGCGTACCGCTTCAGTATTTGTTTCGATTTTACCACCCTATTCTTTTTTAAATTATCAGTAAAGAAATGAGCAGTACGGCTCTGATAGGCTGCAAGTCCTAAGACATCTTTTAAAATACATGACATGGTTCTAGGTACGATCTTCATTTCCCGTGATAAAATCTTTTGCTTTCGGACAGGATTTCTTCGAATTCTTTCCCTTACTGCTTTGACCACCTTTTTCGTAAGAACACTACGTGGACGGCCAGATCTTTTTCTGTCACAAACAGAGGAGGTCTCATTGTACCTATTAATAGCCCGGTACACAAACATTTGACTAATACCAAGCGTATGGAAAGTTTTAAAAATTGCATTTGGCTCAATACCTACTTTGTGTAATGCAATCACAGCAATTCGATTTTCTGTATCACCCCACTCCATTTTAATATCGCAAAATATTGTACAATGTATTGGCGCCAAAATAAGAAAATACAATGAAAAATCATATAAAAATAACGGATTCCAAATTCAAATGTGCCATTTTGTTTATTTTTAATATTTAATTTAATTTTAAGTAACAGTATTTATGGCCAGACTAAGTATAAACCAGTGTTATCGTAAAAAAATCAAGGCTGGTTTTAAATTCTAGATGTTAATATTCAAAACTGGTTGAATAAGATCGAATATGGAATCGGCATAAAGTTATTGACACTCATTAGGAGTTCATTCACGTTTTCAATTTGTAGTGAAAATATTCTCACGCCTTTGAAACTTACAGGGTAGAAAGAAATAGAAAAATCTCTGGTTCAGTTCCACTTCAAATCTCGTGACTACATCAGTAAGAAGTATTACTATAATACTTATAATATTGACCATGGAATTACGGAAATTTTAAGTAGGTACAAGTGGAATTATGAGTGATAAAATCTATCGCTGATATGTAATAAAATTTTGCAAAAGATCTGACCACTCCTTAGCTCTTTAAATTGAGGACCTGAGAAGAGTTACTTATTTCTGTAAATTGGATTTGCCACTCGTTTGCAAGCTCTACATGTAATATTGTGTTAACATTGTACTCGTAATATGCATAATATCTTTGTAAACTGACAAAGCCCTTTTTTTTATGTTATAGGGCGGCAAACGAACAAGCGGGTCACTTCTAGTACGTAGGCAACCAATACTGTGTAAATAAGTTTCTTTCGGCATTTCTTCTCAGCAGTGGTCGTTGCAAGTATCGATAGCTTATTTAAAACAATTAAAAATTAAAAATAAAAAAACATTTCACGTAATATACACTTAAATTATTAACGTGTAAAACTGCCTGTAAAGGCCTAATTACTTAATAAATATTTGATACTTTGATTCTTTGAATCCATGTTTGAATCAAAAAGTGTCCTTTAAAAATTTAATCGAAATAAAGATTATTAACTTTATTATAAATACATCTAAAAAGAAAAAGTATTATGGATGATAAAATTCAAACACGTAACTGCTTTTACAAAAAAATGTCCTTTATTATGTCATCGTCTGAATTTCATGAATTGTTAAAAAAATCTACTTTTTATTTCAATAACGGAAAGCCATTTCCAATCAAAACAACGTCGGAATTTTAAAAATCCTCATAATTCATAGCATTAGGCTGAGAACGGCGAAAATTCGAACAACAACATGAATATTGCAAAAAGATCGTCGATTACTCAGGAAATTCCATTTAGATTAATTTCCGAGAATTAAAGAGATCAGCGACCTTGATTCCGGCAGATGGTAACAGATATTCTAATGATAATCGCCGATATTATGATAATTATGGCTATAGACGAGAAAGATAATTATGACGGTGTAATCGGAGAGTTTGAGCAAACTGCGAATGTCTAGTTCCATGTAACGGTATAAAGCGAATGACTTCTTATTACACGACTGGCAAAAAGGCAGTGTAATTTTTTCAGGGTGGGTATGTACGTTATCTTTCTTCGACTTCATCATCATCTGAACGCGTTCCCGGTTGTGCAGCCTCTGCGATTGCATGCTGCTTCGAAATCCGAGCTGCGCTTTCCCGCTTTTTCCTTTCCAAATACAACATGCATGTCAATGGTCATCCAAGGATGCTAAAAATCATGCGAATTGAAGAAGAAATAGCCGGAACAGAACTGACCTGGAACCACACGGGTATGTACGTGTTCTTTATTCCCTAATAAATTTGTAATGCAAATGTGAATGGAAGAGCTGCACGTTTTAATTTTTTCATTACATTTGCATTCGCTGAGGTGACCCTGTCCTGCTGCAGGGCAGGGCCAGCCTCGGTGAACATTCTGCGACCAGATTGCAGAAGTTCTGAAAGTATTTTGGTTCACAAATCCGCACAAAAGACAAATGAATGTAATGTCAAAATTTCCGCCCTAAATTTTCTACATGTTAAAATATTGGCAAAATAAATTCTTATTCTGCCACCGAACACCCTGTAGGTACAAGTGGAATTATGAGTGATAAAATCTATCGCTGATATGTAATAAAATTTTGCAAAAGATCTGACCACTCCTTAGCTCTTTAAATTGAGGACCTGAGAAGAGTTACTTATTTCTGTAAATTGGATTTGCCACTCGTTTGCAAGCTCTACATGTAATATTGTGTTAACATTGTACTCGTAATATGCATAATATCTTTGTAAACTGACAAAGCCCTTTTTTTATGTTATAGGGCGGCAAACGAACAAGCGGGTCACTTCTAGTACGTAGGCAACCAATACTGTGTAAATAAGTTTCTTTCGGCATTTCTTCTCAGCAGTGGTCGTTGCAAGTATCGATAGCTTATTTAAAACAATTAAAAATTAAATATAAAAAAACATTTCACGTAATATACACTTAAATTATTAACGTGTAAAACTGCCTGTAAAGGCCTAATTACTTAATAAATATTTGATACTTTGATTCTTTGAATCCATGTTTGAATCAAAAAGTGTCCTTTAAAAATTTAATCAAAATAAAGATTATTAACTTTATTATAAATACATCTAAAAAGAAAAAGTATTATGGATGATAAAATTCAAACACGTAACTGCTTTTACAAAAAAATGTCTTTTATTATGTCATCGTCTGAATTTCATGAATTGTTAAAAAAATCTACTTTTTATTTCAATAACGGAAAGCCATTTCCAATCAAAACAACGTCGGAATTTTAAAAATCCTCATAATTCATAGCATTAGGCTGAGAACGGCGAAAATTCGAACAACAACATGAATATTGCAAAAAGATCGTCGATTACTCAGGAAATTCCATTTAGATTAATTTCCGAGAATTATAGAGATCAGCGACCTTGATTCCGGCAGATGGTAACAGATATTCTAATGATAATCGCCGATATTATGATAATTATAGCAATAGACGAGAAAGATAATTATGACGGTGTAGTCGGAGAGTTTGAGCAAACTGCGAATGTCTAGTTCCATGTAACGGTATAAAGCGAATGACTTCTTATTACACGACTGGCAAAAAGGCAGTGTAATGTTTTCAGGGTGAATATGTACGTTATCTTTCTTCAACTTCATCATCATCTGAACGCGTTCCCGGTTGTGCAGCCTCTGCGATTGCATGCTGCTTCGAAATCCGAGCTGCGCTTTCCCGCTTTTTCCTTTCCAAATACAACATGCATGTCAATGGTCATCCAAGGATGCTAAAAATCATGCGAATTGAAGAAGAAATAGCCGGAACAGAACTGACCTGGAACCACACGGGTATGTACGTGTTCTTTATTCCCTAATAAATTTGTAATGCAAATGTGAATGGAAGAGCTGCACGTTTTAATTTTTTCATTACATTTGCATTCGCTGAGGTGACCCTGTCCTGCTGCAGGGCAGGGCCAGCCTCGGTGAACATTCTGCGACCAGATTGCAGAAGTTCCGAAAGTATTTTGGTTCACAAATCCGCACAAAAGACAAATGAAAGTAATGTCAAAATTTCTAATAAAGTTAAAATATTGGCGAAATAAATTCTTATTCTGCCACCGAACACCCTGTATATGTAACTTTGAAATGTTTGAACAGATCTGATTTACTTCTATCATGAATTATTGTTAGAAACCTTACATCATTCCGAATGACATAAGCTATAGGTATATTTTTCTGGAAACTATATCGACTGAAGTCAGACTTAAAATAATTTCAGTATATGTTTTTAGAGCCTGTATATTATGTAATGTTCACCGTGTGCGTTGCTCCATTAAATTGTATGACGAGTGATGTTTGATCTTAAGATCGAAATATAAAGTTTGGCGTCTGTAATGCATTTAATGGTGGCAGCACTTAGTTTTAGCTCTCAATATTTAAGCTGTTATCCAGCTGTTATTATAAGGCAGCACTCATCAAGCTATGTAAAATGTCTTTGGGCAGTTCAAAAATCTGACACTAGTGTTGGCCACTTATAAATAATAATAATAAATATATACATTTAATATATTATTTATTATCCAGGGCAAGTTGGAAAATGGCCTTTTTCAAATTGTCCTGGGTCTTGGGTGTTTATCTATATATGTATTTATCATAAAAATATAGTATCGTTAAGTTAGTATCCCATAACACAAGTTTAGAACTTACTTTGGGGCTAGCTTAATCAGTGTGATTTGTCCCTATATATTTATTTATTTATTAATTATTTATTTATTATTTATTTATTATTTATTTATTATTTATTTATTATTTATTTATTATTTATTTATTATTTATTTATTATTTATTTATTATTTATTTATTATTTATTTATTATTTATTTATTATTTATTTATTATTTATTATTTATTTATTATTTATTTATTATTTATTTATTTATTATTTATTTATTATTTATTTATTATTTATTTATTATTTATTTATTATTTATTTATTATTTATTTATTATGGAAATATCCAGAAAAATCAGAGAAAATCGCTTGAAGTGGTACGGGCATGTAATGCCCACCTATTACCTGGAGTCGAACCATCTCCAATGACTTGAGAACGTTGGGCATAAGCCCAGAAATGGCGCAAAACCGTCAAAAATTGCCATTGCCTTCTCCATTTCACACTAGTAAACTTAATAGCCACTAGTGTGCAGATTTCCTCACGTAGTTTTCTACGTTTCTCCTTGTTGACGTAATATTTATTCAACATAAATTGTTTGTTAAAATATTTTTGAACTAATCCCTAAAACTGCATTCGAAAACGTGTGTTCTTAACTTACTTTTCTTTAAGAAAAATACAATTTATGACAACATTAGTGAAGTGCACTCCAAAAAGTGTTCCATCCCACGCTTACATCAAATAACAGTCTTTACAATAACGTACCTAATTCGACGTTTTTACAAAGATTAGTCGAAATCCTTGACCGACATACATAAGGTACAATTATTCCACTACAATTGCTTTTTGGAACTCGCTAGTCATTTGGTGACTTTGATTGATACCTACGCATTTGTCATTATTATGTTTTGACTAATTAAAAAAAAAAAATCTGATTTTCCTTGGACTTATGTAAAACATGCAATTTTAGCATGAAACATTTTTATTCTTATAAGCTATGTAGACCAACTGAAAGAAAAAGCAGGGGTCATGTCGTATCAAGCACTAAAAAGTAAGGCAGAGAACCGAGAAGTTTGGCGCATACTCCACCGACAAGAGCCACTAAGCTCTTAAATAAGAAGAAAGAAATGGGAAAATTATTAAAAAAAAACTCTTATAATGTTATAAATAGTTATTTTAGATCATAAATTAATTATATAGGTATCTACACGTTAATATACCCCACATATCTCTGTACATGTAGACACACACAAAATATATGCCACTGGACTTCACTTTAAGACATCTATTGTTGTGTGGGATTAATAAATTATATTACAAATTATAGATAATTTAAAAAATAATTCCACACTGGTATTATTTTTTTAATTATCTATTGATTTCTCGCTCCTGTATATATTTTTTCCAATAAATAATTTCCAGCTTTGCTAATTATCAACACTTTAAATTATATTAATATTGCAAAAATATGAAATAATATATTTATTTTATTTCCACTTACCTACTTGATTATCCAAACCGAAAATAAAGCTTAAAAGCTTACAACGAGTCTCACTGGAACTGTATCACTTTAATACACAATCAATCATTTATCCACTGCAATCACTAATCATCATTCATTAATCCATCAATTAGTGGTGTTACTATCACCAAATCACTAAAATCACGTGATAATTAACTGTTATTAACAGTCGCAATCTGTTATTCAAACGATAATTTCACATCACTAAAATTGACGAAAAAATGTCATTCTAAATCCCGAATGCCGCATGTTCGAAATTTGATTTCGACGAAACGTTCCGTAAGCCGTGCCAACGAGCGGACTGGCATAGACGCGCCGAGCTCGGCAGCCCAATTGGAACTGAGGAGGTTTCGTTTCGATACCTGCAGCGTCACGCGCACACTACTGCATTTCACGCGTACAAGCGACGTTTGCGCTTTAGCTCCCCCACGTGCCAGCGCTTTTTACGCTTTTTATTTGTTTTATTTATTTAATTCTCATTGAGCCAGCGTTCGACACATTGTAACTGTGACGTCACCCGTTTTAATTTATACGCAGTGACGTAAAAATTAAATCTCTTTACGGGTGAGTTTGCTCGTTTTGTTTTACAAATGGACGTTATAAATCACGTTTTTCGGGAAAATAAATATGAATGCTCAGACAATGAACTTTGTTCTAATACACTTGAAACTTTTGACGGTGAAAATATAACCAGACTTATTTCATTTGGCAGATTTATGTGAGTCTCTCATTTTTTAGATGGAATTTCAAATATAATATTAAACCATTGCTGCATAGAAAATCGGTTTGTGGTTTAATAAGATTAAGATACGCATTGTTTTTTTTATAAAATTGCATCTTTTACTTATTAGCTTACAAAAATTAAGAATATATTTTCGATCACAAAATTTAGTGGTAGCATTTAAAGCTTACCCAAATAAAACATTGTAGAATTATTACTGGCATACGAATCAGTGAAAAACAATTGTTACATGTAATTTTTATAAAATAAGTAGTTTATCATGTTATTTTATTAAAACTAACGTGTGATTTCTAAATAATAGTCTAAAATGGTTGACTCACGTATTATAGTTGAACACTCGCCGTGAAGATAATCGTCTAAATTAATCGAAACCAGGTCGGCCTTTTCCGACTATATTACGTGACTGAATTGTTTATAATGATGTATTAATTACAAAGTTTATAATGTATATTGGTATATTATAAAATATTTTGGGCATTATTGTATCGAAATTTTCTATTCCACATAATATCTTAACAATTGTCTCATCATGTTTTATTTATAACTTTTACTAGCTTTTAGCTTGAACTTTCTGATTTTCTTTTCTTATCGCCCATAATATTTTTAATCTATCTTTGATACAACAATCAAAGATAGAAAGAGATACACTAAGTTGGCCACGCACTATGCAGGTCTAGTAGTGGTAGGTCTGTGGTATGTAACCATACCTGTAATGATATTGTATAATTATACAGAGTAATTTTAAACCTCATAGCTATATTCAGGGAAATTACTCTTTACTCGTAATAAAAAATACATATTCTGTCTTTTTATTTATTTATACTTTTTGTACACACATATACATGTTTAAAGTACAACAGGCGGACTTAATGCTAAAAGCATTCTCTAACAGTCAAACCTTTGGGTCGATTGGAGAGTTTTATGTGGGTGTGAATATATAAAGAAAACTTAAACTAAACTAAATTTAAAAGATAACAATCACAACACATACTATAAAACATACTATTATTATTATTACATATACACAATTACTTACATACATATATACCACTTCATAAAATATATACCTACATTAAAATATATACAAAAATAAATATACAAATACATAACCATAAATAAATATTATGCAATCAAGTCTGTCCTATGTTTAATTGGAAGTGGAAGTGCCTAAAAACTCTAAGTTTAAAGGAGTCGCGACTAGGGGCCCTTCTAATGGATTCAGGGAGAGCATTCCAAAGTCGTACAGCAGTCACGGAGAAAGAGTTATGGAAAAAACCTGTACGGTGAGAAGGAGTGACTAGGGTAAGAGTATTTGAAGAACGCAGGGACCTTTCATGAATAGAACTTAAAAGTTGGAAACATGTTTTGAGATACTCAGGGGCCTGGGAATTATTTAAAACATTGTATAGTTGACAGAGAATATGTTGGTTCCTGCGTTGACGGATTGGCAGCCAATTAAGTTGAGTGCGAAATTGAGAAACGTGGTCGAATTTACGCAAGCAGAAAATAAACCTAATACAATAGTTAAGAAGACGTTCTATTTTATTGAGTTGTTCCTCGGTTAAGTCTAGGTAACACACATCGGCGTAATCAATTATGGGGAGAATTAAAGTTTGTGCTAGCATTGTTTTTGTTTTTTCAGGTAGAAAGTTTTTCAAACGACTTAAATAGTGAAAACTGGCAAACACCTTTCTGCTAACTTCTGCGATGTGAGTGCTCCAAGACAGAGTGTGGTCAATCCAGAGGCCAAGATTCTTAACCTCGGTACTAAAAGGAACATTGCAGCCATCAAATGTAATAGGCGTCACTTTACTCATGTCTATGATATTTATTTGCCTCCTGCTACCAACAATTATGGCCTGACATTTTTGAGGATTCACTCGCACCCCAAAGTTGTTGGACCAGATCATGACTTTTGTAAGATTGTCGTTCAATAGTGAAATCGCTGTATTCACATTATCCGCGTCGGTTTGCGCATAAAGCTGCAAGTCGTCTGCATATAGATGGTATGAACAAGTGAGACAGTCTGAAAGAATATTTATAAACAAAGAAAATAAAATTGGAGACAATATACCGCCTTGTGGAACGCCAGCTTTAAGTTCACACCACTCGGACGAATCCTGATCGTTGCGAATTTGCTGCCGACGACCACGAAGATAACTAGAAAACCAATTGATCACCGAGGAGTCAGCATTGTAATGGGAGAGAATAGCTAATAGAATATCAATATCGACTGTGTTAAAAGCATTGGTAAAATCAATCAGTGATATAACAGTCACTTTCTTGTTTTCCATTCCAGCCCTGATATCATCAGTAACTTTCAGCAGGGCTGTGGATGTACTATGGCCAGGTCTAAAACCTGATTGACAATCATTCATTAAATTGTTATCATTGATGTGTTTAGAAAGTTGTTCAAATGCCAATGCCTCTAACACTTTGGATAGAAAAGGGAGAATTGAGATGGGACGGATATCATTTAATCGGATAGGATTAGAAATTTTAGGAAGGGGACGAACGTAGGCATTAAGCCATAATGAAGGAAAACAATGTTGTGAAAGGCTGTAATTAATAATATGTGTGATAATAGGAAGGACATAGCAGAGTATATGGATTATCATCACGCGACTAATTTTATCGTGCCCAACGGCGTTAGAAGTAATGGATATTATTTTTCTGCGAACGTCCTCCTCAGTGACCGCGGTGAATTTGAATGAGCTACCATTTGGGGCGGGCAAGTCAGCTATAGAAGCAATGGTTCGTCTCTTATCATCATTATTGAGTACCGGAACAGATGTGAAGTGTTTGTTAAGTTCATTAAGTGTGAAGGGTAACTTGGATGACATCTCATTCTGAACCTTGCCAATGCCCACAGAATTGAGAAATTTCCAAAGATTAGGAGAAGAAACGTTTTCAATATTTTCAGTGAAGTAACGGCGTTTAGCATTTCTGCAAATTTGGTTACAGCGATTCCTTGCAACCTTATACGCATTCCAGTTGTCGTCAGTACGATCCCGTTTAAACTTCCTGAAAGCACAGTTACGTCGCTTCATGGCGATACGGACAAGGTTAGTAATCCAGGGAGCCGGCAAACGTTTTACTTTAATCGCTCGAGTTGGTGCATGAACATCGTAGAGAGATAAGACAATGTTATTAAAAAGAGAAACTTTATCATCCACTTTGTCTGCATCAACTACTGGAGTCCAGTCAATCTTCGCTGCGTCAGCTGTCAACGCATCGCTATTCATACTGGAGAAACAACGCAAATGCAAAATTTTAGGTTTTGCTTTAGGAATCTTAATTTTATAAGAAATATAAATAAGGTCATGATGGGAAAATGCTGGTGCATGCATTCTGTCATATGTATGTATCTTGTTTCATAATAAAAACCAATGATATCAGCCGACAAATGCATACCAAAAATCTCCCATTTGAATTTTACCGCCCGCTACCGGGCTCGTGGCGGGCGGCGGCCGGCAAGCGGGGAGGTCAACGGCCGCGCGTATAGTAAAGTAAGTAGGTTTTGAAGAAAAAAAAATGACAAAAAAGAGCTTTTTCTTACGGTTTTGTGTTCTATTAATGATTCTGATTCTAATAAATCTAGGGGCGCAAAAAAAACATGTATGTACCTTTTATTTAGTATATACTAAATAATAACTAGAATTAACAATCAGGGCAAATTCAGTTCCTTTAACCACTTTTAGGACATTAGGCTAAAGTGTCAAACAAGTATTTTATAAAATTATTTCGTAACCACAATTAAATACGCACCTAAATATTGATTATATCTTTCGAAATAACAAAAACATATTCAAAATGACACCTACTTATTAGCACAGACTACGTGACAGTACTGTACAAATAAATCAGTGGAGAGCCCATTATGTCACTGGTAAGTACTGGAGTTCCACAGATATTAAACCAACAGAAGCTATGACAATATTTCAAGAGATATACTCTATATTGACCCACTGCTTTTGAACCTCAATAGTTGGCTATTTAAAGTATTACGAATTTAAAAAAAAAGTGAAAAAAATTATATATCAAAATTACTTATTATAAAACTTCTTCTTTTTAAAACTATAAATATTATATGATTCGCCTGATATAGGTTTATATTTACTTAGTTGATTTCCTATTTTTATCAACCGACTAAAAGAACAATACCTTTGTTAAAGATAGAACTTACTTGTTTTAGGACTATAAGTACGTATTTTTACACTTCACAGAGTTTGTGTTGTTATTTAATGTCATTATTAATTTTCTAGTTGGTAATTATTATATAATTTTATTGTGATTTTTACATCATTTGTTTAAACTTAATTTTACAACAATTATTGAGGTTATTTCCGGACTAGTAAACGAGCCTTAGGAAAGAAAAAGTGGAAGAGCTGATCCTGGGATCTGAAGCAGCATAACTGCAACAAAGAACGCGCTAAAATAATAAAGATTACAGCAAGATTTTTTTTTTAAAAGACAGATTATTTATTTTGTACGGTTATTTCCTTCAAAATCAATAGAGACATAGAGAATCAACCTTTCAAGTGGACCTGTTTTCTCAATGGGAAAATATTTGTTCTATCGAATGCGAAGTTAAGTGATGTCAATTTGCTCGAACAAAAAATCCAGACTTGTGACCTCAAACTCGAAATGTTTGAGCACAATTTCTAGGATATTTACACAGAGGTATATGCCTGGATGGTAGAAATTTTCACCGTATACGGGTGTTATTTCTTTGAGAATTTTAGCGAGCTGGCTTTTTGAATGAATTTTCCTTTTGTTTGTTATTGTGGACGTCGAGGATTTTTAGTCTTGTATACAGATACCATCACGTTTTTATACCTATTGGCACAGAATACATAAGAGTAAACAGAATGGTATCTCACAGCGTCTCCCGCAAATTGGCGTCCCCGCACCTCTCCCCCGCACTTTGTGAGCTTTGACGGCTCCAAACCAGGGTTTAATTACTAGCCGCACGCAATACGCGACGTGTGTTGTCTTGAGAACTGTCAACCAATAGTAACCATCATGGTGAGAAGGTGCGCGTATAATAATTGTTTATCCACCCAATACTCTAAAGAACGTATATTTCATACATTCCCAAATGATGAAAACAGGTAAGCAAAGCAACAATATAATTTCACGTTATTACCCAGCAACCATCTTGATATATATACCCTTCTCGCTCTCTCGCATTGGCGGGAGATACGCAAGAGCGAGATTGTAACATTACCGGATTGCTAATAAGCAATCCGGTAATGTTACATAGGCTCCTCGCTCACAGGTAATCACATACACGCAGATGCCAACTGGATTTCCGCGGGTTATAGTGCTAAATGCCATTGTTGACAATGACAACTTGACATGCTGTGTGTAAGCCTGAATCGTTATAAACATTTGTTTATTTTTATTGAATTTATTCATATAATTACCGTATAGTTTTGCGCCGAATATGCAAATTACTATATTACAATAGTGAATTTTTTTGGGATCCGCTGGGCTATGTCCGTGACTTTTGTTCTCCTACGAATTTCCTCATTTCTGATTCGATCACGTAGAGAAACATCAAGCATAGCCCTCTCCATAGCGCGTTGAGCTACCTTGAGCCTTCTTATGAGACCCATAGTAAGGGACCACGTTTCGGAGCCATAAGTCATCACTGGTAACACACATTGATTATAAACTTTCGTCTTAAGGCACTGAGGTATTTTGGACGAGAAGACACTGCGTAACTTCCCGAACGCTGCCCAGCCGAGTCGGATTCGTCGAAAGACCTCTTCCTCGAAGCTGGAACTTCCTGCCTGGATCGATTGACCCAGGTAGGTATACTGGTCTACAACTTCGAGGGAGGAGCTCCCAACAGAAACAGGTATGGGCACAACATTGACATTCGACATTACTTTCGTTTTGTCCATGTTCATTTTAAGGCCCACCTGTTGGAAAACTCTATTAAGGTCTCCGAGCATAGTACTTAAGTCCTCCATGGATTCTGCCATAACAACTATATCGTCGGCGAATCGAAGGTGAGTGATATACTCGCCATTGATGTTGATGCCAAGTCCTTTCCATTCCAGGAGCTTGAAGGCATCTTCCAGTGCAGCGGTAAACAGTTTCGGAGATATAACGTCTCCCTGTCTCACACCTCTTTGCAGTGGAATAGCCCTCGTGCACTGCTCCTGTACTCGGACTGACATAGTGGCGTTACTGTATAAACACTTCAACACTTCGATATACCGATAGTCAATACGGCATCGCTGGAGAGACTGAAGCACGGCCTATGTTTCGATCGAATCGAAGGCTTTTTCATAGTCCACAAAACCCAAGCATAGCGGCCGGTTATATTCCCTCGTCTTCTCTAGGTATAACCTGCCGCAGCGTGTGAATGTGGTCCATGGTGCTAAAGCCTTTACGGAAACCGGCTTGTTCGGGAGGCTGGAAGGCATCAAACCTGTTCGCGAGACGATTCGTGATGACCCTCGAAAACAACTTATATACATGACTCAGAAGCGTGATAGGCCTATAGTTCTTCAGTAGGGTGTTATCTCCCTTTTTGAAGAACAAGACTACCACGCCCCTGTTCCACGCTTTTGGCGTTACGCCCTCGAGCAGAACGGAATTAAAGAGCCTCTGAAGGACTTTCAGTACCGGCGTTCCGCCCGCTTTCAGAAGCTCTGCTGTGATTCCGTCCTCACCCGGCGCCTTGTTGTTCTTAAGCTGTTTTAGGGCCATCCTAATCTCGTATAGGCTGATGTCCGGGATATCTTCCGCATAGTGTCGGGTCAGCTTGGCTCTTGGGTCTTTAGCCATTTATCCACTGGGTTGTGCGACTGAGGTATACAGCTGTCCATAAAACCTCTCGATCTCTGCCAGAACCCCTTCCTTTGTCGACACCACGCCACCGTCCTCCGTCTTCAGCTTCATCAATCGACTTTGCCCAACTGACATAGCTCTTGCGAACACTTTGGAGCCTTTGTTCTGCTCGATCGTCTCCTTAATACATTCAGTATTAAAGGAGCGGATATCGTGTCGCAAGGACTTTTGTATACGTCTGTTGAGCTGCCGATATGATTCAGCATCTTCGGAGGTCTGCAGCGGCCTGGATCGTCGCTCTGCCATCAAGTCTAGAGTCTGAGCAGAGATTTTTTGAGGTTTTCGTTTGGGGCGGGACCTGAACACCTTCACTTTGAAATGATGATGATGATGATGAATAGTGAATTAGTGAAATTAGTGCGTTACAATATAAATGACTCAATAATAATCAGTAAAGTGAACTATAGGTGAAATGGACAATGGACATAATGAAAAATATTTGTGAAGTGATATTACGTAGCTGTTTCCGACTTTTCTGTAACATTTAATACATATAAAACAGAATATTTTTTACGTCATAGTGTTCGCAAATCTTCCGGTATGGAAAAATATAATCGTAAATATGTCGAACTCGTTAGTAGGTAAGTATTAAAATAATTCTGTGGTGCGACCCTAAGTATAAAACTCACACATCGACGTGTGTACAGATAAATTGTTTCGTTTGTAGTAGTAGTAGGTATATATGTTACTCTGAATCAATGGAGAGTCATACCAGTGCTATTGGGGCAGACACAGCATTTCAAGTCTTGCGGTTCTAAGCAGACAGAGCCCAGGGCCGCAAGGCCGCCACTTTAAGCGTGATGTTGGACGTTAAAGGTGAAAAAAAAGGAAGTCAACATATTTCCTAGGTCGGCTTTTACGATTTGCGCGAAAAGAGGTGCAGCTAGTGCCCATACCTGTTTCTGTTGGGAGCTCCACTCTCGAAGTTGTAGACCAGTATATCTACCTGGGTCAATCGATCTAGGCAGGAAGTTCCAGCTTCGAGGAAGAGGTCTTTCGACGAATTCGACTCGGCTGGGCAGCGTTCGGGAAGTTACGCAGTGTCTTCTCGTCCAAAATACCTCAGTGCCTCAAGACGAAAGTTTATAATCAATGTGTGTTACCAGTGATGACTTATGGCTCTGAAACCGTGGTCCCTTACTATGGGTCTTATAAGAAGGCTCAAGGTAGCTCAACGTGCTATGGAGAGGGTTATGCTTGGTGCTCCTCTACGTGATCCAATAAGAAATGAGGAAATTCGTAGGAGAACAAAAGTCACTGACATAGCCCAGCGGATTAGCTCCTTGAAGTGGCAGTGGGCAGGACACATAGCGCGACGAACCGATGGCCGATGGGGCAAAAAGGTTTTCGAATGGCGACCACGTACTGGCAAGCGAAGCGTAGGACACCCACTCACAAGGTGGTCAGACGACCTGTCCAAGGTCGCTGGAAAGCGCTGGATGCAACCCGCTCTAGATCGGTCATTTTGGAAAACCTTGGGAGAGGCCTTTGTCCAGCAGTGGACGTTGTGCGGCTGAAATGACGATGATTATGAGGTGCAGCTGGTACATTCGAAGTTTTTTTTCTCCCAGACCAGTAAAAAAGATAATAAAATAAAAGGCTTCCATACTTTCTGATATAGATGACATTATTTTTCACTTTATATTTAACATATATTTATATCACAAATCCAGTGACAAAGATAATAAATAAATCCAGTGATAAATATCACAACACCCAAGTCAGGCTTAACAAATGCTTGGCAATATCGTACCTCGTAGATCTAATACGAATAAACGCTAAGTCACAAGTTGATAGACTTTTCGATTTTGACGAAAATTGGCACACAAGTTCCTTGATTTATCTTAAATTTTTGGTCAATCGCGATTTTACATTAGAGAAGAAATAGGGGAGAAAAGGGACACTAAGGACTTCATTCTACACAAGATGTTGCGAAAATTCCAAAAGGGGGAGTGGTGGAGGGGAAAAGGGAATAGTTTGCTGTAGCTTTATATAGGCGGATTTTTTAACCACCAGCCAAATTTTTGGAGCAAGTTCAGTCCATGATATTGAACTATTTTCCATAAAAAACAAGTAACGAAAAACTAAAATAAAAATTTGCCTTCCCATACAAATCAGCACTCAGCCAAACGGATTTTGTATGAACGGAAGAAAATTTTTTATCTGAATTTAATAACTTTTTTTATAGAATGTAGTTCAATATCATGGACTGAACTTGCACCAAAAATTTGGCTGGTGTTTAAAAAGTCACCCTGTATATGGATGGATTTCACTGAAATAGCTTTGCTAAGCCAAGAGAAAGGGGCAAGTGTCGATTCATCATCATCGTCAGCTTTCAGGGACCCACTGCTGGGCATCAGCCTCCTTCTGTCTGCGCTATCTTAATCTGTCCCTGGCCATTGCAATCCAATTCTTGCCAGCATTATTAGCAGTGTCAATCATTATCTGCTTGCGAGGTCTACTGTTCTCACAGATCCACTAGTAATTATTGTTCCTAGGCAATTCTTATCCCTATGGTTGACTGGGAGAGAACGCTTTTAGCGTTAAGTCCGCCAATTGTAAGACAATTTCATTGTTGAAAAATAGAGTTTAAAAATAAATAAATAAATTCTATTCATTAAGGCATCCTGGCATCCTAGTTCTATATTTTCTATAAAGGTTTCTATATATCAATTTAGGCATTTACTTATCAATTTATTTTTTATTTGGTGTGAAAAAGGACTGAAAATATTTCATACAACTACTTTTAAACTATCGCGTTGCATCATTACTAAATTAATGCATTCGGGAATTAACGCGAAAAATACCTTTTTGTTTATTTTTGCTGACGTTTTGTCCGAGTTGCACCGAATGTGGTCTCAGCCTGACCTCTTGGTTCGGTGCAACCCGGACGAAACGTCAGCAAAGATAATTAAAAAAAGGTATGTTTCGCGTTGATTCCCGTATGCATTAATTTGTTATTTCACCAGTCTGGGTTTACCTACAAGATCTAGATCTAGGTCTATGTGTCGAAACACATGTATTATCCTAGATAGCAGAACAATTGGTTTCCATCCAGACGGCGGTTACACCGAGAGAATAATTGACGTTGCAGTCTGAAAATGAACTAATATATCACCGACTAGTTTCATTGTGATATATTTCAGATTGCTTTGTTTTCTGCTAGACAGAGTTATTTGCTGAGATATAATTGTTTTGTTTTGGTGTTACGTTTAACACATTGGATACACTCAGTCAATCAAAATTAAAATATTATTATTTTACGTATATTAGTGTCCCTAAAAATTATAACGTATCGTGACAGGGAGTATTAATCAACTTACATAAAGATAAAAACGAATCCCTTACTTATTCCTTGCTAGTTAAATAGTTTTTATTTCTTCCCGGACTTTTGAATTCGGCTTGACTACAGGACTTGACGCTACGTTACGGGAAGTCGGGAACGCGACGGATGCCCGCGCAGGGCACTATTTGTATGGAACTGCGCGGGCGTTTCCTAATTTGAGCTAGGTCTTAGTATGAAACACATGTATTATTCTAGGTATGGGCAAAATACTCCTTTTATTTAAGAGGCCTTTAATTCAACAGTGGATAGGCTATATGGGCTGTTTCTACAAGCTTTTATATAACGTTTAAAAAAATATACTGAAACTATTTTAAGGGTGAATTCAGTCCATGATACTCAACAACTTTCCCCAAGGAACTCATATCGAAATATGAAAAATATTTTTTGGCTTTTCATGCAAACTTGGATCAGCTGGTCGGCCAACTTATATGGGAGGCCAAAGATTATTTTTCAAATTTCGATATATGTTCCTTGGGGAAAGTTCTTCAGTATCATGGACTGAATCCACCCTTAAAATAGTTTCAGTATATTATGTTAGACCCTGTATAGCTTGCCCTGTTGGTTGTTTATTTGCATTTCCCGGTTTCCGTTTGAGATGAAATTTTGTATGCTAATAAAATTTGTATCTAAATCAGATGACAATGCAATATTAATATAACAAGATCTATATAACTGATCTGATGATGGAGCTGGTACGTAGCTTATAAGAATCCTGTAATAAAACAATTGTCTTGATAAGTACTTTACAATGAAAGCTTGTACAATTTTATTTTCCAAAAAACTTATAACTATGATATGATGATATGACATGATTACCATCTAAATATTATCGTAATAAGGCGTAACTATGCTAAACATTGCCTAGAATTTCACATGCCATTAAAATACAGTTAATATCTTTACATAAAAGGCCTCTATATTATATATTACAATAATACTATCTAACAGTTTTATTAAAACGGATTGGATCGAATCAATCGAGTAGTTGATTGATTCGCAATCGTTGAAAGTCAATTCGATTTGCTTTAATCTGATTGAGAAGATGTGGACAATTTAACATTCGCTAAAAACCTTATTTATTTATTTATCTTTATTACAAACGTAATAGGCGGACTTAAAGCCATACATAGGCTTAATCTACCAGTCAACCCACTGGTGATGTCGAGAAAAAGAAAATTTTAGAAGGAGGTGCAAGTTATGTAGGTATTGTCACATTTACCTTATGAGGATAGCAGTAACAATAATATATATATATGTACATATATATATATTTATATATGAATAAATTACAATAAAATATACATGGTTATAATATATAATATAATAAACTATACGTAAACTACATATTATATCATAATACCTATATTCTATCTGAAAGTTCACGAAGGTAATGAGCACGCACTGCACTCTTGAACGCTACACGAGTACGAGCCTTCCGGACATTAATTGGTAGGGCGTTCCAAAGCTTTACCGCTTGAACAGTAAACGAACGTTCAAAGAACCCACTCCGGTGATTTGGTATAGCGAGACGGAGATTGCTAGAAGAGCGAAGATTTTTTACATGAGTATTACCAAGAAAAGTGAATTAAAACCTTCAATTTTATCTATGTCAAACTAAGGGGGCTTCATTTCATTAAGGGTAAGTTGACTTTGTCTGCGATTGAAGATATTTTACTGTATTGAACAATATTTAAGTCAAAGATATGACTTAAATTATTCAATACAAAAACGACTATTAGAGTGGTTCTCTACTATAGAAACACTCCTTGGGTGATCATTGACGTGCATGTCGTGCATATTATCTTTGGTAAAGAAAAAACGTGAATATGCACCCTGGTTCGGAAACCAGCATAGCTGAGGAGGCAACCGGGGAAGTTCTAAGGTGTAAAGGCGATGCGGCTTAGAAACAAGGTACTTCAAAGAAATTCAAGTCCACTTGAACCGACAAAAAGAACTTAAAACGAGTTGACGCAGTTCAAAGTTTCTTTTTTTGGTTTCCACAAACGTAAACTTTCAACTGTTACTAACTCGGGGAAATAATTTTTTAATACCTATCGTTTTATTTATCGTATCAGGACAATTATGAAACAAATTCGTGTGTCTGTTTGTAGCATAGATACATACATACATACATACTATCACGTCTTTATCCCTTATGGAGCAGACAGAGCATTTGGGTCTTGCGGCTTTAGACAGACAGAGCCCAGGGCCGCAAGACTCAAAGGCCACTTTTGGCATGATGATGGGTTAGAAGGTGGAAAAAGGAATCAAAATAGTGATGGGTTGTTAGCCGCATCGCCTATTACCACGATTTGTGCATTATTACCCATTCCATCGCTCGGCTTCTACGCAGGAAGAGAAGCAGTTGGTACATTTAAAGTTTTTCCTTTTTTCCCAGATCAGCTTAGTGGATATTAAACATTTTGTGAATATGTGAAGTGACTGGCAAATTTCAACAGTGCCTGATATAGATGTCGTGGCCAGATCGTAGAATTGATAATTTCATGATGTGGCCGACCATTTCATGAAATGGTGTACTGACCATATCGTTTACATGTCAACGTTTGATGATATGCCAATTAACGTTTGGTCATATCATTAATGTAGGGCTTTCATGACATCCAATTTACTGCGTTGACTCAGTGACCCAAAATGGATCTTGTCCTCCGACACCAGAAGACACTACTGTTCCCTATTCTGCGCCATCTGCAGAACTTCGTGGAGCGCTTTGACGTCTTTGCAGGCTTCGTCTCTCCAGCGGTATCTACAACATCATAACATCAAACAGTAATAGTATCGGTAGCTTTGGCACTAATAATTAAAAATAATAACCTTCAATAAGCGATATATTTATCCTAGGTACATTGAATTAAAAAAAAATTAATGACTTTGACTTCAAAGGTTTAATAAAAAATTCAAATAAAGAAAGGAACCTTATATATTTTCCTTGTAAGTATAATTTTAAGGTAGTATCTCT
Organism: Acrobasis repandana; assembly: GCA_963576875.1. Classification (NCBI taxonomy): domain Eukaryota; kingdom Metazoa; phylum Arthropoda; class Insecta; order Lepidoptera; family Pyralidae; genus Acrobasis; species Acrobasis repandana. The sequence continues at coordinate 17,604,851 of OY756232.1, read as the reverse complement.
AATTAGCCGTTTGTTTTCCGGAAGAGTAGAATAGGACCACCCCAAGTCTTTCCGTGGGAGTCATAGAAGGCGACTTAGGAAACTCAAGCTAAACAAAGCTTATAAACATCAATGAGACCTGTCCAACCCGTCTGGCCAGGAGATTGTAGACCTAATCTTCTTACTGCTCTGGCTAATATATGGCTCTGGTAGTACAGTGAGGGTCGTGCGTCATCATTAGGTTTTAGTCTCGACCTGCACTCGAGACGAAAACTACAGAATAAATAATACTAACGTACAGAAGTCTCACTCAGCAAAGAAATTCAAAGAAATATCTACTCAATGTGGCTAGCGATATGGTTTAACGTCAGAACTCAGCACCTTTTCGTATAAATACCTAGACATCCATTGCATGCCAATTTCATTCTTATTACTCTGGACAAACGATTCGTATAACTGAATTTACCACCTGAAGGGGCCGCCTGCGCGCATAGTAATAATGTTGGTACATTTTCGATACCTAAACGAGGAGTGACACAGGCCTGCTAAAACCTGATGATTATGACCTCTAATTAACAATAGCCATTAGAGATTAAAATCTAACCTAACCTGAAACAAACCTTCGATGCGAGATATGTTTCGAACTCTAAGGTTATCTATTTATTTACCAATTTATGTACACGGACAATATTGTTACGTAATTGGGGTTCGGTATTTGGAGAGAAAACGCCAAACTTTGTATAAGGGATTTATTAACTACTGAACCCAAAGATGACACGTGAAGATGGTCTTCCAAACGTCTAAGGTCCAAGTCGCGTAGCAGCTGAGGTCCAGGTATCTCGCCAAGGTAGTCGCAGTGGTCACTTCCACTTGTCGTACTGAGGTAGGTTTCCTTCGCTTCGATTCGAAGTGATCGCTTTGATAGCTCGTATCGAACTGTCGTGGCGCACCCACGGTTCCCTATTTATATGCGCCATCGAATAGGTCCACATTAATCTCGAATATTCTACATAATCGACGAACGTGTTTCGAAGCATCCAGGCGCCGGGTATGTGTGGGAGTGTAACATGGTCAAGCAACTTTAGACTTTATGACTTACGACATAGGGCCTAGTTTCGCTTGTATTTCATTTTATTCTATCGTATTTCTTTTGGCTCGCGAACATTGTTCAAGAAGGTTCTGTCACGTTAGCGACAATATATACAGAGAATACATAAACAAAAAGTTGTACAAAGGCAAAACATGTTATATTTGTGACTTTCGTAAAATTCTAGTAGTTTTGTGTCGTCGTGACCACATTGCATTTCATTTATATCCCCAATTGGCATAATTAATATTAGCTTTTTTCATCATCATCATCCGAGCCCGGGGTCCACTATCTAACCTAGATTATTCGACGAGATTACTGGTTTTTACACAGCGCGACTGCCGTAATTAATATAATACTATCTTTTGCCCGCGGCTTCGCCCACGTAGACTACACAAGTTAGATTGTTTTTTTTAAACTGGGGTAGCAATTTATTAAAATCCAATGAAATGTGTCTCGCTTCATAAATTATGAAGTTTCATACAAACTGCCAACCCCTATTTCGCCCCCTTAGGGATGAAATTTCCAAATATCCTTTCTTAGCAGACGTCTCCTAGTTACAATCTACCTTCCTACCAAATTTCAACTTCATTGGCTAAGTAGTTTTCGAGATTTCGTGATGAGTGAGTGAGTGATTTTCGCTTTTATATATGTATATAGATTATAATATTATATTTGCTTTTTTATCAGAATAATTCTGCCGTGCTATCGATAATGGCAGTAAGTACCTGACGCATAGTTTCGAGAAAATGGCGGTAAAAGTTTTTGCTACATTTTTACGTTTTCTGAATTTTTCTTATTACTTATTTAAAAAGTGATTTTTGTAAAATATATACTAAAGCATGTACTTTTATATGATGTTATTAATAATCTTGTATTATTACTGTAATAATTTTAAAAGACATTAAACCGTTTATGTCTAGCATCTCAATATAATAACAAACGAGAGAAAAAGCTAAGAATAATCGGAGTAAGTGTGTATGTACTGCCGTTATTGCAAGTACTCCATACAATTTTAGGTTTTTTACCTATTAGTATTTAAATGAAATACAAAAAGGTGTTTAAGTATGAATATGTGTTTATTATTCTTATCAGTCTATAATATGTTAAAAACCTACTATTATTCATCTTATACAACTTATTGAGTAATGGCACACAAATTACAGATTAGTTTCAGGTGATTAATAAACATTTCACAACATGCAAAACAATCAACTTTTATAAAAATCATTGCTGCCTTAGTTATTAATTATTTTTTTTAAAGCTTCTTTTAATAGGAAAATATAACAAAATATAAACATGATATAACAAACTCATAAAAATGGGGTCTCCAACTGTGCTTAAAAAATATCAAAAACAGAAACAAACAACTCAAAATACGCAGTCTCTTACTAGTTATTACTGATCCTTCTACATGATTGAGATCTTTTGCAGGAACTTTACTTGTTTTATAATCACATTAATTAACTCGTTAACTAATCAACGTATTATTTTATAATTTAAAAGTTATATTTATTTGTAAAAAACTAATAATAATCTAAGGATAACCAGTTATAGGTAAATCTAAACAAAACGTTTGCCTATTCTTTGGCATCAATGGCAATAATTTGTTTATAATGTCTTGTTTTATTGAACTTGCGATTCCTGTCGGAGACGATTTTCTTTGAAACTCAGGGAAAGTCCTCGTTTTCATATACTTCACCTGTAGAAAGTCTAGAGTCTGCATTTCATCATCTGAGTGACATGTTTTATATCGCAATGTGAAATCACCTCGAGTTGCTTGAAGCTCCATAATGTCTTTAAGGTAAACTCTAGGTTCCATTTTAAGAAGATTCTGTTGCGAAGATAAATCGACGTAATTATAAAAATCATCGAATTCCATGATTTTTACTAAGCATTTTCCCGAGTTTGCTTCCCTCACAGCATTAACAAAGTCTGGAAAATCGTACACTTTTTTTTTTGCATAGCCTGTTCCACCTGGTGGTGATAGCAATCGGCAGACATAAATGTATGTCCAGGTTCTAGGTATTTAAATGTAATAGTTTCTGCTTTTATGTTGCTGCTGTTTATAATGTAGATAATAAAACTTAAAATGACCCAGTTTTTGTTCTGCGTAGAACAATTGTCCATCCACAACACGATATGGCTAACATTACGGTTTTGCAGTAGGAATGCATTTAGTGCAGATATTATATCTTCTTGTTTTCTACCTGTCGTAGCTTCATGCCATAGTGCTGCGAAAGGAACATTGTGTTTTTTGGAACGCCCTAAAGGTACATAACTTTCTTTAAATGCTGTGATTCGGGTATAGAATATTGAGCGCTTAAACTGGTGCATTCTGGGCAACATTACCACTTTTTGTAAATCAACAGAAAAGTAGATACTATCATTTTCAACATCAGACTTTTCAACGTCGTCTATATATGATTTGCGTGATTTGTGGAGTGCAAAATTCTTACAGAAATCACAGGTTTCGTTTTGAGCTTCGTGATTTTTATGGTGTTGTTCAAATTCAGAACATAATTCACAATCCTCGTTTTCTAAATGAGCAAAAGATATATTTTTATCATCCCGAACGACTTTCCTGAACACTTCAAAGCCAACTTGTTGATCTGGATACGTTTTACAAAAAAAAATATGCATTACTGTAATTGTTATATCACTAGGCAAATACAGTCTATTGGGGGCATACTCACGTTGATAGTGTGAATTCACTGGATTGGTTGTCTCTGTGATATGTTTTTAAGCTATTGCATAGCTTTTATCGCGGGCTTTGAGCGCGGCGACCGAATCAAGAAATAAAACCTAACACCCCCCACTCCGCCTACCGACCGGCACAGCGGCGCGGCGTTGAAAGCCGTGCATCGTCTAACGTCGTATGCAATAGCTTTACCACGGCAGTCCCCGAGTGCCACACGTTGTTTTATTAGGTCTCGTCGTTAATTTCTTGTCTGCGTTATGCACTAATATTATCCGTGCATTTTCTTCGACATGTGCATCGAGCACATGGCTCTTTAAGTGTAAGTTTCTCGACTTCCGCTGCATTCTTTTTTCTTTTCTTTCTGATAGTGGTACTTCTATCTTCCTCCTTTTCCTTGGTTGCCCATCTTTAGTAAGTCCTTTGTCTGTTGTATTTATTTCTTCGTTAAACTGTTTATCGTTATTTTTTTTAAGAACTTTGTTTTTGTTAACTTTCTTTTGTCTTTTCATGTTATCAATGTTAGAATTGTGGTTATTACAGTCATTGTATGTATCTTCGGCAATAAAATGCTTAAAGCAGAGGAAACATAAACATTTTCCGCACGTGCTAAATACTTCGTCCATACAGTTGACATTTTCTTATCTTCTTTATTTGATATTTTTCTTGTTGATTGGTTTATGCTATTTAAGTAATTTTCTTTATCTTTGCTCTCAATCATTTCGGTTACACTACGTAAGCTTCCGCTTTCCCTTTAGACATCCCTTTTACGAGTTCACCATTTGAATTATCGCTAATGTTCTAAGCTAAGGACATTTTAGGTTATTTAGATGTTGCGTATCATAATGGCAGTACGCATAGTTGCTGCCAATATATTAAGCCTATTGATTAAAATTTAATAGATATATTGTGCCTATCATAACCGCTGTTACATACAGTTAGTGCTCTTATGCTAAGTAATACTAACTAAAGTTTTCTTGAGTACCGCTTTACATAAACTCAGTATAGTTGGTTACTGCTGATAAACTAAGCCGTTCAATGTCAGAAGTAAAAAGAGTTGCACTTATTATAACCGGAGTGTATGTACTTAATGCCAATGTTACAAGTAGCTGGAAAAACGAATACCAAAAGCATCACTTTAAAACCGGAAGTAAGTATATTTACTACTGTTATAATAAGAATAAGTCGTCGAAAAATAGAGTTACTGCTGTTATGCTTATCGAGATTACAGGTTCCTGTAAAGCTATAAAAATGTGAGTCAGATCATATTGTAGAGCTTTTTACGCTGATTCCGAATATATAACTAACTCATTTTTGACAAAATTGGTACTTACTGCCAATATCGATAGCACGGCAGAATTGTCCACCGCCATGATGCATTACAAAAATAAAATAATATAAGTAACTATTTTACGATAACGTTCGACCATATCATAAAGTAGCCATGTGTTTAGCTTTTTATATCGTTAAACGCTTTGGTTTGGGTACATCCACACGACCACATCATGATGTGATCAGCAAGTATTTTCCATATCTTGAAAAATAACTAGATCATGAAATGGTCGGCCATGTAATGAAATGATCAATTCTACGATCTGGCCATGACATAGACACAGCTAGCTGCTCGTCTACAATTAAAACAAATACATTTTCGAATAAAACAATTAATATCAAATGAAACATTTTTTTGCCTTTAGGTCACGAGTTCACAGTTCGGGGCGATCTAATAGTCATGATCTTTTCTTCTTTCGTCTTTTTTAGTATCCACTGCAGACGCACGACCCTCTCTATACTGTCAGAGCCATATATTAGCCAGAGCAGTCAGAGGATTTGGCTTACACTCTCCACGCTGGCCAGACGGGTTGGAGAGGTCTCATTGATGTTTATAAGCTTTGTTTAGCTTGTGTGTCCTAAGTCGCCTTCTGCGACATCCACGGGAAGACTTGGAGTGGTTCTATTCTACTCTGCCGGGAACCACACGACTTTCGGGAACCACACGGCTTAACTAGTACACGATCTACTAGTAATACCCGTAAATTCTTAATCATTTTAAACAGAAAATCAACCATACTAGACATATAACCTAAAACAGCCATTTAACCTTAAACTTTACGATACCATAAAGCGAAATATTAACCTCAGCAAGAGATAAAAATATTTCAGACGGTCTTCATACTATATTTAGAAGCGGGGTTTTATGACGGACAGGGCCAATAAAATACTAGTCAGTGCTTCAAAGTTAGTTTCATGGTCCAAGGTTAGTCGGCATAGAACTTTGGAGTACTTTTGAAGATATTTTAACCTTTGACGTAATAAAAAGTTATGCGAAAGTTAGAAATCGGTTGGAATCTATTGGTATTATGGTCAACGAACTATAAAAACATGAAAGAGTAAGTTCAATTTATTATCGAGCGTGTGGTTTCCGGCAGAATAGAATAGGACCACTCTTAGGACTTAGAGAAAACACAAGATGTCCTCTCCAACCCGTCTGGGTAGCGTGGAGAGTGTAGGCCAAATCTTCTGACTGCTCTGGCTAATATATGGCTCTGGCAGTACAGAGAGGGTCGTGTTCTTGCAGTGGAGACTAAAAAAGACCTGATCATGATCATGATGAAAGATACCGTAGATTGTGCAAAGTGGAAAAGAAATTCCAGAAAACAACTCTGGACTGTGTACCAGCAGAGCTAAGCATACCATTGAGTACTCTTAAATAAGGAATACAGGCGCCACCCAAGTACCTGTGGTTTCTACGGCTACAGAGTACAACCCTTCGTGGGTCTTTGCCTCTTGTAAAATCTTCTATTTCGCTCTGTTACTCGCCTTCCTTCACCAAGTTTTCCTGACTATTCTTCTTAGATCTATACAGGCTATTATTATGACTATTATTCTTAGATCCACCGCTTTCTGTGTCTTCATCTGAGTTTTTTAATTGCGAGATCCATTTAGTGATGCACTTGAAAGCTCTGGTGACGTCCATTCTTTCCATGTCTTTGTTATTTGCAGAACTTTGGAGAGACGGCTACAGAGACTTCAAATAAAATCTCAGATTTGATACAGCAAAAATAATTTCGATTCTGAATCGAGAAATTAGTAAACTTTGCAAAATAATTACGGAGCTACCTAATTATGAATGTTGACTCAACGGTCCCGAACATTAAATTAAATATTCAAATATTCTTAAAACTTGGGGTAGATAAGGCCCGTTGGAGGTACAATCGTTATCAAAATGTTTTAATGTTAAGGAAAAACAAATTGCTCTCCGTTTGCGAGAAATTCACGGGTCACGTGTTAATTTTTGTCATTAAAACTTTTTGTTTCATTGTACATTTTTGTGTTTTTTTTTATATTTCGATGAAAGAGTTATATTTAATTTTTTTGTGGATATCGATTACTACCTTTTTTGTTTAATATAAAAACCAATATAAATTAATCGCCATTGGGTAGTATCCAGGATTAAACATAAATTATTTTGTAATGATACGAAAATAAAACGACACAAAATATTCTCACCTGTCTTTCATCATATTAATTTTGAACGTGATTTTAGATTAATAACGCCGAATAACTGATATTAAGAGCGCTATTTGACTCCAAGAAACTATGACGTCACGCAGTGCTTTTTTCATAGAAATCCCATAGAAAATATTTCTTTTGACGTTTAGAAAAAAAGTATCTGTTAGACTTGTTGGCAATTAGCGGATTATTGGCCGAGCGAGCGAAGCGAGCGAAGGCTATTATTTAAGTTGGGGCGAAAACACATTGTATGTATGTATGTATGTTTGTTCCGCGATAACTGCCGAACCAATGGTCCGATTTTGATGAAATTTAATAGGCATGTAGGAAATATCAATAGAATTGTTAAATTTGTTGGGCATCAAAATCGGTTCAGTAGTTTTTGAAATATCAATAAAAACGCGAATAATAATCGCGAGGTCTAAGTTCGCGGCGAACTATCTACTAGTTAATGAATAAATTATCACTACCTCACTATAAAAGTCCACAGAATCTCCTGATATATGTTTTTTCTATTAGTATCCAGTCTCCACATAGCAAAAAACATTTTTACTTCTTATTATATTAATATATCAATATTTTATAATTGTATGTAGTAATAAGTCTCTAAATCGAGTTGGGGCGAAAACACATTGTATGTATGTATGTTTGTACCGCGATAACTGCCGAACCGATGGTCCGATTTTGATGTAATTTGACTACGCATGTAGGAAATATCAACAGAATTTTCAAGTTCGTTAGGCATCAAAATCGGTTTAGTAGTTTTTAAAATATCAATAAAAACGCAAATAAATCATCGCGAGGTCTAAGTTCGCGGCGAACTACTAGTATTGTATAATCTACGTAATAAGCTAAAAATATTTTGAAGTCCGCATCCGTATTCTATCTGAAAAAATACAAACAGTTGACACATTTTATATTTAGAAATGGCGGCGTTTCTACCTCACAATTCCGTCTAAGCCGATGGACATTATTTAAAGAAGCCTTAAAACACTTTGTTATTCCCGCTCGTAATTTTCGTCAAATCTAGGAGGACAGCGAGCCACTTAAATTAATAACCGAGCAAATTGCTGCAACGGCGGATTTTTCACGCTTTTTGTTGCGACATTTCTTATTTTGTGTAAAGAAAATTAAAAAATAATGTTTAGACTTTACTTGTGGATTATTCTTTACCTTTATTCCTTCAGAGCTTTGGCTTTGCTGTTACTGCACTGCACTAGCATCTTGAAATCAGTAGCAATAATAGAACACAAAACCGTTAGAACTATTAGTTCGCCGCGAACTTAGACCTCGCGATTTTTTATTTATATTTCAAAAACTACTGAACCGATTTTAATTCCCAACAAACTTGAAATATCTATTGATATTTCCTACATGCCTACCAAATTTCATCAAAATCGGACTATCGGTTCGGCAGTTATCGCGGAACAAACATACATACATATATACATACAAACAATGTGTTTTCGCACCAACTTGAATTATAGCCTACTTTTTTTCTCCCACATTTAGTAACCGAGCGAGCAAAGCGAGCGAAGCGTCTCAGTTTCGAGATTGGCCAAAAATGCTTTTGTCCGTTAGTTTGTCCAGCTGTCAGTTTGTCTGTCGGTTTGTTCTCGCTTGTAGGTCGCATTTCTCAACCGATTCTCTTGAAATTTTATAAGCAGGTTTGATAATTATATAGAATTGTTTTGTCGATTCAGTTTGTTTGTAATAACTTAATTGTACTTAGAAAACACATAATTAAAGACAAAAACAATATACCTATATAGTAAACTAGCTGTGCCCGCGACTTCGTTCGCGTGGTTGTCGGAACGTAATGTTATATAGCCTAGCCTTCCTCTATAAATGGACTACCCAACAAAAAAAGAATTTTTCAAATCGGACTATTAATCCCTGAGATTAGCGCGTTTAAACAAACAAACAAACAAACAAACAAACTCTTCCGCTTTATAATATTAGTATAGATTGACAACGGCGGATTTATCCCATAATGGAATCTCTTCCAGTCAACCGGCGAATACGTAGATAGGACAATTACTCACAATAATTAGGATTTTTTCCGAAATAGCGGAGATATTGAGGTTTAAAACTTTAAAATAATCATATTTTAGCCATTTTTGTTACCCTTATTTAAGACGCAACTGTTTTGTCTGAACAACTTTTTTACCCGATAAATTTCCACGGATGGGGGTGAGTCGCGAGGTTTACAGATCACAGAGCCACTCGTAATACATTGCTAACCTACTGACTTTATTATGTGCGCGGCCGTTGCCCTACCCGCTCGTCATCCGCCGCCCGCCATGAGCCTAGTAGCGGGTGGTGACATTTTAGATTTTTTGGTATGCATTTATCGGCTGATATCGTTGGTTTTTATTATGAAACAAGATAAGTACATATAACAAAATGTGTTTTTAATTAATCTTAAAGATAGTTAGTTATAAGGTTCAAAATCAGTCTGTATTTTTGTTACTCACATTTTAAAATTATGTAACCTCTCAAAATATCTCTACACATTATCACGTCTCTATCCCTAATGGGGTAGACAGAGCCAAGGCCGTTACCCAAAATTAGCGAGATAGTGGCGTGAAAAAAATCAAAACTGTGAAAGGGACGATTCTGAAAATAATTAATCAATAATTAATTATTAATAACATTACACGTAACACCCTTTGAGTTGCGGAGGTCATAGACGGCAGTCGCTCTGTGTAAAAACCAGTAACCTCGTCAAATCATCTAGGTTAGGAAGCAGACCCCGGGCTCTGAAGCTTTACCGCTGAGGATGCAATCGGGAATACGCTCGGACGATTATGTGACACGTACACTAAAATTATTGACGTGTAAAAGTGCCTGAAGGCCTAATTACTGACTAAATATTTGATTTAGATTCTTGCCCATTTCCTCAATCTTTTACGACCTGCGCGGAAAGAGAAACAGCTGGTGTATTCTATTTTTTTTTTAATTTTCTCTTAAACCAGCATGGAAAAAAATATAGGTTATAGGGCTAAAACATTTCTATCTTTCAAATATAACGTTTAAAAATCTGGACCTTTATCTGACGCCCCATAAATCTAGAACTTGGGAAAATGTTACCGTAAACGAAAGTACTAAGATAACCAGAATAATTTCAGTTCTTAACTTTTACGAGGCTTTTTAGGAAATCTAAGGTATGACACATACGTACCTATACCTAAGGGAGGGTAGCGTCTCAGTTTCGAGATTCGAGAGCCAAAAATACTTTTGTCCGTCTGTCTGTCCTCGTCTACAGGTCGCATTTTTTTTATTGATTTTGACTATCCTTGATTTATTTAAATATTTTAGTCGATTGCGATTTTTAATTAAGGGAGAAATAGGGGAGAAAGGGGGAACTTTTCTGTAGCGTTATTTGCTGACGGATTTCACTGAAATGGCTTTGCTAAGCCAGGGGAAAGGGTTATGTTTCGGTTAATATTGCATGGTTATAAGGGCTCGCGAGATCTACTGTTTTAAAAGAACCACTAAGTAGTATTTAACCATTTTTGACTCTATAAGAAGAAGAAGAGGTAGTAGTTTCGTAAGAGCGCAACCTATACCTGAAAGGACCTAGGTTTAATAACAGCCCAACTCATACCTCTAAGTTTTTGTCTACTGTATACAGTTTAAAGTGAGAACGTGAAGTTTTTCTTCGAACATTCTTGCCATTTTTGGCAAATGTGCTAAGAAAAGCTTCACGATTTCACTTTAAACTGTAAAAAGGAGTTTACAAAATTGTTTGATGGGTTATCTAGGTTTTACTAGAGCAAAATTTTAAATAATATCTCTTTTTCCTTTTCAATAATTTATTTCAAATGGTGGCAGAACTGGACCTCTGAAAATTCATGTATTGCCATTAGATATTTTATAAGGAAATGTCGAATTATTTTTTAATTAAGAGCTTGCAACATTAGAACCCTCTATTTGTAAGCGATTAAAAATCTAACTCTTTGTTCAAGTTTTACAATGCTAAGTGAACGACCAATGCCATTAAAATTTATATTACCATTATCTTAACCCAGTCCACATTTAAATTCGCGTACTTAACATTCTATTTCTCAATTGGTCTGATAAAACTTTGTCGAACAGTCGGTTTAACAGATTCGGCACTTGCACAGTTTGCAAGACAAATCCTATCTCAAACTTGCGTTAACAAAGTCCCCTTTTCATGGGTGATCGATTCTTGCAACTAGTATTATGGGGTAGTTCAGACTGGGCGAGTAATTCGGCCCAGTGAGTTACTGGAATCACATCCTGAATAAGTTGACGTTATTAGAAAATGTGGAACTTCCTTGAACAACGTCCCTTTTTCATGGGTTATATATTCTGTAAACTAGGCTAGGTTTGTTCAGACTGGACGAGTAATCTGGCCCAGTGAGAGCATATTTTGAATTGTAAGTGTATGTACAATTGTTTGAAAATGATACAGTGGATTGTGACCGCTTTTTAACACTCAACTTTTTGTAAAAAAAAGAATACCTTCAGAAAAATCTGTCTGAGGACAGATATATAAAAACTTTCTCATCTTAGCGCGTTCTTAATTATATCAGTCCCCTTATTAACCTAGACCTTTTCTATACAAACTTGGTCTAGGTTTAATTTTAAAACAACATGTCAGATTTCAGCAGTATTTAATAATTAAAAAACTATATTTAACTAATATGAAATATGAACAAAGAAAATATAAAGGTGTAGCAGTTGTCCATACTGATATCTTAGAAACTACAAAATGTTGCCGAAACTGACATGTCGTTTTAAAATAAAAGCTAGACTATGTATGTATGTATGGGAAAGTCTGATTCTGGCTAGGGTAAGGGGAATTTTAACTGTGCTACTTCGGAGCTCAAGTATTTTTTCCGGCAACATCCACACTATTAATTTATCACCAAGGGATTCCAAACACCGTGCAAAGTTAAGAAGAAGCATCCCCGTATAAATAAACCAAGCTGGTTGTAATTTTACAACCGACCATCTGCCTGACTTCAATCCTCCTTTGTGCGAAAAGTTTCATAACCACCCATTGCACGACGCCATTTCCTTAGGATTGCAGTAGCTGGAAAAGATGTTTCTTCGTAGTCTTTTAGTCGCCTCTTACGACATTCACAGAAAAAATTAACAAAATGTACAGGACCGTTACTCCACAAAATGACGTGACAGCCGTCCGATACTGTCGTCATATTTCAATGTCAAACCAAATTAGACTTTATCGTCATTTTTAGCGCTCATTAGTGCTTGACATTGCAACGTGGGCACGTAGCTACGTACGTCAGGTCGCTTTTGGAGTAATAGGCATGCTGACAAAAAAATTGTTTTTGGCCCATCGGTTATTTTATTTTAATTTATTAAAACACAAACAGAATACAATCTAAGATACAGAATACATGTAAGATCTAGACTGTACTCCAAAACTGTGTTTACAACATGATTATAGTGGCTTTGTTCAGTTATTATTTTACTTATTTATTACTAGTAATTAGTGCATTAAATACATAAACATAGTGATTACTCGTATCACTCGTACAGAAATACAGGCTGATATTTTACCACCAGCCAAATTTTAGGTTAGATTATTAAAAATATTGTACATATACTTTTTCTTTTCTCTGAGAAACAATAAATGACGTAGATACAGCGCATTTAAATTCGCATGACTTCACATATTCGTACGAATTTACATAGCGGTGACGTCACAAGCCCTTAGATACTCTGTATGTTTGTGAATTTTTTACTTTTTTGATAAATTGAAAAATATGGGTACATTCTTTTTGGATAATCAAACTAACGGACTAATCAGAATAATATTATACTTTTCTGTCCCAGTCATCATCCCTATTGTCCACTGTTACTCGACTAGTTTAAGCAAAACTTATGTGCACGTAGTGGGGTGGCAAGATGACAAATGTAAGTATTTGAGGATATATTTCGAGGGGATGTGGTTACTGATAGCTGTGTCTACTCAAGGGTGTAGCTTCGATTCTCGGATTGTTGATTTATAAACTTGTTGGAAGTAGGATATTTTAGATCGAGAGCTGGCACCAATTTATGGGTAGGTATTTGAGGCAAGCTGAAAACTTGTCACATACTTTCCTATTATACCCCAACACGGAACTGCAGACCTGGCTGGTGAGTAGCGGGGCTAAACCATTTTGATTTATTTAGATTCACCTGGCAGGTAGAAAGTCCCATCAAAATGACTGTCTGTCTTTTTGAGAACATTATTTTTTAGTTATAAGTAATACCCTATTAAAATTTCAAGTTGCCTCAAATACCTTTTTCATATTTTTTAAAAAAATACTTTTGCACTCGCCTGGGTATATCAAAGCCCAGACTAAATCGTCTGGCTGATTGATTAAACTACAACATATAAAAAATGCATATTGCCTCAAACACCTACCCAAAAATTCGTGCCAGCTATCGGACCCTTTTGAAGAAAATGTTGCAGACCCTGTCAAGCAATGATTATTAATTTAGTGATCTTTTTCAATTTCTTCTGCTGGTCGGGGAGAAAGGAAAGAAATTAGATTGTACCAACTGCTTTTCTTCCCGCGCAGGTCTTAAAAGCTAATCGATAGAATGGACGAGTATCTGAATTATTTTAGTAGGCAATGAAGCTAGCAACTATTTTCGTTTTTAATTATTTCTTTTCATCGATTTTTTTTTAATCAAGAAACATATAAGCACCACTATGAACTAAAACTAAAAAAATTACAAATTATGTTATCCCACTAAGATATTACCCTCGGCAGCATGGCCAAAAGGCTGGCAGCATTGCCACGATGTATGGCAATGCTGATTCTTTGTGCCAGATAATTCCCAGCCCTTTAGTCACGGGATACTTCGGATTATCTTGTGAAAAAAAAGAAAGAAACATTATTTGATATTTTCCATAGTAAAATAAATAAAAAATCTAAATGAAATTTTCGGGGGAAACGCCGATACAATTGCTTCGAAAAATACTTCCGAACCGACACTGCCAGCCCGAATAAGTGTGTAGCAGCCCTGATAAGCGTACTTTTGCTTTGTCTGTTGGTCAAATGCTCTCTAAGCACTGTCTACGCCGTCGATAAAAACGTGATAAGATATTTCTAGTGTGGTAAGTAAAAGATCCTAAACAAATAAACTTTCAATATAAAATCCGTAAATAAAGTATCCATCAATCCGGGCATTTATTGCTGACGTGTGTTGCACAAATGTGAAATAAAAAGTAGTAGAGGCGATTTCTTCGTAAAAGGTTGCCCGGGGCGGCGTATAGATCAAACTATCTAGCCAATCACAAGCATCAGTAATAGAAAAGTTTCAGAGCTATGTTGACTTACTAAATGAAAGTAAGTAGTGTGGTCCAAATCATAAGTGAATTAGAACTTACTTTGGCCTCACTTGTCTCTGCATTTCCTGTCGGTTGACTGGTAGATAAAGCCTAAGGCTTTAAGTCCACCGTTAACAATTTTGTAATAAAGTTGAATAAATAAAATAAATAAACTTCGATATTTGGAAGAATGATCAAAATAAAAGATGTGGGCAAAGAAAACAACCAAACTCGTATAAGACTAGACGGGTAAAGAATAGGTGGACATAACACCATAACAACTAAAAAGAGGTCACCTTCGAACACCATAGGCAGGACTCTACTACCTAATTTCGAAGTATTAAATTCAGCAGTTTGCGAGATCAAAAGTGAACGTCACGTCACGAGGTATAGAATTCCACAGTTCGCAAGATCGAAAAGCAGACGATCTTAGAGCTTACGATAAAGACTGGCAAACGATAACCACCGATTTGTGGAAAACTAGAAGTGAGGCTTTTGCTTAACTATGGAACACTATGGCTTTGGACTGATATGCCCTGGATTGGTTGCTCTACAGACAAAAGCTTAGTTAACTTTCTTAAAAACTTTCAACAGGGAAGACGGATTTAAATTATCATCTGCATGGAACCCAGTGATTGCAAAAGTAAAAACGCGTAAGTCAGCGTCGAGCAAACAGAAAGATACAGTTAGTGTAGAGTGTACCAGGGTTTCTTGTACTACCTAAATTAAAAAATAATACTACCTATGTGTTGAGAAAACAACGAGGTGTTGATATAATTCAGTTTAAAACACTGTAAAACCTCCAAAGAGAAATATCCTACCGCGTGATCGCCACCACTAACCTGTAAAACTCCTGGATGAATTTGCAATGTCGTGGCCCCTAACTATCGCGACGACCTCTTCTTTATTCAATTATGAGTTTGGATCACAAACACAGAATTTCTAATAGTTTTTCTTACTTAATTAGCAAATATTAATACAACACAATCTTAGCGTGGCGAAAGTAGATTATAGACAGATATATGTCATCTAGACATTTGACATTTCCTTTTTAATTTGTGTATATAAGTGAAGAATAAGTGGTGGCATAGGCAATTATTAATTTGTTCTCTAACACTACCTATATTAAAAGAAGTGCCCAAGTGCGAGTCGGACTCGCCCATGAAGGGTTCCGTAGCAGCAAGAAATTTTTTACAATTTATGATGTATTAAAAAAAAACTACTAACTAGCTCTCGTTCAAACCAATTTTCGGTGGAAGTTTGCATTTTTTTTAGTTTTATCTTTCTCTTATTTTAGAAGTTACAGGGGGACCAACATTTTACCACTTTGGAAGTGTCTCTCGCGCAAACTATTCAGTTTAGAAAAAAAATATTTTAGAAACTTAAATATTATTTTTAAACACCTATCCATAGATATCCCACACATATGGGTTTGATGAAAAAAAAATTTTTGAGTTTCTGTTCAAAGTATAGGGACGCCCAAAATTTATTGTTTTTTTTTTAATTTTTGTATGAAAATCTTAATGCGGTTCACAGAATACATCTACTTACCAAGTTTCAACAATATAGTTCTTATAGTTTCGGAAAAAAGTGGCTGTGACATACGGACGGACAGAAATACATGACGAATCTATAAGGGTTCCGTTTTTTGCCATTCGGCTCTTCTTCTTCTTATTTAAGAGCTTAGTGGCTCTTGTCGGTGGAGTATGCGCCAAACTTCTCGGTTCTCTGCCTTAAATTTTAGTGCTTGATACGACATGGCCCCTGCTTTTTCTTTCAGTTGGTCTACATAGCTCTTTCTTGATCGTCCTGGACCTCTTCTACCTTTTATCTTTCCTTTTACTCGTAGTATGTTTTTAAATAAGGAGTCATGTCGTATTAAGCCATTTGGCTACGGAACCCTAAAAATAAAATACCTAATACAATCGCTAATTTCTAATGGCTTGCACCACCACCCGCCATCACCCGAGAAGCAGAGGGCCGACGATCTATCACTGTCGCCGAAAACTCCCGTAATCGATAGCGACACGGCTAAGAAAGAAAATTCAACAGCGATTAGTAATTTACTCTTCTTACCTTGCTAATTGAAGTGGACTTCTTTTTTATGATGTCCGAAAATAAGTCTGGCTTGTCTTAAGGTGAAGGTATAGGCAAATGGCCTTGAAGTGGCGCCCTCATTTGAAATAAATTGTTAACTCGTAATCATTTCAGCCGCATAAGGTCCACTGCTGGACATAGGCCTCTCCCAAGGATTTCCAAAATGACCGATCTAGACCGGCCTGCGTCCAGCGCTTTCCAGCGACCTTAGTCAGATCGTCTGACCACCTTGTGGGTGGGTGTCCAACGCTTCGCTTGCCAGTACGTTAACTCGTAAATATGGAGGTAATTTCCATACCACGAAGAGCAATCGTCATGCACTAGATAGCCCTTTAAATTATTTTATGAACCACCGTTGAAAGTATTTACATTAGTCCGTCTTGCTTTAAAACTTGCCTCCGCCAAAAGTGGCCACGGAAAGTTTTAAAGCTAGACGGATCACCAATAATAGTTTCAACGGCAGTTCATAAAATAATTTAAAGGGCTATCTAGTGCATGACGAAGAGCATATATGGAAATTATCACCATATTTACGAGTTAACAATTTATTTCACACTTCAAGGCCATTTGCCTATATCTTCACCTTAATAGAAGTGCAGATGTCTCAAAATAAACCTTATAAACGTAGTGGCGTATTTTTTTAATGCGATACGCCAGCACGTGTATGACGCTTTGACGCTAGTAAATAGACAAGTAATTATTTAAAACAAAACATAAAACCGTGAAAAGCATGATACAACAACAGTATTACCTATGCCTAGGACGCAACCGGATATGCACTTGGCGAGGCGATATTATACAATACAATTACTCTTTATTGCACCATGAAGAAAGGACATACAACAATACAGAGAAAAAAACAAAAATGATACATATATATATACATTATATATGTTGTTTTTTAGCATTTCTCATTTCAAATTTAATTTAAACATATAAGTTGTATATATTTTTGTAATCTTTGAATACAATTCTTTAATTTCATACCCCACTCAATAGATTTGAAAATATTTTTTATGCCGCGTAATCAGTGCCAAAAATTCGCCATTTTGGTTTCTTATAATCCTAATAGAGCCTATGACACTCTACTGGTTAAGACGAATTTAACCAAGTATAATTTATCAAAGTCGGTTTAGTTGTTAAGTCGTTACGAGGGAACATAGAATCGAACATAAAAATTCGTTATTTTTTTTGCATTTTTCATTTCAACTGGTACTTTTTTGCAGTTCTGTAGACAAACATAGCTTATACGTACAATTTTCATCATGACTTTTTGTTTTCCCTATGAGAATTGGACCAGTATTTTTTTTTTGTTTAACACAACAGTTTTTTCTACTGCACCGAGCGCCGGTAGTTTTGTCCATTCCGCTCGGAATTTGCATAAAAATTTTGAAAACGTACAAACTTCAGCGGAAAATTGTTGTTTTGGGCCACAAATTGTGTTGGCATGCATTTTTTTAACGAATATTTTTCATTTGGTATTTGAAAGGTTTTGTCAACTAGTAAGTAACTAAAATATTGTCAAAGTCATATGAAAGGTCAGGACGCTATTTTTCTTTAATAGACTGAGCGAGCGAAGCGTCTCAGTTTAAGGTGAAATGGTAGCATAAGTGGCGCCCTCATTTGAAATAAATTGTTTAAAACTAAATATGGTAATATTTAAAAAAATTATTTGTATCAATGTCTAAAAAGACCTTTAAACTATTTTATGAATAACCTTTGATATTATTTCTAATAGTCCGTCTAGTTTTAAAACGGGTTTTCGCCATAAGTGGCCACTTTTGGCGAAACCCCGTTTTAAATGAAATGAAGTAATGAATGAAACCAATATTACTTTCAAAGGTTATTTATTCATAAAATTGTATAAAGGTCTTTTTAGAAATTGATACAAATCAAATTTTTAAATATCACCATATTTCGACAATTTATTTCAAATGAGGGCGCCAATTATGCTACTACTTCACCTTAATCGAGATTGGCCAAAAATGCTTTTGTCCGTCTGTCAGTTCTTGCCTACAGGTCGTAGTTTTAAACCGATTTCGACGAGAATTGGCGCACAATACCCTTGTTTTTAGGGTTCCGTACCCGAAGGGTGCAAACGGGACCCTATTACTGAGACTCCGCTGTCTGTCCGTCTGTCTGTCTGTCCGTGAGTCACAGGGCTCTATCTCTTGAACCGTAATAGCTAGACACTTAAAATTTTCACCGATTATGTATTACTGTGGCGGATATAACAACAAATACTAAAAATAAAAAAATAGTTAAAAATTAAAGCGGGTCGTCATACAAGAAACGTGTTTTTTTCAGCGTTTTTAACTTGATCTTCATAATGGCATTAACTAGATACTTGAAATTTTCACCAATTATGTATTACTATGACCAAAATAACAATAAATACTAAAAATAAAATAAATTTAAAAATTTAAGGGGGTCGTCATACAAAAAACGTGTTTTTTAGCGTTTTAAAACATTGTACGGTGGTACGGAACCCTTCATGTACAAGTCCGACTCACACTTGCCCGTTTTTTTTTTCTTTGGACCCTGTATATACAGGTTCTAACTACAACTTTCTCCAAGGAGCATCTATCGAAATAATAAAAAATAATATTTGGTTTCCCATACAAGTTGGCCGAACAGCTGATCCGAGTTTGTATGGAAAGTAAAAAAATATTTTTCATATTTCGATATATGTTCCTTGGGAAAAGTGGTTCAGTATCATGGACTGAACACACCCTTAAAATAGTTTCAGTATATTTTGTTAGTTGTTATATATAGCCTGTTATCCATTACGCCACTGCGGTTATATTTTCTAATTTGGCAGGTATAGCTTCAAGGCCACACCATGATCGGTGTTAAATTGCCACCACTCCGATTACCATAATAACAGTACGAACTATAATTTTCACCAGCTCACGCCATTTCTGCC
Organism: Acrobasis repandana; assembly: GCA_963576875.1. Taxonomy (NCBI): domain Eukaryota; kingdom Metazoa; phylum Arthropoda; class Insecta; order Lepidoptera; family Pyralidae; genus Acrobasis; species Acrobasis repandana. The sequence goes on along the minus strand of OY756232.1, from coordinate 17,585,233 downwards.
TCAACCATAAAATATTAAAACTACAGGGAAAGAGCTCATTTTGCATTTCGTTATGTGTTGTTTCTTAAAATATTTTTTTTAAAAGGGGACAAATTAGGAAATAAAAAAAAATGTTTTTCAAACATTACTGTGTCATACATATATCAAAAGAAAGGGCTTGTTGGATCTCAAATATATTTTTGTTATTATTGTAAAATAAATGGTTTTTTATTTTATTCATGAAAGAAGAAATAGATCTCCGAAACTTGTCTAAGATTTAAAAAAAAATACAAAATTAGTTAATTGCTTCTAGATTACAGGAAAACCTATGAGAAATACGGGACCCACTCACGTGAATTTAACTCGCACTTGACCAGTTAATTTTGTTCTGGTACTGATCCGGTGGGAAAACGCATCGCAAAGCGTTAGGCTTTCCCAAGTTAAGCAACACCAGGCGTGGTCACCACTTGGGTGGGTGACCAAAAGTGGTATAAAAAAATATCGAACTCCTGCGCGCTTCAGAAGGCACGTTGCTCCCGGCTGTCATTGTGGTAAGGCAGTCGAAGCTATGACAGATGCCTTTTAGGCAGCTTGAAAAATCTGACACCAGTGTTGGTCACTTCCACACACGAAAAACAAACAAACAACAACTGTTTTCTGGTGGTTAACCGATTATGCACCAAGCTGGGTTGTGTTTTGTTAATTAAAATTATTTTACCGTTATATTATTTTTGACGACCTCCGTGGCGTAATGGTTAACACGCTAGACCGCTAATCCGGAGGTTCTGGTTTCGTATCCCAGCTAGGGCAAGTTGGAAAATGGCCTTTTTCAAATTTTCCTGGGTCATGGGTGATTATCTATACATGTATTTATTATAAAATATAGTATCGTTGAGTTAGTATCCCCATAACACAAGTTTAAAACTTACTTTGGGGCTAGCTCAAGGCGCGGTGGGTTTACTATTTGCAATACTGTGCGTGTTTTTGAAAAATCACTGTTATTAAACTACTACAGTTTATTCCTCAAAAAAATTACATAAATATAGTAAGGATTTTCTACAGACAAACATAATAGCCAAAACACGATTGAGCATTTTTGGCTCGATAGAAAAAAATCAAAAACGTACCTCTAAATTTTCCTAAATTTGCATAAAAAAAATAATACATATTACTATTACGAAAATTATACCAAAAAATTAATTATCTAAATATCTATCCGTTTTGGCTACAAAAAAATAATAAATATAATAAATAAAACACAGTGAAATATTCGTCGAGAGCGAAGAAAGTCCCGGAGCCGTGCTTGACGATATTTCGCAGTGTTTTATTTGTCTTTTTTTGTCTGGCGGGGCCTTAATCAGTGTGATTTGTCCTTAAATATTTATATTTATTTATATTTTATATGGCGCATCTACCTCTACATTTGCGATACCTTCATAAACTTCTGTATTCTCGATATTTAACAACAACTTAAATTGGAAGGATTAGAACAGCTTGTATTGAGTTACGTAAGCCGAGGTGCTGGAGAAAATTGCTAAATAATAGCTTCTTAGCCTTATTTTTATTATTTGGACATGAAAATTATATATTTTGATTCTTTAGACATACACTGTAGTGGTCCAATGCAAATAATGATCATAGTCATGTTAAGGAGATAATCTGAATAATATCAATACGCGATGCGACTACCCCGTGTGGTTTAGAATAGGACCACTCCATCTCTTTTTCTGGACGTCGTAAGAGGCGACTTAAGGTCTTAAGCACTAACATCTCGTGCTACAATTGCATTCCCAAGGAGGGTTAATGTCGAGCGGCAGCCAGTTGTAAAACTTTTCGCACAAATACGTTCCCGAAGAGGGTTGACGTCGGGCAGGCGGCCGGTAGTAACTTTAAAGCCAAATCATTTTAACTATTCCGGCTTTTTCTTCTTCACTTGGCAAGGTCTTTGGCATCCTTCGGTAACACATGCATGTTATATTTGGAGAAGAAAAAGCGGGAAAGCGCACCCCAGGCTCCGAAGCAGCTTAGTTGCATGCAACTGGGAACGCGCTTAGATGAAAATGAGGCGATACGACTAGCAACCCATCACTATTTTGATTTCCTTTTTAGGGTTCCGTAGTACTATTAGGGTCATACGGCCTTTTAAAATAAGAATTTCCGGGAACTTTTGGGACAGAATATTAATTTTCATAACAAGTATTTAACATTACTTTTAATTAATTTAGAGACTATAATTTACTCTGTGGCTACAATACTTCTCTACCAACTGAGCATAAGGCTTCGAAGTATTTGCGGGAAACATTCAAGATCATTTGCATATACATACATAAATGTGTTTATCTTAAAAACAATCGCATAATTTACAAAAAATACAAAATTATTAATCTAATGGATATTATTATTGTCCAGAGAAAAATATAGACTATTTTAATTATTCCTTAAGGCCGTACCTGAATTTTCCGGGGTCCAGTGCTGCCCCCATTTAAAATAAATCATTTTAAAGAAAACGGAGACATTATTTAAAATTTTGCTACTACCAAGTCCTAGATAACCCTTCAAAGTATTTAATGAACTACTGTTTACAGTTTAAAGTGAGAACGTTAGGCTTTACTACGCACATTTGCGAAAAACGGCCACTTTGGCAAATGTGCGTAGTAAAGCTTAACGTTCTCATTATAAACCGTAAACAGTAGTTCAGAAAATAAAATTGTGAACTATTTTGTAAGTCCTAGGACTTATTAGTAGCAAAATTTTAAATGATGTCTCCGTTTTCTTTAAAATGATTTATTTTAAATAGGGCAGCACTGGACCCCTGAAAATTCAGGTACGGCCTTAAGTGTAAACGGCCTCTTTCCTTTTTACTCATTCAGATTTTTCTATTCAGGAAGGATATCTTCGAACTTTAACTTCCCTATACAAGTATAAACACAGTAGGCATTCTAGTGCAATCGATTGGTCGGCGTTAAAAAATGGGCGACCATGCATTTTGGGCGGCACTTTTTGTTTTTTGCCCCGTAGGGGATTCGGTCGTGTAAATCTCGGCTTTAGAATTGGAAAATTGTCATTCACACGCCGTTTTTGTACCTAAATACTGGCACTGACTATTGTAAGGCTAAAATATAATGGATTTAAAACGAGGTTTTTGATGGAATCAGAGCATTTTGGGTCTTGCGGCTTTAAGCAAAGTCTACAGCCACAAGACCCTAAAGCTTTTAGCGTGATTGTGAGCAAAAAGGTGGAAAAAAAATCAAAATAGTCAAACTCGCTAGCCGCATTGCCTTATAACATGATTTCCATTTTCGCCCGATCGGCTTCTGCGCGGGAAGTAGGGACTGATCAGCTCGGCTCTATCTATAATTTAAGAACTACGTTCTTGCCGGTGGAGTAGTTTCCATGTCTCCCTCTCTTGACGTCCCCTATACGACACGGCGTCAACTTTCTCCTTTACTTGATCTATAAATGCTCTTCTTGGTCTTCCCTTTTCTCTTCTTGCTTCTATTTTTCCTTCTATTATGTTTTTAATAAATTAATCGTGGCGTATAAGATGACAAAACATCTTTCTTCTAATATCAATTGTGTTCAATGAGTTTCCTTTCTCATTAACTAAATTAAGTACTTCTTCATTTGTCTTTTAGGATTATTCAGTGTAACTTATTTCTGTAAATTAGATTTCGCACTCGTTCGCAAGCTTTACATATTGTTGTGATAACATTGTATTAGGCATAAAACCTTTGTAAACAGACAAAGCCCTTCTGGCGCGTAGGCGACCAATACTGTTTAAATGAGTTTCTTTCGGCGTTTCTTCTCAGCAGTGGTCGATGCGAAAAGCTAGCTCGGTAGCTTTTGAACAAAGAAAAAAATAATTTAGATATAAATAAACACGTAATATACACTATAATTATTGATGGTAAAAGTGCCTGCAAAGGCCTAATTACTGAATAAATATTTGATTTGATTTGGAAGAGAAGCAGCTGGTACATTCTAAGTTTTTTCTTTTTTCCCTGTCTAGCATGGAAGGAAATCTATTTTAGTTTTTAAGAAATTTGATATTTCTTTATAGTAAAAACATTAAGGCCATACATGAATTTTCCGGGGTCCAGCATTGCCCCTATTTAAAATAAATTATTTGAAAGAAAACGGTGATATCAAGCCCTTGTTAACCCTTCAACCCTTTATTGACTACTTTTTACAGTTTAAAGTGAGAACGTTTAGCTTTTCTTAGCAGTTTTGCCAAAAGTGGCCGTTTTCCACAAAAATGCTAAGAAAAGCTTAAGGCCGTACCTGAATTTTCCGGGGTCCAGTGCTGCCCCCATTTAAAATAAATAATTTCAAAGAAAACGGAGACATCATTTAAAATTTTGCAACTACCAAGTCCTAGATAACCCTTCAAAGTATTCTATGAACTACTGTTTACAATTTAAAGTGAGAACGTTAAGCTTTACTACGCACAATTGCGAAAAACGGCCACTTTTGGCTAATGTGCGTAGTAAAGCTTGACGTTCTCATTATAAACTGTAAACAGTAGTTCATAAAATACTTTGAAGGATTATCTAGGACTTGATAGTTGCAAAATTTTAAATGATGTCTCTGTTTTCTTTGAAATGATTTATTTTAAATGGGGGCAGCACTGGACCCCGGAAAATTTAGGTACGGCCTTAACGTTCTCACTTTAAACTGTAAACAGTAGTTCATAAAATAGTTTGGAGGGTTATCTAGGGAATGAAAAAAACACAATTTTAAATGATATCTACGTTTTCTTTAAAATAATTTATTTTAAATTAAAGAGGAGGAAAATAGAGGAAAAATCATGTATCCCCTTAAATATAAGTATCTTACGCAATCGCAACGAAAATTTAATTTTGTTATAATACAAAGACTTTGAATTCTAAAATGGAAAACACCGTAATATTTATCTCAAAAGAAGCGCAACTTCTAAACATTTTATCACAGGTCACAAGTTTATCACAACAACTCATTAGGAACCGGATTCCGAGTTCATCTGATTTTGACTTTTAAAATTGGTTGGTATTTTAATGGTTTGTGTATACCATTTATATTATGTTCTACTCATTAATAAGTTATATGTGATATTAATATTCTTTAAATGTCAACAGTTAAGTCCTTAGAAGGAGTTTGTGTTTTTTAGGCAACTTCAAAAAAGAAGCTATTCAATTCGAATGTAAAGGTGACTTTTATTCACCGGCAACATTTTTGAAGCAAGTTCAGTATATGATACTAAACTACTTTCTATAATAAAAGTTATTAAAAATCGATAAAACTTTTCGTCCTCCCATACAAATCAGCGCTCAGCCATTTTGTGTTTATTACATTATTTAGTGCTTACTGAATTTATCTATGTATAATATGTATAAATTATAAAATATAGTACTGTTGAGTGAGTAGGTATCCCATAATACAATTTTAAACATACTTTGTGGCTAGCTCAATCAGTGTGATTAGTCCCTATATATTTATTACGTAAATAGTACTTTGAATAAAACCCGTGTGGTTCCGGGTTAGAATAAGACCACTCCATCTCTTCCTGTGGATATCGTAAGAGGCGACTAAAGGACTAAGCACAAACATCTCGTACTACAATTGCATTCCCAAGGAGGGTTGACGTCGGGCGGCGGCCTGTTGTAAAACCTTTCGCTCAAATACATTCCCAAAGAGGGTTGACATCAGGCAGGTGGCCGGTTGTAAAACTATAGCCAAATCATTGAAAGTGTTCCGGCTATTTCTTCTCCATTTTACAAGGTTTTTGGTATCCTTGGGTGAGCATTGACATGCATATTATATTTGGAGAAGAAAAAGCGGGAAAGCGCACCCCGGGCTTCGAAGCAGCTTAGCTGAGGATACAACTGGAAATGCGCTTAGACGATAAAGATGAGTACTTTAAATAAAAATATAAGGTGAGTTTCTGCAGAAAATAGAAATGAATTTTGACTCTATCTTGTAGGAGATAGTATGTAAACTCAACCTATCAATTGCTAAGATCAAACGCTCGCCGCCCAACATACTCGTCGACCGCCATATTTGTTTAGGACAAGATTTTGCGGCCGCTTTCGATCTAAGATACGTCACACACTCGTTTATCACTTCAAATAAAAACACCGCTTTATGTTCTTGTATATAGTAAGTTTACCCCACAGCTGAAGGGAGGGTCATGTCATGAGTTAAGGAATCTATTTCCCTTTTATTTATTTATTTAACTTTTGGGTCTTGCGGTTTTAAGCAGACAGAGACCAGGGCCGCAAGACTTAAAGGGGCACTTTTAGCGTGATGGTGGGTAAGAAGGTGAAAAAAAGAATCAAAATAATGATAGGTCTCTATCCGCATTGCCTATTAACGTGATACACGTTTTCGCCCATTCCCTTGATCGGCTTTTACGATCTGCGCAGGAAGAGGAGCAGCCAGTACATTCTAAGTTTTTCTTTTTTTGCAGACCAGCATGAAAGCGTTTATATATATGCACGTATTATACAGGGTCTAACACAATATACTGAAACTATTTTAGGGTTGACTTCAGTCCTTGATACTGAACAACTTTCACCAAGGAACATATTATATTTTCATATTTTGATATATGTTCCTTGGGGAAAGTTGTTCAGTATCATAAACTATATTCACCCTTAAAATAGTTTCGGTATATTTTTTTAGACGTTATATAACGTGTAACAAAATATACTGTAACTATTTTAAGGATGAATTCAGTCAAATATTTATAATATTTCGAAAAAAATTCCTTGGAGACAGTAATTAATATCATAGACTGAATCCACCCTTAAAAAAAATTCAGTATATTTTGTTAACCCTATATATTTGTTTTAGCGGAAGTCGGTTCAAACTTTGCCTACTTTAACTTTGTCTGAGCGAGATGACACTTCACAGTCTTCTTGCTCAGTGGAACTTATTGTTGTTTTTGTTCCATTGTGCGCATGTTAATACGTCTCAGAGGAAATCAGCCGCGAAGGGTTGACATTATGAACGCGATGTGTCTTCTTCTTCAAATGATTATGTGTTGCTGTGCATATATATAACAGCAACGTAGTAAAATCATTTTACCATTTTAACACCATTATGCCTCCTAGTTTTGTGGTTCAGTAGAACAAATGACTAGACGGATTAGACGAATCTTTTCTATGAAAGTTTATTTATTATGTCCTGCCCTGGCCAGGACATACAATCAGAGGAAAGGAAAAGTGGTTTCAATTAATAATGAACTGGTTCACAAGCAACAAGAAAAGGTACCCACCTTCGAGATGGCCTGCTTCGTTTTAGCTAGCTAGCTACGAGTAGTACTCGTAGATAACATTAAAGCTGTTGCAGGCTGCACGTGGACCAGAGTGGCTAAGGATAAAGAGAAGTGGAAACAGTTGGAGGAGGCCTTTGCCAACCTATGGCATACAGGCAGAGGAGGCGACGATAGTGATAATAAGCATGAATGTAAAATACTGTCTGATTATAGACTTATATATTTACTAGCTTTTTCCCGCGGCTTCGCCCGCATATACTACACAAATTAGATTGTTTTTTTTTTTTAAACTGTAGTCGCAATTTATTAAAATTTCATACAAAATTGCAACCCCTATTTCACCCCTATAGGGATGTAATTGTAAAATCTAATAATTGCATTATTATTTTCTACTAACTACTAAAATACATTAAAAATTTCATGTGTCTCACTTTAAAAATTACGAAGTTTTCATACAAACTGCCAACTCCTATTTCGCCCCCTTAGGGATGGAATTTCCAAAAATCCTTTCTTAGCGGACGTCTCCTAGTCACAATTTGCCTTCCTGCCAAATTTCATCTTCATTGGCTAAGAAGTTTTCGAGATTTCGTGATGAGTGAGTGATTTTCGCTTTTATATATATATAGATTATTATATATTTATTATAGACGAACAGCTAAGAGCTGATATGTCTATTTTACACAGTGCTGAGAGTCCATAAAGTCTTTTCAAAGTTCATATATTTATTAACGACACTTTATTTGTCCTTAACCACTTGTCGAGTCTATTTTTAAATGCATTTATGGAAGGCGCAGTGACCACTTCTTCTGGTAGTCTATTCCAGTTATTGACCACTCTGTTACTAAGAAAGTGAAAATGCGCAGCTTTGGTTTTAGCCGCTGTACGAGTTAACTGGTAGCAGTGTTTTCGTGATGGTTTTGTCTTGTCCCTTGTTGTAGATAGTATGCAAGTCAGGTAAGTCGTAGGTGAGAGTCAGGATCTTAAATCTTCTTCTTCTTCTTTGTCTGAACGCGTTCCCGGTTGCATCCTCAGCTGTGCTGCTTCAGAGCCTGCGCTTTCCTGCTTTTGCTTCTCCAAATTTAACTGCATGTCAATATCTATATATTGTCCCTATATATTTATTTGTACGAAAAGTTTTACAACCGGCCGCCACCCGACGTTAATTCCTTGGGAATGCAATTGTAGCACGAGATGTTTGTGCTAAGTCCTTTAGTCGCCTCTTGTGACATATACAGAAGGAGATGGAGTGGTCCTATTCTAACACGGAACCACACGGGTTAGTCAGAATCTTAAATGTCTCAACTAAATTATCTCGAAGGCTTCTTTCCTCGAGGATTGACTTTTCTAATTTTTAAATATTATTATTATGTCGCTTTGTTAAGAAACATAGTAAGTCACTGATATAGTTACATGTTTTTATCCCTAACCTAACGGGGTAGAAAGGCTGCAGGTCCGTAAGACTTAAAGCCTTTTTTAGGGTTCCGTACCCAAAAGGTGCAAACGGGACCCTATTACTGTGACTCCGCTGTCTGTCCGTCTGTCTGTCTGTCACAGAGCTCTATCTCTTAAACCGTAATAGCAAGACACTTGAAATTTTCACCGATTATGTATTACTGTAGCCGCTATAACAACAAATGCTAAAAATGAAAAAAATAGTTAAAAATTAAAGGGGGTCGTCATACAAGAAACGTGTTTTTTTCAGCGTTTTTAACTTGATCTTTATAATAACATTAACTATATACTTGAAATTTTCACCAATTATTTATTACTATGACCATAATAACAACAAATACTAAAAATAAAATAAAGTTAAAAATTAAAGGGGATCGTCATACAAGAAACGTGATTCATCAGCGTTTTAAAACATTGTACGGTACGGAACCCTTTATGTACGAGTCCGACTCGCAGTTGCCCGTTTATTTAGCGTGATGGTGGGCGTAAAAGTAAAAATTTACTTTCTTATTTTATTATTATTAATTTTTATGTAGTTAGAAAATGTTTGTAAACATTTTTAACAGCAGTGTGGGAGTACCATTAGTAGGATTTTAATTTTATTCTTTATTCAAAGGCCAGTTTTAATAATAATAATAGTAAAAGTGGACGAGAAGGTAGGAAAACGAATCAAATTAGTACTTGTAATGGGTTCAATTATTATTTTTAATAGCATTACAATGCTCGAAAAAATATCCAAATTGAAAATATGTGATGAAAAAATCCGCCACGAGTGGGATTCGAACCCACGACCCTCACGTTAACGCCGTGAGTGCACTACCAATTGTGGTATCGTGACTTCGAATCACCACGACGAATTTTCTCATCACATATTACACGCATTTGAAGCATTCGTAATGGGTTATTAGCTGCATCGCTAATTAACATGGTTTGCATTTTCACCCATTCCCTTGATTGACTTCTGCGTTGAAGCAGCTGATACATTCTAAGATTTTATTTTCTCCCAGACAAGCATGGAGTAAGATCTTGTTTTCACAAATGTGAATTGGAGATTAAATTCCAAATTAGCACCAAAATCCTCACATTAGTGGAAAACCGTGAGCAATCAAATTTGATTGCGTCGATCCAATCATGTAATGCAATCGGATTGGATATATCAATTATCGCCAATACATTAATTTAATACACACTAATGTATTGGCGATTTGCACTGGATTACGCACCTTTAGGTCAATTACATTGGAGAAATTCTCATTTTATAATGAAAATACATACTTTTATAAAAAATACATACTGCTATAAAAATCCACCAACTCACACTATTTCTACCACCTATGGACTTTTGTTGCCATGTGGTTCTGTTAAAGTAGAATTTTCAAAGGACACAAGGACTTGGACTGGACCAAGTCTTACGTGGATGTCGTAGAAAGCGACTCAGGAAATACAAGCCATACAAAGCCATATAAACATCAACGAGACCTCTCCAACCCATCTAGCCAGCTTGGAGAGTGTAATCCTCTGACTGATCTAGCCAAATATTACTTGGTAGTTCAGAAAAGGCCGTACTCTTGCCGAATAATAAAAACATGCTCTTTTTCTTGAACTCAAATTTACTACAATTTTGTTTGATGTACTCGGGAAAAGCATTCCAAAGCCGTATGGTTACGCAATAAATAATTCATCTATCTAAAAGTGTCAAAAGTTCACAGTTCGTGGCAAACTTCTAGTTTTATCTGAACTGAATTCCCCCTAAATGCCTCTTTAAACTTCCTTACATGATCGCAATTTAACTGTACGACTCAGACACGCGTACTGCAAATTCGTCACGATCAAAATCTCAGTTTAATTGTTTGTTCCCGAGGGACGAGAAATTATGAAGATGTGTCGTGACATAGTTTCTTAATGAGACAACTTGTGACATTAGGATGGCGACTTCATTTCGGGATGGACCATTGCTCATCAACTTTACCTTCGAGCACTGATGTGCAGCACAAAGAAATGACATCTAAATTAGGTAAAAAAGAACCCTAATGAGTTAATTGTGACGTTAGAATGGCGACTTAATTTCGGGATGGACTATTGCTCATCAATTTTATCTTCAACCACTGATGGGCAGCAAAATGTTTTGTTGATGATCAAAAATATTAATAATGAGCTTCATTGACTTACGGTCTTAAGGCCCCCAGGTCCAGAGGGGCCTCAACAGTGTTTCGCCAGGTTAACCCGATTGTCATCATCTCCACCGCAACTGTGCGCCACTATGTCTGCTTGGGAGGGCCAACTTTTCGCTTGCCCTGAGTAGTTTACTCCAGGGTCTGCCTTGGGATGTGTAGGGGCACTTTTCTTTTCAAATCCATGTGGGGATCGTAATCTGCTTGTCAATTGGCATTTCCCGGCACACCTCACCTATAGGTGTGCTCTAAACAGGCCGCATAATGCCCGCTACTCTTGTCAGCGATGGGTGCCGACAGCTGTCGCGAGCATACAATCTTTCGTCTGTTAAAGCCCTAAAATTAGAAAACTTGTGACTTCATTTCACAGTCGCTTCATTTCACATTTGACCATTGCTCATCAATCTTGTGGTATGGTTTCCGGCTTATAATAAGATCACTTCATCTCTTTCTATACGACTGAATATGGACGTTACAATTTTGACGTGACAACGTCTTTGGTTCAAATTGGTTAGCAGGGTGACACTTCAAGAAACTGCGTTACGCTCCGCTCACGTTATGCGCTCACAATGAGAGCGAGTGAGAGGCACGCGTGCCTTTCACTTTTTATGTCTGTCTCTCTCGCTCTTAGGCGGGCTAACCATGCCCGAGTGGAAGTCAAGTTTGGAGTGAAGTGGAGTGAAGTCGTTGTCACGTAAAACTTTCGCCCGTATACCGACTTTACAGGCAACCAATTTTTTTTTCTAAACCTTTTAAACGAGGAGGGATAACGGCATGCAGGCGGCCGGGTATTAAAATTTATGAAAAAAAAGAAGATTTGAAGTCTGTTCTATACAACAGCATGAAAACTCAATGTTTTTGATGAGGGTAGATGCGATTTAGTTGCTTAATGACGGTCAAAATTTTAAACTGGTTTAAGTGATGCACTTAGCGATGGGCGCTGAATGGAGTACGATGGTAAAGTATATTAAGTGGCCCTATGTTATATAAAAGGATCTGTATCATCAAGGTTATTTTTCTACAAGATAACTTATTTTATAAAGTTTGCTTTAAAAGCGAGCGAAATTCTCACTGTTATATTCATAAAAAGACTGCCTCCCTAAACTAACAATTGGGTAGTTTCCAGGGTCAAAAATAAATTATTTGGTACTGTGAAGAGAATAAAACGTCACAAAATAATGTCACTTGTCATTGATCACATCCACTATTATTTTTATTAATTTTTTTTATATAGGTATTTATTATTTTTGACTTATTAATAATGTTTCAATTTCGTCATAGTTTTTTTCTTTTATCCAATTTGTCAATAATTCTTTACATTCTTGGTACGATTTATTAAACACGTATAGTTCATTATTTATTTTATTATATATGAAGGCAGAGCGACATTCATATTGGGCTCCTGCAAATTCAGTACGAGTAATACGAACCTCAGCCACATCATATCTTCTTTTCCTTCGATCTTTAGCTTCATGTTTGTATGTTAGCTTTTTATGTTTCCTAGTAGTAATTTGTACAATATATAACTTTCTTACGGACAATAAACTACATGTTTTGTAAAAATCCGCTGTCGGGAAAGTTCGCTTTTTAAAGTACATTACTTTAAGTAACGTTCGTTGTTTCTACCTCCAGAAAACGAGTTTTTCGAGCGCCGCCCCAGACTGAGATACCGTAAGTAATTATAGATTGAACCAGCGAGACATATATATCGTTTAACAACTAATTTGACAATATGTGTCTTAGATTTTTAAATAATGTTTCTTAATGGTGTAGGTCACTCACAAATTCACTCATATAATGAGAATGCTTGGTCAAAGATGCTACCTATACCATTTGAACGCCGCAAGAAAAAATTACAAGCGTGCCTACTACGCCGCGAACAGTTTATGTGACACGAATGTTGGCGTTTCAGGACAGTTTCCGCTGGACGCCTAAAGGTGTCCACGGCGGTCAAAGGGTTAGAGTGCATTCAGGTTTGTAATAATTTTATAAATCAAATCAGCGCTCCTTTAATCGGTAGCTTTTATTATGTAACTGATTTAAGATTTTTATGAATATGACAGTCGGAGTACTCGGGGTTTAATTCAATGATCCAGTATTTGTATGAATATATGTGTACGTTTGTGCACTATGTAAGTTTGTCTTTATGTATGTTTTGTGTTTATAACATGGACAAACAACACTTGAGGACTAACAACCTTCACATTTTGAAGTTAAATTAGATTTTTAGTTTAAATGTTGTACTACTATTTTCAAAGAAAGTAGTTTCGTAGTGATGCTGCTTAATTTCAAAAGATGGTAATACAAGTGTTTATTTTTCACGGAAAAACAAGTGCCATCTCAGATTTTTCATAGATACCGTCAGCCTAAGTACCCAGCAGCCGTGGTTTGACCAGCGGGCAAGATAGTAGTGACATCTAGAAACAAAAGAGGATTTTGTCTTTCTAACAGAGTAGAAGGAAGTTTCGTATTGGTGCCGCATCCGCCAGCCTAAGTACCCGCAGCATCCATTGTATGGCTAGCGGGCGAGATAGTAACGGCATCTAGAAATAATACAGGATTTTGGCTTTATAGCAGTAGGTACGCTTTTTTGTATGGTTTTAAGTCCCGGTCATGGTTACATAAATGATGTTCTAAAGTTGTACTTGAAATTAATCAATATGCCAGCCTGAAATAGACGTGAAAATTTATGGGTTCCTTACAAAAATGATAAAACTTACTCACCCTTACAATACGCCACTTGAGAGTTACCAATCAGCCCTTTTAATACAGTTCAATATTTTCCAATGTTCACGTCAAAGCTTTCAAAAGCTCGCTCCTAATTGCAGGCCGGTACCTGATAGTTCACTAATTGTTGCAGTTTGAAGTTCTGTTACGACGCAGCAAATATTGATCTAAGACTAGATACCGATGCCTAAATTATACCTTAAGTCTCACATGAGTAGGTATAGTGGTAATGTATACGTTTGTCGATAAGGGCTATTGGTGCTCCCATACTACGGTTAAAAATGTTTACAAACATTTTCTAACAAAAAAACATTCATGATAACTTAAATATCATTATCATCATCATTCTTAGCCCACATTTACCCACTGTTGGGCATAGACCCCCTTTTTTTACGTCATTTTCTTAAGTCCTGAGCTAGTCCCATTCACTGCTTTTCCGCCGACCTCACAACATCGTCTGCCCAACGGGCCGGTGGTTTCTCTGCTGGTATGTTCTCCTGTCTCGGCCACCACTCCGTAACTGCTTTGTTCCACCGGCTGTCTTCTCTTCTAGTCAAGTGTCCCGACCGTTCCCTGTAGAGTAACTGGTAGAAAAGGCCAATGGCCTTAAGTCCGCCTATTAATTCCCACTTTATCTTTGTTTTGCTCGACATTAATAATAGAAATAGTTAGACGCTTAAAATATTCACAGAATATTTCGTCCTATATAAAGTATGGCACGAAACCCTTCGTGCGCGAGTCCGACTCGCACTTTGCCGGTTTTTGCTCTGTGTTTTGTAATTTCTTTTGTTTATGGTGCAATAAAGCGTATTTGAATTGTAAAATATCTATGGGGCATATTATTTCAAATTTCCTCATGTCTGTACTCCAATCACAATTTTAAACTAAACAAAGGTGGATAATAATCACAAGGGAAAAATATTACACAAATCCAAAGTATTTGTCTTTCACAGGAACACAAGTTTGTCACAAGAATTTTATACAAAAGCGGGAATCAAATATAGGTTAATCCTAACCTTCAGATTAACTCCTTGACTGGTGTTTAAATAATAAACACCGCTTGCCGGAATTTCGTTCGGAGATTAAATTTTAATTGTAATTAAGTCGTTGAACACATCAGAATATTAATGGAATTTTTTGAGTAAACACGTATACACGTGCGGAGTTCTATATTTGTTTATTATATAACTTATTTATAAATATTATATATAATTAGATGATTATAAATAGGAACGGAACTCGCGGAAAATATTTACGTGCTGAATGTTTAAAGGTCAAATTTACTTGTTTGTTGATTGTGCAACCGTTTTTCGACGTTAATTTCGTCCACCAAACACGTAGTATATTTTTACTCAGTGACGAGTCAGCGAATCATTTGCCGTGTGGTTCCCGGCAAAGTAGAATAGTACCACTACAAGTTTAGTCTTCCCGTGGATGTCGTAGAAGGCGACTTAGAAAATACAAGCTAGACAAAGCTTAATAAACATCAATGAGACCTCTTCAACCCGTCTGGCCAGCAGCGTGGAGAGTGTAGCCAAATCCTCTGGCTGCTTTAACCAAGTATGGCTCTGGAAGTACAGAGTTCGTGCTCCTGTAATGAATACAAAAAAGGCCTGATGATGAAGATTAATGCGATGACCGAATCATTAGCATTTGGAGGAGCTCGCTGGCCCGGCGAGAGTGCGCATTACTAGCGCTTTCGCAATTTAAGTGACACAGGGCGTGTTCTGCACTTGTGGATCCGGCTTAGAATAGGAACACTCCATCTCTTCCTGTGGATGTCGTAAGAGCACAAACATCTCGTGCTACAATTGCATTCCCAAAGAGGGTTGACGTCAGGCAGGCGGCCGGTTGTAAAACTATAGCCAAATCATTGAAAGTGTTCCGGCTTTTTCTTCTCCATTTTACAAGGTCTTTGGCATCCTTGGGTGACCATTGACATGCATATTATACTTGGAGAATAAAAAATGGGAAAGCGCACCCTGGGCTCCGAAGCAGCACAGCTGAGGATGCAACCTGGAGGATGCGCTTAGACGAAGAAGAGGGCGTGGTCTGCACTTGGATGGGATGGACATGGACAAGTGGCATTCAAATATTTTTGGCCAATCTCGAAACTACTACTACAAAGAACACCTACTGAAGAATGAAAATAAATTTATAAAATAAATCTACGTATTCGTCAGTGTTATTTTTTCTTTCTAGCTTTCTTTGCTTGCATATTATAATTAATATATTTTCAAACCGTTTATTATAAACACAATTTACTTTTTAGAACCCCTCAAGATTACCATATTTTCTGCATAAAAGAGACAACCAAAGCATGGTATTTGCAAACGGCCCACATCCCGGGGTTCCCAAAATGGTCGCATCTCGTTTATGAGATCCACACAATGAACGATGTTTCAAATACAGCAGTGACGATATTGTCATGCTAAAATTCTGTGATTTTGTGCGTTTATGTCAAGGACATTCATAAAGGAAAAGTTTTACATGTTTCCTTCTTTTTAGGGTTCGGTAGTCCACAAGAAACCCTTATTTCGTCATGTCCGTCTGTCCGTCCGTCCGTATGTCCGTCCGGGCTCGTACTCCGCCGCTACTGCACCAATTGTCACGAAAATTGGTGGAGAGATACGAGTAGATATTGATGTTCCAAAAGTTAGTTTTTAAAATTATGAATAAATGATTTTTTTTCAGCCCCCTATCCCATACAACGAAAAGTGAATTTAAAAAATTAAATTGGACTAACCCCAACGTGTGGGATATCGTGAAACTGCTTTGAAACTATGTAGATCAAACCCCCCAGTCTTGAGATAATCTAATACAAAGTTAAAATTTGAGGTGTCCCCCACCGTAACTTTTGAAATATTACTAAAATAATTCTGAAAAAAATGTGGTATATACCTCAAAGTATGTACTTTCAATTAAAACGTCAAACATTATAGCGGTCTCGGTATCATAGATAGTTATTTTTTAATACGTCATAAATCGTAAACCGCAATTTACCTTTAGAACTTTTATATAATGTTACTTGCTGCTACGGAACCCTTCATGGGCGAGTCCGACTCGCACTTGACCGCTTTTTTACATATATACATAGACTATCGCGTCTTTATCCCTAATCCCCTTCACAGTCATAATATGACCTTGAAAGAAAATAATTCTATAATAGATGTGTCATTATTTTTGAACATCTAAATGGAAAAATTCTACACAACACACAATTTTTTTAGTATCCCATAAGTAATACAAGTTTAAACTTACTTTGGGGCTAGTTCAATTAGTGTGATTCGTCCTTATTTATTTATTTATCTATTAATATTTATATAAAATGGATATCTAGAATACTGACAGATTGCTAGTTCGTCAGATGACTATATTTTTGTGAAAAATGTATTAAATACGTCTGAATTTTCATTGTCTTGTGATATATACCGTCAGACCCGGTGTACGACACAAAGGAGCCTGCGGTGGAATACCTCCAATATTTTATTTAAAGCCCCATATCCGGGTGCGGCGCGAGTACGGTGACCAGGTATTATGGAACAATGGAATAACTCGTAAATTACAATGTAGCTAAACGTGGTTATTTCGTCGTATAGCCTAAAGTTCTCCCTATTATTTAAGATCCTAAGGTTATGACTTTAGATTAGAAAAAAAGACGCGATATTTTATTTTTTACTAGTCTGTGGTCTTGTGTGTTGTGTCCTGTTGGGCAAAGGTTTACCCTTATATTTATCTATGTTTTAATAGTACAATATTGTAACTGAAATAAATTATTGTACATATTAGAGACTTTATTATGTTTGTAAACGAGTGAATGGGCGTAAATGAGAATCATGTTAATAAGCGATGCAGCTAGCAACCCATCACTATTTTGATTCCTTTTTCCACATTCTCGCCCACCATCACGGTAAAAGTGGCCGCTAGACAAGACAAGACAAAATGCTCTGTTTTCCCCATTAAAGACAAATACGTGATAGCCTTTGTGTGTGTGTGTGTAAATTTTTTTTTTATTAATTAATATCAAGTATTATTTACCAAATTTTAACACATTTACAAATTACAGTTAAACACATAGTACAAATGGCATATTATTACGTTTTAAATTACTTTAACTTAACTTTAATCCGCCATATTTATATAACAATCTGTCCTCTTTAAAATAGTAAGGAACGTATTAATTTAATAAGTGCTCATTTTTAATAAATTTGACATAAAAATCAGCACTTCTAAAAATGGTAGCATTGTATGAAATAATTTAGGGATAAACAAAATATACTGAAACTATTTTAAGGGTGAATTCAGTTCACGATACTGAACAAATGTCCCAAAGGAACATATATTCTATATTCAGCTGATCGGTCAACTTATAAGGGAGGCCAAACAATATTTTTCATATTTCAATATATGTTTCTTGGGGAAAGTTGTTCAGTATCATGGACTGAATCCACCATTAAAATAGTTTCAGTATATTTTTTTAGACCCTGTATAACTTATTTAATGAGTGTAGATTTTTATGAATATGACGGATATTCTTTATTTTCATTAACTTTCGAAATTTTGTACCATAACAAAAGAGTTGGACTTTTTTTAAAGTCTGAATCACGTGTGGACACCATACACGCGAATCTCTGAATTATCCACCTTCCTGCAGCTAATGGCTTTAATTTCTAACTTGCGAAAAATCTCCCAAGTTAGGCCGTTAAGAGCCACGTTCGAGTGAAACTGAAATCTTTCGGAGTTACGTGAATCTTTTGAGATTATGGGACAGTGTCTTGGAAAGCCCGTTATTAATATCTAGTATAATAATATAAGCAAAGTAACGAAACTTGAACAATGAGTATTTTTTTAGTGGAACTGTTTAATTGATACTAAATTCACCTGTATTCTGCCATATTGTGCCGGCCATCATGGATTTAGAATAATATTGAATACATATTATATTGTCATTAAAAATAAAAAGATGTTTACTAAATTACAGATCTCGGTCAACAGGAAGTGGGTAATATTTCGATTTTTAGATTTGACCCACAAAATACACAGAAATACCTGCATACACTAAATAGAAGCTGTGCATAAACACAACATTAAACTTAGCATATTTGTGATCTCGATGTGATAAAAATGTTTAGGCATGGACGATCAAATACATACTCGTACAAGAGGACTGATGGTACCATACATTGAATCGAAACGTAATTCGATTTTAAGTTTAAAGTTGTAGCTAGATGGAGCTACTAATTAAAAAAGGTAGTTTCTTAGTGGTGCGGCTCAATTTCGGAAAGATGGCGGTATAAGCTTACATTCTCTACGAATAAGTAAGCGCCCTCTCTGAGTTTTCGTGGATATTAAGTACCCAGCATCTCTTGTATAACCAGCGGACGAGATACTTGTGATATCTAGAAATAATACAGGATTTTGTCTAATACAGGATTTTGTCTATCTAGTAGAGTACGTTTTTTGTATGGGGTTTTCCCTCTAGAATTTGTTCGTCCATACTCTAGCTCATAAAAAAGACACAGACACACACAAGCACGCAAGCAATTACGCACGCACGCACGCACGCATGCACGCATGCACGATCGCATGCACGTACGCACGCACGCACTCATGCACGCACGCACGCACGCACGCACCAGAATGAAAGAAAAAATTATAATGAACAAAGACAGTCAGAAGTAACGTTAAAAAACTTCATCAGCAATATCGAAAACTCTTAAAATCTCTTGAAATTTTTGATTTTCCATTCTGTACTGTTGTTTAACTCTGAAACTCGCAAGTTTCCCTCAGAATACGCCATTTAAATCTGGAGAGCCATGTTAAATGAAATTTTAAGAAGGATAATAGCCGCGAATGCGTTAACACTGTAATACCGGGGTTTGAATAAGTTATTGCCGAAATTCTTTAAGAATTCATGACCCCAGCCACTTTGTGGACAATACACTGTCTTTTTTGGAATATTACGATGTTGAAACATTGAAACATTAAGGTTTGCAACAGAATTAAACATTGTTTGAACGAGTAATTTTTTTTTATAGTAGACCAGTGCTAAAACTTTTCATTACAATCTTTTATTTAGTTTGCCTTGTTTGTTTTTGTTTATTTGTTTGGGACAAATCTGGCAAGTTGAGCCATTTTTCGGTTTCCGGATTAGTAAAAAAGTAAGAATACAATATAAAAAGACATTTATTTGGAGTATAGCTTTATATGGATGGGAAACGTGAACAATGAGGAAGAAGGACAGAGAAAGAATAGAAGCATTCGAGATGTGGTGCTGAAGGAGAATGGAGAAAATAAGCTGGATGCATAGAATAAGCAATGAGAAAGTGCTAGAAAGAGTGGGAGAGAGAAGAAATATTTTAAAAACTATTGAAAATAGAAGAGGGAAGATGATTGGACATCTTATAATACATGAAAATCTATTCAGAACAATAGTATAAGGAAAAATAAAAAGAAGACGAGGAAGGGGAAGACCAAGGATGAAGTTTTTCCAACAAATTAAGAAAGGGTTAGGAGTAATTTAAGGTCCTACCAAGACATTAAAAAGATGGCAGAGAGAAGAGAGGAATGGAGGCATCTCTACTTAACTCTATCGACAAGAGCAAGCTCTTAAATTAAAGAAGAAGGTTAACATGAGATTTTGTATGCTCATGTAAATCAGATGAAAATGCAATATTATTATATCAAGAAGCTAATCTGATGATGGAGCCGGAAGGTGGCTATATGAACCCTGTAATAAAACCACGCAACCCCATCACCTAATTACTAATCAAGAGAAATGTTATAAGCCCAAATTGTTAGATTAGATTAGTAATTATGCCAAAAAATATTTTTTTAAGTGATTTTTTTTTTTTCAAATACTCATTTTAGGACAAATTACACAAACTGATCTTACCCCAAAAGTAAGTTTTAAATGTTTATAGGATACTAACTCAATGATGCTATTTTTATGATAAATGCAGTACAATTTAAAAAATGTCATTTTCCAACTTGCCCTGAATCACAAAATCTCTGAGTGGCAGACTAGCGTGGTTACCAATATGCTCTAAGGGTTGTTAACAAATTTCTATAGATCTTTCGTAAATTATATTTGATTCTTGTTTTATATCTTGGATCTAGTTGTAAACCTTAAATACTCTTAACTAATTGATACTAAACACATTCCAATTAAATATCAAAACCGCTGGCAGACGAAAACTTAATACGCCGCTATTCACAGGGGATTCAATTAGAAACGTTGCAGGTGCGAGGTCCTAGCTCGGCTTTTCTCGGATTCACCCGGTTCCGCCCAGTTGCGGCCGGTAGAAACTGGATATTTCTAGAAATTTCTGGAAATTTCGCTCCACTACACACACAGGTTAATTTCATTTGGGATTGCAGCGTTGCAAATATTATTTCTGGACCAGTTTAAGTTCTTTTTGTTTATTTAATTTTGGCGTTTACATGGCAGCTAACAGAGGAATTCAGATAGCTGATATTTTATTTTAAAAATTCAGCTTTAAAATTATAGTAGTTATTTACCTAAAACACCAAAAGCAAGAGGTTCTTTAAAATATAACCTAGCTAGCTCGATTTTTTATCACCGAAACCCTATCATCATCATCATCAGGTCTTTTTAGTCTCCACTGCAGGAGCATGAACCTCTCACTGAAACCCTATAGGTACAAACAATTTATTTAATAAAAACTATTGACTTATACAACGCTGTCTTATTTTGTTCTCCGCCTATTGAGAGGTTTTCCATTTGATAGTTGTCAAAAAAGCAACTTTGTAACAACTAATTTTTTTCTCCTCCTCTATTAACAAATAGAGGGCGCTGGACAGAATACTTATGTCAATGTCTCTCTTTGGAATAACGTTGAGAATAGCCAGAAAAATGAAATATCAATCAATCGCATTCACTTTGACAAAAGAAAGACTGAAAATTTTGCAGACTGCAGCGTCAACTACAAAAAACTTTTTTTTAATGTCATTTGAAAATGACCTCATGAAGGCGTCGCTTTTTAAAAAAAAAATGGAACAATGGTGAAGTGTTAATTAGGTAGCGAAAACAAAATGGAGAATTATCGTTAGTTCAGTTTAGATATATAAATACTTTTTTTTATAAGTACGGTAATTGACTACCTAATTGGATTTTTCTTATTATAAATATTAAAATGTTACTTCAACTAAAAGAGAAGAAAGGCATTTAGAGCCTTTAAGTCCTCTTTCGTTCTCAAAGAATATTATCCTACACCTACGCACAGAGTATAAATAAACTCAATTACTTACCAAAATTCCTTGCAATAATAAATTTAAGTATAAGGAAAAAAACCTACAGTTTGATATTTTTTCTGAAGCGTTAACAAAATATATTTGTACTAACAAAAAATACTGGCAATCATAGTCACAGAAAAAGTAAAATAAACGGGCAAGTGCGAGTCGGACTCGTACATGAAGGGTTCCGTACCACCGTGCAATGTTTTAAAACGTTTCTTGTATGACGACCCCCCTTTAATTTTGACTTTACGAGTATCTTATTTTTAGTATTTGTTGTTATAGCGGCCATAGTAATACATAATCGGTGAAAATTTTAAGTGTCTAGCTATTACGGTTCAAGAGATAGAGCCCTGTGACAGACGGCCAGACAGACAGACAGACGGACAGACAGAGGCACAGACGGACAGACGGACAGACAGCGGAGTCTCAGTAATAGGGTCCCGTTTGCACCCATTGGGTACGGAACCCTAAAAAAAAGAATAAGGACGCGTTCAAACGCGTCCCTTAGATTTTTTTTCGGAATAAATGCCTTTGGTAACTACGACAACTGCCCTGAAATGTTAGACTGTGATTTTAAATGCATTTACCATGAGGTTTGCAGCCTACAATAGGACCATTCTGCAGCTGTGAATAGGACCACTCTCCAGCTTCAAATAGTATCATTCTCTTGCCAAAATAGGACTAATCAGGATTCCATTTTTTTTTTAAATAATTTTACGGGTCTTTATACAAGTCCTTTAGATTCTATCTTTAATGTTGTTCTTTATTTCTAATCCTTACCTAACCTAATCCTAACAAGTTACAATCAATGGGTGGTGTAGGCCTTTGACTGCTTCAAGGGAGCTTCTGGCGACAAATCTATACGAGTCCATTGGTTTCATAGAGGATTGAGTGGCGGACGAGATTCTTTTTTTTTTTTCATAATATTGTTTTTCATAACTTTTTATCATATGTTTTTAGGGTTCCGTATCACAAAAGGTACATTCCCTTGAAGGATCACTCACTTGTCTGTCTGCCCATCTGTCACAGCCAATTGACTACGAAACTACTGGACCGGTTGAGTTAAAATATGGTATGTAAGTCAGTAACACAATCTGTATTTATTTACAGCACCGAACGAATATGAACAGCACCTTATCTTTAATTTCTGATTGGTTTTCGGCCAATAACCTCATGTTAAATGCGAACAAGACCCAATGCATTCGATTCTCTCTTCCTAATGTGAATCAAGCCTGCGTTGACATACTAATTAATGGCCAGAAACTCGATCTGGTTGAAAGTACTACCTTTTTAGGAATCACAATTGATTCGAAACTTCAATGGGGCGCTCATATAACTAAACTTTCTAATAGGCTTAGCTCTGCGGCTTACGCTGTTAGGAGAATAAGACAATTGACAGATGTAGCAACTGCTAGACAAGTCTACTTTAGTTACTTTCACAGTCTAATGTCTTACGGGATACTTCTATGGGGGAGTGCAGCCGACATTCAGACTATTTTTCTTTTACAAAAAAGAGCAATTCGTGCTATTTACGGTTTAGGATCGAGAGACTCACTGAGGGAATTATTCAAGGAAATAGGTATACTTACTTTTGCATCACAATTCATATTTGAAAATATAATGTATGTAAGGAAAAATATTTCCATGTTCAATAAAGTAAGTGATTTTACAGATAGAAATTTACGTAATAAGAATGACTTAGTTAGCCCGTATTACAGGCTGAATACAGTCAGTAAGTCTTTTATGGGGAAGTGTATACTTTTTTATAATAAATTGTCAGAATCGGTCCTTGATATGCCAGACAGAAAATTCAAAGCTTATGTAAAGAAAGTACTTTGTGAGAAGGCTTATTATAGGACCGATGACTATCTTAAAGACAAAAAGGTCTGGCTTGAGCTTGGCGCGGGTCCCTCTTAAAGGTTTGTATACTTAGACATGTCATAATTTAGGTACATTGGTACATACTAAATTTACAAATTGACATTATTTTAAATTTCGTAATTCTTATAATTCAATTTAATTATGACATAATAAACAATGTAATCTCTGTCCATCTATATAACTAATTTTAAGTTTTTAGTTTGTTAGTTGACGTCTTTGGAGAAAACGTGCAGTTCAGTTTGTTGCCGCTTCTTCTGCACTTGCGCCTAGGAAGCGGCGTAAACTTAGCTTTAAGTAACGATTTGACGTCAACATTTGTGCAAAACAAAACAAAGTGACTATTATTAAGAGATATTATAAATATCCTATGATAATAAAGATATTTTGAATTGAATTGAATTGAATTACAGATATCTAGTACCTATAGATTAAAGGAAAACCTATAAGAAGTCTATCCTATTGTTTATAAAATGAGCAATTCTTATAATATATCGGTATAAAAAAATATCTGCAAACTATGTCGTGTGACATATCAAATGAAAGGGCTCATTGTAAGAATCTCAAATATATTTTCTATTTAATTAAAAATAAGTATTTTTAAAGTTATTAAAAAAAATTGGCGAAATTTGACCGATTTATCTTTGAAATAACCAGGCCATAATTATTATGAAAAAAATACGGAAAATACTTCTTTACATATCGATTTCAGAAAAGTGCGAGTTTAACTCGTTTTGTTTTTTTTATATTAATGGCTTGACGCTACTGCGTATTTAGCCAGGAACAAGTAAATAAAACGTGGGAAATTCTTTTTTCCTAACAAATTACAATCAAAGGTTGGTGTAGGTCTTTGATTGCTTTAAGGGAGCTTCTGGCGACAAATCTATACGAGTCCACTGGTTTTCATAGCCGATTAAGTGGCGGACGACGCCCGAAGACGGGCCCACACAGTCCGCGAAACAAATATCACTACAGCCGTACTATGACTGTCCACTTTAACTTTTTCACATATTGTTCATGAGCATGAACATTTATAACACCAAACAACACCAATTTCATATTATAAAGTCCACTAAAATCAATTTGCAAAATAATTTAAAGAAAACCCCAACCGAACCCCTAGACTTCCCGCTAAAAACTCCAACTCACACTTGACCGGTTTAATTATTTGTTCTCCTATCGGCATAAAAGAAAATCTACTTATAAAAGTAAGGAACTCTGTAAACGAATGAACTCATATAATGAAACCAACAAAATACATAACAGTTTCAAAGTAATCCCTATTAACGTGAATAATCCCTAACATCGTAATAGTCAAGTATCACAAAGGCCTTTGAGCGATCTTTTCCGCTAACCTCTTACTAATTAAGAGCAAAATGAAGGACAGTAATAAATTGTGGCATTGTCCCAGAAAAGATAATTTGTTTTGGGTGTGACGAGGTTATGCTTATTTTGTATGTGACAAATACAATACAAAATACACTATCATGTATTTTTCTCGAATGGATTAGACAGAGTATTTTGGGTCTTGCGGCTCAAAGCAGAGCCTAGGGCCACAAGACCCAAAGTCCACTTTTAGCGCAATGGTGGGCGAGAAGGTGGAAAAAGGAATCAAAATAGTAGTGGATTTTTTTTAAATACTAAATTTCGCCGATATCTGCACTTCCTTCCTAAACTTAAACTAAACTAAACCCCTGGTGTTGCAGTTGTCCATAGACAGTGGTGATCATTTACCATCAGTTATCCCGCTTATTTGTTTGCCGCCCTATAACATAAAAAAAATCTGTCAGATTTTTTTTTTGTAGTTTCAAAATAAAAGCTTAATAGACTATGTATGGAAAATTGATTCTGTCTAGGGTAAGGTGCCTTAAGATTCCAGCGTTAGTATTAAAATTCTTAATCGTCTTTGGTGAAAATATGTCAAGCCCCAAACATCTTCATCGAAAATTAACTGACACGAGTTTGTCTTTAATTATGTAGAGCTGGCACTGGCATCGAGTTAGTATTATTATCATCATTTCTTGTTTAGTATCTACTGCTTCTGCAGTTGATACTAAACAAGAAATGATCTTACTTCTGCACGACCCTTTCTGTACTACCAGAGCGATATATTAACCAGAGCAGTCAGAGGATTTGCCCTACACTCTCCACGCTGGCCAGACAAGTTGGAGAGGTCTTATTGATGTTTAAAAGCTTTGTTTAGCTTGTGTTCTATAAGTCGCCTTCTACGACATCCATGAAAAGATTTGGAGTGGTCCTATTCTATTCTTCCGGGAACCACACAGCTAAGCTAACGGTGAGTTAGTACGAAGGTGATCTTTCATCGAAAATTTATTATATAGGACTCTATATAATTAATTTCTAGGGCGGCTTGAGGAGTGTCGGGAAATGCCAATTGATAAGCAAATAGTGCCTTGCAAATGGACATGGATAGGCCATATTCTCAAGAGAGAGCCCAATCGAGGCAAGCCCTGGAGTGGACTACCTAGGGCAAGCGGAAAGTAGCCATCCCAAGAAGACCTGGAAGCGCACTGTGACAGCGGAGATGAAGACAATCGGGCTAACCTGGTCCGGAGTAAAGCGCGTAGCCAAAGACCGATCGCGACGGCGAAATAATGTTAAAGCCATCTGCCCCACCTTAAGTCAATTTTCGATAAAACTAGCCCTTACTAACTCGTCGCCAGCGCCAACTCTACCTGTAGGTAGAGTGCGTACGCCTCGAGTCAAACCTGACGTTAGTAATTGACGTCCAGTTTAATAGGCATGATATTATATAAACAAAAAGTACGTCTTCAGAATTCTTGCTTTTGCGTGAAAGCGATTGCAGTTTCATCAGCACAATACCAAACGAAAAAGAATTGAAGTAAAAAAATCATACGACGAAAATCCGAAAATACTTGAACGAAGAATGTTCCATATCGTAGCAATCGGCGCTGTGTATCTGGCGATCAATCAGAGACACAATAAAACGTTCAATGTCACCCGATTCAGAAAACTCGAACCCATACTCACATAGAGTATGGATTTGGATCAAACAGAAACGCCATGTCGTATGCGTTTGTTTAAGGTATAGTTTCTAGTCTTATAATTTTAAGCCCCCATTTATGGAAAGTGAGATAATATCAAGTGCGTGGTGACTTTAATTATCCTTCAGGCGGTGACAGGTGATGACACAATAATTAGGGGTGCAAAGAATCTCCGGGCGGCAATTACCAACTGTCAAAAGACCACGGCAAAAGTTGAGTGGAATTGGTGTCAGGTTACTCTAAATTGGGATTCGGGAGGAAATGGGGGAGATCTTTGCCCAGAAATGGGGCAGTGTAGGTTAAAAAAATACTAGTGGTAGCACCGTGGTGGCGCTACTGTTGTTAGGAATCATACTGAAATCTGGCGATTAGTGTGAGGTACAATAAAACGTGCAATGTCACCCGATTCAGAAGACTCAATACCTAAATAGAATATAGATTTAGATCAATAGAAATGTCACATTCTTTAGGTATATTGATGAAGGTACTAAATGGTCAGACGACCTGATAATGGTCACTGAAAAATAATTCTGATTGATCATGAATTCTGGTAAAGACCTGACTCGAAATTATAATAATTATAGTGATAGGTGGAAGTATAAGCTTGAGCCCCTGTTAATGTCACAAAAATAAAAAATATAACATGTGAAGCTTGCAGGCGAGTGCCAACCGACACATAAAATATTGGGATCAAATTAAAAACGTTAAAAACATAAAAGCGGCAGTACCTTACTTATTTTACAAAACAATTATAAACATAATCATTTTACTTTTTAAGTCAGTTTTTGTTTAAAAATAAACATATACTTAGCAAGTCAGTCAATAGGCATTAAACGAAAGTAAAAAAATACTTCATCTATGATATAATCTTTGTAAATATTTCTCCGAAGGAAGAAAACCGGGTGTTCCACTTGCATATCGTCCGCTGACAGTTTACAGGGAATTTGTATGTAAATATTGTTGGGTTCGGAAGTTTCGTCGAAGCTCCCTTTGAACTGATATATATGTTGCTTCAAGGATGGAAAACATGGGTAGGTATAATCATGTACTCGTATATACACTATACAGACATATACAAATGATTTCGGAAAATCGGTAGTTTGGTTACTTTTTGTTCAGTTCTATCTTTTTTACTAGGTTAGGGAAAACCTATAGGTTAGGTTATGTTAGAAATGCGACCAACACATGCACGAGCCGAGTGAGCAAAGTGAGCGTGCTGCGGCAGCGGCCGGCGAATGCTAGGTCAGTTATTTTCGTTATAATATTGCCTTTATTAATACAAAAAATATGATAATTGTCTGTTATAAAGTAAACTATTATAAACAACGACGTTATGAGTTGAAGTATGTTCTTAGTAACAACATTATTAATTAAAACAATATGATCATTCAATGTTATGAAGAAAAAAGTTAAACTACAAATTATAAATTTAAACTTGCTCTTGGTAGCAACAGGTTTAATAAAAAAAATATGATAACTAACTGTTACGAGCTCCGTTGGTAGTAATAAAAACGTATGAATAAAAAAAGTATAAAAAATAAAATTATGAAGAGTGATTATTATGAATACAAATCGGTAGAAAGAATAAGATTGAGAATTTTATGTGAGCCAATTTGGACCCTAAATGTTAATTATCAATTTAATTATACCCTCAAATCAGGCTTACCAACATTACCTAATTATAATTAAACCCTAATTGTCACTGAAATCAGATATCGCTATCTACTAACAATTGTTGTGTAGGGTGACCGACCCAGTAGATGAATAGTACCGTATGAACAAATTGAATATTTTATTTTTTTATAATCATCGTGTGTTATCCAAATTCATGAAGTATTTTTTTATTTAAACAAATTCATTGAATACATCAAAGTAAGCTTAAACTTGTATTACGGGATACTAACTCAACGATACTATATTTTGTAATATAGACCCTTACTTTTAAATTAGTACACAAATTTTAAGTGGTGTTTCAGTCCATCATTATGGACAACTTTTCCTACTAAATGTATATCGAAATACGAAAAAAAAATCACTTCCCATAGTAACTAGATCACGTGACTACTTCGATTTGTATGGAAAGTGATTTTTTTTATTTTCATATTTCTCTTAAAATTTGTGTACTTATTTAAAAATAAGGGTGTATACATAGACGTATATTAGATACACACCCAAGACCCAGGACAATTTGAAAAAGGCCATTTTCCAACTTGCCCTGGCTGGGGATCGAACCCAAAACCTCCGGATTGGTGGTCTAGCGTATTGACCATTACACCACGGAGGTCGTCAATATAACAGCTGTTTCTCTTCTTGTTAATATCATAAATGCCAATCAAGGAAATAGGCGAGAAGCTGTTTCAAGTGCAAGTGAAACTCGCACTTCACCAGTTTTTTAACTATCACGCGTGGCCTTTAGGTCTTACGGCCCAAGGCTCTTCCTACCCTGTTGAGAATAAAGACGTGATAGTGTAACTGTATTACCAAATGTTTATTTCCACAATTTCCCATCCTGTTTCTACCAAAGTATTAATTACAATACCTCTATTTGCTGACATAATGCGTAGACATACAGATGTTTCCCTAATAGAATGACAAACATTGCGAGAGATGGCCTGTCACTCACGATCCCTTTCAGGATCCCCAAGGGCCAGGGCGGGTCCAGCCTTTAGTTCAGGGGGGTTAAATAAATATAAAGGGTCTAAGCAAACAATATACTGAAACTATTTTAAGGGTGAATTCAGTCCATGATACTAAACAACTTTCTCTACTATATACTAAAATCTGATGTCTTTTCTGCTTTCCATACATACTCGGATCCGCTTATCGGTTAGCTTGTATGGGAAGCCGAAGATTATTTTTAATATTTCGATATATGTTCTTGGAGAAATTTGTTCAGTATTATGACTGAATTCATCCTTAAAATAATTCCAGTATATTTTTTTAGACATTATACAACGTATAAATGAACTAACGCAAAACCTCTCAGATGGTAATATATATTTTTTAAATTAAAACTTATAAGTACCTCTAAAAACTAAAACTAAAAAAAAATTACAAATTATGTAATCCCACTAAAATATTACCCCTCAGCAGCGTGGCCAAAAGGCTGGCAGCGTTGCCACGTTGTATGGCAATGCTGATTCTTTGTGCCAGATAATTTCCAGCCCTTTGGTCACGGGATACTTCGGATAATCTTGTAGACAAGTATTTAAATAACTTATGGGCTGAAAGACCCCACGGACCAAAAGTTTCTACCCCAAAAGGTTCAAATATGTAGTTTACTCCGATGTCTACATATTTGCCCCTTTTGAGGCTCTCTGCTGTGGCAGCTGCTGCGCCGGCCTTTGACTTGGTGACCTGAAGATGAGACGGTGCGAGGGTATCCACACAAGTGGCATCCCATACTAAGGGCCGCCCCAATCTCCAAGGCACCAAGGTCATCAGTGTTCCTGTATAGTTTGTGTCGGGTGTATTTAAGTCTAGTCCTGTTTTGTGCTGTAATAGCTAGTCATCTGTACATGAAATAAAGATAGAAAGAAATATTTTTTTTTATTTGGTACAGGTACTCAAACATTAGACAAATTCAATGCAAAAATATAAATTTATTCGTCACAGTCTTACTCCAAATCGTTAACAGTCTTGGCGGCAAGGCTTTGGAACGCACTTCCAGCTGATGTAAGGACGGCACCTTCACTGGATTCATTTAAAACTAGATTATCGAAGTCCTCTCTGGTTGCGTCACACTTGGACTGAATTAAGTACTTATCTGTAATATGTTATTATATACTAACTGTACCCGCGACTTCGTCCGCGTGAAATACTGAGTTTTGTTTATTATTTATTTATTAATAAATTCAGCTTAAATAAGACAAAAAGAGCAAAGAGTCGCATATACATACAAAGAGGCACCATATACATAAAAAATATATCGATAGATGTGTTAATTAATTACATTTCTATAAACTACGTCGTCCTTTCTTAGGCTATAGCCTATCTGTGTGCCAAATTTCGTTTTAATCTGTTCAGCCGTTTTAGTTTTGGCCATCCATCCTAATTTGAACCATGGTTAGAGTTGCTTAACCTACGTTATCGAAATCAAAAGTAGCCCACGTCCTTTCTTAGGCTATAGCCTATCTGTGTGCCAAATTTCGTTTTAATCTGTTCAGCCGTTTTAGTTTTGGCCACCCATCCTAATTTGAATCATGGTTAGAGTTGCTTAACCTACATTATCGAAATCAAAAGTAGCTTATGTCCTTTCTCGGGCTATAGCCTATCTGTGTGCCAAATTTCGTTTTAATCGGTTCAGCCGTTTTAGCGTGAAAGCGAGACAGACAGACAGAGTTACTTTCGCATTTATAATATTAGTATGGATAGTATGGATATGGATTAGTATGGATATACCTATGTATGTAAGATATATATTTTATGTATAGTTTGTTTATGTGTATTGCTATATATATTTATTATGTAAGTATGTTCGTATATATTTATGTGTGTGATATGTAAGTATCTTGTAGTTAAAATTATACGTACCGGCTTCTACCTTATAACAGAGTAAATATACTCTCAATCTATCGCAGGTTGACTGGAAGAGATCCCTATATGGGATAAGTCCGCCTTTGTATATTTGCTCTTTCGTATTATGTTGTCTTTTATACCTACTTAAATTTTTGGTACAACAATGTTATTGCAAACAAACAAAGTTAACAGTGTACCAAAAAGGTCTACATGAAGTATGGAGAAAGAAAGACTGTAACCTAAAATCAACCCTATTACCCTATCTACACACACAGCCTAGCCCTAACCATAAACTACGAATAAATACACAAATAAATGAGTTTGTTTTAAGTTTTTATATTATGAGGCTTAAGTCAAGACAAATGTAATAAGCCCAAACTCGATGGGGTTCCCTCGTTTTATTACAGTGTTCCTATTAGCCACCTTCCAGCTCCATCATCAGATCAGCTTCTTCTCTTAATAATATTGCATTGGGGTCCATATTGGCTCACATAAAATTCTAAATCCTATTCTTTATCTAACTACCAATTTGTGTTCATAATAATCACTCTTCATAATTTTATTTTTTATACTTTTTTTATTCATACATTTTTATTACTACCAACGGAGCTCATAACAGTTAGTGATCATATTTTTTTTATTAATACTGTTACTACCAGGAACAAATTTTAATTTATGATTTGTTTTTCAGAACTTTTTTCTTCATAACATTAAATGATCATATTGTTATCATTAATAATGTTGTTACTAAGAACATACTTCAACTCATAACGTCGTTGTTCAAAATAGTTTACTTTATAACAGACAATTATCATATTTTTTGTATTAATAAAAAAATAAGAAAATAACTGACCTCGTTTTGCTCGTGCTAAACAAAAGATTGTAAAAATATCTAACATTTGAAAACAATAACGGGTTGCTAGCCGGATTACCTTATGACATGATTATTAGAGATTTGCGCCTATTCCCTTGACGGACTTTTGCGATCTGCGCGGTAAGAAAAGCAGCTTAATATATGTGTAAGATTTGCTGTTGAGGTCCCTACCTGACTGTTTAAATATCACGCAGTGCAACATCATCGAAATAGCCGTTTGTTTATGTAACAGATATTTATAAATATTGACAACCTCCGTGGTGTAATACCACCAGATCCTCACACACAGATTACTATATGTTTATTTTATTTATTTAAGACTGCAGTCTTTGACCTTGGAATTTTTGATTAAACACCCGAATCTATATTTTCTATCTACACATACGCATTGCGCTGTATTGTACATGCACTCTCGAGACGAATTTAGACGAATTCAGAAGCGCAGTGAGCGGTCTGCCTTATCAGCGTTTTCGTCCCCATACTTATTTGAGAATTTCGGAGAACTTTAAATTTTTCTATCTTTTTACAAAAGAGAAATTATTTTTATTTATTTATATAAGCATGAATCAATCTTCATATATGTGTATTTTTATTTTTTAACTCAGTCGTATGTGCAAGAAATTCGAAGACGTATTCGCTTATATTTTCTTCAAAGTATAACCTCTTTAACTAAGTTTTTGGATGAATTAAAAAATATATATCAAAATTTTCTCATTCACTTTTTAGCATTTTCCTTTGTCTTTATTTCTCTGTAATTTATACACAACTTCATGTTTTAAATTCCGTGTAAACAACAATGACATGAACGTCGCGCACCGCAAAAAATCGAAACACGTCTCAGGTTATTTGGAATTAAACAAGCTATTACAATGAAAATCAATAAATTGTCAAATTCACTTTTTTTATACTTATATAAACTTCAATTTAACATATCTTAACATATTGTCACTAAGATAGTTTGGCTCCAATCAGCTCCGAAAAAGCAGTCAAAATCATTAAAAATAAGGACTGGGCCCTTAAGTACACTTGAAAATCACCTTTTTATATGAAAATTATACAAAAAAATGTATTATCTAAATATCTATCCGTTTTAGCTACAGAAAAAATTATAAATATAATACAAAAGAAATAATAAATAAAACACAGTGAAATATTCATCGAGAGCGAAGGAAGAGCCAGAGCCGTGCTCGACGATATTTCGCAGTGTTTTATTTATAATTTTTTTTGTATTATATTTATAATTAAAAAACTTACTTTGGGGCTAGCTTAATCAGTGTGATTTGTCCCTATATATTGCACAAGAGCTGTAAGAGCTTTGTTTTCAATGCTGGCCCGGATGTCATCAGTAATTTTAACAAGTGTAGAAGTTGTACTGTGCGGTCACAGTACAACTGTGAGTAATTTGCTGAGTTCATATCAATCTGGTTTTCGTGTCGGTACACGAAAACCAGATTGATATGAACTCAGCAAATTATAATGTGTTAAATAAGATGTGATTTGACGTAGGACATGGTGTTCCAATATTTTAGACAGAAGAGGAAGGATAGAAATTGGGTGAAAGTGAGAGGGATCAGAGGGATTGGATTTTTTAGGCAAAGGAATTACATGCGCATATTTCCACCACGAAGGAAACACACCTTATGACAATGAGCAGTTCAAGATATCAGCAATTATTGGAGCGATGATATGGGCTACGGGTTTAATCATGTCTAATGAAATTCCATCATGACCCACAGCTTTAGAGGTAATGACTTTATAACGTCGACTACGTCGTCACTTGAAACATTGGCCAGGTTAAATGGGGGACAATCAGGACCAACCTTAGACGCAAGACCAGCTAAAGTAGCTTTTTTGACCCCCGGAGGAATACAGAAATGGGATGTACAGAAATGCTTGTTTAAATCGTTCACATCCAAGTTGACATCAAGACTTCCTCTCTGAGTACCCACCCCCATACCTTTAAGGAAATTCCACATTTTTTGAGGAGCACAGTTTTCTACATTAGACTGAATGTACTTCCTTTTAGCTTCGCGACATTTCCGATTACAGAGGTTACGGAGTGTTATATACGCTTCACGATTTTCATCAGAAGGACAGTGACGTAACCTCAATTTGCTTTTATCTATTCTAGCCATTAGACCTTTTATAAAAGGAGAAAGCCACGGGGCAGGATAATATTTAACCCGAATTTGACGCATTGGGGCGTGTTTATCGTAAATT
The DNA here is from genome assembly GCA_963576875.1 of Acrobasis repandana. Taxonomy (NCBI): domain Eukaryota; kingdom Metazoa; phylum Arthropoda; class Insecta; order Lepidoptera; family Pyralidae; genus Acrobasis; species Acrobasis repandana. Next base: position 17,550,874 of record OY756232.1, on the reverse strand, counting down.
TCCAGAAGTGTTTTATTGAAAGCCGCAATTTTCTCATTGACCTCCGAAGTATCAAATATAGCATCCTAGTTGGTCCCGACAATATCCGCTACAAGTAAGTCTTGATCAATTCCTGAATAATTACGGCAAATTAAAAACTTGTGTCTACGTTTGGGGGTACGTAACTTAAAAGAAGCATATATTAAATCATGGGCAGAAAAACAAGGAGCCTTGAACTGACCATGGGCGGAAACTAGTTGAGGAGAGGAAGTAATAATAAGATCGAGGAGTGATGGAAGACCAATGTGAAAGAAGTGTGTGGGATCTAGAGGAAGGGAATGCAAATCAAGAGAATGCAGCAGAGAGAGGAGGGCATTAGAACGGGAATCATTCTTAATAAGGCAGGTATTAAAGTCACCTAAGAATATAGATGTCGAACTGGCTACGGAAATCAGAAAAAGAGATTCAAAAGATGGAAAATAATTAATTCGACTAGAAGGGCAATAATAAACGCCGAGAAGGATTTTACAATGATTAAGAGATACCACAAGGAATAGATGTTCTGGGGTTTGAAATTCCGGTGGAGATTGAGACACGATACGGCATGGGATAACACTGCGCAGATAAATTGCAACACCACCACATTGAACCATTTTAGTGCCATCCTCAGTAGTGACAACACAAGTTCTATCATTCCGGATAAGTCTATACCCAGGAAGAGGATATAGTGCAGATGGTAATGTGGGTTTAAGAAAACTTTCCGATATAAGTATTGCCTGAATACGGGAAGATGAAAAAGTTGCCAACAAATCAGTATAGTGGCAAGGAAGACTCTGAACATTTATATGTACCACATTATTTTTTTTTGTAAAAGAGGAAAAAGTCACATTCAGATTTTCTTCTAAAGAAGGCATGTCATCGTTTTCAACACTTAAAAAACTTTCCGAAGACGAGGACAGAGAAAAATATTCTGGATCAGAATTAATACTTAGCACATCAGACATTAAGCGAAAATAAAATAAATTATAATAAATATATATATCTTTATAAATAAACAGCAAACTTAAATAAAAACGGAATTGAAAACTATAATTCCAATTCTAACACCTGCCAGATAATTTAGATGTGAATATCTAATGAGTAGGTAGGAGTAACATTCAATATGTAAAACAAAATCTTAACATAAAGCGATACAAAGAACAACACAAATCTCACAAATAAAATATTAAAAATAAAACAAAACAATTGTTTTCTTCAATTTTCCTCTCCTGGGTCTGCTGGAAGAGATTTCTTATGAAATAAGCAGTACCTATGTACTCTATTTTCTTACTTTGTACGTTCCTTTGTTTGTATGTTGTGTACATGAATTTTGTAAATAAATAAATAAATAAAAACAAATCGTAAAAACATAAAAAGAAAATGTATAATTTCAATAGCTTATAAAATAAACACTTAAGTAATGGGAAACAGAACGCAGCCAAATCAAGCGAATGTGCAGGGTGCCAGATGCAGTAAAGGAATGCAAGCAGAAATAAAAATAAATGTCAGAGTGACAGAGTGACAGTAACTTTGATACGAATAATACGAGTTTTTGGGTCAAACGGATCGGTATGCGATGCGTTTGACGTCACTGTTCGTGTTGCTACACCGAACATAATTATTTATTATAAAATATAGTATCGTTGAGTTAGTATCCCATAATACAAGTTTAAACTTACTTTGGGGCTAGCTTTAATTTATTAAAAAATATTAAAAATAAAAAGCTTAATCAAATCAATCTGAATTGACTTTATTTATTAATTATTTGTCTTTGATGTTATATTTTATTTTATTCAATTGTCCGCAAAAGATCAGCGTCGCGGCTAACGCCCGACATATGCTTAGCGGACATAATTTTGGTAGATTTAAGTTTCATTTGTGTCTGGAATGTATTTTATTTTTACCAAATAAACTAATTTTTTCTCAGCTTTCTTCCTTTTAACAAAGTAAGTTACAGGAAGACACCCCTCTATTTGGCAAGACATAATACGTAGACATACATATGTTTCGCTAATAGAATGACAAACATTCCGAGAAAGATGGCCTGTCACTCACGGTTCCTATCAGGCGGCTCCCGAAGGGCAGGGCGGGTCCAATATTCAATTGGGGGTTATAGGGGAGGGCAATACGGAATTAAACTCATTTTTAGAGTTCCGTAGCCAACTGGCAAAAAACTAAACCCTTATGGATTCGTCATGTCTGTCTGTCCGTCCGTATGTCACAGCCACTTTTTTCCGAAACTATAAGAACTATACTGTTAAAACTTGGTATGTAAATGTATTCTGTGAACCGCATTAATTTCACACAAAAATAGAAAAAAAAACAATAAATTTTGGGGGTTCCCCATACTTAGAACTAAAACTCAAATGTTTTTTTCATCAAACCCATACCTGTGGGGTATCTATGGATAGGTCTTATAAATTATATTGAGATTTTTTCTAAACTGAAATATTTTGTACAATAGGCACTTCTAAAGTGGTAAAATGTGTCGTCGTCCCCCCCCCCCCCCCCCCCCGGTTACTTCTAAAATAAGAGAATGATAAAACTAAAAAAAGTATATGATGTACAGCCTTTCAACTTTGGAAACTGGAAAGGGAAACTGTCAAGTAACAGAAAAAGGATGCACATAATGTTCTTGTGACGTCACTGCCATTATGTTTCGCGTACGAAAGAGATAGTGAGATCAGGCCAGTGTCACTCCCCGTTTAGGTATCGAAAATGTACCTACATTATTACTATGCGCGCAGGCGGCCCCTCGGGGTGGTAAATTCAATTATACGATCATGTCCAGAGTCATAAGTATGAAATTGGCTTGCAATGGATGTCAAGGTATCTAAACAAAAAGGTGATGAGTTCTGACGTGAGCTAAATTAAACCGTATCACTAATAACATTGAGTAGATATTTCTTTGAATTTCGTTGCTGAGTGAGACTTCTGTACGGAGTATTAGTCTCTATTCTGTGGTGAGATGTCCCAACCACTCTCCCACTTTTCTTCGGACCAATATGTGAAATGCTAATTGCTGCATCATTAAATAACCAATTTACATGCTGTTTTTAGAAAAACATTTCTTTCATGGTGTTATATGTTTCGTTTAAAATATTGTCCAAAAACAAACGCAGTGAAATGCCCTATTATAGTAGTCAGAAAATCATTTTTATACTAACGACTTAGTCGGCATTTTCTTTTCTTCTACTTTGCACGGACTTTGACACTCATAGTTAACCTGCGTGTTGTCTTTGGTAATTATATAAAAAAAATCGCGATTGCATGAAATTTTTTCTAAATAATAAAAAAAAAAGATACAACAGCATGCCTACGATGCTATGATGTTACCGGGAACACGCTCGGATGAACGACGTTGTTATTTTAAGCATTTCTCATTCCAAATTACATTTAAACATAAACTTTGCACATTTTTTTTGTTATCCTCTTATAAAATCTAAACCCACAATTTATTTTGTTTATTTATTATACATGACTAAATGGGCTTTTAATAAAAAAATAAAATAAAGACCGAGCGCCAAAAATCCGCCGAATGTCAGGATCGATTATCGTGAAGGGAAAATATACATACATAGGTATTAGCAGCTGTAATAGGTATCTATGTATGTATATTTTCCTTTTCAATAATGAACTATGAGTAGATTTTGTAAATCATAAACGTATTCAAGGTCACGTCCCCAATGACCTCCCCCTCTAGGTCCGCCCTTGCGAAGGGCGAACGGGAGTAAGTAAGCATTTCAATTTTTCCGGGTCGCTACTACAGAAAATAGTGGTAAATATTTTACATGTTTTACAATAGGGCTCGGGACTCTGGATCGAGATGTCTCTAAAACCTTTTTTGTTGGACGACTTCTTTTATGCATGATACTATTTCACTTGATATGACATAGGTACACTAGTACCTTAGTTTGAATGTATAGATATACTCGTACCTCGTATGTAAGTCGAGACATAAAACCGTTAACATAGAAAAAGTATATAGACCAGCTATTTCAAACATTGGCCCTTGTTCTACTATGGGACCATACCTGAAATCGTGAAAAAAAAATCTGCAGCTCCATACAAAAGTAAATACCTACCGTGCCAAAATGTATGGAGCTGCAATATTTTTTTTTCGCGATTTCAGATACGGTCCCATAGTAAAAGTTGTTCACATTGGTTAGTCCGTTAACTCCCTTTCGGGTTAATACCCCCTTTTTGTTCCACGTTGTATAGCGGTGTTAATTTTTTCATACATATTTAATTTCTAAACAATGAAATCTGGTTATTTACCAATAGAAACTTATTTCTTTACAAACTAACAAAGTAAGAATAAGTTACAGAACAAGCTGTAACTTATTCTTACTTTATTGTAACACACAACGTGGCGTTTTTAGGGTTCCGTACCCAAAGGTTGCAAACGGGACCCTATTATTGAGACTCCGCTGTCTGTCCGTCTGTCCGTCTGTCTGCCCGTCTGTCTGTCTGTCTGTCTGTCTGTCCGTCTCTCACAGAGCTCTATCTCTTGAACCGTAATAGCTAGACACTTGAAATTTTCACCGATTTTGTATTACTATGGCCGCTATAACAATAAATACTAAAAAGAAAAAACCGGCCAAGTGCGAGTCGGACTCGCGCACCGAGGGTTCCGTACAAACCTGCAAGGTTTACAAAGTTCGTTCGTTACGACAAGTAAGTTTAAAATTATTAAAAAAAAATATATTATGTGATGTAACTAAAAATTTATGGTTTTCGTAATTTTTCCTTTATCTATGCTATAAGACGTTGCTTCGTACCAAATTTCAAGATTCTGAGTTCACGGGAAGCACCCTGTAGGTTTTGATTCCCTTGCAAGTGTCGAAAATTTGCGGCATAAACGGCTGTATCTTTTGATTGCGTTGGCTTAGAAGTTTGATTTTTTCACAGCTTCAAGGGACAGTAGACCTGAGTAATTGATATAAATTTCAGCTTCATACCTCCACGCGTTCCTGAGAAAAAGGGTCTTGACAGACGGACGGACGGACGGACAGACGGACAACAAAGTGATCCTATAAGGGTTCCGTTTTTTCCTTTTGAGGTACGGAACCCTAAAAAAAGGTAAAAATTAAAGAGGGTCGTCATACAAGTAACGTGTTTTTTTAGCGTTTTAACTAGATCTTTATAATGGAATTACCAAGACACTTGAAATTTTCACGGATTATGTATTACTATGACCACTATACAAAAAATACTAAAAATAAGATAAAAATTAAAGGGGGTCGTCATACAAAAAACGTGTTTCTTCAGCGCTTTAAAACATTGCATGAAGGCACGGAACCCTTTATGTACGAGTCCGACTCGCACTTGCCCGTTTATTAATTATGTTTTATATGTTTTCGTATGGTTTGCGCTTATAAACTAGCTAGCAAGCGACTAAGTAAAGTTTTTGGAACAAGCTACCATTGAGCGAGACAAAACAGTGATGTGTGGTGTCTTCTCTAGTTTTACATAATACGAGTGGCTCTTTGCATAAAACCACAGAATAAGAACCAGTACTCACGTACAGAAGTCTCACTCAGCAAAGAAATTCAAAGAAATATCTACTCAATGTTGTAATAATAATAATAATAAACCCGCAGGTCAGCTTGTGGCGAGCTGTTGGGGAGTAGCCACCCCACGGACCTGAGTGCTCCTAGGGGAGGCCCCTGTTCCTCGTCTCCGACTTGCCTTTGTTGGTGGGACGGAGTGGAAACCGATTAGGTAACTGGAACCCCTACCTCTGTCTTGCCTTAATTGGCCGGCCAGAGTGGAGTCGCGAGAGCTATAGCTCGTAGGGTGGATGAGAAACGTCAGTGGTGAGTGGGCGTACCTGATGGGACCCTAAGGGAGCAAATGATGGTTGTTTAAAGCCCAGTGACACCTATCCCTATACCCTTAAGCCAATAATAATAATAAAACACTTTAGTTGTTAGTGATATGGTTTAATTTAGCTCACGTCAGATCTCAGCACCTTTTCGTTAAGATACATCCATTGCAAGCCAATTTCATTCTTATTACTCTGGACAAACGATTCGTATAACTGAATTTACCACTCCGAGGGGCCGCTGCGCGCATAGTAATAATGTGGCTACATTTTCGATACCTAAACGGGGAGTGACACAGGCCATCCACCTCATGATGTGTGGTATCGGAATTATAGTTATTGATAAACTATAATACCGACTACCTGCACTTAATCGACTTTACGATTGATTGACGGACTTAGTACTTTCATTCAAAAAATCACAATGAAAATACCATTATAGAGCTGTTTATTTTATGATAAGTGTTATCAACACACCTTAAATAGATACATCAATGCAATATTATGTAATATCAAAGTTTATTTTTAATGTACTAACTAAACAATAGTAAAAGGAAAATTTTCAACACATAGTCTCAAGTAAAACGTCAGCCTTATTGATTTATTTAACATGCAACGATAATAATACGAATGATGACTGGGTCAGAAAAATATATTATTTTATTTGGTCCGTCCAAAAACATCTGCACCTTGGATGACCTATACACTGCTTCCAAGAATGCAATAGAGGTGGCCCGTTTCTGTTCCAATAAAATATTACCATCGACATGATAAGAAGAAGAATATTTAGTCCGTTAGTTCGATTTCTTTTTCTTCTCTCCTTGCCATTTCCATATACGGGGTTGGCCCCCTAATACTTAGTCCGATAGTTAGATTATGGATTCTTAATTTATGATTTATTAAATTAGTATTTTTTTTTAAATAAATAAACAACCGACTTCTTTTTCTTTGAGGACTTTTCTCTATATCTCTAAAGTTCTTCACTTTATCTTCAATTTAATGTGGAACCAATTAGGTAGTGAAGGCTTTCAAATAAAAAAAAAGAATCATATAGATATCTTCGCCAGTTGTGAACCGACAATAGAGATGACGACTGGGTCAGAAAAGTATTATTCTTTTAGTCCGTTAATTAGATTATCCAAAAATATTGTACCCATATTTTTCAGTTTATCAAAAAAGTAAATCTTCACAAAGATACTTACACAGTTGTGTTGTGTGTTGTGACGTCACCGCTGTGTAAAAATCGTAAAAATCCGTGACGTCATGCGAAATTTAAATGCGCTGTATCTTCATTTATTGTTTCTCAGAGAAAGAAGAAAAAGCGACAAGGCGCATTCCAGGTTCCGAATCAGCACAGCTGAGGATGAAACCGGGAATGCGCTAGAATGCAGAAGAGAAATGTCAAGCCATTTGACGAAACATCGAAGTGTCGAAGTTAGACAAAAAAAAAAGCGGCCAAGTGCGAGTCGGACTCGCCCATGAAGGGTTCCGTAGCAGCAAGTAACATAATATAAATGTTCTTGTAGTTCGCTGTTGATTGAATGAAAGGTAAATTGCGGTTTACGATTTATAACGTTTTAAAAAAAAAACTACTTACTAGATCTCGTTCAAACCAATTTTCGGTGGAAGTTTGCATGGTTAATGTACATCATATATTTTTTTAGTTTTATCATTCTCTTATTTTAGAAGTTACAGGGGGGGGGGGGGACACGCACATTTTACCACTTTAGAAGTGTCTCTCGCGCAAACTGTTCAGTTTAGAAAAAAATATATTAGAAACCTCAATATCATTTTTGAAGACCTATCCATAGATGAAAAAGGGGTTTGATGAAAAAAAAAAATTGAGTTTTAGTTCTAAGTATGGGGATATTTCTTTCTTATTTTGTCTGAAAATCTTAATGCGGTCCACAGAATACATCTACTTACCAAGTTTCAAGAGCATAGTTCTTATAGTTTCGGAAAAAAGTGGCTGTGACATACGAACGGACAGACAGACAGACATGACGAATCCATAAGTGTTCCGCTTTTTCCATTTGGCTGCGGAACCCTAAAAATGTAAAGCAACAAAAGAAAAAGTACACTTCCAAATAAAATGGTAATGTAAACAAATGGTTAGAGAGACGATGTCAAAAATATTATAACAAACATTACTATGTACTTAGCTACTGACTGATATGATAAACTTATCATCACGATATGATCACTGTGCTCAAATTTAATAGTATAATACATCTGTACAGTGGCATCGTGTTTCTTAGTTGCAATGAAATGGAATTATTTTTTACGCCAGTCCATTGAAAGTACAGTACTGCACGATATCATAGGTGCACTTAAAAATGTAAGTTTTTTTTTGCTTTTTACTTGTTTTGGAATTTATTTCAACAATTATTGTTTAATTAAAAAAATACTGATTTATAATTCAAAATATAATTATGACAGAATACAATTAAAACTAAATAAAACAGCAATAAAATAAATCTAAAGCTAATACTAAAATCAAAAAACATTAATTTATAAATCTAAATCGCCACCTGGCAAGCAAGGTCCCCAAGAGGCTGGCGGCATATCTACGTTATATGGTCAGGCCTCTGGCCACAGAAGCCAGTAAGAGTATACAAAACGGAATCTCCTAAGGTATGCGCAATATGCGTACCCGTTCCGTACAAGGCAAGAACGGGGGAGAGGTGCGGGGACAGGAAACGGTGACGCATATTGCGGGGGACCTTCGGAGATTCCGTTCTCTATACTCTTACTGTTTTCTGTGCTTTGGCCGAAATGCGCACTAGCTCTTGGGACCCTAGAGACATCGATCAATCAATCAGTATCAATCAAAAATACTGATTGTAAATTTTAAATTTTAATTTAGATTTTAGTTTAATGAATATTTATTTATTCTAACTTTTTTTTTATAACAAAATGATAATCGTTTTTATAATAAAAGGAAACATACGAGGATTACAACTACTCATAGTTTTAACCCTCGTATGTTTCCATCAAATTATCCATAGAATTTTGATTTTGTTTGCTTATTTTAAAAGCATATAACTATGAACTGGGCCATTTTATTTGATTTCATTACAATTTTGTTTGATACACAAATTTTATATTTGTTAAATATTCTCATGTGTATTGATTATACCACCGATACGTAAATTATTTTAATAACTGGGTTATTTATATAAAGCCATATATTAGCTGCTATAACACATATTAAAAAAATAAACATAACTGCATATACCTACATGCACAATTTTCAATGTGTGTGCAACAACAATTATACAAAAAGAACACAGGTGGTAATTATTTGTTTATAACATACAGTACAATTTAGTTTATTTAATTAAGTTACTTTAGTTAAAGTTTTCTTTATGTAAATTTTTAAGGCCGTACCTAAATTTTCCGGGGTCCAGTGCTGCCCCCATTTAAAATAAATCATTTCAAAGAAAACGGAGACATCATTTAAAATTTTGCTACTATCAAATCCTAGATAACCCTCCAAAGTATTTTATGAACTACTGTTTACAGTTTATAATTAGAACATTAAGCTTTACTACGCACATTTGCCAAAAGTGGCCGTTTTTCGCAAATGTGCGTAGTAAAGCTTAACGTTCTCACTTTAAACCGTAAACAGTAGTTCATAAAATACTTTGAAGGGTTATCTGGGATTTGATAGTAGCAAAATTTTTAATTAATGTCTCCGTTTTCTTTGAAATGATTTATTTAAAATGGGGGCAGCACTGGACCCCGGAAAATTCAGGTACGGCCTTAATACTTACGTTTTATTTACACCTACATAAAACTCTCCAATCTTCCCAAAGGTTTGGCTGTTAGAGAATGCTTTTAGCATTAAGTCCGCCTGTTGTACTTTAAACATGTATATATATGTGTACAATAAATTAAAAATAAATAAATAAATAAATACAGGTACATCATATTTTGATTGATATTGGATTTTTTTAATATGCTTTAAGATATGCTTCTACAATGTACCTATTTTCGCCGCAAAGCCTGTGTACACACAAGTTTTAGATATAAACTATCACGTCTTTATCCCTAATAGGGCAGACAGAGCTTAGGGCAATAAGGCCCAGGCCACTTTTAGCGTAATGGTGGGCATACGTGTGGAAAAGGGAAATCATAATAGTGTTGGGTTGCTAACCGCCTCGCTTATTCATATGATTCAGATTCTCGCCCATTCCCTCGATCGGCTTTTACGATCTTCACAGGAAGAGAAGCAGCTGTTATATTCTATGTTTTTTCTTTTCTCCCAGACCAACAAAGAAGTCAGCATATCTAAATATGTCACTAATTTCTATGTTGTTTTCTAGATACATAAATGACACAAAAAAACTAATAGAGCAGCAAAAAGATATGTAAAACAGGACACTATGGCTGGTTCAAATGACGTCGTTTTGATTCCAGGGGTATATTATCCAGCAAACAGTAAGTTTAAGATTAATATATAAATTTACAATAGCGAATAAATCCTTTTAAATCTTACCGTATAAGTAAAATATTTCTGTTAGTTCCAACATAAAATTACATAGGTATGTAAACCAAAAAGTTAGTTAGGTGTCATATACATTTAAACTAATTAAAATAATCTAGAACTTAAAAACTATACACACTATCTGCAACTTAAGTAGCAAAAAATATAATAAAAAGTAATACTTAAGCATAAATAAATTAAATAACAGTTATGCCGAATTGGATACTTTTTTGAGAGGACTTAAATAAATAGCTTCTATATTTCTGTTATATTGTGTGTTTCACAAAAAATAGCATTTTATTATTCATAATTTATGCTTTTTCCGAAAACAGTATTTGAAAATATCTGTAAAATATTTCTTATCCACCCATCTTACACCTACCACTTAATTTAAAACCAAGCAGCTAAAAGTTCAGAAACTGTTTAAATTAAACTTAATACATGGATTTAATAATAAAATAAGAAATTTTGAAAAAATACCACATGAGCAGGACTTGAACCCGCGACCATAGACTAAGGTCGCGGGTTCAAGTCCTGCTCACGTGGTACTTTTTAACATTTCTTATGCTAATAAAAAATATTAATACATGGAATCTATCTTTCTGTATGTATGAAATAAAAGTACCTAGTTTCGTGTTAAAACAAACAAAAAACGAAATTTAAGACCTCATTTTGCTAAGTAAATTTTTTTAAGCTTTATCGTTTATATTTTCACCCTCATTCTGTTTACAGGATATCTCAGCTACTCCCGTCAGAAGACGATAAGACAAAAGTGCGAACGTGCCGTGTTAAAAAATGGCGAATTCAACATTACGAAATTCAACAGCCACAAAATTGGAATTTTGTCCTCTTGGTTCATGAATCTAGTCGAAGCTAGATGGAGGTGGACGCTACTGAATTTCTTCGTCGCTTTCACATGTGATTGGTTAATTTTTGGATTTATATACTGGCTCATAGCAATGATACATGGAGATTTAATACCAGAGCATCTCCCGCCAAACCAAAACAGCACGGAATGGACTCCGTGCATTGAAAATATACACGGATTCACATCAACTTTTCTATTCAGCATTGAAGTCCACACAACAGTAGCTTACGGAAAAAGGGCAATAACTTTAGAGTGCCCAGATGCTATTCTAGCCATGTGCATACAGTGCATTTTCAGTTCTATTTTCCAATCATTTATGGTCGGGATTTTGTTTGCCAAACTGACCAGACCGAAAGCAAGAACCCAGACTATATTGTTTAGCAAAAACGCAATCGTGAGTTTGCGGAACGAAAAACTGTGCATGATTTTTAGAGTGGGTGATATGAGAAAGTCTAGGATACTGAATATTAAGGCTTCCATGTTTATTTTAAGGTTAAATAAGGATAGTGAGAATATTGACGATACAGAGCAGGTCGAAATGAAAGTTGAATTGGATGGTTGTGAGTCCAGCTTCTTTTTATGGCCTGTGGCTGTTGTTCATAACATTGATAGAACTAGTCCTTTATACAATTTGTCTGCTGCAGATCTCTTTGGTGGTAAATTAGAGATTTTAGTAGTATTTGAAGGGATTATCGAATCTACTGGTCAACCATTGCAAGCGAGGTCGAGCTATACTGAAAGCGATATATTGTGGGGTTACAGATTTGTTTCTATGGTTCAAATCGATGATGAGAAGAAAAATTTCTTTGTTGACTTCTCTAAATTAAATGAGACTGAACAAGTAGATACTCCATTATGCTCAGCTAGTGAATATAAGACAGTGATGGCTTTTATAAATACTCCTGTTTGTTCTTTTGATAATGGAGATATCATAGGATGACGTTTCTTATTTGTATTACGTTTGGCAAATAAAAGTTTGTTGATACAAAAATTTTACTGACATACTCAACGTCAAAATTGATTATTGACATTTAAGTGGATTATGAACTTACTTATAATTGAATTACTTCAAGATAAAAATCTATTTACATGTGACTGGACTGAATTCTTTCATCTAATTTAAGACACCAATAGGTGTTTTTTTTATTGTAGACAAAACGACGTTATTGTTACTTACAGCTTGGTGTCTTACAACTTTCGTGGGATTCAAGCCTAAATCAATTGCGTCAAATATGTATTAAGTTATTGTAAAAATTGACTTATGTACTTATGCTGTACAATTTTATTTAAGAAAAATACAAACACATTTTTATTTGTATTGTTTAAAAAGTGCTTAACCTTTGAAGAACATTGCGGTAAGATATTTTTACTCTTGAAGATTTCTTGTTCAAATGGATTATCCTGAAGCTTACAGAGTTTTAGTTCAGATCTTTGGAAACAGACAAACAACATGGTTTTAAGTAGTTTAAGTACTTTATTTATTGCTTTTAATTAAACTAGATCTAAGTGTAATCTGGCTATATTACTGATAAAAGAAATCACAGACATTCGAGTTAAATGGATGTGGTATGAATAAAAATACCTAATCTTCATACGTTGGTCGCATGTATCCCGAAAGATCTTACATATCTTTATACTGGGTCCCGTCAGATGTCTACAGGAAAGGAGGAATACCAAGGACGAGATGGGCTGATGAACTAAAAGTATTGAACAAAAAAGACCAAAGATAAAGAGTAATAGAAAGAAAGAAGGGAGGCCTTTGCCCAGCAGTGGGACATGCATGGATTACAAATGAAAGAACTTTATAGGTACATGATGTACACCTTATTTGTACAATGAACATATGTGATGAACATTATCGCCACGCGTGGCGATCACGAGTATCCACGTTTATCAAGTTTGTGTTGTACTACCAATTGGTATTGTTATTTTTTTTTAACCCCTAATTTTTATTTTTTTATATCAACATATAGCGTATGACAAGAATCTAATTTGATTATTTTGTCATATTACGGCTTAGTTAATTTTATATCAATTATTATAAAAATACAAACGGCCAAGTCCAACACATATTTTAAAAAAACACGCTAGTGTCATAATAGTCTTTGTCAGTGTCAGTGTCATTCAGTGAATCAGTTGCTCATGGTTGGCGGAAAATTCTTTTCTTAGTTATGATTGGCTGAAACGGTGACATTTGACGTTATTTTCAGTGCCTGATAAATACCATAAAGGCTACTTGTATTTTTAATAAAAGGACTCAGAGCATGAACCAATACAGCCGTGGAGTAAGATCAAACAAAGGTCATACGTTTGTTTGTAGAAATATCCAAAACCGTTGATTATTTTGGCAAAAAAATTACCTATAACTGGTCATTAATTCTGTATTTCGAAACGAATTTCAAAATAATGCTTTCCAAAAAAAATTAACAAAGCCCATTGTGCTACCGTTACTTCGGATCACCCTAACGAATTTCTTCATCACATATTACTCACGCATTTGAAGCATGCGTAATTCCTTATTACTACCCACACAATGTATACTTTCTAATGTGAAAAACCCATACATTTCTGTAAAGAGAATTATTTTATTGCCAGTGTCACAATACATATTTTTAGGGTCCAGTACCCAAAGGGTGCCAACGGGCCATATTACTGAGACTCCGCTGCTGTCTGTCCATCTATTCGTCCGTCTGTCACATGGCTCTATCTCTTGAAACGTAATAGCTTTAGACACTTGAAATTTTGACCGATTATGTATGTATGTGGCCGCTATAACAGCAAATACTAAAAATTAGAGGGAGTCGTCATACAAGAAACCTGTTTTTTTAGCGTTTTAAAACATTGTGCCGAGGTTTTTTGAGTCTTACCTGCAAAAGGTAAAATTATAATTAATACGTATGTATGTATTTCATCATATATAACTTAGGGTACCTTTAAAAGGGGATCTTTTTTTTTTGATAATCGTTTTTTATTAAAAGTAAATTAAAACTAACAAATATACAAAAAATTGCACACCAGTAAAAAGATTACCTCTAAACCTTAGTAAATTTTAAAATTATTAAGTTCCGTTATTTACGCGCCATTAATTAAAGTTATCCAAGTTGCGAGATGAAGCACACTTAATAAGTGAAACTATAACTATGTTCGTAGTTAACTGTTAAATCGCTCGGTACAACTTATACTTGCCTTGTTGAAAGTGTCAAAACTTCTGAACTTAATAAATCTTGCTGTATATTTTACTAGTAACTGGGATCTATAGACCTCGCGAGTCTGTCTTTGCACAGCTTAAGACAGCGTTTCCACCAGAGATGTGCGACGTAGCCGAGCGATATGAGGATGCTTAGGTAACGAAATCTGTGAAACGATGTGAGCCATTCCACTAGAGATGTGCTAGGCCACTGAGCGGTCCGAATATGCGTAGAGAAGCTGTGAAACGGTGTGCAGATGAGCGGTGCAAGGATGTGTATGTGGGCTCTTTTCAGATGCAATATACACCTATCTCTAACGCCATGTCAGCTGCGCCAGTTTTTATCAAACATTGTTCTTGAACATTGTTAATAACATTATCCTTCCCCCCGGCCTTTAGCAATGTTTAGTGAACAAAGTTTTTTACCAAAATTTCACATTTAAAACGTCAAAATCTAACATAAAATGAACGCATCCTAGCACATCTCTGGTGGAAATGCAGCCTTAAACTTATTAAAGGTTCACCGAGCACATAAAACCCCCTTGGGACCGCCATTTTGAAAAAAGACCAAAAACAGAATCTTCAAGAAAATATCATATGTACCTAGGTATACTCGTAATTAGCGAACCCGCTTCAAATAACATTTTCACATCAAATTCCACCTGAAAGCTATGACCTACAAAACGTGTTCAATAAACATGAGAAAGCACATCTCGCACCTCGCACCTTGCACCGCACTCCTTCCCCATTTTATCAATAAAACTTTGTAGTCTAGGAGCACGCTGCAAAATGCAAAACGTTATTTTTCTCTTTTGCGTATCGATGGTTTCTTTTTGTCTCTTTTGTATTTTTACAGTCCAGTAGAGTGCTACTTTGAAGGCGTTATCATTAGCCATAAGTGAATCTTCCAGGGTGCAGATGGTAGGACAGGAAAGCAGGCGGTCCCCCAAATTTTAAACATTGAAGTTATGAACGCTTGGGTTGAATAAAAAAAACAACCACTTGGGTTGAATAAAAATTTTCTGTAGCTTGATCTCTCTATCTAAGTTTAGTCATAAGTAAATTTTCGACGCACCTATTAATATTTGACAACTATTTGTGACAACAAATAAGTAACACTATTTGGCATTGTTAAAACCTAAACAATTAATCCGAATACGAGTATTGTGGATATACCAAGTCGTGCCATAAATACTGTCCCTCATATAAACACGTCTATTGAAAAGAAAAAAAAAATGAATTTTTAAAAGAATGTGTTTTAAAGGTTACACTAAATAGATTATTTCAAATTGTAAAACTATTGAAAATGACCTCAAGCTTTAACACATTTCTCGACACGTCCTGTGGCCATTCAACTATGGCCGAACGTATCACATTCAATGGTATCGAGGCGGCTGTCTTCACTAAATCTGCTTTAGCGACTCAATATTTTGATGAGGCTTTGAGCAAGCCTTCTCCTCGAAAATATTCCATAATAATCCAAAGGATTAAGATCAGGACTTATCTTCAGAGGTAATGAATTCCGTTAAATTCACATCTAACCAACACTGGGTTGATTTCGCTTTGTGCGCTGTTGTCGAGTCTTGTTGAAATATCCAGTGTTTACCAGCAAACACAGTGTTACTTAGTGGCTTAACTACCGTCTCTAAAATATCGCTTTGGTAGTTATTTGCTTTTGTTTTCACCCCTTGTTCGCAAAAATAAAGCTTTGTCACGCCTTCGCAGGACACACCCCACCAAACCATCATAGATGCTGGGTAATGGCCTCTTTCGACCTTTGGGAATATCTCAGTAGCTTTTTGGGAGCTGTGCGCAAAAGCCCTATCGTTTTGACGATTAAACTTTTATTCAACGGTAAAAAAAAATTCATCCGTGAAAAGAATTTTCCGGTGGCCACCATCTGCGTGTCTCTGCAACAAGTTCTTCGATCATGAGTTCGTTTGTGATGAAGAGCTGCAGTCAACAGCTGACCTGTTCTTCTTCGATAAGCCCTAAGCTTAAGGTCTTCTTTTATGATACGAGACATAGACCTAGGAGATATTTTCATTTTCCTAGCCATGATTTTCTGCTTACGGATTGGATTTCTCCGGTTTCTCTCTCTGTGGGCTTTGATAGCCGCTGGAGTCCTGGTTATTCGAGGTCGACCAACTCTTGGCCTATCATCGACAGAAGACATCTCATTGTAACGCCTGATGATCCGGTAAACAAATTTCTGCATTAATTTTAGTGGTTTCAAGTTGAAAATCTTGACTGGTGTCTTGGTACATTTGTGTAACGCGATCACTGCTATTCGATTTTCTGTAATACCCCACTTCATCTTAATACTGCTCTGTGTTATGTTAAAATTATTAGTATAAAACCTACTTAATATAATGATGTCAAATAATAGTTCTACCTTCATATTATTTCTTTTAAAATACCCTCAGATAAGTTGGGATAGAATTTATGACAAGACTAGGTATGTTGTCGATTAGAAACCCTTATTTTAATCTTCTTCTTCTAAAGATACCTCTTCAACTGTAGGTTGTTGATCAGCTTCTTGTAGTCCACTTTATTCTTAGCTCGATGGAATAGCTCAGCAGAGCTCGCTATCCCGATCCATTCTCTGACGTTTCTTAGCCAGGAATAATTTCTCCTTCTTCTCCTACTTCTCTCAACCTTTATTTTTCCTTTGCCTATCATTATAAACTAAACGTGGTTGTATCGATTATGTAAATGTAAAATATTTATGACCCTAGTATGAACTTATTTTAAGGTGAAGTTAGAAGCAAATGACCTTGAAGTGGCGCCCACATTTAAAATAAACTGTTAACTCGTAAATGTTATTGGTGATCCGTCTAGCTTTAAAACTTGCCTCCGCCAAAAGTAGCCACTTTGACTAGGACACACAGGGGGGGATGGACACATTTTACCAATTTGGAAGTGTCACTCGCGAAAACTATTCAGTTTAGAAAAAAATTATATTAGAAACCTCAATATCATTTTTGAAGACCTATACTCGTACATAGATACCCCACACGTATGGGTTTAATGAAAAAAAATTTGAGTTTCAGTTCTAAGTATGGGGAGCCCCCAAAATTTACTGATTTTTTTTTCTATTTTTGTGTGAAAATCTTAATGCGGTTCACAAAATACATCTACTTACCAAGTTTCAACAGTATATAGTTCTTATAGTTTCGGAAAAAAGTAGCTGTGACATATGGACGGACAGACAGACAGACAGACATGACGAATCCATAAAGGTTCCGTTTTCTGCCATTTGACTGCGGAAGCCTAAAAACATACCAAATAAGTCCAGCCGTTTTCGAGTTTCAGCGAGACTTACGAAAAGCAGTTTTTCAGCAGTGTTAAATAACTGAGCGAGCGAAGTGAACTAATCGTCTCAGTTTCGAAATTGGCTGAAAATGTTTTTCAGTTCTCGCCAACAGGTCGCATTTTTAACCGATTATGACAAAGATTGGCCAACAAGTTCCCTGATTTATTTTAATTTTTTTAGTCGATCGCAATTTCTGATTGGAAGAGAAATAGGGAGAAAGCGGGAAGTTTTTGCTTTAGCATTATTTATCAACAGATTTCAATAAAATTTGAGAGGCACACTAAGAACTTCATTCTTAATAAGATGTTAAAGAAAAAAAAAGAAAAAAGTGGAGGGGGAGAGGGGAAAGGAAACAGGAGTGCTATTTTTCATTTAGGGACTCAGCGAAACACAAAACGTGTAGTTTTCCAACTCCCCACTCGCGTTCCGACGCATTGCATCGTATTTTTGAAACCATCGTGTGAGCGATAAGTAATATTGTGTTACGCAGAAAAATATCATAAATTTGTCAATGGTTTTCTAAACATTTCAACAAAAATAAAAAAAGCAACGTGAAACGGAACTGATACTCCATGGAACGTTTCATTGACATTTGTACGCTACAAATGTCAAAATTACGAGTGGTTCAGACCACTCGTTGCAAATCCTTCGCATACGATCAATTCAAAAATGCGCCCATTTTTAAGCACTCGCGCAAATCATTCGTAATGTGAGTTCTTGAACGAAAAATAGCACTCCTGGTCTACTGGTCTCATAAAACCAGTTTTTTTATAACATGGCTAAATTAATTTTATTAGATAAATATTTTGATTGGGTAATTTTGCAGCTGGCTCTTGTACAATATAAGGTACGGCGGTCACGTGCGATATTGCCTTGCGTCGGGCTGCTGCACGACTCTAACTACCTTTCAATGACCGGAACATATCTTGTGTTTCATTTAAAATGTATTTCATACCATTTTATTTATTTTACTGACTAAAGCACAGCAAACGAGCGTTTCTTTTTATTATATATTTCTATTAGATTCACCTGTATGTTTGTTTTTTTTTGTTTGTTGTATCAGAATCCTCGAACGATCGTAAATTTTTCGGGGTCCAGTGCTGCCCCCATTTGAAATAAATTATTTGTAAGGAAACGGAGATATCATTTAAAATTTTATTCTAATAAGCCCTCGATAATCCACTATTTTATGAACTCTGTTTACAGTTTAAAGTGAGAACGTGAACCTTCTTCGCACATTTGTGCAAAAAGGCCACTTTTGGCAGTATTTCGCAAAAAATTTTTTTTTGGTAGAACAGCGTGGAGGATTCGAACATTCTAAGAATAATGTGTTTTCCATTCTGTACAAAATTTTAAAATAAATCGCCTTAGAAAATTAAGCGGCAATGTTTGTAGTGCTCAATATTGCTCTCAACTATGCTATACTAGAGTTTTCATCCGTCAGTTTATTACAGATACAAATACATTATCACGTCTTTATTCCTACCGGGGAAGACAGAGCCTAAGGCCGTAAGACCCAAAGGCCGCGTTAAGCGTGATGGCATGGTGATGACGGAAAAGGGGAATCAGTGGTGATGGGTTATTAGCCGCATCGCCTTTTAATATGATTTCATATTCTCGCCCTCGATCAGCTTTTACGACATAACGCGGGAAGAGAAGCAGCTGCTACATTCGACGTTTCTTCTTTTCTCGCAGACCAGCTTGAAAGTCTGTTAAGGAAGAATTCAGTTTAATAAGGAATGTTTATTATAACGATGGTGGCAAGTTCAATCCTTGATACGGAACGCTGCAGCACGGCTGGTGCTGAAGCGTTCCTTGGCTCACTCTCGCTCTAGCAAATGACGCTTCTGAGCGACAGAAAAGGATAGCAGCATAGGAAAGTGCTGTTCCGCGCTGATAGATGAGATCCAACGCTAAGTGGTTTAGGGACTGGTTCTGAGTCTGTAAAGCACGAGTTCGAATCACTAAGCGCGACATGATACTCTGAGTTTAGTTCTCATGTACGGTCAGTTTCAATGACCACCACAGTAATTTGCTTTTGGTAAAGAAAAACGTCGTCTCATACAAGTTCACTAGAGTTTGCAATAATGACTGATCTTCTTCTTGTTGAGTCGAAATGATTTCACTGTAGCTTCAATTTCAAATCATCTTTAACTAGTATGTGGCCACGGCGATCCCTCTGTCGTTAGCCTCATTAAGGTCCTCTATGGTACGTGACGTAGGGCAGCTCGGACATGACAGAAGGTGGTCCATCGACTGAATGGCACCGCAGTCGCAAAGATCGTTATCAGCGTGACGCCACCTGACTCGGTTTTCTCGACACCTCCCAACACCAGCCCGGAGTCTATTGAGAGACTTCCAGACTTCCAGGTCTCTGCCCGGTGGGAGATTTTCTGCAGGTGTGAGGTTTGACGGTGGATACGCATCCACCACTCAACTCTTGCGTTAGGAGCTTCTGCTGCTGGTGATGATGACTGATGATGTCGCTAGATGACAGTCATTGAGCAACGTCAGATGCTTAAAGGCAGTTTTAAAAATCTGACACCAGTGTAAGTCACACGCGATAAAAAAAGATAAGGGAGCGCAACAGATTCTCCTTCCCCTGAAAAGCACAGTAAATAATTATACAGGGTTTAACAAAATATAGGGTGACTGATTTTAACTACAATACCTGGCACATAAGTTGACCCAAAATGGCGGCTCTGCGCAGGTATAATTAGAGGAAAAAGTGTGCGCAGTGACCGCCATTTTGGTTCAACTTATGTGCCGGGTATCTTTCTATGAAAAAAGTTATTAAAAATCAATAAAAAATTTTCGTCCTTCCATACATAACAACTGTTTGGCTGAGCGCTGATTTGTATGGGAGGAATTTTTTTTACTGATTTTTAATAATTTTTTTTTAAAAGAAAGTAGTTCAGTATCATGGATTGAACTTGCCCTAAAAAATTTTGCCGGTTAAAAAAGTCACCCTGTATACTAAAACTATTTTAAGGGTGCATTCAGTCCATAATGCTTAACAACTTTCCCCATGGAACACAGATATGAAAAAAAGAATTTTGGCTTTCCACACAAACTTGGATCAGCTGATTGGTCACTTTGTATGCCATGCCAAAAATTATTTTTCATGTTTCGATATGTTCTTGGGAGAGTTGTTGATTATCATGGACTGAATGCACCTTTAAATTAGTTTCGGTATATTTTATTAGACGCTATAGAATCATTCGATTTCTGAAAACCTTAGTGTTGGTCACCAACACACTTATAAAATAGTATGTTGGCAATATAAATGAATCATAGTCACGTACGATATTGCCTTGCGTCTACCTGCCGTCGTAACGGGTTTTGAATGGCCGTATAATATTATCATCAAAGGGAGAGGGGGTACCTGAAAAACTGCGTTATCTCAGACTCTTGTCCCGAATAACACAATGTTACAAACTATATTTAATTGCTTCTCAATGACTTTTTGTCACATTTTAAAGGAGTAATAAGTTCTTTTTAAATTAAAAAAAAATTTGTACAACTTTTTATGGTGAGGCCTAAAAACCTATCAAGACAAAAAAACACATTAAATTAGCCCAAATATGTGTCCTGGGATACTTACTCAACGATAAGTAATAAGCCAAAACTCGATGGGGTTGCCTTGTTTTATTACAGAGTTTCTAGAGCCACCTTCCGGCTCCGTCATCAGATTAGTTTCATATCATTCATTACATATTGTCATCTGATTTAAATTAGTTTTGGTAGAGCCACACTACCGGCAAAACTCAGTTTTGCTAGTAGCATGAATGGGCCGGCTTGTCCGGGAAAGTACCACACTCTCACAGAAAATCGACGTCTGAGCAGTAGCTTCACCGCTTCTATGCTTCGTTCGGTGAGTGCGGGAGCCGGAGCCCCCCCCCATCCTTTTTTTTTTCGATAAACTTGTCAAGCTTGTTACAAAAAGGGGGTATCAACCCGAAAGGGAGGTAACGTACTAATCAATGTGAACAATTTTTACGATGGGACCATCGTTGAAATCGCAAAAAAAAGCCTGCAGCTCCATAAAAAATTAAATACCTACCATGCCAAAATGTATGGAGCTGCAGGTTTTTTCTTGCGATTTCAACGATGGTCCCATTGTAAAAGTTTTTCATATTGGTTAGTACGTTTACTCCCTTTCGGATTGATACCCCCTTTTTGTTACACATTGTATATCTGGCTTCCAGAATGTACAATAATTATTTAAAATTTATTTATTTTTAAGAAACTTTATATTTATTTTGAAAATAAATAATCAAATACATCGTCTGTGTGTGTCACTTCATCTGGTACAGTCACGTACAGCATAGCACGTCGCAAATTCAAGTGCTAAGACTGAAACTAAAAAGAATGCAGATCTTGTAATTGCTGCTGTGCAAGTTTATACAAGTTATTTTAGATAGCGGCACTGAATGTAAACGATTTTACGTCAAAAATTGCAACATTGTACATAAAGTATTATTTTTAAAGTATACCTAAACTCGTCTTCTTCTCATTTAGTTTAAAATAACGTGTCATGGAAACAATTGGAAACTTTATAAATATTTTATACAATATGTGATTGAAATCTGATTGGCCCGAGCTGATTGTAGAGTAGAACGTCTCGTTTAATCAAATCACTATCTTCTTAAACTTCGTCACATTTTTAGTAGAAATGGAGTTTTTAGTTTACGTTTAGCTATTTAAGGCAGGTACGTACACTGAGTTTGTGGAATTCTCTTCAAGCTACTGTTTTCCTCAGAAACTACAAGCTCAACAAATTTATTTTCCAGACAAGTTAAAATATCCCGACTTTCGAAGCCCCCAATAACTTTTGAACGGCTAAACCGCTTTTCATCAAACATAGCTAAGGGTATCTAGACACACATTGCTTTCGATTATTTTATTGTTCAATAAAAAACATTCAAGTGTATTCTTTTATGAGCTACGATGCCACAAACAGACACACAGATACACAGACACAACCCCCTTGTTGCTGGCACATACCATCAACAACTAGACGGCGGCGCCCGTACACACGTCAGAACGGACGGGTGGCGCGGGCGGCGCGGGTGGCGCACTTCACATCGATTAGTGACAGATCGCGCTGTCACTAATATCAAGGCACTCGACTTCTGCACTCCGTACGGTCAGCTGTGCGCGCGATCCGTTTATACTGTTGGGAGACCTTCGTACACCTATTTCACTATTTAAATATATTTCAACAATAGTTTCAATCATCAGTGGCAGTAGAGATCCTTACTAGCTACAGTTTACAGGCCCATAAATTTTATCGTCGTAGGTATAAAGAAGGGATAATGATGACCAGTGCCGACCAGATTTGTTTCGTCCCCCCCCCCCCCCCCCTCCAACTGCAATTCAGACATAGCCTTCTTATAGGTTTTTTTCTGGCGACGAAGGGGGGGGGGGGGGGGTGACAGTACGACAGACTAACGCCGCTACTGATGATGACGTAACGTGTTAATACGAGTACTCTCTGTGTGCGTGAAGTTCATACATGAATTATTCTTCTGTACACACGTTATTTGTAGATGTGACGTCACGTGCCGCTTGACGAAGCTATCTCGCGGAGATTACGTCATATCTTCAGAAACATTTGAAAATGTTTTTCTTTTTAACTTGAAGAAAAGACGACAACTGGCACTGTTTGTTGGTAATGTTAAAAAAATGTTTGCCGATTCAAAATTTCTTTTTGATTTCTTAACCTTTTTATTTTTTAGAAAGTGAGACACAGCACAGCCGCGTCCGCGTGTTAGTAAAAATGTATGGTAAATTGTTGCAACACACTGATTAGGTTCAAATAATTTAAAACACAAAGTCAACATTTTAACTCAGATTTATTTTAATTTACTAGCACCGAACATTTAAATTGCTTTATACATTGACAAATATGGTGTGATTCGCATTCCTTGTAATAATCGTATCTGAATGAGTCATGGCCACGCCTAGTCACAGCTACATAACTACGAATATTCACGAGTTTTATTATTTAAACTGCCCACGTGGCACCTTACGCCACGTGTTAACTAATATCCCGACATATAATCACAATTTACAATTCAATTCAATTCAATTCAAAATATCTTTATTATCATAGGATATTTATAATATCTCTTAATAATAGTCACTTTGTTTTGTTTTGCACAAATGTTGACGTCAAATCGTTACTTAAAGCTAAGTTTACGCCGCTTCCTAGGCGCAAGTGCAGAAGAAGCGGCAACAAACTGCACTGCACGTTTTCTCCAAAGACGTCAACTAACAAACTAAAAACTTAAAATTAGTTATATAGATGGACAGAGATTACATTGTTTATTATGTCATAATTAAATTGAATTATAAGAATTACGAAATTTAAAATAATGTTAATTTGTAAATTTAGTATGTACCAATGTACCTTAATTATGACATGTCTAAGTATACAAACCTTTAAGAGGGACCCGCGCCAAGCTCAAGCCAGACCTTTTTGTCTTTAAGATAGTCATCGGTCCTATAATAAGCCTTCTCACAAAGTACTTTCTTTACATAAGCTTTCAATTTTCTGTCTGGCATATCAAGGACCGATTCTGACAATTTATTATAAAAAAGTATACACTTCCCCATAAAAGACTTACTGACTGTATTCAGCCTGTAATACGGGCTAACTAAGTCATTCTTATTACGTAAATTTCTATCTGTAAAATCACTTACTTTATTGAACATGGAAATATTTTTCCTTACATACATTATACTTTCAAATATGAATTGTGATGCAAAAGTAAGTATACCTATTTCCTTGAATAATTCCCTCAGTGAGTCTCTCGATCCTAAACCGTAAATAGCACGAATTGCTCTTTTTTGTAAAAGAAAAATAGTCTGAATGTCCGCTGCACTCCCCCATAGAAGTATCCCGTAAGACATTAGACTGTGAAAGTAACTAAAGTACACTTGTCTAGCAGTTGCTACATCTGTCAATTGTCTTATTCTCCTAACAGCGTAAGCCGCAGAGCTAAGCCTATTAGAAAGTTTAGTT
Source organism: Acrobasis repandana (assembly GCA_963576875.1). Classification (NCBI taxonomy): domain Eukaryota; kingdom Metazoa; phylum Arthropoda; class Insecta; order Lepidoptera; family Pyralidae; genus Acrobasis; species Acrobasis repandana. The sequence continues at coordinate 17,526,139 of OY756232.1, read as the reverse complement.
ATATGAGCGCCCCATTGAAGTTTCGAATCAATTGTGATTCCTAAAAAGGTAGTACTTTCAACCAGATCGAGTTTCTGACCATTAATTAGTATGTCAACACAGGCTTGATTCACATTAGGAAGAGAGAATCGAATGCATTGGGTCTTGTTCGCATTTAACATGAGGTTATTGGCCGAAAACCAATCAGAAATTAAAGATAAGGTGCTGTTCACCGCGCTAGCATCACTGTTATGTCGATCTATTTTAAATATTAGCGAGGTGTCATCAGCAAACAGCACCATGTCAGCCTCTTTCTCAACCATGTAAGGCAAGTCATTGACATAAACTAAGAAAAGGAACGGTCCTAGAATTGAACCTTGGGGTACGCCCATTTTCACATTAGACCCGTGTGATTTTACGCCGTTTATATCAACAGTTTGAAGCCTATCAGTTAAGTAAGATTCTATTAATTTAATTGACTTATCATCAAAACCGTATTGACGAAATTTGAGCAAAAGTGTTGGATGATCAACGCAATCAAATGCTTTAGAAAGATCGCAAAATGATCCAATTGCATCATTTCTGTTTTCCCACGCGTCGTAGATATTAGTAATAAGTGCTACTCCTGCATCGGTGGTCGATTTTCCAGCAGTAAAGCCGTATTGTTGGCTATGGAAAAGATTATTGGTCTTAAAGTGAAGTAGCATTTGATTGAGCATTATCTTTTCGAACACCTTACTCAAAACTGGCAGAATAGAGATAGGTCTGTAGTTGCCAGGGTCTGTTTTTTCTCCTTTTTTGAATAAGGGGATTAGTTTACTACATTTCATTAAGTTAGGGAATATGCCTTCATCAATACATTCGTTAAATATAAAAGCTAAATCGGCAGCAATTATGTGTATAATATGACTTACTACGGCTACTGACATGCCCCAGTGATCTTCTGATTTTTTTAAATTTAACTGTTTAAAAGCATCTATTATATCGCTAGGGCTAACATGCTTAAAATTAAATTTAGAATCACAAGGGCTAACATTACTCTTAAGCAAAGCCTCAGCACGCTGGGCGCTAGAACTCACATTAGAAGTGAGTTCCAAAGGAATGTTAGTAAAATAATCATCAAATATATTTACTATTTCTTCAGTTTTTGAAGTATTTTTACCATTACATTTGATTCGGCAAATATTTTCTTTGGTTTTATTTTTACCTGTTTCCTTATTTATGACACTCCATGTTTCTTTAATTTTATTAGGAGCATTATTTATTTTTTTGCTAATACTATTCGACTTGGCTCGTCTACAAACTTTTTTAAATATTTTAGAATAATTTCTAACATATTCTATAAAAGAAGGATTAAAGTTATATTGTTTTTGGGCATATAGATCATATAACCTGTTTCTACTTATGTAGATGCCGGTAGTAGCCCATTCACTAAACTGTGATTTACTATGAACTACTACTCTTTTTTGTTTTAATGTTTTAGAATACTCAGACGAAACAGTACTAAATAGTTTATTATAATGGTCGTCAGGATTATTTCCTGTATATACCACTGATAATAATTTGTTATCTAAATTATTTTTAAGTTTTTTTATGTTTTTAGAAGTAATCGGTCTACACAAGATCTTATCTTTTCTCAAATTACTGGTGGACTCTTTGACAAAAGCTACATATACACCAGAATGATCTGAAGGCAATTTATTAATAACAGATTTATCACAATATTGAATATTACTAAAAAAATTATCAAGACATGTGCCAGATGTAGCTGTAATTCTGGTTGGCTCAAAAAATAAGTTTTCTAATCCATAACACTTAAAAAGATTTAGGAATTGTGTGCTCTTTGGATTATGTACTAAAATATCAACATTAAAATCACCGCAAATAATTAAATTCTTTTTACTAGTTGAACAGGACTTAAGAACCTGGTCCATTGCTTTTAAAAAACTTTTGAAATTACTATCTGGTGGACTGTATACACAAACAATTATATGATGATCAAGCTCGGCACAGGCCACCTCACAACAGCGCTCAACAGAATGTCTAACAATATCCTTCCGCTCTTTGCTACGGAAAGAATCTTTTATAAAAATTAAAGAACCCCCTCGTTGAGCAGACTTTCTGTTAAAGCAGCTAACAATAATATAGTTGTTTAGGCTGAACATCATCTGACTCTCATGCAGCCAATGTTCAGTCAAACATAAAATATCCACATCCATTTCTTTTAAAACTAATTCTACTAATAATTCTTTGCCGGAAAGACCTTCTAAATTTTGATGAAGTATTCTTAATTCATGAGGCCTTCCCGTTGTCCGAATGGTCAGTTTAAATCTGTCGTCAAGTCTACAGAATTACCGTTACATAAACTTGGTAAGTCTGTAGGTGTCTTAAAACTAGAATCTTGTTTACAATGTAAACTCGTCCAAAAATTAATATTATTTGCTATCAATGTAGCAATCTTATGTCTAAAATATTTTGAAAGATAAATATTATCTTTTGTCACATGACAATTACTTATAAAATTGTTAGTGTCAAAAAACACTAATTTATCACTATAACGACATGTCATATTATGTATCAAAGTATTGAGATAGTGAATAATTTTGTTAGTTTTTGGAGACTGGCAATGTAGATATGGGAACGCACATAATATTATTTTGCTTACTTCTAGTTCAGATAAATAATCCATACAGCTGATTATTTCTTTCTTTCCTACTTTGTTACTATTGCCTATTAATAATACAACAGTAGATTTACAATTCAGTTTGGTTGATTTAATTTTATCTAAAATTTGAGTATAGGTTGCGTCCGGGAAGCAGTAATTTATACAAGTTTTATCTAGAATTTTGTTTAACATGCAACCCATATTGCGACCTATACTGTCAGAAAATACTATAGTATTACATGGAGGGTCAATAAAGTCAACACAATCAGACACATTACTACACAAACTACCGTCACAAGGAGAGAGCTCTGGTGTGGAGACACTGATGGTGGGCTGGGTGAATTGCCCGCAGGTACATTGCTTAGTTAATAAATCAAGAGTTTCTTGATTGTACCTGCTGTCGTTAATCAATTTCTCCACAGTCAGCATGTGTTCGGTATTTTGTTTTTGTTGGAGGTCATACTTAGAGAATAATTTGGAATAGTCCTCCTGCAACTTAATAATATGAGATTCAAGTCTAATCCTGTTGTCCTCATATGACTCCTGACTTTCCGCCAATTGTTTATTACGTAACTCTAACTCTGACTGCAATTTACAATTTAATGAACTGGATTTTAATAAACATGATTTCCTGAGATTAATTTTTAATTTATTATTAGTTTTCTTAATTTTTTTGGATAGTTTTACATATTTTTTAACTTGGTTATGACTAATCATTGATTTTGAGATATCTAAATCAATACTACTCGATGATGTCTCACTAGTGAGATCAATAACTGGAGAATTAGTTGAGGGAGACATAGCGACACTATCAATGAGCTGGTCATATAGGCTGGACACCTCTGCTGACTGACGCATCTGGGCATCTTGCTCATAGCTATTAATTTGTCTGTATGCCTCGCCCAACTCCTTTTCTAATTCAGTGGTACGTCTGAGGGTCTGCTCATACGTATCACCACATTGGCGGAAAGAATCTATTTCTAACTTTGATCGGTTCAGCTGCTCACTCAAATCATCACATAACTGAAGACTCTCAGAGAGTTTTTGTTCAAGTCTAATGTTGTTATTTCGCATCAATACATATTCGCGTTCATTATCTTCCCTTTCCAGTAATAATTTCTCGTTGTCTTCTTTTTCTGCCTTGAGCTCGAGTAAGACTTGCTTCAGCTGGATTTCCAGTTGTCGGGCAGTCTCAGCACGGGTTGAGGAGGACATATTTTACAAAAAGGGACAGATGTAATGTCTAGGGAAGATAATAAAGGCTAGAATTGCACGATAAAGCTAGCAAAACCGATCACCTAACTAAAAAATAACAATAACATAACCTAATCTACTTTGTCAATTTACATCAAAATTAGATGTGTTTATGTACGATAATTTTCGCAAATATGAAAAATTGTGCACAAAGGACGCTGGGTTTTAGTGAAATATATAAACGGGATTAAATATTGTACCGTTCTTACGTTGTAAAAGTTGTAAAAAGCCGGTAACAATTTATACCCACTGAACGTCAACTTGGAACACCATTATTTCACAAAATACACTAAATTTACACAAACAAATTATGAATTATGCAAGCACCTATCTCATTTTACGATTAAATAATATTGTTTAATGAATTAAACTATAAAAATATTTAAATTTACAATATTAAATACGGAGCAATAAAATTGACATATAAGCTCCTGGGTTGCCAGCCGCCAAAAAGAAAAAAAAAAACTTATCTTTCTCGTTCGAAGACTCAAAGCAGACTGACCCAAGAACTGATTTTGTAACTGTAAGAACACTCGTAATGGGAGGTGGGGCTCGCAACAACTTCACAACATTACTCACTAATCAAAATAAAGTATGATTAATAGTTAATTTCTAAGAAAGTGTACCTTTCATATTTTACAATTCATAACTATAAACAAAGTGATTTAAAAAAGATTACTTGAGAACTATGTTTTCATTTTTTACCAGCCTTACATTTTTAAAATGTTTATTCTTTTTAAGTTGTAATATTTTTAAATTAATCAGTTTGATATGGTTTGTTAGCGTTGGCATTTCAAATAATTATTGTTTGTATCAAATAATTGTATTTATTTATCATTTCCATGTGGCAGGTACTATGTTTGATATAGGGACATATGTTTTGTTTCGTATGATCTGTTTTATAAATATAATATACTCCTTTCCGTTTGATAATGGGTAAAGATTCTTTACTAATTTATTACCAAAATATGCGTGGATTGAGAACTAAAATAAAAATATTTTTTCGAAGTTTATTGCAATCTGATCATGACATTATATGCTTAACTGAAACCTGGTTACTGAATGGTATCTATGATGCAGAACTTTTTGATAATCGTTATAATGTTTATAGATGTGATCGCAACTATGATCTTAGAGATGATGAAAGAGGAGGAGGAGTACTTATTGCTGTCAAAAAGGAATACTCAGTACATATATTTTCTTCCATTCCTCAAATTAACTCTGTTGCTGAGGTCATAAAGGTTTCGGTTTCTGTAAAGCGCTCAATCTCGTCACATTTCTTGCATATTTACTGCGGCTACTTTCCACATTGTTCATTACACTATGATGCTCTTTGTGACTTTTTCGAAAGTGTTTCAAATGATGCACTCAGTAATCCAACAGATAGCTTTCTTGTTTTGGGGGATTTTAATGTAACTAAAGCTAAATGGAATCCGTCTGGATATCAGATGATATTATCCGATGATAATGAAGATGAGCAATTGATTAACGCCCTTAGAGATTTTCTTGACTTGACCAATTTCAAACAGTATAACGTCATACCAAATTGTAATGATAGATATCTGGATTTAATTATTAGTGACAGCAACTGCCAAGTCAGCCGTAACCTTGCACCATTAGTACCAGAGGATAAAAATCACCCTGCATTATCTGTAGATTTTCAATTATATGTAGAGAAAAGATTAAAACCGATAGCTCAGACTATTAAACTTTTTCATGCTGCTGATTATGTAGCCATTAATAACCAACTGGTATCTGTTGATTGGGATATACTAAATGTAAGCGATATTGATGAAGCCGTGGGTATATTTTATCAGAGAGTCAATAGCATTATTGAATGTCATGTACCAAGAAAACTGGTTAAAAGCAACACACAATATCCATGTTGGTACTCCAAGGCATTAATAAAAATAATTTCAGAGAAATTAAAATACCATCGGAAATGGAAACGATATGGTCGACAGAGTGATTATGATACTTTTTGTGTTTTGCGTGACAGACAGAAGAGTATTCAAATTGAATGTTATGACAGGTTTATTGAAGATTCGGAATCTAGGATTCGAGTCAATAGCAAATATTTTTGGTCCTTTGTCAAATCAAAAAGAAATGGTGGTGATATTCCAGAGACTATGCAATATAACTCAAAATGTTCGTCAGACGGACATGAAATATGTTTAATGTTTAACAGTTATTTTAGCTCAGTTTTTGAAACTCACGTTCCTTGCCAAAGTACTCTGGATAATGAACGGAATCAATTTCCTGGCACATCAATTAGTTCCATTCAATTGTCTTCTTATATGGTTGAAAAATATTTAAGAAATCTAAATATTCATAAGGGTTGCGGACCAGATAAAATTCCTCCTATATTTTTTAAATCTTGTAGTAAAAGTCTTGCATTCCCTGTATATGTCTTGTTCGATAAATCTTTAAGGTCTGGAATTATGCCATTGGTTTGGAAACGGTCATTTATCACACCTGTATTTAAATCTGGTAATAAACATGATGTGTGTAGCTATAGAGGTATTTCCAAGTTAAACACTTTACCAATGCTGTTGGAAAAGATTGTTTATGATCAGATATTTCCTATTTTGAAGCCTAGTCTTATTGACGAACAGCATGGCTTCACCACAAATAAAAATACTGAAACCAATTTGTGTGAATTTGTTCATCGTATTTGTACAGCAATGCACGATGGTTATCAAGTTGACGTTGCGTACACAGACTATTCAAAAGCATTTGATAAGATTCCACATTCGATTATGATTAATAAACTCGAAGACTGTGGTATACATGGTGACCTTCTGCGGTGGTTTGAATCTTATCTTCGTGATCGCAGTCAAGCTGTAGCTATGAAGGGCTATTGTTCATCATTTGTTCCTGTAACTTCTGGTGTTCCACAGGGTTCCCATGTTGGGCCATTATTATTCAATTTATTTATAAATGATATTGGCTCCGTTTTTAAAAATTCTAATATACTTCTGTTTGCGGATGACATGAAAGTCTTTAAAGTTATTAAATCACCAGAAGACTGTTTATTGTTGCAGAATGATCTTGATGGCCTAATACATTACTGTAGAAATAATTTGCTTCAATTAAATATTGCTAAGTGTAATGTCATGTCATTTTCACGGAAATTTAAAACTATAAAATATCCTTATCATTTTGGTAATACCCCAATACAACGAGTATCTGAGATACGTGATTTAGGTGTATATATGGATAGTGAACTTACTTTTAATACACACATCAATAAAATTGCATCTAAAGCTTACAAAATGTTAGGATTTGTTCTCAGAACAGGAAAAGATTTTAAATATAATTCCACGCGTATTCTTTTATATAATTCGTTTGTTCGTTCAAGTTTAGAATATGCATCAACTATTTGGAATCCTCAATATAATATATATATAGATATGTTAAATAAAGTACAAAATAAGTTCATCAAACATTTGCAATTCTATGAAAATCATTGTCCTCAGAATAAATTAAGTCCTCTGCCTTCTTTGTCTGTTCGTCGCATGGAAAAAGAACAAATTTTTCTTTATAAGCTTTTACATAACTATTTAGATTCTGCTTACCTTCTTAGTAATATAGGTTTGAGATGCCATCGTCTACACTCAAGGAATAGAAACTGTTTTTTGAACCAGCACTTAAAACCAATTATACAAAAAATACATTTATATATCGTGCTTGTCATAATTATAATTGTCAATTTAATGACCTTGACATATTTGTATCATCTATTGGTTCATACAAAAAGGGAATTAGGTCGTTGGTTGCTAGCACGTGAAGTAATTGTTATAACTACACTACCTATTAATACTTATTTGTGTTACAATTGTTATTGTGTAGGTATCTTTCGATCAAAATTTTGTTTTTTACACTTCTTTTAATTTTTTAACATTGTCTGTTCGATATTTCTGTAGTAGTAATCAGAGGAAACTTTATTGGTTTAGGTATTTTATTTATGTTTTGTTAATATTGTTTATGTAACTGTTTGTTTCCCAAATAAAGTAAAATAAAAAAATAAAATAAAAAATAATAATAATAATTACATTGATTTATAACTATTATTACAATTGTAACCATATTTGTTAGCCTAGTAAAATACTCAATTGACAGTTCAGTATCAAATTATGTTTTCCACATTTCCTTTAATTATTTACATTGATATATTTTATTATGATATTTAACGCAAAACTGGGGAAGGGACGCGATGGAGAGATCAGGGTGGGGCAATTTGGATATGGTAAGCGCAATGACAGGGGGCACAGGCTGGCTGATTTTCTGGAGGAAGAGGGACTCTTTGCGATGAACTCTTTCTTCAAGAAGCCGCCACAGAGGAAGTGGACCTGGATGGGTCCTAGTAAGAATAACCAGCCCCCAGTCAAGAACGAGATAGACTTCTTCCTGACAGCGAAGAGGCAGATATTCAATGATGTCTCCGTGATCAATATGATTAAAACCGGCAGCGATCACCGAATTGTAAGAGGCATCTTGAATATCGACCTCCGACTTGAAAGGTCAAGGCTTATGAAGTCTACGCTCCGACCATCACTGAGCCAGATCCAAAACCCCGAAAGCTTTCAAGTTGAACTCTCCAATCGCTTTGAACTTCTCCAGGATTGCATTTCAGTGGACGAGATAAGCAACGGGTTTATAGAAACTGTTCAAGCAGTGGGATCTAAGTTCTTTAAGTCCCGCCCTAAAAGTAAACCTCAAAAAATCTCTGCTCTGACCCTAGACCTTATGACACAGCGACGATCCATGCCGCTGCAAACCTCCGAAGACGCTAAGTCATATCGAAAGCTTAACCGACAAATTCAAAAGTCCTTGCGACACGACATTCGCTCCTTTAATACTAAATGTATTAAGGAGACGATAGAACAAAACAAAGGTTCCAAAGTGTTTGCAAGGGCTATGTCTACTGGGCAGAGCCGATTGACTAAGCTGAAGACGGAGGGCGGAAACGTTGTGTCGACGGGGGAGGGGGTTCTGGAAGAGATCGAGAGGTTCTATGGGCAGTTATATACATCCGTTGCAAAACCTAACATAAATACGGCAAAAGATCCAAGAGCCAAGTTAACCCGACACCATACCGAAGATATCCCGGACATCAGTCTGTACGAGATTAGGATGGCTCTCAAACAGCTTAAAAACAACAAGGCGCCGGGCGAGGACGGAATCACAGCAGAGCTTTTGAAAGCGGGCGGAACGCCGGTACTGAAAGTCCTTCAAAGGCTCTTTAATTCCGTTCTACTCGAGGGAGTGACGCCAGAGGCGTGGAACGGGGGTGTGGTGGTTCTGTTCTTCAAAAAGGGTAATAACACTCTCTTGAAGAACTATAGGCCCATCACACTTCTGAGTCATGTCTATAAGTTGTTTTCGAGAGTCATCACGAACCGTCTCGCTAACAGATTTGATGCCTTCCAACCTCCCGAACAAGCCGGGTTCCGAAAAGGCTATAGTACCATGGACCACATCCATACGCTGCGGCAGGTTATAGAGAAGACGAGGGAGTATAACCAGCCGTTATGCTTGGGGTTCGTGGACTATGAGAAAGCCTTCGATTCGATCGAAACATGGGCCGTGCTTCAGTCTCTCCAGCGGTGCCGTATTGACTATCGGTATATCGAGGTGTTGAAGTGTTTATACAACAAAGCCACTATGTCGGTCCGAGTACAGGAGCTCAGTACGAAGGCTATTCCATTGCAAAGAGGCGTGAGACAGGGAGATGTCATATCTCCAAAACTGTTCACCGCTGCTCTGGAAGATGCCTTCAAGCTTCTAGAATGGAAAGGACTGGGCATTAACATCAATGGCGAGTATATCACTCACCTTAAATTTGCCGACGATATCGTTGTCATGGCAGAATCGATGGAGGACTTAAGTACGATGCTTGAAGACCTAAATCGAGTTTCCCAACAGGTTGGCCTGAAAATGAACATTGACAAGACGAAGGTCATGTCGAATATGCACGTAACGCCTTTACCTGTTTCTGTTGGGAGCTCCACCCTCGAAGTTGTAGACCAGTATATCTACCTGGGTCAATTGATCCAGGCAGGAAGTTCCAGCTTCGAGGAAGAGGTCTTTCGACGAATCCGACTCGGCTGGGCAGCGTTCGGGAAGTTACGCAGTGTCTTCTCGTCCAAAATACCCCAGTGCCTCAAGACGAAAGTGCTCAATCAATGTGTGTTACCAGTGATGACTTATGGCTCTGAAACGTGGTCCCTTACTATGGGTCTCATAAGAACATGGAGTGTCATAAATAAGGAAACAGGTAAAAATAAAACCAAAAAAAATATTTGCCGAATCAAATGTAGTGGTAAAAATACTTCAAAAACTGAAGAAATAGTAAATATATTTGATGATTATTTTACTAACATTCCTTTGGAACTCACTTCTAATGTGAGTTCTAGCGCCCAGCGTGCTGAGGCTTTGCTTAAGAGTAATGTTAGCCCTTGTGATTCTAAATTTAATTTTAAGCATGTTAGCCCTAGCGATATAATAGATGCTTTTAAACAGTTAAATTTAAAAAAATCAGAAGATCACTGGGGCATGTCAGTAGCCGTAGTAAGTCATATTATACACATAATTTCTGCCGATTTAGCTTTTATATTTAACGAATGTATTGATGAAGGCATATTCCCTAACTTAATGAAATGTAGTAAACTAATTCCCTTATTCAAAAAAGGAGAAAAAACAGACCCTGGCAACTACAGACCTATCTCTATTCTGCCAGTTTTGAGTAAGGTGTTCGAAAAGATAATGCTCAATCAAATGCTACTTCACTTTAAGACCAATAATCTTTTCCATAGCCAACAATACGACTTTACTGCTGGAAAATCGACCACCGATGCAGGAGTAGCACTTATTACTAATATCTACGACGCGTGGGAAAACAGAAATGATGCAATTGGATCATTTTGCGATCTTTCTAAAGCATTTGATTGCGTTGATCATCCAACACTTTTGCTCAAATTTCGTCAATACGGTTTTGATGATAATTCAATTAAATTAATAGAATCTTACTTAACAGATAGGCTTCAAACTGTTGATATAAACGGCATAAAATCACACGGGTCTAATGTGAAAATGGGCGTACCCCAAGGTTCAATTCTAGGACCGTTCCTTTTCTTAGTTTATGTCAATGACTTGCCTTACATGGTTGAGAAAGAGGCTGACATGGTGCTGTTTGCTGATGACACCTCGCTAATATTTAAAATAGATCGACATAACAGTGATGCTAGCGCGGTGAACAGCACCTTATCTTTAATTTCTGATTGGTTTTCGGCCAATAACCTCATGTTAAATGCGAACAAGACCCAATGCATTCGATTCTCTCTTCCTAATGTGAATCAAGCCTGCGTTGACATACTAATTAATGGTCAGAAACTCGATCTGGTTGAAAGTACTACCTTTTTAGGAATCACAATTGATTCGAAACTTCAATGGGGCGCTCATATAACTAAACTTTCTAATAGGCTTAGCTCTGCGGCTTACGCTGTTAGGAGAATAAGACAATTGACAGATGTAGCAACTGCTAGACAAGTGTACTTTAGTTACTTTCACAGTCTAATGTCTTACGGGATACTTCTATGGGGGAGTGCAGCCGACATTCAGACTATTTTTCTTTTACAAAAAAGAGCAATTCGTGCTATTTACGGTTTAGGATCGAGAGACTCACTGAGGGAATTATTCAAGGAAATAGGTATACTTACTTTTGCATCACAATTCATATTTGAAAATATAATGTATGTAAGGAAAAATATTTCCATGTTCAATAAAGTAAGTGATTTTACAGATAGAAATTTACGTAATAAGAATGACTTAGTTAGCCCGTATTACAGGCTGAATACAGTCAGTAAGTCTTTTATGGGGAAGTGTATACTTTTTTATAATAAATTGTCAGAATCGGTCCTTGATATGCCAGACAGAAAATTCAAAGCGTATGTAAAGAAAGTACTTTGTGAGAAGGCTTATTATAGGACCGATGACTATCTTAAAGACAAAAAGGTCTGGCTTGAGCTTGGCGCGGGTCCCTCTTAAAGGTTTGTATACTTAGACATGTCATAATTTAGGTACATTGGTACATACTTAATTTACAAATTGACATTATTTTAAATTTCGTAATTCTTAAAATTCAATTTAATTATGACATAATAAACAATGTAATCTCTGTCCATCTATATAACTAATTTTAAGTTTTTAGTTTGTTAGTTGACGTCTTTGGAGAAAACGTGCAGTGCAGTTTGTTGCCGCTTCTTCTGCACTTGCGCCTAGGAAGCGGCGTAAACTTAGCTTTAAGTAACGATTTGACGTCAACATTTGTGCAAAACAAAACAAAGTGACTATTATTAAGAGATATTATAAATATCCTATGATAATAAAGATATTTTGAATTGAATTGAATTGAAGGCTCAAGGTCGCTCAGCGGGCTATGGAGAGGGCTATGCTAGGTGTTTCTTTACGTGATCGAATCAGAAATGAGGAGATTCGTAGAAGAACTAAGGTCACAGACATAGCCCAGCGGATTAGCTCATTGAAGTGGCAGTGGGCGGGGCACATAGCGCGAAGAACCGATGGCCGATGGGGCAGAAAGGTTCTCGAATGGCGACCGCGTACCGGCAAGCGCAGCGTAGGACACCCACCTGCTAGGTGGTCAGATGACCTGAGCAAGGTTGCAGGAAAACGCTGGATGCAGGCCGCTTACGATCGGTCGTTTTGGAAATCCTTGGGGGAGGCCTATGTCCAGCAGTGGACTTCCTGTGGCTGATATGATGATTATGATATATAATAAATGATGAATTCTCTCAACTAATAATTATAAATTAATTATAAATAACTAATTCTTCTATTTTGATTCCGGGGATGAGTCATTACAGTAGATCCAGCACCCAACAATATACATACATAGTTAATTGTAAGAGTAAAATGAGGAAAAAACAATTTTTAGTGTCTCTCCTAGACACGAAAAATTGTATCTATACAAGATAATAATTGAGACACTTTATCTGCTGAGAGGACCAATATACATCAAAATGAAGCATTCCTAATTAAAAATGTTGAGTTTTTGGCGGAAAGTCAAGGGGTTCGGTTGGGGTTTTCATTAATTTTTTTTGCAAATTGATTTTAGTGAACTTTATAATATGAAATTGATGTTGTTTGGTGTTATAAATGCTCATTCTCATGAACAATTATGTGAAATAGTTAAAGTATACAGTCATAGTACGGCTGTAGTGATATTTGTTTTGCGGACTGTGTCTTTGAGCGTCGTCCGCCACTCAATCGGCTATGAAAACCAGTGGACTCGTATAGATTTGTCGCCAGAAGCTCCCTTAAATCAATCAAAGGCCTACACCAACTTTTGATTGTAACTTGTTAGGAAAAAAGAATTTCCCGCATTTTATCAACTTGTTCCAGTGTTCCTGGCTAAATACGCAGTAGCGTAAAAAAAAAAACGTTAGTTCGGTTCGCTTCGTTATTATTCTTTATACCTATTATCAAAGCCACACACGCGCTGCAGCAGCCGCGGCACCGCTGCGATTGAGCTACCCTTAAAGTAAGCGTCAGAATCTTCATTTAAATAAGTAAGTAAATTCTTTATTCTACATAAAAACATAAAATAAAAAAATACAATTATATTAAATTTACATAATGAAAAATTTGCGATATTCATAGTTTTAACACTAGAACTAAACATTGAATAAGCTACCTCCGTTTTACGGTTAGAGAAAAAAAAATCTTTTGTGGGTCTCGGATTACGAGATTAATTAAAGATTATAATTATTAGATATATTATTATAATTAATTAATTACATTATTAGATTAATTATTAGATTATACGCCTCTATAATAAAATTCCAGATACTTACTAATATTAATTGTGAACTGTATGTAGGTGTTTGTCAGTTCAGAAACTAGTTCACCTAGCTCAAATATGTCATCTGACTGACAATGTAATAAATTATAAATAAAAACAAATAAAAAAGATAAACAAAATCGGACCCCTATTATTTTTGCCCGCCAACAAGGAGGCGTCGTATTTTTGAATATTAATTGTAGCGAAGTGAATTTATTAGTTTTTTTTTTTTTTTTTTAGGATTGACATATATAGGTTGCCTCAGACGGCATATCCTACTCCACCGGACAAGGTTTGAGGAGCGGGCCAAGGGCCCGGCTTCCTATATTTATATACTACTAGCAACAGCGCAAAGGGCTCCCAAGGGGGAAACCTCGGCTTTGGGCGTGCTAGGGGGTATGGCAAATTTTGGGGTGCTGCAACACCCATGTTTTGCCTGAAGGGCCGAAGCTACGGTTGCCAGAAGGGCCTAATCAGGACGCAAATCGTCCAGGTGCCGCCGGGCGGTACCTAGTAAACGAGCTAATGTTTCTACGCCTATGCACTCGATTCCGGCGAATGCGGGGGGGACGGATCGCGTGGGAACTCTGGCTACTCGGAGCCGCAGAGTTATCGAATTTGACCATGTCAGCCGTCATTTGGTCATCGGGATCGGTAAGAACATGCCTCGGACGTCTGCCGGTGAGTCTACGAGGGTTATGTTCAGGGGTATAGTTAGCTGCCTCTCTAACTAAACGGTTCGGGTGGTTTGTTGCTTTATCAAGGTGGCGTACGGACGCTTCTTTCATAAAGTGTTTAATAGATGGGAGTTCTAGATCGCGATGGAGGTCGCTGTTCCGAGCTAGCAATGGAGCATTGGTAGCTCTGCGAACGAAGCGGTTTTGGACTCTTTGGAGTTTTAAGATGTTGGATGGAGCAGCGTGTGCAAAAACTACGCTTGCATATGTAAGAACTGGGCGAACGCAAAGTTTGAAAAGAGTTAACTTGTTGCCAAGAGAAAACTTTTCGTTGCGTATCATGGGATTTAAGCGGCTCAAGTAAAATGATGCGGTGTTGCATACATTTTTAATGTGCTGCTTGAAGGTCAATCGGCTGTCGAAGGTGACACCCAGGTACTTGGCCGTCTTGGTCCAAGGAATGGGTTTACCGAATAGGGAGATTTGCCTTATGGGCTCGGGTCGATGTTGGGGGTTGTTCTGAGGTCCTTCGTAATCCTTCGTAAAGTAAACTGCGTTACTTTTCTCAGGGTTCACCTCGATACGCCACTTCCTGAACCACTCGCCTAGCGCGTCGACTGCTCTTTGGAGTCGCGTACCTATGGTTTTAACCTGGGTGGCAGAGCAATAGAGGGCTGTGTCGTCGGCGAATAGAGCCAACTCCACGCCTTGGGTCCGCGGAATGTCACTAGTGTATAGTGAGTAGAGTATGGGAGAGAGAACAGAGCCTTGCGGAACTCCGGCTCTTATGGGGCGGGGCTGAGAGAGACACCCTTCATATCTGTAGCGAAAGGTTCGGTTCGACAGGAAGTTTCGTATGATGTGCACGAAACTGTCCGGCAGTCCCATGTTTGCAAGCTTGAAGAGCAAGCCTGCGTGCCAGACTTTGTCGAAGGCTTTCGCGACGTCAAAGAAGAGCGCCCCCGTACGGCGGCCCCATCGACGGAGTTTGAGAATGTGCTCCGTGAAGCGGTGCACTTGATGAACGGAGGAGTGTTTGGGGCGAAAACCAAACTGTTCATCGGGAATGAGTGGTCTCTGGATTAACTAAAGGTATTCCCTGAGTCGTATGGCTATAATCCTTTCATATATCTTTCCCAAGCAGCTCAGAAGGCTGATAGGTCGATATGATGTCGGATTTTTCAGGTCTTTACCTGGTTTGGGAATGCCTATGACTGTTGCGTGTTTCCAGGCATCTGGAAATGTGCAATTTGCCAGGCAGGCATTAAATATGCTGACTAGGAGGAGGAGGAGGGTCTGTGGTAGGCGTTTGAGGATGCCAGTGGAGATACCGTCAGCACCGGGTGCTTTCCGGTTTTTTAAAGATTTGATGATCGATTGAACTTCTTCAACCGTCGTCGGGGCTAGAGGGGTCTCGGGAGGAATCGTGGCAGATGCGGCGAGCCGTTCTGCATGCGATTCAATCTCAAGGAGA
The DNA here is from genome assembly GCA_963576875.1 of Acrobasis repandana. Classification (NCBI taxonomy): domain Eukaryota; kingdom Metazoa; phylum Arthropoda; class Insecta; order Lepidoptera; family Pyralidae; genus Acrobasis; species Acrobasis repandana. The sequence goes on along the minus strand of OY756232.1, from coordinate 17,510,228 downwards.
TGGACGGGGTCTACTGGCTCACGACTAGGAGAGCATTGGCTCTCCAGGCTGTCTGCTAGGCATTCAGCTTTTTCGTCATCATCGAAGGCGATGGAGCCGTCTTCCCTGTTAAGGGGAGGGGTAGAGGAGATGTAGTCAGTCTTAAGGGATTTCGCTACACGCCAGTAAGCTGTGTGCGATGGTGAGATTTCAGAGAGAAGAGTACCCCAGCGTTCGTCCCTAAGTTCCGCTATTCTTTCTCTAACTCGCCGTTGGAGATAGCGTAGGTTGGAGCGGGTTTCTTCAGTCGGGTAGAGGTCGTGCAGTCTAGCTGCGGCTCTCTTTTCTGTCATCAGCCGTCGCATATCCTCGGGCAGTTCGAACCTATGGGTAGGATCCATAGATGGGACCTGCCGAGAGCAGTCCTTTATGGCTGCTTGCAGATGGCTGGTGAGAGATGAGATTGCCAAGTCTGTTTCGTCAGTGGTGGTCACCCTATCGGGAATAGAGTCCAAGTGCGGGGAGGACTGGCCGAGTACTCTTGCGAGTTTCTTCCAGTCCGTTACTGTCCTTGTGTGGATTGTGCGTCCGTCGTCTGTCGGTCCTAATTGGAGTACTACTGGTCGGTGGTCGGAGTCAATGTCCGGGTACACTTCTGCTGAACATACCTGAAGGGTAATATTCTTTAGTAGTGCTATGTCGAGAACGCTGGGGTTCCCTCCTTGTTCGGAGTTGGGGTATCGGGTAGGCGCCAAGGTGGCTACAACGTCAAAGTCTAGCTCGTCTGTAAGACGCTCTAGTCTCTTTCCGTTGGGCGAGTTAGTCACGGAGTGCCATCTAATGGATTTGCTATTGAAATCGCCCGCCAAAATGGTGGAGTTTCCTATAGCAAATAGGGTTTCTAAGTCTTCACGTAGCAATGTTTTATTGCCCGGTAGATATACGGAGGCTATGTTTATCGGCGAATGACCGGTCATTGCAACGCGTAGGAGGCAGCATTCGATATTTTCGAGAGACGGAGGGTCTAGTTGTACGCAATGTAGAGACCTTTTGTAATAGATCAGAGTACCGCCTTTTGCGGTGTCTGTTCTATCATTGCGAATGATGTTGTAGTTCGCAATACGCGGGTTGCGTTGGTGAGGTTTCAAAAAGGTCTCCTGCGCTAGAAAAATGTCTACTTGGTGATCTACCAAGAATTGGGAGATCAGTAGTTTCTTTTCTTTGAAGGCCCCGTTTGCGTTAAAGTACGCTAGGGTTAACGATCGCGGTTTATGTCTCTGATTGAGACTACCCATAATTAAGGCTGACGTGGTCTGACCGTTGACGCGACGGCCTTTATGCGCTCTATTTCAGAGCGATAACGCTGGAGGGTGCGCATCAGTCGGAAGCCGCACTCGCCGGCTTCAATGATGGCATGGCCTATCTCGGCTAGCTTGTCGAGATCCACCGTTTGGATCACGTCAAGCGCTACAGCGATGGCTTGGTCATCGCTGACCCCTGATTGCACTGCGGCCCCCCTCGAGGGCGCGGAGTGCGTTTCTGGGGCGGCGACGGCCGCCTGGCTTCCTTGTCTAAAGGAAGCCCAAGTGCTCACCGAGGGTGAGGGCACAAGGGGCTGCCTTTGAGACGGCTGAGAGACCGATTGTCTCTGCCTCATCGGAGGGAAGTCAGCTTCGTTGCTGAGAGTCGGGGGGGTACGGGGGGCTTTCCTCGCAGTCTGGCTGCGGGTAACCGGCCCGCGGTTGTTGACTGGAAGGGGACGTTTTGCGGCCTGCGGTGCTTTGGGACAGCCCCTCCAGTTGGCGGGGTGGTTCCCTCCGCAGAGAACGCAGGCGGGCTCGCCCTCGGACTCTCGGGTCCTTTGGCACTCGGAGGTATGGTGGTCTCCGGTGCATTTCACGCATCTGGGCTTGGCATGGCAATTTCTTGCCGAATGCCTATAAAATTGGCAGTTGTGACACTGACCAATTCCCTTGCGTCTATGAGGGGGCTCTACTTTAAAATCGGTCAGTCCGGCGACCGATTTAATTTTGAAAATCTTTTTGCCCTCTTGGGACTTGTCTAAGATGACAAGTACCATGGGGAGTGGGGCCTTTTCCCTACCTTTGTACATCCTGTGTACTTCTCTTATTGGGAGGTTTTCAGCCTCCAATGTCTCCCTAACGAAGTCTGTTGAGACTTGTTGTGGGATCGGGCGAATGACTACCCGGAGGAGTTTGTCTTCCTCGAGGGAGTATGAGTGCCATGGTATGGCACGAGAGTTGAGGAGGGCCGTGACCGCCCTATAGTCCTCGGCGGTTTGCAGGGTCAAAGTGATCCCTAATTCGCTCTTTTGAGCCCTGACATAGTTAATTTTACGCTCCACGAGCGTCTTTGAGAGGGGTTCCCATTGGGCCGCATCACGAATGATGATCGGCGGGGGCTTCTTTTTGCCGGCGACTGTGCGAGCCGCGGAGGGTGGGGTGACCTTAAGGGGGGCCCCATCGGCTTTTTTGGCCGCTTTTGGCGGCGGGAGTTCCTGGCTCTTGGAGGCTCCTGATGTCCTCCGCTGCCTTTTCAGGCCCTTCACTGAGAAGGCGAACTCCTCGTCTGAGGAGTCCGCAGTCTCGGTATGGTTGGCCTTTTTCGGCACGGCCGGGGTGGGGGGGGTGGGCTCTGTGTCCATTGCGGATGAAGCCGCGGACTTTTTGCCCAGGTTGGATCTGAGGGTTTTGGAGTCTTGCTCCATTTCCTCTACTTCCTCCACGGGGAGGAGTCTGAATTTGTTTCCGGTCGCGGTCGGGGACGGGGGGGGGGGATTCTGGTGAGTCTCTCACCAGTGGCACCTTATTATGGTGCGTGACAATTGGGGATGGTTTGGGTATGTCCCGAACCTGGTGGGGATTCTTCGTGGAGGACGAAGAAGAAGAAATGTGTTGGCGTGCCTTCCAGTCCTTGAACGAGTTCCGAAAGGCCGCTGACTTGCGGAACTGCTCTAGCAGTTCCGCATCGGATGGGGGGGGGGCATCTCACGGCAGGATGGCTGTTTCACGAAGCGGGGTGGGGACCCCGCCCGAGGGGTGCACTCGGGCGGTACTAGAAAGGGTCCTAGGTCTCTCTCCTTCGAGCGGAGAGGTGTGTACCTGCGTCCCTACTACGTGGTGTGTGTAGCTCTTCCGGTGAGCGGTCTACTGCCAACCTTGTTTGGGCTAGTAGGTGTGTACCTAGCTTAACTACCTAACCGATACCCGGGGTTGGCGAGGGAAGCCCCCAAGGCCAGTGGTCCCGGGCCCAGCCTCGGTTCTTGCCGTTACCCTGAAGGGGTAAAGGCTAGTGCCAGGGTCCGCACTACGTCGGCGGAGCAACCCGTATTGGCGTAGAACACCTCAACACGATTACTCCTACCGGCGGCCTCCTCTGAAAGTGAGGACTTTCTCCACACGCTAAAGGTGCGGGCAACAAACACAACGAATTTATTAGTTTGGGACACTATCTTAAATGCTTTGGGATTAAGCACTATAAGTAACGTCCAAAACTATCCAAAACCAAACGACGCATTCTGATTGGTGGTTTCATTCGTTGGACAGCAAAAAAGGGCGTTTAATTCAGAGTAAAGATAAATACATGATAAGACACAATCAGACATGAACAGACAAAATTAGACGTGAATTTGAATATAACAAAACATAGGTATTGGTCTTAAACGTAGGTACAAATTACAATAGTTAAGTAAGTAATATAACAAAATGAATACCTACGAAGTTATTAGAGTTAGACAAGTAAAATAAATAGTTTTCACAATAAAAATAACTCAAATTAGCCTATATGTGACCTATGTGCTGCCCTTACATATCATAGGTTACAGGTATGTGGTAAATGTACAGCACTTACATAAAATAATAAAATGCGTAAAGCTAAGCTATGTGCGACATTCCCCCCTAAGTGTGCAAACACCATAAAAATCGGAGCATATACCTAACCTATTTTATATAAAAGAAAATATTAGTTTAAATTATTTACAAACAAATATCAATTTGAATTAATCACTATAAGTCTAGAAGCAGGACGCCTAATAAAGCCAGCCTTTGTCCTAATTTCTACTACGCGTACGCGACCGTCGGGACCGGGGTGGACTTGGGAGACTATTCCTCTGGGCCAGGTACCGCGGGGCATCGTATTGTCGGCAATTATGACAACGTCGCCTATTTGGAGATGGTGGGACTCTGGTTTTGCTCGGCGTGGCATCAGCTGCGGGCGATACTCGTGTACCCAGCGTTTCCAAAATGTCTCAGCTAGTGCTTGCGAGGCTTTCCATGAGCGTAGCGAGGGTTGTTCGTCTTTGAAGTTGCCCAGTGGTGACAGGGCGCTGGAGCGGCCAATTAGAAAGTGGTTCGGCGTAATTGACTCTTCATCTAGATCTGGGTTGACGGGCGTTAGCGGGCGTGAATTGATGATGTGCTCAGCCTCTAGAAGAAGAGTGTGTAGTTTTTCTTCCTGAGGCGCTTTCTCTCTCAATGTGATTTTGAGAGCAGCTTTCACGCTCCCACCTAACCTCTCCCATGCTCTTCCTGATGAAGGTTGTCCTGGAGGTATCTTCTTCCAAACAATGTTTTTGGTGGTGGTAAAGGGCGCCATGCTATTGGGTAGGTCGCGCAGCGCCTCGTTCAGCTCCCGCTCGGCTCCGACGAAATTAGTGCCGTTGTCCAAGTATATGATAGAAGGGGTGCCTCGCCTCGCCGCTATTCGACGTAACGAAAGAATTAAGGAGGACGACGAGAGCGAGGGGACCAGCTCCAGGTGGACAGCTCGAGTCGTTAGGCAGGTGAAGAGGACTCCCCATCTCTTTTCATGACGACGTCCGATGGTGACGGTCATAGGTCCATAGAGGTCAACTCCAGTCGCAGTGAACGGTGCTTGGTGAGCTTGTAGCCTTTCTAGTGGAATGTCGCCCACAGGGACTTTGAGAGTAGTACCCTTAAAGGTCCGACACCACTGGCATTTACTAGAGATATAGCGAATGGCATTTCTTAGACCAATTATATAAAATCTTTGCTTTACCTCATTGATCACCATATTGTGGTTTCCATGGTTATATTTTGCATGGAAATGCCCAATCAGCAGCTTGGTAAACCTTTGCATGGAAAACCGGTATCATACCTGTTCCTCTGTCCACTCTGGAGTCCAAGACGATGATGCCGTTCCTATCTAGTGAGACCGCGATACGTGAGAGAGGACTTTTCTTGAGGGGGGTTCGACCGGCACGCAGGCTTTTAATTTCGGAGGGGAAGTACCTAAGCTGACTTTCTTTTACATGTAATAGCTCCGCTACCTTTAAATGCCCATTATTTACATTTTTATCGATAGTTTTGTGTTGTAACGCGGCCTTAAAAACCTCCACTGCCAGTATGAGACGAGCCGAAGCTCTTATTAATCTAGTATATTGTGAGAATTTAGTCACCTCAGGGAGGTACCTGTTATTCAAAAAGGTTCTATTTTCATTTGTCAATGCTACGACTTTAGAACAAGTGCGCTCCTCACCAGAGGGCGCACACGGCGACTGTGGCGCCGTTTCAGTGGGCCAACTTTCTTTAGGTAGTTGAATGAACTTAGGCCCGTGAAACCACGGATGGTTTGCATCAAATTTGGCTGGGATGCCTTTTGTCGCATAGTCTGCGACATTTAATGAACTAGGCACCCACCTCCAGTCGGCTGGAGTAGTGGTTTCTTCGATTTCTGCTAGTCTGTGAGCTACAAAGCTCTTAAACGTACGAGGATCGGACCTAATCCATGCTAAAGCCGTTTTGGAGTCGGACCAAAAATATCTATTTTTAATTTTATAATCCGTCTCCCTACATATCGCACTAGCCAGGCGCGTAACCAAAACGCACGACTGTAACTCAGTCCTAGGTATCGAGATTACCTTCAGAGGGCAGCACCGTGCTTTGCCCGCAACGAGAATAGAAGTACTACCTTTATGTTCGTCCTTACTTACAAAATAGGCAGCTGCAGCGTATATCTTTTCGCTTGCATCGCGAAAAATATTTACTTAAGTCGCCTTTACGGTCCTGTGAAGGAACATAGCGCGGTAGTTCTAGCTCTTTTAATTGTTGGACATTTTGTATATAAGAGGTCCATGCTGGCTCGCACGCGGCCGGTATTGTTTCGTCCCAGCCTATACCTGTGCGCCAAACATCCTGCATAAGTACCTTACCTAATACTGAGGTAGGGCTTATATACCCAAGGGGATCGAAAATAGACATGGCGCAGCTTGTTATTTGTCATTTAGTAGGTAATCTTTCGCCTTTTAATACTTCTTGGGGCGTTTTTTTAAAATTAACTTGAAAACCTAGCGTGTCTCGTTCGTGATTCCATATAAGACCTAAAGTACGCTCGGTTGTACTGCGTGCGATAACAGATGCTTCTGTCTCGCTCGCACTCACGTCGCTAATGACGTTGCTATGGTTACTGGCGAAGCCGCGTAACTCAAAGGAGGCTTGCATATTGATATTGTATATGTCATTTACAAGCTGCTTAGCCTCCCGCTCATTTAAATCTACAGCAATTAAAATATCATCCATGTATGCGTTTTTAATTGTTTTCTCAGCCGCCAATGGATATTGCTCTTTATGCTGGTCTGCGTTAAGATTTTTAACATAAATTGCAGACGTGGGGGATGAAACGGCGCCAAAAATAAGTATTTTCATGCAGTACTCAGTGGGTGGTCCTACACGGTTGTCACCACGCCATAGAAAACGAAAGCTATCCCTGTCGGACTCTATTATTTCTATCTGTAGGAACATTTGTTTAACGTTGGCACAAAAGGCTATTTTACCTTCTCTAAATCGTAACAAAACGCCGAAAAGTGACTCAAGTAAATCAGGGCCGGTTAATAACGCTGAATTTATAGATTTATATTGCGTTGTTGCGGCGGCATCAAACACTAATCTTAATTTACCTTTCTGTGGGTGAACCACAGGAAAATGAGGCAAATACCATGTTCTAGGCGATGTGGGGTTGCTGGGAGCCAGTTCGGCATATCCCTTATCTAGCAACTCATTTACTTGTGCCATATATTGTACTTTAAGATTGCTATTTTTATCTAAACGTAAGTTCTTTTTGCCACTAATTATTTGTCTAGAAACTATGAGGTGCCAGTAGTCCTGGCCGATTATCACAGTGGGTGTGCCCATTTCATAACAAAGTTCGTCTATTATGTCATTTAAGTGTGTGCATTTTTGTAGCATTTCTTGTGGTGAAATGCTTAGCTCGCTAATAGTGCGAAGCTTTATTGACTCAAGATTTCGGCTATGGTGACCGCGAATCGTCACTTTAATTTCACATGAATCATTATCGTGTATTACTTGACCACCGACGGCGGCGATCGCTAAAGGTTGGCAGTTCTTCTGAGGAGCCAGCTTGTTAGCTGTTTGTCGCTCAATTAAGCTCAGGGAACTACCTTCATCTAACAAAGCCCATGTGTTTACGACACTTAATGGGCCAACTATTTCTACTGGAATAATTTTTAAATATACACTTTTAAATGAAACATGATTCACACTTGAAACATTGCCATTCTGTTGATTTAGGCGCACTAGACCATGCAATAGTTTATGGTGCCCTGCTTCGCACTGGGATACACCACATGGCTTATATTTACATTTAAATGGGCGTTTATGCATTGGTTTTAAACACTTATAGCACAACTTAGAATTCTTGATGGTTTCCCATCTTTCACTAACACCACACTTAATAAAATCTGCACAAGTACTCACCTCATGATTTCCGGAGCAAACGACACATCTGTTTTCTGTTTTATTATTTTTAACAGACGTTGTTGGCACTGATTGTCCCGTAGGACGTGGCTTTTGAACTTTAGAGTGTTTATTTTTCACTTTGGCACTATTTACCTGCGCGACTACATGGCTATTATTAATAATAGAGCCAGAACTACTTGCGCTGCTGTCCCTAGAAAAGGTTTTGCGACTATAATTAGGCAAGGCGTTTGTTGTATGTACTCGTGCTTTTGGTCGCAAACGAGTGACACGCGCAGCAGAGCTTATTTGACGAAGAAACTCGGATAATGCCGTAGAATCAGATTTTCGTAGAATCAGATTTGTGGAGTCATAATCGTATCCTTCCAATTCTGAAGGGTTTAGGCAATTTAACCCCCGCTTGCCTAAGGGCTTCTGGGGGTAAGTTGCTCGAGATTGAGAACGATAGCATTGTCCGGAGAAGGCCTATACCCTAGCGGTCGAGAAAAGAAGAGAAGAATAGAATCGTATACATTAAGACCATATGTAGGTGGTCTGCTGGCTGGTTTATTTTCTCATCTCAGCGCAGTCCCGGTCTGCTTCGGAGACCGGGATGCTCTGTCCAAGTTTTTCTTCTCAAAAGACGATATGCATGTCAATGGGGTGACCATTGACATGCATATCTTCTTTTGAGAGGCCTAAGATCTGCTGGTAGTTCTACGTTTTTTTTCAAATTATTACTTTAGCCATCCATCGGGGAAATGTTGCCCAATCCGGGGGTTATATTGCCAGGGGGCAGCCATTTGGCAGGCGTTTTTTACTAGTAGAGAGACGAGACGAGACGTAGAAAACTTAATATGGATTATTCATGTACCTATATATGTACTTATATAATATACTTCTAGTCAATATGATAAATGTATTTACGTCGATAGCATAATAATTCATTTACATGAGATGAAGATATTGTAAATAAATAAATATATTTGTGCCGCATTCGCACTGATGATAGTCTCCTAATGAGATAGAAACCTTATTAGTCCGAGTTGACTATTTACGTATGAGTAAACTGTTAGATATTCATAACGTCCTAATAGCTCTGGAATCACTATGGCTGCGCGTTTTTAAGTTGAGGGAATTGAGTTAGGCCTTTTCTGTCTTGCACTTGATACAGTGTATTCTTATCAAATTTACTTAGTTGCTAGGGATTATTGCAATGCTAAAATAGATAATAAACATTCAATTTTTAATGTACGTCATCATCGAAAAAAAATTAATAAAGGTTACCAAGAAGTATTCCAAATAAACGCGCAAGTGCGAGTCGTAAGTATCAAAAACTATAACGATGCTAACGCGTCGTGGAACGAAATAATAAACGCTTACTTAGCGTATTGTGTCCCTACAAGGTAGTAAAAATAAATGGGCAAGTGCGAGTCGGACTCGTACATGAAGGGTTCCGTACCACCGTTAAATGTTTTAAAACGCTGAAGAAACACGTTTCTTGTATGACGACCCTCTTTAATTATTAACAGCAGCAGAGCTTATTTGACGAAGAAACTCGGATAATGCCACTAGGTCTGGTGTGTCCTTGTGCAACACCTTATATTTTGACCATTCATATCTAATAAGCAAGTTAAGTTTGTCTACAATTTTATTTACTAATTCTGGCGCAAATAAATACTTATCTTGGCCTAGGGCACGGATGGTTGCTACCAAGTTGGCCACATGCCCTGAGAAAGAAATTATGTTGGCATTATCGTCAGCTAAACGAGGCATTTTCTTTACGTTATGAATCTCTGTAAGAACTATTTTCTCTGGATCGCCAAAGTGGTTTTCCAGCGCCTCGATTATTTCATATGGGTCGCGCGCCGTATAAATTATGGCTTTTACGGCGACCTTGGCCTCGCCTCGTAAGGCCTTTCTAATTCTGCTTATATTGTGCGAAGGAGTGCACATAGAGGCTGTATCTTCGAATTCCGCTTTAAAAGCAAGGAACTCTTGTATATCGCCTGAAAATGGCGTTAAATCTGGCACAGATCTATGGACAATAGGCGCGTAGTGGCTCGTGGACGCCTCGGCTTGTGCACGATATATAGGTTTCGACGGCGCTCGGGGACCCAGGTCCTTCTGACAATCTCTTATGGTTGCAGAGTGGGCTACCCACTTAGAGACGCGCTATTCAACTACATTAGGTGGGGCCGTATTAGAAGAACGCTCGTGTTCAATACGAGCGAGAGCCAATCTAGAATTGGCTGCGGCCACCGCCTTTTGAGCACTCTCAAGTTCTGCATTTCTCAACTCCAACTCGGCCATAGCGAGATTATAGTCCCTATCCTCCCTAACGGAACGCGGCCTATCCACGATGGTGCCCGCGGCACTATTGTTATCTATGACTGCATCTTCAAACTGAACCTCCTCCCGGGCCTCGGGGAGGGTCTGATTCACTTGGCTTTGGTCCGTCTCTCCTGGAGAGTTGGTTTTAGACCACGTGTTGATGTCACCTGTTGCGGTTTCACCTGGGCTTGGTGTGGACTCGGAGGGCAGAGGGCCCTTTAAGCGTAAAGCATGACCTCCTTTTGACATTTTTTATATAATATTGTTATGTCAAGGAGACACGCACACGTAGGGGGACCCTAAATAAAATACCCTATAATAAATCCTAGTCCTAACCTAATAAAAAACCCTATTCGCCCAGCGCACGCGCTGGCGAACCTATGACGACGCTGTAAAAATAAAAGTAAATTAATATTCCGACGTCCCTTGGTCGAGGCACATGCCTGCTAAACCAAGAGTCTCAGCAAAAGCTGGCAAAACTGCAGAGCAGTTAGTGGTGCACGGAGAAATGGTGACGAAAGTCACCCGCAGAGGATACCAGGGGGGCCTGGATCAACTCTGAAGCTGAAATACACGGCGAATAACAGCGAAAGCTGCTCGCGACTTTGCAGTCGTTCAGTTGCAGGGAATACCGGGGCGCACCCAGCTTCGACCCTGATTTGTGGCACGGAGAACGATAGCGAAAGCTACCCGCAGCTTATTCAGCTGTTCAGTTGCGGAGGATACCGGGGCGCACCCAGCTTCGACTCCGGATTGACACAGATATAAACCAAAGAAACAGTATTTCGGGACCAGCTGAAAGTCCACTGGGCAAGGGATCCGGCTCGAAGGACACTGTGAACTGTATGTAGGTGTTTGTCAGTTCAGAAACTAGTTCACCTAGCTCAAATATGTCATCTGACTGACAATGTAATAAATTATAAATAAAAAAGATAAACAAAATCGGACCCCTATTATTTTTGCCCGCCAACAAGGAGACGTCGTATTTTTGAATATTAATGTAGCGAAGTGAATTTATTAGTTTTTTTTTTTTTTTTAGGATTGACATATATAGGTTGCCTCAGACGGCATATCCTACTCCACCGGACAAGGTTTGAGGAGCGGGCCAAGGGCCCGGCTTCCTATATTTATATACTACTAGCAACAGCGCAAAGGGCTCCCAAGGGGGAAACCTCGGCTTTGGGCGTGCTAGGGGTTATGGCAAATTTTGGGGTGCTGCAACACCCATGTTTTGCCTGAAGGGCCGAAGCTACGGTTGCCAGAAGGGCCTAATCAGGACGCAAATCGTCAAGGTGCCGCCGGGCGGTACCTAGTAAACGAGCTAATGTTTCTACGCCTATGCACTCGATTCCGGCGAATGCGGGGGGGACGGATCGCGTGGGAACTCTGGCTACTCGGAGCCGCAGAGTTATCGAATTTGAGAATTTATTAGTTTGGGACACTATCTTAAATGCTTTGGGATTAAGCACTATAAGTAACGTCCAAAACTATCCAAAACCAAACGACGCATTCTGATTGGTGGTTTCATCCGTTGGACAGCAAAAAAGGGCGTTTAATTCAGAGTAAATATAAATACATGATAAGACACGATCAGACATGAACAGACAAAATTAGACGTGAATTTGAATATAACAAAACATAGGTATTGGTCTTAAACGTAGGTACAAATTACAATAGTTAAGTAAGTAATATAATAAAATGAATACTTACGAAGTTATTAGAGTTAGACAAGTAAAATAAATAGTTTTAACAATAAAAATAACTCAAATTAGCCTATATGTGACCTATGTGCTGCCCTTACATATCATAGGTTACAGGTATGTGGTAAATGTACAGCACTTACATAAAATAATAAAATGCGTAAAGCTAAGCTATGTGCGACATTAATCTTGCTGTTCATAAAGGAGTACTAATACCTACTTTAATGTACGGTAGTGAGAGTTGGGTATGGCAGAGAAAGCATGAAAGCAGAATAAATGCAGTTAAATTGCGAGCGCAGAGGAGTATGTGTGGTGTTACCTTGAAAGACCGAATAAGAAATGATGTTATAAGGGATTCGGTGTGGAGTGAAAGAGGACGTAGCGACAAAAGTAGAACAAGGGATGTTAAGATGGTTTGGGCATTTAGAAAGGATGGATGAAAATAGATTAATAAAAAATATTTATAAGGTAAGTGAGAAAGGAAGAGCGGAACAGGGTCGACCTCAGCGAACGTTCTGCGATCAGATTGCATACGATCTGAAAAAGGGAGAGGTAAGAAGTACACGTAACCGAAGGGCATGTATGAAGAGGTTGATGAGTGTAGATGAAGCGAAAGAGGTCTGTCAAGATCGTAGCAAGTGGAGGTCCATAGTCTCTGCCTACCCCTGTGGGAAACAGGCGTGATAGTATGTATGTATGTATGTTACTATAGAAGTACTAGCATTGCCATTATCTAATTTTAAAACTACCATTAAAATCAGTTAAAACGGCGTATCATCATGTAAACTACGTACTATTTACCTGATAAAAATTCTGATAAGTATTAACTCTACAAGTTGTGATTTTGTATGCCTAATGGCGCAACACAGTAATCCTGAAACATGTACCTGCACCTAACACCCATTTTACCTGTGATTGACAAAATAAATGATTATGATTATAAAAATAATGAACCTATGTTTTTTTTAAGATGGATTATCATATTTTAATCAAATAAAATTTGAATTAAATTGAAGCTAAATAATATTTTTTTTTATAAATTAAAACTTATACCTCTAAGAACTGAAACTAAAACTAAAAAATAACAAATTATGTAATCCCACTAAGATATTACCCCTCGGCAGCGTGGCCAAAAGGCTAGCAGCATTGCCACGTTGTATGGCAATGCTGATTCTTTGTGCCAGATAATTTCCAGCCCTTTGGTCACGGGATATCTCGGATAATCTTGTGGACAAGTATTTTAATGTATAAACTTATATTTATATTTATCCTACATTGAATACAATTTTTTAGCTTTAACTTTGACTTTAAATATAAACTATGGGATATACTAACGTGGAAACTCAACGATACCATATTTTAATAAATGTATATAGGTACAGATTAACACCCACAACTGATTTAATATTCAAATCCTCTTTAGCAACATGTGTACAAAACATTGGAGCCATAACTGACTAACTACAACTAAACTCGTTTAAATTAAATTTAAAAGCTAATTAGTGCAAACATATAAAGTTAATTGTACGGCTACATTCAGATTTCTAGAACGTTCTGCAGAATTCTGCGGACGAAATTTCGTCTACATTTCGTCGTGTACTCGTATTTTGAACACATTTTGTCAATTTGTTTTAAGAGAACAATATTGTTTTATGCTGTTTGTAGTAAAACAGCTTTAATTAAATCCTTTTATTACTATTAGGTATATAAACGTTTTTATTTTGCTTGCCCTGTTTCTTCGTTCACCAACATCAAAACAGCCCTGCACGTCAGTCTGCGACCATGATAGATGTAACTCTTATTTGAAACTTTAGACACAACGAATATAAGCTTTAAAAAAATCTTACAAGCTTTTATTGTAAGGCTTAAGTACTTATCAAAACAAATTTAATAAGCCCAAGCTCGATGGGGTTGCGTCGTCTTATTACAGGGTATAACCACCTTCCGGCTCCATCATCAGATCAGATTCTTGTTATAATAATATAGTATTGTCATCTAATTTCCATTAGCATACACAATTTCATCGCAATGGGAAACCGGGACGTGGCTCAAATTGAACTTGCAAGATTGGACCCAAAAAACAACAATTATGGCAAACTAAATTAAAGCTTCGAAAAAACTTAGTAAATATAAGTATTATATATATTGTATTCTGTGTTCATTTCGGAGTCTTCTGGCCCCAGCAACAAAACATTGTTATTTAAATAAGTACTTACCAAATAAACAATTTTCATTTATTTTTTATTTTATAAGCTTGTAACACAAGCCAACAACTAACTTTTTTCTTGAGGACTTTCTTCCATATCTCCAAAGTTCTTTATCATGTCTTCACCAAATGGTTATAGGACCAACTTTCTTGTTAAGGCTTTCAAATAATAAAAAAACATCAAAATCGGTTTAGAATTGGCGAAGATATTGCGTTACATACATACAAACTAAAAACATACAAGTGAAATTGACAACCTCCTCCTTTTTTGATGTAGGTTAAAAATCACTTTCAGACGCGTCCTAAAAATTTGGTTATCCAATTCACATGCGAGGCCCTGCAGACTACGAGGCCGTGGGCGGTGGCCCACGTCGCCTACGTCCGATTGATCTGAAATTTGTACACACTTTTAATTCTGATGACAACTAAATACATTCATGTGCGTTAAAATCAAGATGGCTGCCGACAAAAAATGGCGAATTTATAATATTTTAAGGCCTCAAAATGGATATCAAAAGGGTTCAAATAGTCTGATACGGTTAGTGAAAACTCTAAAGAATTGAAACTAAAAAAGTAAAAAAAAAATTTTAAGTTAAATTTATTTGTATACAAGCGAGCAAAGAATGTGAAGTTTTCAACGTCTGCTTTGACATTTGATTGCGTTTGTATCGATGTATTTCCTCTGTCTTGAGTATAACATTGAAACTTCATGGTCGGTATGCGAACAAAGGAATTCCCAACTTCGAACAGGAGCCGTGTGGTTCCCGGCAGAGAAGAATAGGACCACCAAGTCTTCCCGTGAATGTCGTAGAAGGTGACTTAAGAAATACAAGCTAATCAAAGCTTATAGACATCAATGGGTCCTCTCCAACCCGTCTGACTAGCGTGGAGAGTGTATAATGCCAAATCCTCTGACTGCTCTGGCTAATAAATGGCTCTGTTTAGTATAGAGAGGGTCGTGCCAGGAGCACGACCCTCCCACGACCCAGTGGAAACTAAACAACAGACCTGATGATGTATGTATACGTATATCATCAGCATCATCTTCCTCACCTTGTCCATATTTAGGGTCGGCTCTATATTTAAACTCCCTCCATCGTTTTCTATCATTTATTATATCTTTTTTACTAACCGCCTCTCCATCATGTCCCGCTTAGCACATTCCCTCCACGTCTTTCTAGGTGGCTCCAACCCGTCTGGCCAGCGTAGAGAGTGTAGGCCTCAGACTGCAATTTTTTTTGTTTTTATATATACTTAGTCTTTGAACAGTATATTTATGTATAGAATAATAATGTCAGCTGTTTTTTATAACTTTATAAATTCATATAATTGGGTAGATGATGATGATGATTATATCCATTTTCAACATGATTTTAGGTTTATTTATGCAGAAAAGCTAATATTAAGAGTCGTTATACTAGACAGAATCAGAGATTCCCATACTAACGAAGTCTACGTTTTATTTAATATCGATTTGTCGAATTTTGGTAAAAATTTACAACTTTAAAGAAATTGCATATATCTAGGGTTAGAATTGGTTTTCACAGTCAAAATATGAACTTGAAAGTGAATATAGTGTAATATATAATTTTTGACCATCAGTATGAAAAACTTTTCCACCCTTATATTTTTTTTAAGTTTATATTTTGACTGTGAAAACCAATTATAACCCTAGATACCTACTCGTATATGCATGTTGATGATGCCCTCATAATTTCATCTTACTTTGTAGGGTTAGAAATAAATATGAAAAATAATAGTATTTGTATTCATCAGAGAAGTTATATTGAACAAGTAATAAATAAATTTAATATGTGTGATGCAAATCCTGTTAGCACTCCAGCAGATGTTAATGTTTCCATTTGTAAGAATTCTGATTAATGTGATGTAAAATTTCCATATCGTGAGGCAATAGGAGCTCTTTCATATTTATGTTCAGTTTGTCGTCCAGATATAGCTTTTGCTGTGAACCTATTAAACAGATATATTAATAATCTGAAAAAAAAAAACATGTAAATGCTATTAAAAGTGATAAAATATTTAATAGGTACCAAAAGAATGTGTATTCAGTTTGGAGAAAGCAGTGATATTGTAGAATATTCAGATTCAGACTTTGCGGGGGATTTGGATACTAGAAAATCAACATCTGGTTATATTTTCCTAATGAATGGAGACCCCGTTACTTGGTCTAGTCAAAAACAGAGAACCATTGTTCTCTCCACAACTGAAGCTGAATTTATGGCTGCTTGTGAGGCTTCTAAAGAAATATTATGGATAAACCAGTTATTATTAGACTTGGGTGAATGCACTAATAATAATGTAATAAAGTTAAATGTTGATAATCAGAGTGCAATACAATTAATACGTAACCCTGTCTATCATAAGCGTACTAGCACATAGATGTAAAATATAACTTCATACGAGAAAAAGTAGAGAGTGGGTTAATTGATATAAGTTATGTAGAAAGTAATAAGCAATTAGCAGATGTCTTAACCAAACCCTTACCCACTCATAAGTTTAATGTTCTAAGAGATCAGTTAATATATTTAGTAAATGAATAGTGCCTCGTTAACATCTGAAGTTTATTTTAACTACTTGTGAACATTGGAATTAATTAGTGTTTAAATTTAGAGGGTATGCAAATTCATTCCTACGAGCAGTAGTATATAGTTATAATTTTGTTTTACAAAGTCACGGTAGAGGGCGCCGTGCCACGGCCTTCTTATTATCTTGTTGTAAATGAAAGTGTGCCTTACGTTGAATAAAAAGATAAATATAGAAATTCTCGGTGATTTTACTATACAAACGCATAACCTGAACAGGTATGATTTATAAGTATGCCTACTTGTTTCTTCAAGGTAGCAAAATTTTGCTACTGGTTTCACTTCTTTCAATCTCTTCATCACCATCAACATCCCAACCCTTACCCAGTAACAAGTTGACACAATTACGCCAAGAGGAAATTCAGAAACACTAACAGAAGCGAAGTTTTAAGCAGAAATTAGCGGTTTTGGTCCAAAACAGCATTACGTTGGCCGCGATAACAAGACGAGCTGAGACATGTTATGTGTGGTTTAAGTAACAAGCAAACAGCGGAGCTCATCAGGCTTATTTATAACACTATGGGGTTTTTTTGTTTTTAGAGATTTGAGTGCGTTTGACCTCTATCTAGCCGGATGGAAAGCTAAGATGAGGTCTAAGGTGTTACACGCAGACTCAAAAAATGCCTATTCACGCTTGCCTTGAAAATTCCTAAATCATACGTATGGGGAAACATCGACGCAGGGAGGGAATTCCATACCTTAGCGGTTCACAAATGAAGGAGGAGGCGAAACGGGAGGTACGATGGGGAGGAATATCAACCACAAATGGGTGAAATCCCTGTCCACGTCGTTTTGTCCGATGGTGATATGGTGCAGGGGGAATTAAATTGTGCAATTCCTGCGCACACTCCCCGAAGTGCAGCCTGTAGAAGACACACAGACTTGTATTCGAGGTGGTATTTCTATAACAGAAATAATGTAAGATCTGTTAAAGATGGTGACATGTATATTAGGCATTGGAATCCCCGAACAAGCTTCTAAGTTTCCAGAAACATATACTGCAACTGTAGCTGCACCGAAGAAAGTTTGTTCGTCGTTAATCGCGATGGCGTCAAGACATTTAGTTATACTTATACTTAATACAGTTTTTATGCCAATTCCAGTATAATTATCGAGAATATCTTGTATTAGCCTATATCGTAAGGCTGCGTCCATAGACACGCGGCGCGGCGTGCGACGCGGGCTGCATGGCGGACCGCCGCAATATTTTTATAGTTTGTATTTTGAGGCGGCCCGCGTCGCACGCCGCGCCGCGTGTCCGTGGACGCGGCCTAACTCGTGTGAAAACACAAACGGAGCTTAAGGATTGTTCTAGTATTACGTTTTTGAATAAAGAAAGCAAAGTAGGTACAACAGAAAAAATATTCATTCCTTCATATTAGCCTATGAAACCCAGTCTACGTTATGTTTAAAGCAGTAATTGGCGGTTCTGGTTCAAAACAGCATTACATTGGCCACGAGAACATGACAAGCTGAGACATGTTACGAGTGCCATAATCGGACGACGTTATCGATGACATAGTGAAAATTTAAAAAACGCTGTATCTTGGTAAATATTTGTTAGTAAGAGAAAAGAAAAAAAATAAACTACAATATTTGTTAATAATCTACCTAATGGACTAAAAATATATTTTCACTCCACATGTTATTTATTATGTCATGTCGTATCAAGCAATAAAAAGTAAGGAAGAGAACCAAGAAGTTTGGCGCATACTGCACCGACAAGAGCCACTAAGCTCTTAAATAAGAAGAAGAAGAAGAAATGTTATTTATTACCTATTGTACATTCAAATAAATTGGTGAGTACCTAGTTCGTCACTTGCGCCACAATCCACACTTGGTACATACTCGCGCTACGACGCGCGACGCTACCAACTTAAAGTTTCCTAAAGTGATTTTATGTTGGTAGTTCCGCGGCGAAAATATCAAAAGCTACTTACCAACTTACAAAATATCGTAAATTTTTTCCTTCGGCGTTCGGTTTGATACATATTATAGTTTAATTTAAGGCTACGTCGCTGGTGCTGATTTATTAGCGGGTTTTTAGACTTGCTTTTGCTTTTTACGCTTGTTTGAGCGTCAAAAAATAAAGGTTACTAATTTTTTGTAAGTCAAATGTTTCGATATTATTAGGAATGTACTTAAGAGGATCCTCAAGTGCTATATATTTTTTTATTTTTTCACCATTTCTTATTTCATTATTTAATTTCAGTACTTCAGTACTACATCTTGAATGCCTGAAAACCCTATAAAATACAAATCGTGTAGTTTTCCAACTCACCGCTCGCGTTTCGACGCATTATATCGTATTTTTAACCGAATTCAAAAAAGGAGGAGGTTATCAATTCGACTGTATGTTTTTTTTATTTATTTATGTATGTTACGCGATATCTTTGCCAACTGTGAACCGATTTAAATGATTCTTTTTTCATTTGAAAGCCTTTAGTACTAACTTGGTCCCATTTTAATTTGGTGAAGATATAATGAATAACTTTGGAGATATGGAAGAAACTCGTAAAAAAAATTGAAGTCGGTTGTTTTTTTTGTTTAAAATTTAATTATTTAATCAAGGATCATTAATGTGAATAGTGTGTATTAGTATGTACGTTGTATAAACCTGCAGATAGGTATGCAAATATTTTTTCGTTTAACATAAATTCAAACTCGAAACTTGAAACCGTCATGTCAGCAAAAGGTAATTATTGTTTAACGCAGAAAATTGGTCCACATTGGTCCACACTCATTTAATGATTTTAGCCATTCCGACTCGCTAAGAAGAAGAAGAAAGCAGAAAGTATCATAAATTTTTCAAAGGTTTTCTAAAAGTTTCACCGTATGTTGACGACCCACGTGCTCATTTCTACAACGGATCGGCACAGCATTGTGATAAATAAATTAGTAATTAGTCGTCATCGTCGTTTAATTCAAGTCATATACAGTCCACGCACGATCCATCGCCAACACCGTAAATTAAAAAAGGCATGAATTGGAACGGATTACCCATGAAAAGTTTCTTTTACATGTACGCTACAAACGTCAAAATTACGAGTGGTCAAGACCACTCGATCAAATCCTTCGCGTATTTAAAAATTCGCCTTTCTGGAAACGCTCGCGCATACCATTCGTAATGTGACAAAATTAGCACTCCTGGGAGTCCTTAATCAGCACTAAAACAAACTAAACAATTTGCTCGGTTAATATATAAAGTATTTCGGTTTATAAAAATTCGAGTATTTATACAATTTCAATGAACAGAATAAGGCAACTGTTTTATTAGCATTTAAAAGAGCTTTATATATGAAAATTTATTTATAAAAGCTTTAATTCGCTCTCAGAAAATACGCAAAATATGAAAATATTTCCTTTGGACTCATTAATTGCTTTTAAATGCACTTAATGTATTAAACTTTGATTTTACACGCCAATTCGAGTTTTATGTGTCGTTTATTTCCTGATGTAAATTTAAATCTATTTGAGCAATATTTTTTAATGCAAATATTAAAAAACATACATATTCAGGGTGATTATAAACCTCTTAGCTGTATTGAAGAAAAGTAGCTAAATTACACCATGTCGCTAACCACATTGAGTATATATTTCTTTGAATACCTTTGCAGAGTAAGACTTCTGTGAGTACTTATGCTGTGCCTAAGCTCTGCCTACCCTGTAAGGAATACAGACGTGATAGGGTATCTGTATCACCCGTGTGGTTCCGGGTTAGTATAGGACCACTCCATCTCTTACTGTAGATGTAGTAAGAGGCGACTAAAGGACTAACCACAAACATCTTGTGCTACAATTGCATTCCCAAGGAGGGTTAAAGTCAGGCGGCAGCCGGTTGTAAAACTTTTCACACAAATACATTCCCAAAGAGGGTTGACGTCAGGCAGGCGGCCGGTCGTAAACTATAGCCAAATCTCATTAACTGTTCCGGCTATTTCTTCTCCATTTTGCAAGGTTTTTGGCATCCTTCTTTTCTTCCAATCCATGTCTACGGGTTCGTCTTGTGAAGGCGGAGAGGACTGCCTAGTCTGATTAGTATACGTAGGTATACATTTTTGTTTGTTCAAAACAGAAGCAGATATAAAACAGAAAATTAAACATACAACGCCGGACTTATCCCATGTAGGGATCTCTTCCAGTCAACCGGCCAGTAATTGAGAGGAATGTTTAGCTAATATGAGTTTGGGGCATTTTTCATAAAAATCAAAAATTTAAATCTTCTTCATCTTTGGGTGACCAGACCATTGACATGCATGTTATATTTGGAGAAAAAAAAAGCGGCCAAGTACGGACTCGCCCATGAAGGGTTCCGTAGCAGCAAGTAACATAATATAAAAGTTCTAAAGGTAAATTGCGGTTTACGATTTATGACGTATTAAAAAAAACTACTAACTATATCTCGTCCAAACAAATTTTCGGTGGAAGTTTGCATGTACATCATATATTTTTTTTAGTTTTATCATTCTATTATTTTAGAAGTTACAGGGGGACACACATTTTACCACTTTGGAAGTGTCTCTCGCGCAAATTATTCAGTTTAGAAAAAAAATATATTAGAAATCTTAATATCATTTTTGAAGACCTATCCATAGATACCCCACGTATGGGTTTGAAGAAAAAAATTTTTGAGTTTCAGTTCTAAGTATGGGGATGTGGAACCCCCAAAATTTATTGTTTTTAAATATTTTTTGTGAAAATTTTAACGCGGTTCACAGAATACATCTACTTACCAAGTTTTAACAGTAAAGTTTTTATAGTTGCGGAAAAAAGTGGCTGTGTCATACGGACGGACAGATAGACAGACATGACGAATCCATAAGGGTTCCGTTTTTTGCCATTTGGCTACGGAACCCTAAAAAGGAAAAGCGCACCCGGAGGAACGCGCTTAGACGAAGAAGAAGTGTATCTGTAAGAATAAGATAAAAAAAAACAGAACGGAAAATCGACGTTTTAACATAAACGTACATCTAACAGCAATACCATTTTGAAATACAAGTTTATTCTTCCCGCATTTGAGTGAAAACATCTCGCAAACAAATCTCAAATCACGGCATATCTGCAGCGTACTATTGTGTATAAAATCTATTCGTACGTCCCTCAATGTCAGTGGCTCTATTTACATATACGATTAGAATACCTACAAATATTTATCCGTGTTTCTTCGAGAAATTCTGATTTTAGGATAGGTAAATAATAAAAGATATTGTTTGTGAAAGACAACAGACATTTAAAGTATACAACGTGGAAAAGAGGAACATTATACTAAAGTATAATGAAATTAAAACAACAGTCAAACAATATAAGAAAAAATCGACATTCCCATTAAAATCGCCCGGGCTGCACACTTTTGTACCTAAATGCCGAGATTATTTTTAGGGTTCCGTACCCAAAGGATGCAAACGGGACCCTATTACTGAGACTCCGCTGTCTGTCCGTCTACCCGTCTGTCACAGGGCTCTATCTCTTGAATCGTAATAGCTAGACACATGAAATTTTCACCGATTATGTAATACTGTGGCCGCTATAACAATAAATACTAAAAATAAAAAAAGTTAAAAACTAAAGGGGGTCATCATACAAAAAACGTGGTTTTTCAGCGTTTTTAACTAGATCTTTATAATGACATTAACTAGATACTTGAAATTTTCACAGATTATGTATTACTATAGCCGCTATAACAACAAATACTAAAAATAAGATAAAGTTAAAAATTTAAGGGGGTCGTCATACAACAAACGTGTTTCTTCAGCGTTTTAAAACATTGTACGGATGTACGGAACCCTTCATGTACGAGTCCGACTCGCACTTGCCCGTTTATTTGTTCTTTGGCTGTTATTTTAATTTCATTGTTCTATAACCATGGTTCAATTGATAACAGGTATGTCCCTTCCACGTTGTGTAGAATCCGCAATGAAGAGTCAAAAGTGTATGTTATTTTGAAACCGGCCCGCTAAAACGCTAAAACGTGATCTTGTTTGTTTGTTTGTTTTTTGTGTGGCTGTCTGCTTAGAGCCGCAAGACCCAAAATGCTTTGTCTGCCCCGTTAAGGATAAAGACGTCATAGTGTATTTGTATATTATACAATACAATACAAATTATCTTTATTGCACCATAATAATTAATAAAATAAAAATAACAAACACAAAGAAAATATTGGTACAAAGGCGGACTTATCGCTTTTTGCAAATGGTTGGGAATATGTGCGATGTGCGATCGAATGAATTTATTGTTCAAAAGCGACTGTCAATTCGAAACTCTATTATTTTTAGTACTAGTAGTTACTACTGTTAGAACAGTAGACTTCACGAACCCTTATTATAATGCAATAATCGACACTTTCCCCTTTCGCCTGGCTTAGCAAATCCATTTATGCTTTATTAAAGAATGGAGGGAAACGGCCGAAGATAGAAGTAGTTAAAAAAAAATGAGTTTCTTCCATATCTCCAAAGGTCTTCATCATATCTTCACCAAATTAAAATAAAACCAACTTGGTAGTAAAAGCTTTCAAATAAAAAAAGAATTATCAAAATCGGTTGAAAATTGGCGAAGATATCGCGTCACAAACATACATAAAAAAAAGAATGGCCTCCTCCTTTTTTTTAAAATCGGTTAAAACAGGGAGGCTTTTGCAAAACTATGGGACATAAATGGCTATTTAAAAATATAATAATGCAAATTACATTTTCTAATTACGTAAATTGCATTACAGTCTAAAATATTTCAATAAAAAACTATGTACAAACTGCCAAATTATGTCATACTTTTGCTACACTATGGTACAGTTTTGACATTTTGTTGACATTCAAGCAAAGATGTAATGCTATCGCAGATACGGCATCGCACATTTTTTTTTTTATTGAAAATTAAGTCAATGAAAAAAATAATTTGGTTTGATTTATTACCTATATTTTTTAATTGGCGATTAGGGTGAAAATCCGATTGGAACTTTCTCGGGTCGCGGAATCATATTAACTGTTTTTGTAATAAAAGGTGCTGTTTAATTAGGGTTTTACAATTATTTTGAGGGGTGATTCAGTCTGAAATTTTGAACAACTTTTCCCCATGAATGTATATCAAAATACGAATTGACATTATGCGTAATATATCGAACCACAGGCTATACTAGATCTATACTTGGCTAGGCAGGCAGGCTATAGTAGGTTATTTATCTATACTAATATTATAAAGAGGAAAGATTTGGTTGTTTGTTTGTTTGCATTACATGGCTCCGAAACTACTGGACCGTTTTAAAAAAAACTTTCACCGTTGGAAAAGTACACTATCCCCGAGTGACATAGGCTTTGTGTGTACCAAGGGCGAAGTCGGGGTGGACTACTTGTATAGTATAATGATATTAAAATAACAGTCAAAAAACAAAAAAAAAAACTGCATTTTCATACAAAAGTGTGCAGCCGCCCGGGAAATTTGTATAGGAACTGATTTTTTTTGGTGTTTTTACTGTTTTTAGGGTTTCGCATGTCTGTCTGTCCGTAAGTCACAGCCAATTTGCTACGAAACTATTAGAATGATTAAGTTGAGATTTAGTACCTACATTTATGTAACTTAGTGACCCAAAGATAGACGTATAACGTTAATAAATTAAATTTAAAAAAGGGGGCCACTAATGGTGGGTAAATTAGACATTAAAAAAAAGTTTTGATAACAAAATCGTGTGACATATCAAATGAAAGAACTTTTTATGACAATTTTAAATATATATATATTTTATTATTTTTTAGATCGGTATTTTTAAGTTATTTAAGAAAATGGGCGAAAATTGACCCCCCCTACTAAACTACTGGACAGATTCAGTTGAAATGTGGTGCACATAATGTAAATTTGTGACCCAAAGACGGAAGTAAAATGTAGGTAAATGAATAAATTAAAAAAAATTGGGGCCACTTATGGGAGATAAATGAGACATTAAAAAAAGGGTTTCGTGAACTATATCGCGTAAAATATCAAATGAAAGAGCATTTTATGATAATATTAAATATATTTTCTATATTTTTTAAGTTGGTGTTTTTGAAGTTATTTTTGAAAATAAATAATAAAAATATCCTTATCTCCGAAACCACTGAACCCAAACTTTTGAAAAAGATATAGTTAATAGTTCTTTACCTTATTACAGGAAAACCTATTAGAAGATAAAAAATAAAAGGGTGCAATAATGCTAATTACTGCTTCATTAATCAACCAATTTTTTAGCCGTTTTCAGGAAAAGATTTCTTTTTAGTGCTCTTTGTTGATTCGTTAAAAATATTGTACAAAATCAAACAGTCAAGTCATTGATTGAGGACATACAGCTGCTAAGCCAAGACGTTGATCTGTTCAACGTGCAATCCTTTTTTACTCTCCGAACTTACATAATAAGGTGAATAGAAGTGAAAGGTGTTACGATTGCAGATGGTCGCTAAACGTATTGTTTCACAAAGAAAATTCAAATGTAAATATTTTCTGTCAGTGGAACACAAAACGTGTAGTTTTCCAAGTCACCGCTCGCGTAAAATACTATTTGATTGTATTTTTGAGAACGTCCTGTCAGCGATAAGTAATATTGATTTACGCAGAAATATCATAAATTTGTCTATGGTTCCCTAAAATTTCAACTTAACCAAAATAAACCGGCCACGTGCCGTGACGGGCCACGTGCAGTGTAGGGTTCCGTAGTCAGTACCTACTTGTTTTATGTAACTAACAACTGCCTAACTTTAGGTCTGAATTCAGTCCATGATACTGAACAACTTTCACCAAGGAACAAACGAAATACAAAAATTATTTTTGATCTCTTACACACAAGATTTGGCAAAATGTAAATAATATTTATGTAATATATGTATGGAATATGTAAGGACAAATCACACTAATTAAGCTAGCCCCAAAGTAAGTTTTAAACTTGTATTATGGGATACTAACTCAATGATACTATGTTTTATGATAAATACATACATAGATAAACACCCAAGACCCAGGACAATTTGAAAAAGACCATTTTCTAACTTGCCCTGGCTGGGGCTCGAACCCAGAATCTCCGGATTAGCGGTCTAGCGTGTTAACAATTAAACCACGGAGGTCGAATGGAAAGCAAACATTTTCTTTTCATATTTAATAATGTGTTCCTTAGGAAAAGTTGTTCAGTATCATGAACTGAATCCACCTTAAATTAGTTTTAGTACAGGGAGACGTTATATACTACTGCGGTGAATTTTTTTTGAGTGTCCATATACAACCGTTTAACTGACAAAGAGGGGAGACACATGATTCTAACAAAAATTTGCAATCAAAAACCAAATATTTCACAAACGGATTGCTTAAACGAAAAAGGGTGTTCATAATCTTACAATATTTTTGAAAGATCTATTCAACGACGTCTCACACCACACATTTTTTTTTCAAGTTTTTATTACCACATATCCATGCCCGCCCATGCCCAATTACAGCTTTCTAGTACTAATAGTCTATGAGTAAAACTGGGGACAGATAGACAGGCAGACATGACGAAGCTATAAGGGTTTCTTGTTTACTACGGAACCCTAAAAAGTTGCGTGAAACGAAACAGATTCCCTATTCTAAGGGTTCTTTATCATTTGCGCTTTAACAAATTTCAAAATACGAGTAATCAAAACCACTTGTGCAAATATTTCGCTCCACTTCGCATACGATAAATTCAAAAATTGATGGATGAATGACCGTGCTTTTACAGGTTAAGCAACTACTAGCTTGGTCACAGTTAGGATGGGTGACCGTGCTTTCAATCTTAATGTTGTTCAAGTTAAATGTTGAGTTTCTTATGAATAAATTTCAGTTTTCTCTACCTACATAACTTGGCATTTTTACATTTATGTTTTTGATGGGATAAAATAAACACCCAAGAACCAGGACAAATTAAAAAAGGCCATTTACCAACTTGCCCTGGCTGGGAATCGAACACAGAACCTCCGAGTGACGGACTAGCGTGTTAAGGAATCGCCACGGAGGTCGACTAATAAATTGAAAAAGTAATAAATATTACGCAAGATTCGAATAACTATAACTTGGATTTTTTAGAAAGTGCTATATGAATTTCATATATATTTAAACTCGCTTTTTAAATAAACGTCTTGCATTCACGCACACTACTGTATTTTCGACTTTATTTTTTCTACTAATAGTCTGTCTACTAAAGTGTTAAGTACATTATAATGACGTCTGCCAAGGCCTTAATTCAGAAATAATAATTCAAACAAAATAATTCTTTGATTTGATTGATTTAAAAATGTTAATAGGTATCGCGGACTGGAAGTCTTGACGAAAAGAAACAAGTAAGCTGTATACTAATTCTACGTTACAATTTATCATTACCTACATCTATTGTTCCGTTTACACATTATTAACTCTATGTAACTTCATCTTGACATTTTTATCCCCTAGCGGGAAAATTTTGCATATTTCAGAGCCAAATCCGACCACGTGGCTTTACGCATACGGTCCTTAATGGAAGATAACTGATTCGTCTAAATTCGTCTCCAGGGTGCATGTACAATACAGCGCAATGCGTATGCGTAATAGAAAATATAGATTTGGGTGTTCAATCAAAAATTCCCACAATCGAAGACTGCAGTCTTAAGGGTCGTGTGGTTCCCGGCAGAGTAGAATAAAACCACTCTAAGTCTTCCCGTAGATGTCGTAGAAGGTGACTTAGGAAACATAAGCTGAACAAAGCTTATAAACATCAGTGAGACCTCTCCAACCCGTCTGGCCAGCGTGGAGATTGTTGGCCAAATCTTCTGACTGCTCTGGCTAATATTTGGCTCTAGTATTACAGAGAGGGTCGTGCTTCTGCAGTGGAGACTAAAAAAGCCCTTATGATTATGATGAACTAATATTTCTAAAATAGAGAAGGGAAGATGATTGGAAATCGAATAAGACATGACAATCTTTTTAGAATAATAGTAAGAAAAATAAAAGGGAAACGAGGCAAAGGAATACCAAGTATGACGTTTTTTGCGGGAAGAGAAACAGCTTAACATTCAAAGTTTCTTTTTCTACCAAATCTACAAGGAAAATATGAATTTTTGATGTAGCTTATTTTCCAAAAGGTTTGTATACAATCATGCTTGACCAAATAAAGCATCATCTTCAAACCAATCGAGCTAATTTCCTTCCTAAGCAGTCTGGGATCCAGGTCTGCTCAACCGTGACACATAAATAATACAGGCGCGCGATTCCCTGAAATATAGGCGCAATAAACATGGCTATGTGTGTAGCCGGACTACGGTTATGTTGCGGACAAGTTTCGTAATTTTTCATTTATTATAATATCTAAGTACAAATAGCAGTTTTAGGGTTCCGTACCCAAAGGGTGCCAACGGATCCTATTACTGAGACTCCACTGTCTGTCCGTCTGTCCATCCATCTGTCACAGTGCTCTTTATATTGAACCGTAAAAGCTAGACACTTGAAATTTTCACCGATATGTATTACTGTGGCGGCTAAAACAACAATTACTAAAAATAAAATAAAGATAAAAATTAAAGGGGTCGTCATACACGGCTCATCTATTGAGAAACTCGATTAAGGTCTCCGAGCATAGCATCCACTGCTGGATTTAGGACTCCCCAAAGGATTTCCAAAACGGCCGGAAGCGGTCTGCGTCAAGCGTTTCCCTGCAACCTTTCTCAGGTCATCCATCCACGTAGGTGGGTGTCCTACGCTGCACTTGCACTAGCAAGTGGCCGCTATTTAAGACCCTTTCTACCCCATCTGCCATTGGTTCTTCGGGCTATGTGCCACTGTCACTTCAAAGAGCTAATCCGCTTGGCTATGTCAGTGACCTTCGTTTTCCTACGAATCTTCTCTTTCTGATTCGATTGCGTAGAGAAACACCAAGCATATAACTTTCCATATTCATTTCACATTTGGAATTACCCCCCTCCAATTGGGTATTTTACTGGGTCAAAAATAAATAATTTGGTACTGTTAATAGAATAAAACGTCACAAAATAAAGCCACTTGTCATTGATCACATCCACTTTGAACGTGATTTTAGATTTATTAAAGTAGCTATTACACCAGACTACTTATCGGATGCGATTTGATGTACATTGCATGTTTTAAAAAAATACGTTCAGACTGTTCATTACAAGACAGGCAATGTATATCAAATCGAACACGATAGGTAGTCAGGTGTAATAGCTATTTAAGGCAGAAAAACGGATATTAAGAGCGCTATTTGACTCCAAGGAACTATGACGTCATAGTCCGATATTTAATACAAATCCCATAGAAAATTATTGTTTTAGACGTTAAGAAAAAAGTATCTGTTTTGACTTGTTGTAAACTAGCGTATTGCCCCATTGCTGTAACTATATATGTAAAAGGTCACGACTAGAAAAAATGCAATTTTAAAGATCTTCACATAGTACTGCAACATTTATGTTCATCGATATGGAACTGTTGTGTTCGGAAGACGATTGTGAGTTATTGGCGGATGC